>CM076569.1:670553543-671153543 GCA_034641835.2 Pinus albicaulis
GCACTGCCAAGTCAATTAAAAACCATCATTATCTATACAATAAATACAAGTAATTGATGTAGTATTTTTTACTCTAAGATGCATTCTTATGATAATGTTAGAACATATGTTGAAAATGTCAAAACATACCTGAATAAGCTCCTCTTAGTTTCAAGAACAATTTATTGGAGTCGCATGAACTTGGAACAAGCCTCCCACGATCTGAAAGAGTAGCAACTAAGTCAACAGTGACTTTTTTGTTGCTACGCTGGATCGAGGGAGGTTTGCTCCAAAATTAAATCGCTCCAATAAATTATTCTCTACTAAACAGGGCCAACCACGTGAAGGTGGAAGCTCTTATGGCCCCTCCCTCCGCGCCCCCCCCCCCCTCTCACATCACTCTCAATTCCCCAATACCCAATCTATATTTCATTTTTTACTTTCATGAGCATAAAAAAAAATATTCAATAACTAATCAAAAAACAATTCAACAAAAAGTACGCAAGGAAACATTGCAATTAATGCTTGACATAAAAAATAGT
This sequence comes from Pinus albicaulis, assembly GCA_034641835.2. Lineage (NCBI taxonomy): Eukaryota > Viridiplantae > Streptophyta > Pinopsida > Pinales > Pinaceae > Pinus > Pinus albicaulis. The sequence goes on from CM076569.1 coordinate 670,554,065, forward strand.
ATGATAAATGAGTTTTTTATATAACGCAAAAAACGTTCCAAGTATGGTAACGTTTGTCTTATAATAATACAATATTTTACATTGTCAAATTTTCTTTTTCTTCTTCCTATTTTTAAAGCTCTTAATTACATCATCAATATCATCATGCTCTGCTCCTGTTTCGTGCCTTTCGACCCGCACTGCTGACCTAGTTGCGTAGTCACGATGTCTGGTCTCATCCAGTGACGGGGCATCGCCTACAAAAACAGATAATATTAAATTTTAATTGTGAGTTTTTAAATATCATTGAACTAGTTCGGTAATATTAATAAAAAAAATTGCAATGAGATTATTTACCTGGTGCACCAGTTGTCGCCGCTGACCTAGTTGCGTAGTCACGATGTCTGGTCTCATCCAGTGACGGGGCATCGCCTACAAAAACAGATAATATTAAATTTTAATTGTCAGTTTTTAAATATCATTGAACTAGTTAGGTAATATTGATAAAAAAAAAAATTGCAATGAGATTATTTACCTGGTGCACCAGTTGTCGCCACTGACCTAGTTGCGTAGTCACGATGTCTGGTCTCATCCAGTGACGGGGCATCGCCTACAAAAACATATAATATTAAATTTTAATTGTAATTTTTTAAATATCATTGAACTAGTTCGGTAATATTAATAAAAAAAATTGCAATGAGATTATTTACCTGGTGCACCAGTTGTCGGCGTTGACCTAGTTGGGTAGTCACGATGTCTGGTCTCATCCAGTGACGGGGCATCGCCTACAAAAACCGATAATATTAAATTTTAATTGTCAGTTTTTAAATATCATTGAACTAGTTCGGTAATATTAATAAAAAAAATTGCAATGAGATTATTTACCTGGTGCACCAGTTGTCGCCGTTGACCTAGTTGCGTTGTCACGATGTCTGGTCTCATCCAGTGACGGGGCATCGCCTACAAAAATAGATAATATTAAATTTTAATTGTCAGTTTTTAAATATCATTGAACTAGTTAGGTAATATTAATAAAAAAAAATTGCAATGAGATTATTTACCTGGTGCACCAGTTGTCGTCGTTGGGACTGTTGCCCTGTCTTCCTCTCTGGTGGTAAGATCCTCAAGGGAAACATTCTCTGTCATTTAAACAAAAAACGTTATAAGGACAACCATCAAGGTATAATTAGAAAAATTATAAGTGGAAATTAATTACCGTCACGGCCCTCACTGATAGCAGTATTGTCGGCCTGGTCCCCACTACAATGATCAGGTTGCACGAGAGGATCATCTACATCTGGCTCTAAAACTGGGTTATTTACCTCGTCGGTAGTGTTGCTCCCCTGATTTAAACAAAGTTGTTAGACATTAAATTTATGGACGAAAACAAAAATATTGAAGGTTAATGTTTTACCTTATCAGGCATTGTAGATCTTGGGACCTGCCCCAAGCTTCTGCGACGTTCAACTACAGCTTGATAGCCAAAACAGAAAGCAATATTTTTATCTTCCTCTGTAGTTATTGTTCCAAAGTCATCACCCTACATTACATATGATTGTGTATTTTTAATCATATTTGATAGGATTACAAAAACGTTGGAAGGCAATACGATTAATTATAAGATGTTTAGCTACTTAATTACAATTGTTGCAGCTAATTTCAAGTAGCCTCCCTGGCCTAGCTTGTGATGGCCCCTTTTCTCAATCCTAGCTTTGGTTGCCTTTGAGGTGTCAGGCAACCTAGCATCAACAAAACTGAAGTCAGATATGACGTAGCACACTTTTATTTTAGACATAGAGAAAATTAAAGCTATTGAATTAAAGTTGTAATTTACCTTGCGGGTCAGTTGGCATTTTCTTCTTTCTTTTCCCTTTTCTCTTTTAAAGTCATGGATAGTGCTCTCCTCACTCTACAAAATACCAAAGACGCTCATATCTAGGTTAAATTTCAATTGCGTCCTATAGGTGTCTGGTATATTTCAAATATTTGCGCTGCCCAGAACCCACGCTGTTACTTTGTCAAATATGCAGGCCCAAAAGGGCTTCTAGATCATGCAGTTCTTTTTTAGGTTGGGATGCAGGGAATACTATGTAATAGTTGGGCCAAAATTACCAAGCAATGCCAGTCTGTAGAACTCATTGTTTCCTACACAGAATAAAACCAAAAAAAGAAGAAGATATTATCATTGATTTAAAAATAAAAATCATGATAAATATGTTTTAGATGAAGTACATGAAATACTTAAAATATTAAAATTTACCTGGGAGTTGTACATGCTTTATAGGGACACCCTCATCGTTCACCAAATGGTCCCTGTGGAGCTGACACGTGTAGCTCCAGGAAACGCAATAATGTAGTTGGCCATATCATCCTCATCATTGCCAACACATTCAGCGATTGGCTGGGTGTCTGCTTGGGCAGGGTGTGTTTCTTGGTTGGCACCTAAAGGAGTAGAAGGTGTATGAGAGGGTTGTTGGGCAATCTCTTGCCCTTGTGTCCCACTACCACCAACACCAGGTTCAGCAAATGCCAGAAAACGCTACATACAAAAGAACTTTTTGTTAGTTTAGTCAATGTAAAAATTAAAAATCAAACTATCACAATTCATCTCATGCAGAACAAAAAAAATATCCTTTTGACTGTTTATTATTACCTGATATCTTTCTAGCTGCCTCATAAGATGTTGTATCCTCTCTTCTGTTTCAAGTGTTTAGATGAAGTACTTCGTATTAAATTCGACCTTGCATCTACGTGCATTTTTATATAAGAACAACGGGAAGATCGGGGATGAAGAAAGCTCTTCCTCAAAGAGGGAATCATCAGGTGTACCATGGCTAGGTGTTTGCATATTTGAACAAAATTAATATTATTTCAATTATGTAAATAACTAAAATGCCTGAAGATAGAGCAATGCTGGCACTTTACATGTTCTTCCGTTGGCCTCTTTCTGCGATCATCCCGTCTCAGGGTTGTTCCTGCACTGCTCTGATCAGTCTGCCACATTGCAATAAAATTATAAATGTAAAAACTTGAAAACAATATCTAACTTGAAAACACAAAATGAAAACTAAAATAATTTCTAATAAGACACCAGAAGACAGAGTTAGAGTTTCAAATATGCCTTGCATTGAATTCAGTCCTGGAAACATGTCATTGCACATTAAGGCACCCAAAAATTCACTCCACGAATGATATATTTAAGTAGGCTTCTCCTATTCTGGGAAAACACCATACCTATAATGCATTCACTTGCATGTATAAAGGGAAAGGAAAACATGTTTTCATACAACGGTGACAAAGGCATCTTGGGGGAAAGGTATCTTCACTTTTTATTTATGTTGTTCACCCACACCACTCTCGTGTTTTCACTAATCCTGTTTTGTCATTTTTGGATTCAAATTAAGTTAAGGCCTTAAGTATTTTTTGACCTTTCGGTGTAGTTTTCATAAGTGGCATGTATGGATTTTCCATTAATTCTGCACTTTTTCTCTTCATGCGCATGTTTCCATGGAAATCAAATGCATGATTTAGTCCCATACATTTAACAAGTTGTTGGATCAACTCCATAGGAAATATCATGTTTCCTATTCAATCAAAATTTATCTCAGTTAGGGTGGGTAGGAAGGTTTTCCCTTTGTATTAATAGGGCACTTCTAGCTTGCATTTTTATTATATCTTTCAAATTTAGTGTCGTTTCAATTAGGGCATGATTTTTTGCAACATTCAAGGTGAGAATGAACAAAGACAAATTTTTGTGATGGATGACTGTATATGACTCCATGGCCAGAGGAAAAGGCACTAATCTACTTCTTCAAATATCTATAGTTCTCATTCACCTCATACGGAGATGGTCACTGATTTTGAGCCAAATGTTGCAGCAAAAAGTTCCCCCCCTCCATAATTTGATATTCAATGGAAATTTCTTAAATTGATGATGGGGCATGATTATGGAACATTGGCACATACATATGTAATGGAATTCCAAGATCATGATATATTTTTGCATATGTTTATGGAGGTGGTGGAGCAAAAAGGAGCTCAAATAGAGCTGAAATTTTTCACATAAAAAGGACTGTGGGCTTGACTAATGGTTCCATTTAAAAAATGATATCTAGACAGAGAATAAGTGTAGCATGCAAACATGCATTGAAAATCCATCTGAGTTTGCATTGTATTACTTATGATGGATTCAAATTTGGGTTTCAAAATGCTAGGTTATGGCATGATTTTGTCAAGAAACCCTTAGTTGGATTCTCATGTTGGTTTAATTTATATTTTAAGTTTGTTTTGCAGTCTTTGGGTGATAGTAACTCATGAACTAGGTTACCAATGTGTAAAAATCATATTTCAAGAATAAAGTTGTGATTTTTTTATATTATTATTATTATCTATTAGCTACGAGTATTGACACCTAATGCCTGGAATTTTGACATCTTGATAGAATGGATAATTTCGAAAATGTTTCTAGTAATGTTAACATAATAACTATCATTACATGTCTTCACTTTTTTCACCATAATAGACCTGTGATATGGACTCATCACACAACTTCATATGCTATGTCCCAACAAGTTCAGACTGGTTGAACCTACCTCATAGTGTGGTTATTAAGGACAAGTTGCTTGATATATAACTCGATAGCATAGACCACGTTGCAGTTCTAAAAAGAATCCTCAGGTGTCAAAAAAACTTCACAATATGTTCTACTATAAAGCCTTTTGGGATACCTGAAATAATATATGTATCATTGATGACTTTTAAAGTATGACAAGATCCAGAGGGAAAGGAAATCAATGGAAGAGTGATCCACCAATGAGAACCTAGAATTTAGTATGAGATGAGTTAGAGTCTAGAAGTGAAATACAATTTTAATTTAGTGATGAAGGACATCACATAGGTAATTATATTTCATGTAGAATAACATTAATTCAAATTTAAACTACATAATATGAAAGGCATACCATAAATTTTTCCACGTAGTCAAGCAAACCTATAAAAGGAAAACCTTCTTTTTCCAGGAAATAATTTACCTTTTCTTTTTCAAGATAATCTAAATCACAAAAAATATGAACTATACTGCACACATTCTTGAATAATGTGAAATTGGAAAAGGAATACCCTACACAAGTGATGCACACATGTACATTTGAACACTAACAGATTTTTGTAGTTGAAATGCAATGCTTGTTTTCATTTAAATGTAGGGTTTTTAAAGCAGGGAGAAATAATGGCTGCCAAATTAATAAGCGTTTCTTTGGGAAAAATTTAAATCTTGTATTGGGTGATGAAGATAATAGAGGGTATTGAATCTTGATTCTTGACATCTAGAGGAGAACCCTCTGACCTAACACAATCCAATGGAATTGACCAAAAAAACCCAAATGAAGTCAACCCCTATTTATGGGAGGAGGGACTGCGGTAAGAACTTACCATTTTGCAAGAGGGCGAGGACGAAAGGGTGGGGGGGCGGCGAACGGCGGGGGGGAATGCGAGGAAAATGTTGTTGCAAGGCGGGGAGTGAATACGAGTAGTGCTGTCCTAGCAAGAGCTGAGGCGGAATGTTGTTCTGCATAGAAAGGCTGGGTGAATGTTGAGGATAGCGAATCTTTGTTCTGCGAAGCGGAGGGTAGTGCGCGCGTGATATCGGTGTTAGCATGTACATTTGAACACTAATGGATTTTTGTAGTTGAAATGCAATGCTTGTTTTCATTTAAATGTAGGGTTTTTAAAGCAGGGAGAAATAATGGCTGCCAAATTAATAAGCGTTTCTTTGGGAAAAATTTAAATCTTGTATTGGGTGATGAAGATAATAGAGGGTATTGAATCTTGATTCTTGACATCCAGAGAGAACCATACAGCCTAACACAATCCAATAGAATTGACCAAAAAAACCCAAATAGAGTCAACCCTACTATAGGAGGAAGGGCCTGCAGTAAGAACTTACCATTTTGCAAGAGCTGAGGGCGAATGTTGTTCTGCAAGAGCTGAGGGCGAACGATGAGGGCGAATGCTGAGGGAAAATGTTGTTCTGCAAGAGCTGAGGGCGAATGCTGAGGGCGAATGTTGTTCTGCAAGAGCGGAGGGCGAATGTGCGCGTGATATCAGACGTTAATGTAGCTATTGTGACGAATACGAAACAATAAAATCATTTTTATGTAGCGTGCATATAAGTTTCGAATTTTTATGTAGCGCGCATATAAGTTTCGTATTTTTATGTAGCGTGCATATAAGTGTCGTTATACCGATGGCGGAAAAGGCGTCGCTATTACAACGGGTGCCTCCAAACGTTGCATTGGCGACACCTAAACATTGTGTCGCAGTTGCGACGTTTAGAGTCGTCTCAATAACGACGCTTTGGGCCATGGTGTCGCAATTGCGACGTCTTCCTCCAAACGTCGCAATTGCGACACGTTTTTAAGTGTCGGTATTGCGACACTTTTCTATAGACGTCGGTATAGCGACGGTTTCGAGCGGGATGGAAAAAATTTGGGAAAATTTCCGACATTTGGTCAAAAGCGTCGGAACCAAGTGTCAGAATTTCCGCCAAATGTAGTAGTGATAAATACATAAATTGGACCACGTTGCGACAAGGAATGGACCGAGACGTGGCAAAGTTCACAAATATTGTTCATACCCTTCGCAAAAATTTGGCTATCAATTATTCTAAGAGACATTTGGTACTCAAGTATCGTGATTGTCTACAAAAGTACATCCAGGACAAGATGGAGTTCCTGGACACCTCCCCACTTGGTGTTTATTATCGACATGCTGTCAAGATCGAGCATAAATTTAAACAAAAGAGCCTATACATTGGATTTGAAAATCCAAAGCAATGGAAAGGCACCCCCAAACCGCAGAACAAAGGATAGAGACAAGATGGGGTGAACTAGGAGAACTTGTAGAAGTCGCAAGAAAATAACATCACCACAAAGAAAAAGAAGGACACGGGAAAATGGTGTGAGTTCCATAAGATCCCCACTCACAACATAAGAGAGTGTCGAGCCAAGAATTCACTGGTAGTTGAGCTAAAGGCTTCTGAATAAAATTCATGTTCCGAATTTGAGTCAAAACCTGATAAGGGGAGTGACAAGGGGACGTATATTATTGATGTAGAGCCTAGTTCCACCATTTCCACCACCAAGATCCATAAGAATGAGCCTAAAGATCCAGAGCAGGGGGAGCACCTCTTACACTCACATATGTGGGTGAAGGGTTCTCCATTGCAGTTCATTGTCGACAGTTGGATCCAAAAGAAACTCATCTCAATAGAGGTCATAAAGCGGCTGGGCCTACCTACCACAAAACACCCACAGTCATATACCATTGGGTGGCTTCACCAAGGATGAGATCTCTACATCAACTATTATTGTCGCCTTCCCTAGAGCATCAAGCCCTTCACATATGAGGTATTATGTGATGTTGCTCCTCTTGAAGTTTGTGATATATTATTAGGTCAACCATAATTGTGGAAGTGACATGTTGCATATGAGTCTAGACATCACACTATTATTATTATTACTTTGGGAAATAAGTTGTATAAGATACTATAGGTAGCACCGCCTACCACCATCTCTTTTATCACTGCGAAGTAATGCAATAAGATCATTTCCCAAACCGATAATTTTTGTTTCCTTATGATTCACCCTTAAGGAAAGAAGAAGATTGTGGCTACGACCTCCAAACATGGATCCTCCGCACGACAGTAGAATATCGACAAGGTTGTGGAGGAGTATAGGGGCATATTCACCTCACCCACAGGGGTACCTCTACATTGTCAAGTCAAGCACTGCATTGATCTAACCCTGGGCACGTCGCTACCCAATCGACCGATCTATCGACACTCTTTTCTAGAGAATGGTTAAATCAAGAGGAAAATTCAGGAGCTATCGCAGAAATGGAACATCATTTCAAGTTCATCACCCTATGGGAACTCGATCGTGTTGGTATAGAAGAAGGATGGGACCTAGAGACTTTGTATTGAATATCAAGTGTTAAAAAATATCACTATCCGAAATAGGTATCCAATCCCATGGATTGATGACCTTATGGAACAACTTAAGGGTGAAAAATACTTCAACAAGATTGACTTGAAATCCGGTTATCACTAGGTACCAATCGAACTCTCAGATGTGTGGAAAATTTCCTTTAAATCCAATGAGGGGCTTTTTGAATGGTTGTTCATGCCTTTTGGGTTGACAAATTCCCCCACAACCTTCATGAGGCTAATAAACGACATATTGCGACCCTTCAGCAACTCATTTGTGGTGGTTTATTTTGATAACATCCTAATCTCCAACTAGAGTTTGGAAGAGAACCTCCACCATATTCGACAGGTCCTCCAAACCCTGTGACAACACAATTTGTGTGCCAATTTAGAGAAATTCACTTTTGGTATGACTTAGCTTCAATATTTGGGGTACATCATTGATGAATGGGGTGTGCATGTGGACCCAACCAAGATAAAATTCATTTGGGATTGGCCAACCCCAACCACTCTAACAAAGCTCCACATCTTCCTAGGTCTTGCCAATTTCTAACACAGGTTCATGTTGGGGTTCTCTCATATCACTTGCCCTTTAAGTCAAGTCAACAAGGGTGGAGCGAAAGAAAATTCCTTTTGGTATGAATCCCAACAGAAGGCATTTTCCAAGTTGAAGCATCACCTCTGCTTTACACTAGTGCTCGCATTACCATACCTACAACAACCATTTGAGATTGAGACATATGCCTCTAACTATGCTATAGGTGCATTCCTTACTCCGCAGGGGCATCCAATGGAATATAATAGTGATATATTTTAAAACACTGTCCAAAATTATCCCACATATGAAAAAGGTATGTATTCCATTGTGCGGGCCTACTAACAATTGAAGAATTACATTCTAGGGAAGGAAACGATCATTCACATAGACCACTGATCCCTATAGTTCATACAGACACAAGGGAATGTGCAGAACTATCGCCATAAAAAATGGTCCACATACCTCTAGAAGTTCCATTTGAACATTAAGTACAAGAAGGGAAACACTAATAATGTTGCAGACCGCCTCAGCCGACCTCTGGTCATGGCACTGACAACTGTGCTTGACTCTTATGGGCATGACACTTCGGGGTGGCTGCATCTTTACAAGAGTGATCCATAATTAATAAACGTATACCAGGCACTCCTGGAAGGAAAGAAAAATCCAAATTTTTACCTCCAGGATGCACTGTTATGCCACCTGGGACACCTATGAGTTCCTCCAAGAGAGCGTGCCAAGATTATTTGGGAGGAACACTACAATCAATTCGCTAGAAATTTCAGAGTAGAGAAAACAATGGCAGTATTGCTGAAGTATTTTTATTGGCTGAACCTTCGACAAGATTTTTGGAAATACATTAGATCATGCAATGCATGTGCAATTTCCAAATCGACCATTAAGAAGCAAGGCCTATATACTCCTCTACCTACTCCTAGTCGACCTTGGGAATCCTCTCCATGGATTACATGTTGGGCCTTCCTTTTACTAAACATGGAAATGACTGTGTTTTCATGGTCATCAAAAGATTCTCTAAGATGGCCATTTTGGTGGCCTACAAGAAGAGTATCATAGCAGAAGTGACTACTAATATCTTATTTGAATGAGTATGGGTACACTTTGGGATCTCACAATCCATTATCTCATATCGGGATAACAGGATTCTAAGTACATTTTTTCCAAGTCTTTGGTCAAGGATAGATACCAAGCTCAATAATTACATGACTTTCTACCCCCAAACTGATGGCCAAATAAAGGTCGTCAAGTGGATGATCTTACACATTTTGCACATGTACAACTCGAAGCATCCACACACATGGGATTAAAGCCTCCCCTATGTCCAACACAAATAAAACAGATATCTCCATAGCTCAAATGGACACAACCCCTTTTAGGTGGGGTTGGGATTCCAACCAATATGTCCCATTGATGTGGCCATACCATTTGAAACTACTTAGGAATATTCGACTCATGTCTATTCTGAAGCTGAGAAGGCTAATAGATTCATTGAGCACATTCAATACATCCGCCAGTAGGTCCATGACATATTAGATAGAGCCAATGTTAAGTACAAGCATCGACATGATCAGCATCGGGTGCCATACAAGTTCCAAGTGGGTGACAAAGTTTGGCTACATTTGCAGAAGGAGTGCCTTGCTGGGCCCCACAGCAAGCTTTGTCTACTCCGATATGGGTCATACACCATCACCAATATTTTAGGGGAAAATTCCTTCAAGATCATCATTCCACCATTCCTTGGCCTACACTGAGTGTTCAATGTGGACCACCTTCGGCCATACTTTCCACCATTACTAGAAACATTTGACATTGCAGAACAACTCACACCAACAGAGTTAAACCCAGACTGCATGGAAAATGCAACGATTGATTGGATCATGGACACACAGATCAAGAAAAATCTCCAACGTAGGATCCAAATATATCAAGTTGTCAAAGTAGGCCAACTCCTTCACCAGGGACCACATTCAACATAAATTTCCTCACATCATGGAGGCTCTGCATGCAATGGGGACCATTGCTTCCTAAGGAGGGAGGACTAACCGAGGTGGATATTTGTGTCCACCCACCTATTACACCTAAACCTCTATTTATTTTCATCATATTCCTTTTTCATAGCAACATTTACAATTTTTTGTAGTTCTTCGGGTCTTGAACTTCTGGAGCAGTTTTGACCTCCTAAACGGTGTTTTTTTAAAGTCTATAGTAGATTCACAACCACAAGAAATTTATTGCCACAAATATTTTATTACTTAGATATATCTTTCCAATGAGGTATCGTGCGTGCCAAACGAAGATAATATAACCAAGTTACGACCCTGGGAAGTAGGTTTCCCAACAACCCCAACGGGGCCCACAAACTCTTGGTGTTCTATCTCCTAGGGTTAGGGTTTTGGTCGTTTAGGGTTTTTCCTTGTTGTTAAATAATAAAAAGGCCTTTGAGCCTCATTGTAAAACAGTTCAAAGGCATGTAGTTGCCACATCTCTTCTCACAGATAAGCTACCATCGCCCAAGCCAGTTTATTTCCATTATGTATGTAAGCATATTTCAATTCTTTGATATTAATGAAATGAAGTGTTATTTCTACTGCATCTTTGTATTTATGGTTATATATGTTTTTTTTTTTTCATTCATGTTTAAGTTCGGATCACCAAAAACCCAAATCTATGTTTCTCTCAGTTTTATATATGATACACTTAGCATTTGTGTAGCAAAATTTCATCATTAGATTGCAGATCATTTCAGAGGGATTTCCAAGGTCCTCTTTAAGGTTAAGATTATTTTAATATTTGGGCCATAGTTTTCTTATGAATAGTATATCATAAAATGTGTATCTTGTCAGCCATTGAAAGAAATGAAAATGGGGGTCTCAACTACAATGATGGATAAAGGCATTAATGTGTTACAATAAAAGGAACATAATTGATAACTAGTTTCTCAAAGGGAAAATAAATGGCAGAGGAAGACATCTTCACAGTACATGGTAATCAGTGGCATACTTTACATAAGAAAACTTGAGGTATGAAAACATGCTATGAAATTTGATTAAGTTGACGGAAGGAATTATCAAGTTTTACAGTTAAAAGTTGATAGTATACAAGGAGATGTTTTAAAGGTTGGAAATTAATATATTTGGTACATCATTAAAAATCTTTCAACAATAAAAATGGGGTTTATTTAATATCATGTTAAGTGGGGCATTGTCCCCTATACAGGATCCCACAATTTATTTCTCTATTTTATTTTTTTCAGGGTGGTTGGGTGGTGCAAGGAAGGAGAGTGAAGTCTCCTTTAGGTTGGAACCTGGAAATACTTTAGGGTGGTAAGGCGGTGCTAGTGAGAGTTGGAGCTTGCAGGGTGTTGGAGAATCCTTTCATTTGTAGCTAATAAAACTAGGGAATTGGAGTGTCCCTCCAGTTGGAGCTAGTAAAACTAGGGTGTAGTAGCATCCTTTCAGGAGTTGGAGCTTTTGATAAATTGTATGATTTTTTATAGTAGGAAGTTGGAGCTGAGAAATATTGTATTCATTAAATTATTAGAAAAATGTTTAGTGGTTTTTCTCCTAGAATGGTTTCCACCTAAACATTTCTTTTGTACTCCTCTTATGATGTGCTTATGATTTATGTTTTTGATTTGATGTAAATGATCTAAAATTAATAATTAACTAATTGTAAGTGAAATATTGATTCACCCCTCTCTCAGTATTTCCAACAATTGGTATCAAAGTGAGTTACTTCACAAACAGTCTAATAATTGGAAGGAGCATCATGGATTGCATGAAGATAAATATTCCATTATTTAATGGATAGAACTATGCGCTTTGGAGTGGGAGGATGAAAGCATAAGTGCAAGAACATGGATTTTATGTCTGACATTCTGTAATGATTAGATACAAAGAACCCCCAGCTCCTCCAATAGATGACGCTGGTAAGAAGGTTTGTGAAAATAATGTTAAAGCCAAGAATTTTATTTGAATGGTCTAACAGAGGCATTGTATGTTAAAGTAATGGATTGAAAATATGCAAAAGAAGTTTGGGATAAGCTCCAAAACATATATGAAGGGGAAAAAAGGTGAAGGAGGCCAAGATTTATACTTTCATAGGACAATTTGGGAAACTATGGACAAATGAAGATGAAAATATTGCAGCCTAATTTCTCCGAGTTGATGAAGTAATTTATGCCATGCAAGGATTGGGAGAAGCAATAGAAAACAAAGTAATTGTCCAAAACGTGATATCACTAACGATGAGATTTGATGCTAAAGTATCAGTGCTAGAATAAAGATCATACTTAGAAAATGTAAGCATGGAAAAACTACTTGGAATAATTACAACCTATTAAATGAGAACAGAATGGGAGAACCCATCCAAAAGAGAAGTAGACTTTACAAAATCTAACAAGACAAGTAAAAAAAAACAACAAATAAATCCAAGCACCAATTGTAGTTGTAGCAATATTTTAGATGAAGACATAACCAAATTTGTAAGGAAATTGAATAGAGGAACTAACAAATACAAAGGTTAGCTCCCCTTGAAGTGCTTCAATTGTGGTGAAATTGCCCATTTCACTTCAAAATTTCCTTATGAAAATATTTATATGACAAAGAATAAGGTAAATAAAAAATAGAAAATATACAAGAAACAAGGTAAAAACACAGTCTTCAAGAAAATTCTCTACTCAAAAGAAGATAGACCCTCATATGATGAAGAGAGTGATAATGAAAAGGATAGCGAAAATGACATAGGAAGGGTGTTATCATGCAAGGGACAATCGAAAGTAATATCCTGAAGAAGATGAAGAATAAGGTGAGGTAGACCTTGAAGGAGAACTTGTAGCACTTTAAAATATCTAAATATAGAAAGCAAGAATGTTGATGCATTGGAAGTCAAGTTGTGTGAACTAAACAAACACGCTAAAAGTATCAACAAGAAGACTAAAGAATCAAAGAAGATTATCATCAATCTAAAATTACAGTGAGAGGAGGCCAAGAAATTTGAAGAAACACTCAAAAGGGAATTCGAGGAAATAACCCACAAAAATGAGAGTTTGGAAGCAAATATAATATCACTATGAAAGGAAGCATAGAAGAGGAATATCGAACATAATTTCATAAACAAAACCAAAGAGTTGGATGAAATTATCAAGTCAGGATTAGGATACACGACCACCTTTGTTAAAGGTTCAAGCTCCATGATTATAGAAAAACAAGTTGAACAAAAGATATGCATATATCATAAAGGACACATCAAGAAAAAGGAAAGCATGCTTGCAAAAGAGACAGTTCAAGATAAGAATACATGAAATCAATAAAACCTATGATAAGGAAATCTCAAGAGCAAGGTCTTTAGAGAACTGCACCACAGATAAGATCTCCCACTCTCAAGTATCAAACTATTTTCCTTGGTGTGTGTTATTCTTACAAAAATTTTGGGCACAAAGCTATGAAATGTAAAGCTTATGGTAGAAATAGAATAAACATTGGAAATTATCTAGGAATTATTATCCTAGAAAATATCAGAAAGGGTATAACTAAAATTATAATAGGTTTGAATCCTTAAGCAATGAAGAATAGTGCTACAAATGCAACAATTTTGGACATGTAGCAAAATATTGCAAGTTGAACACTCCTACTGTGGATCAAAATAATGAACTAAATGTTTCTCCAAAAGAACCTTGAAGAGATTGTAAGAAGAAGGATGAACGTTGTGCAATTGCTCTAAAATCCCAAAGCAAGAAAAGTGTATGGTATGTCAACAATATATGCTCAACACACATGACAGGGGACAAAAACAATTTTGTATCTTTACAGGAAGAAAACAATCGCAAAGTCTCATTCATAAATGATGGCTCAACTAAGGTTATAGGAAAGGGTACAAATAAGCTTGGAAGCAAGAATCCCATGGTAGAAGACATTTTTTTCATTGGAAATATGAACCATAACCTGCTGAGTGTGATTCAAATGTGCGATCAAGGGCATGCACTCCTGTTTAACTCAAGGAAATGTGAAATAAGAGCGAGAAATAAGGTAGGTTAGTGGCAGAAAAAACAAGGACCCCACATGACATATACACCTTAGATGAAATTGGAAAGGAAGGTTGTTTCTTGGAAAAGGAGGATTAAAGTTGGCTTTGGCACGCAAGCATGGATCACATGAACTTTTATAATATGGTAAAAATTAGTAAAATGGAAGCTGTAAGAGAGATGCCAAAAATTTCAAAACAAGCAAGCACCATGTGTAAGAATTGTAAGCATGGAAAACAGACAAGATGTGAGTTCAAGACCAAGGAACACTCTACTTCACAACCATTAGAGTTGGTACACACTGACCTATGTGGACCAATGAGGACCAACGGATTGAAAGGTGAAAAACATTTCATGTTTTTTTATTGATGATTACACCTGAATGATGACAGTAAGTTTTCTGAAGAAAAATCATAAGCATTTGAATGCTTCTAAATTTAAAAAAGAGATGGTAGAAACTGAACTAATTTTAGAATCCAGTGTCTGAGATCAGATAATGGAGGAGAATTCACATATAAATAAATCCAACACTTCTACGAAGAACTAGGAATAAAAATACAATTCTCGACAGCCATGACATCACAACAAAATGGAGTGGTTGAAAGAAAGAATAGAACATTGGAATAAATGGCTAGGTCCATGTTGAATGATTTAATATTGAGAAATATCTTTTGAGTTCAAGCAGTGAAGACAATTATGCATATTCTAAACAAAGGAATGCTTATAAACAATAGTGATAAGACCCCATATGAATTATGGAAGGAATACAGAAAAAATGTCAAACACTCCAAAGTCTTCGAAAACCAATGCTACATAAAAAGGAAAGACAATAAGATCGGAAAAGAAAATTTGACTCTCAGGTAGATGAAGATATATCTGTTGGGTACTCGCACAAAACAAAGGAATACAAATGCTATAATTTGAGACTCAAAAATACAGTATAAATTATTAATGTAACATGTTATGAAGTTCATAGAACAAATAAAAGTAAGGAAGCACATCTGTAAAGAACAAGAAACAAAAGGACCAGAGGAAGAAGGAATAATATAATAAGAAGAACAATTAGAAGAAGAACCAACTATCAACCAAGAAGAAACAAAATATAATCAACAAGAACCTCCTAAAGCTCCTAAATAATGGTATTATAATAATCATCCATCATAGAAAATCATTAGAGACTTGAATGCAAGAGTAGTAACCGGAAGAAGTAAAAAAATACACATGAAAAAACAAGGACATATTGCGCTCTTATCCACAGTTGATCCTAGCATCTTTGAAGAAGTCAATAATGATGAATACTGGATCAAAGGCATCGAAGAAGAATTGGATCATATCGAAAAAAATAAAACATGGGTATTGTTCCAAGACCTAGGGACAAAAATTTCATTGCTACAAAATGAGTCTTCAAGAACAAGCTGAATGAATATGGATAGGTTACCAAGAACAAAGAAATATTAGTATGTAAATGGTATGCACAATTTGAAGGAATATATTTCAAAGATACATTTTCACCTGTTGTCTAGATGGAAGTTATTAGATGTTTTTTCCTATGCTTGCTCAAGAAAGATTAAGGTATACTAGATGGACATCAAATCATCCTTTCTAAATGGAGAATTATAAGAAAAAGTCTACATAGAGAAGCCAAAATGATTTCTTCTTATAGAAAATAAACACTATGTGTGCAAGCTGAAGAAAGCCTTATACGGTCCTAAACAAGCTCCTAGAGCCTAGTATGCAAGTCTAAATAGGTATTTATAGCAAAAAGGATTCAAAAGAGGAAGTTTCGATAACAACTTATACATAAAGGTTAAACAAGACAACTTTACTCTCATTGAAGTATATGTGGACGACATCATCATTTGAAGCAACTACAACAGGCTAAGTAAGAAATTTTTGAATGATATGCAGGGTGAGCCTGATATGTCCTTAATTGTTGAGTTTAGTATCTTCTTGGGACTTTAGATATCTCAAGAAGATGATGGCATATTCATTTTTCAAACCAAGTACATCAAATAAATGTTGAAGAGGTTCCAAATGGAAAACTATAAACCCATTAACACTGCCATCGTGACCAATTGCAAGTTGAGCAAGCATGATTAATCCAAAGAAGTTAATCAAAGAATGTATATATCAATGATTGGTAGTCTATTGTATGTGACAACTTCGAGACCAGATGTGATTTAGAAAGTTGTACATGTGGCATGATTCCAAGAAACACCAAAATAATCCCATGTTTTTGAAGTGAAAAGGAACTTTTGATACCTCAAGGGAACAATATATTTTGGACAATGGTATTCAAAAGGGAATGAATTAACCTTGACAAATTATATGAATGTATATTGGGAAGGAAATATTGATAACCGTAAAAGCACAAATGGAGCAGCCTTCTATTTGGGTGATTGTCTTACTTAGTGGTTAAGAAAGAAGCAGTTTTCAGTCTCCTTGTCCATAGGAAAGGCATAATATATCACATCAACAACATGTTGTACTCAGTTTATTTATATGAAGAAAATTTTGAAGGATCTCCAAGTGAAGTTTGATGGGCCCATTATGATATTTTGTGACAACACCAACACCATAAGTCTCAAAAAATATTGTCATGCAATAAAAAAAAACACACATTCCAATTAAATACCACTTTCTTCTGGGAATAGGTTGCAGAGAAGAATATCAAGGTAGAGTACATTAGTACAAAGGAACAAATAGTTGACATCTTCACTAAGCCTATGCCACAAGATACATTTGATTATATTTTACAAAAGCTCAAGATTCTACCAAGTTCACATTGATTTGCATTCCATCTAGCTAAGCAGACAGGGGGTAAAAGCATGTTACAAAAAGAGAGAAGAAGGTATCATGTCAAGGGGAGACACTATTTTCCATTGATGTCAAAGGGGGAGAGAAATAAAAAGAAGAAGATCATAGGCATGGAGTCAGGGGGGGAAATGATTGTATCGGGAGTAGGTGTTTTGTTGTCAATGACAAAGGGGGATATTTTTGAAATTTGGTTGTCATTGATGTCAACCCAAGAAACAACCAGAAGAATCCTCGACTTTAGGGACAAAAATGACAAGAAAAAATAGTTTTTTTGGCTCAAGATCATATTCATTTGATGGTATTCATCGTGTTGATTCTAATGGTAGTTGGCATGCTTTTTAACTCCTCTTAGTTGAGGAGATATGCATGATCAATGTTTATGCCCCGAACTTATGGTCAAAGCCCCCAAAATGAGATGATGTGGCACCTTAACGATTGGCTAAATATTTTATCAAATCATGAGGCCAATAAGGGTTATTATTAATATTTTAATTTATTTATTTTTGAGGTTGCAAAAGAGCATATTGAAAAAGGGAAATTAATTATTTTTTGGAAATTAGGTTGGCCTAAAAAATAAAGTGATTTTGGCTCCAAAAATATTCAAAATTTGAATTTTAAATTGAATTTTTGGAGGGTCCACTCCCTCCAATTGATCATGTCTCCCCCCTATTTATGTCCCTTCAATCAATATAAATAGGGCTAAATCGACCTCCATTAGGATGAAATGAAATGCACTTACATCTTTGTGATTCTTCTACAGCCTAGAGTAGTCACATACAACCGAAGAAGGCAAAAGTTTGATATGGTTTTCATGGGCTATATTTTTTCTTTGGGTATTGGATTTCGTTGGCTTTTGCTATGAAAATTTAGAGGTACTAAGGCCATATTATGATGCCTATTTTTCAGCCCTATCTGATAAATATGAGGTTGCTCATTGGGCTAATCTGAGGTATTTTCACTAACCTTATGAGCCATAGTATGAGGTTGATTCGAATAACTTTTGTGGACAGTTTTAGGGTTTATTATAAGCACGTCCAAGGTCTATTCAAGGATAATGTTTATGACACTGTGACTAAGGTTAATTTGAATCATTTACAGTCATTTCTTGAGGCCTCATTTGGACATTTTTTGGCACCTCTAAAGGACTGTGATCTAATTTGAGGCTCAAACCTAAAGGCTATTTTGTGGTTGCTATAAGGGTATGCATAAGAGGGTTATCATGTCTCTGTAATTATGGAATTCAGACCTATATCTATGTGGTCAAATTGGTTCTCCTGGGGCATAAATTTTGAAGCAGTCCTAAGGCTTATTTGGAGATAAACTTGGTTGTATTCAAGGTTTATTCAAGGGATAATTTGTGGGTTTTTTCGGGGAATTTTCATGGTTATACAAGACCTTGTTTGGCTCAATCTAATGCATGTCTAGTGATATTCCTTGTGGAATAACTGAAGCATATTTGTGGAGCCCTCTGTGCGACGTCTTCCTGAAGCGTATTTTGTGAGATCTATTTGGATGGTTTGGAGTGGAGTCCGAGGAAAATTTAGCTCATTATTGAAGACTTTTTGTGTGCACTTATAAGGGAATATCTTTCTTTACACAATTCTCCTACACTTGTGACCTATCTCTATCAACAAGAAGCCACTATCTAAAATACAAGTGTTTAAGGTTAATATTTATAGTGTATACAAGAGAAAATCAAATATGAGGTAAGGGAATAATTGAATTATCTCTTTTGGAACAATTAAAGTAAGGCACCCTAGAGGTAACTTTCAAAACTATCTTTTATTGTCCAAAAATCCAAATCTCGATTTCCCTCAACCCTACCTATTATATATTTAGCATTTGTGTAGCAGACTTTCATTGTTGGATTGAAGACCATTTCAAAGAGATTTCCAAGGTCCTTTTCAAGGTCTAGATTATTTTAATATTTGGGCCATAGTTTTCCTATCAATAATAAATCATAAAAGCATTATCTTGTTAGCCATTGAAGGAAATAAAAAGGGGGGTCTCATCTACAATAGTGGATAAAGGCATCAGTTTGCTACAATCATAGGGACAAAGTTGATAACTAACTTCTCAAAGGACACATCAATGGAAGAGGAAGAAATATTCACAGTATGTAGTAGTCAATGGCATATTCTACATGAGCAAACTTGAGGTATGAAAACATCCTATGAATTTTTATTAAGTTGAATAAAGGAATTAAAAAGTTTTACAATTAAAAATTGACTGTATACAAGGAGATGTTCTGAAGGTTAGAAAATAATATAGTTTGTACATCATTAAACATTTTTCAACAGTGAAAAATGGGTTTGTTGAATATCATTGTAAGTGGGTCATTGTCTCTAGTACACAATCCCATAGTTCATTTCTCTATTTTATATTTTCAAGGTGGTTGGGTGGTGCAAGGTAGAATAATTAAGTCCCCTTCAGGTTGGAGCATGAAAATACTTCAGGACGACAGGGTGGTGCTAGGTAAAGTTGGAGCTTGCAAGGTGTTGGAGCATCCTTTCAGTTGTAACTCATAAAACTAGGGCGTTGGAGGGTCCTTCAAGTTGGAGCTAATGAAACCAGGGTATAGGAGCATCCTTTCAAGAGTTGATTTTTTGATAAATTGAATGATTTTCTAAATTAATAGGAAGTTGGAGCTTCCATTTTAGTTGGAGCTCGGAAATATTGTACTCATTAAATTATATTAGAAAAGTGTTTGGTGCTTTTTCTCCCAAGAGGGTTTCCACCTAAAAATTTCTTGTGTTCTTCTCTTGTGATGTGTTGATTATTTATGTTTTTTATTTGATGTTAATGCTCTGTAATTAATAATTAAATAATTCTAAGTGAAATATTGATCCACTCCCTCTCAGCATTTCCAACACAATTGTCGTAACATACTTTTTAGTCTGTGCTCCTCCAATAATAATAAAATTAAATATTTTCAAATACCAAATTTCAATGCACCATCAAGTCTGTCTTGATCCCTCCATTAGGGGAATTTTGAGGTCTAAAATAGGCCTCCTAAGGAAATTATAAAATAATAATGGAAATAATAAAATAAGATTACATTACATCATAAAATTTTAGAGAGAAAAAAAGAAAAAACTATTTTTTTAACTCATAATTTCAACTTATAACCCTATGGGTTTACTCAAATTTCGAGTGGAAACACTCATTGGATGTAAAATTTGATTCCTCATCCAAGGAGTACCCATGTTTCATACTTTTGATGGACCCTACTACACGAAAAATGAGAAATACACAAAAACATGTGATTGCAATTATGTTTTTCATGTATTTCTCCTTTTTCCGTGTAGTAGGGTCCATCGAAAGTATGCAACATGGGTAATCCTTGTATAAGGAATTAAATTTTGCATCTAATGAATACTCCCGTTTGAAATTTGAGTAAAAAATTAGGGAGATAAGTTGAAAAAGTAGTTTTATTGTTTTATTATTTTTTAATCTTTTAACTTTTTTACTCCAAAAATGGTGAGTCCATCCCCCATGGTTGACATAATGATCTTGAATCCTATTAGTTCTTATAAAGTTTATTTTGGTTGTATATTTTTCTTAGGAGGCCCCTTTTAGACATCAAAATTTCTCTAATGAATCCACGTGATTCAGTTTCTGAAACACTTGAACAATAAACTCCAATAAGTATGAAGAGATATGTTTGTGTGAAAACCTTTGATTTATCCTTAAAAACCCTCACGCTCAGATAACCAATAACCTCATTGCTTCAGTGTTTTGATACTATGAGAAATTTATTCTACCCAAAAAGTTTTATTAACCCAATCAATTATTCCAATTACTTATACACATCAAATTAAATTTTCAGTTTAAAGTAATGAATGAAAACATAAATAGCACCATTCAACAAATAAAATTTGTAGCAAAATACGTGAGAAACTAATCACACAGATATTTTTGGACAAATGTCCCTAGAAAAGCCCCAATATGGGGAAAACCAGTCTTTTGTCTAAGGGTTTTATTATTATCTTTAGCAAATCTGATTTTGAGAAATTACATAAATTGTTATAGCAAAACTTCGACAAATTTATCTTTACCTCTTCTAATCAAATCGAACTAGGAAAACCCCACAACTTTCCTTTTTCAAACCAATTTGCCTCTCTAGCTACTTGTATAACCTCCCCAACAGTTCACACTTCTTCTTGGATAACTCGCACAACCTCATAGTAAACTCCCACTCCCTCCAGGAAACTCGCACAAACTCTAAAAACTTGTTCTGGTAACTCACACTGCCTCCAACAAATCGTACTATGTATTTTGGAAATTCACATTTCCTTTGGGAAATTGGCACTCCTTATACAAAATAACTCAACCTTCTATGCATTTAATAAACCAACCAACAAAAATCCCATTGAAACTTAGAAGCTACAAGTATTCTTGAATGAAGAATAAACCCTGCAAAAATTTCCTCAATTACTGTTATTGAAACCCTCCTATTGTCTTACTGAAAACTCACCCAAATAAACTCACTCGATGTGTCTCTAAATTTTCCCATCGACTTCCCTTTATAATCTCTCATTCATAAATGAATGAAAAAGATTAGAAGTTAACTTCATCCAATTGATTGCTAATATCAACTTAGAAACTTTTTTGAAGCTTCTAGAGGTAAATCAATCTTATCTGAACTAATGTCAATTAATTAACCACTTCCCCTTAGGATATATTTAAAAATAACTAATTGAATAGATTAAGACATTTCCTTAAGTGAAAATTAGGAAAAATTACATGGGCTTGGAGATAATTAATTCCTTTGTGTTCCTAGCCTCAATGACACCTTACAAGGCTAGAACACTTCTCTGAGCTACTATATTTAACAACTTAGTTATAACACAACCCAATAACCTACTAATGGTTAAGTTTGACTCCTTCAACTCTTAACTAGAGTTACAATATTGAATATTCCAAAGTCTTCTTCATCATGATCATGTGGCTAGCCCATTTTTCATGAATAATGGGGGTTAATGTGGCATCATCTTGAATCATGGTGGTCAAAATAGGAAGACCAACTTCCAAATGACATAAATTTTGCATACGAACTTCATTTGAGGTTGTTATTACATCTCTAGAAAAATATTTGAGTGTAGAATATCGTTAGGGGGTGTGGAAATTAAGTATCAAAGGTTTACCCCCCCACCTCGAAAAAAAAATAAAAAATATAATGCTTGAAACTACTTTTGAAAGGTTTCAGACCTTAATTCGCCAAATTGGGACCCGCTAGTAAAAATGGTCATGTGAGATTATTCCTCTAATCATTCCCATTGTAAAAGCATTAAAATGGATGAAAAAATAAAACAATGATCCAATCTAGATTAATAAATCGGTTTGGGAAAAGGATATGTGGTGCTTCATGAGATTAGAACATTCAACAACAACGATTTAATGGTGCAATTATTGTTGGTGTCATTAATATGCTCTTTAATTGTAATTTAATGAATAAACATGTGTGGCCTATGTAAAAATCATCACGAGTATACAAATTCTTGAAGAATTATTGATGTAGGAGGGGGTTAGTGTTGTCATTCACAACGTTGAAGATGTGTTTAAGAAATATGTAAGGCTTGAAAATGGTTTTGATACTCTTTTGTCTAAAGAATTTGTGTTGCGGCAATTAGATTAATAATATATATAGATATCACCACAATATTTAATTATCAAACAGGGAATCATAATTAGTAGAGTTGATGCACTATATGTGCCGACAACAAATAAGTCCTTATGTATGTTGAGTATAGTCTAAATAGGGAGTAATTTAAAAATAACACTTCATTCTATGAATTCTAATCTAACTTAATCACACAATCAAAAGAGCAGAACTCATAAAGAAAGCTTGACAAAACTGTAAACTTAATGTTCTTGCTCAGGTAACCAGTTTATCCATTTACAAGCTCATGAAATAGAAATATGGGTTTAACTTTGTTTCTTGTAGCTTTTAATCTCAATCATTACACTAAAATCAATTTACAACATTCAAACATTAACCAAAGCAACCATAACTAGTACAAAAAATGTATGATAAGAGTCTTCACTATCGACACATGTAGATGAATGGCGAGATCTCTAATCTTAGTCTTCATGTTCTTCAAGATAGGAATCAACAATTAAATGTGCAACTTAAGAAATACAATCCGCATTTACAAAAAATAAATAATTGGCACTCATAAAACAAAACTAAAATTACAACAAACCCCAAGACACTCTCACACTATATAATAACTTGAAGAAGAACTTGCCTTGATGGCTTTGGTGGGCCTTCGTTGAGATACCAAGTAAATCTTAAAAAATTACAGAACTAAGAGATTGATTAACACACTAAACTCATCATTTTTTGCTCATTTTATATCTTCAAAGAGAAAGATTACAAAACTTAATTGTTCAACAACATAGCAGTACTGTGTAAATATTAATACTAGCTCACTCTATCTCTATTCAACTCGTTCCTCTCTTACAGAGAAAATGGTCGTTACAACAAAGGTTACATGAGATAACATAAAATCATTATAGTTGAACTTAATTTACATATTCGACTTCATCCTCATGACACGAAGTGCATGAGGAAGAAGAAAATCTCGAATTACTATGTAAATTCAAACAATTATCTTGGTCCCATAAAAAAATTGTTCATTCCATCACCAATTCTGGAAATGAAATCTAGTACTGGAATCACACATTTCTGGAATACTGGTATCGGAATCACACAGTGCTGCAATGCGGGTACCAGAATCACATAGTTTTGTTTTCGGTGCCGGATGGGTGCACAAATATGGTGAACACGATAGAAAAAACATGGGCAGCTGATCAGGTGCTAGATGGGTGCACGAGTGCCTGACAAGAACCTGAATACTAGATTTATAATATTGATATCAGACAAATAGGAACACGAGTATCAGAACGCTGGACTGGTATTAGATGAATGGGGAGCACGAGTACTGGATTGCTAGGGATCATGAGTACCGAATTGCTGGGCTGGTATCGGATGAGTAGGAGTGCAAGTCTAAAACATCTATGTGAGCCAATCCAAGGAATCAGAGAGTACAAGAAATCAAATAATGCTATTTCTATTATAAGAAAACATAAAAAATTGCATTTTGAAATATAAATTGCCACATATCGACATAAGAAGGCTAAAAATCACATGCTTGAGGAAGATAGGTAAGTAGTAAATGAGTTTGAGGCGAAATTGGTCAAAAATAGAGGACAATAAAGGGTATTATAGGTATAAAAAAGGAGACCCAACATTCCCCCATGCTCAAGGTTTTGCATGTCCTCATGCAAAAAGTGTTGAACCAAAACTTTTAAAAATGAAGCCTTCCCTGCTTGGGTATCAACTGCTTGGTTCTAAGAACTTCACTCCTAAGGTCTCTTCTTTGAGTTTCTTCCTAATGATCCTAGTATAGTATACCAAGCGAAGAACTTTCTTCGGCTTAGTGGAGGCATCATCATGCTCCTCTTTCAAACTTTGGTTGTTCTCCCTTAGCTGCTCGTTTTATTTCTTGATATACTCATCAAACATCTTATACTCTTTTACCTCTGCCCTTAGTTTCTCATTTTTCTTCTGAAGTTTCTCAATTTCGGCCATCATCTGTTGTCTAGTTAAGGAACTAGTAAATTAAACTACTTCTTGTTTGGCCAATTTCCTCTTAGCTTTATCTTCTCTTCTCAATTCTTGCAAAGTCTCTGTAACAAGTTCCTATGTTTCATTAAGTGTCTCTTCTTGTGCATGTTCTTTTTCAAGGGAGGTAGAGACGTCTATTCTATCTCTGGAAGAGAAGGAGTATGAGTAGTCATTAATGATTTTTCCATGCTCCTAGTAGTTCAACGTGAAGGTGTTGATGACTCACTATCCTGAAACAATCTTCTCTTTTCCCCTTTTGTTGGTTTCATGGACCCTGTGACTTCTTATTTTTGTGCATGTGTCTTCTTCTTCTCATAATTATGCACCTTGTCACTCCTTTCACTAGTTTTAAGCTTCTTTACCTTTTTAACACTTGGTGCAAGAGTCTCTTCTTGAGGCAACTCAACATCTATCTTTGAAGTAGTGCATGTGAAATCTCCTTTATCACTGTCAGCTAGATTTATTTTTTTTCTTCTTCTTCTCACTTCTCAAAATTTTACTTGGAGTGGGTGAATCGAGAGGGGGTCTCTCACCCTTTGATGGCTTAATTTCTGGTGCAGGAGTTTCCTTCTCCTCTACTATTTCAATATTATCTTACTTATTAACAGACCTTTATGGAGTAGGGCTATCAATGCCCCCCTTAAACTTTGACTTCTTCCGTTGCTTCTTACTTATTTCTTGTTTTATAACAAGGTCCTTATTTCTCTCCTTTGGCAAGCTTTCCTCCATGTGCTTGGAACCTTCTCATTGAGGAAAATGTTGTGACATGAATGTCTTCCAATAGATACCCTACTTCTTTATTTCATGAGAAACTAACAGTTTTATCAACCCGTGATGGTAGATGATAGTTTCAACCTTTTTAGAGGTTGATTTAACTCTTATTTCCTTCTTGTTTAAACTCTTCTAAAGGAAATACGGAAAGTTCATTTCAAGTCCTCCCTCGAAATGTGACAAGAGCCTCAAATGGTAAATAAAGGTGAATGCATACCTACCTTCACAAGTCACGAAACTTTACAAACCATTGAGCATCATTCTATATTCTTATTTGAACCAATTATTTGGGATACCTTAAGTCAAATCGGGGTTCAAATGTTTAGGAGTTAAGAATTTTTGACACAGTTCTTTGTTGATGCTCCCACCCTTGAAGTATTTCTCCCCTTTGGTCGATAATCTTGTGGCCTCTGTTATAGTAGCCACTGTTACTTTGAATTTTATACCTCTTATCTAGACACTATTTCCATCAAAATTTTGAGTGAAGACACAATAGACACCCTCATGGTATCCTTTGAAATTTTTGAGGAATGGAATCCAACCTGCTTTATTGAACTTCTCCTTACACAACTGATATTCCTTTGTTTCTCTATAAGACTGGAACTTTGGTTCATGTCTATCTACTGCCATGATAGATTTAAGAGCGGACCTCAGATTTAGAAAGGTTTGGTACCGAAGATGGTAAGAGAGTACCGAAAGCAGTTTACACAGTGTACCGGAAGTAGTCGACACAGAGTACCAGAAGTGGTCGACACAAAATACTGGAAATAGGGATACAGGGTACCGGAAGTGGTAGGCAAAAAATATTGGAAATAGGGATACATGGTATCGAAGGCTAATCAATAGAGGAATAATGCTCATCTAGATGGTGAAGGCATCTAGAGGAGCATTTATAATTCTCAAGGGAATGGTAATGGTCACATGGCTTGCATAATTGGTAAGTGAGTTGCATGGAATGATGACGATACGTTATATGCAGAGCTCGTTGAGAAATTATTCCCATTAGTGACATCATATTTATGGAAATAAGTGAAACATGATGCATAGAATGTGGTCGGGTACAGGAGTACGTGACGGTTCATATCTAAGTTCTAGTAACCACTTATCGTCATCATTTTATTTTATGGTTATGAATGGTGGCATCATTACTGTTTAAACAACCCAAAGAAGTGGAATATTTGTCGTGAGATATTAATTCATATAATACACTTCTTAGATTATGATCAGAATTCGCCCAATCATACCCATAGCCATCTCATTCAATCATACAAAAGGATTTTTCTTCGAAATGAAGGTAAGTGCTTTAGGATTAGGATAGGGCTAACAAATGATGGTAATAAAAAGACCTATGAGGATAATTATATATCATCACACAATTAATATAAATCTTAATAGCAGAAATAAAATATTGATCTCATACCTCCATTACCAGATCACACATAAAAATATTTCCTTCAGTACCAGATGAACATAGTGAACTTCTCTTAAGTACAGGATGAACAAAGTTAAGTTTCCTTCACTACCAGATGAACACAAAGAAATTTTTCTTCGGTACTGGATGATATTTTAGTAAAGTACCCAATTGTAAAGTCTTTAAGTTGAGATCCTATAGGCTTCCCCTTGTAGTTGATCTGGGTCCGTCAGCTACCGGATTTACCCATGATATTTTACTTCTGTGATGTGGTTAGAATTGCACTGAAAAAAGCATTAAAAAAACACACATGCATGCTTTAAGCAAGAGGAACAAGACAACAATCAACAACATAAGAACACGAGATGTTGATAACGAAGTTCCTCCAATTTGGACTACGTCTCCGGGCCCGGTGTCAAGATGGGGTAGGCCGCTTCATATAGTGTTGGAAATGGTGATGATGTACATGGAATATGTTTTCTATCATACAAGGATATATGCCCTCAACATGAGTGGCTTGTCTCTCTACGAGGCGTTCCGCTACAGGGACTCTCACTTGTTGATTTATGGTAGCATCGAATGTGCTATAGCCTTGTAATTTTGTATATAGGCTAGGACACATGTATTCCATAAAACCCATAAATGGTTTTGGAAAATTCCACTTAGAGATGGTTTAATTAAAATAATTAATTGTTTTTTAATGTTTTCCTAAATCTAAACTTCAGGAAATTGATTAATTAAAGGTTATTAATTAAACTAAGTGTGAATCTTCTAGATAAAGTCGTGGATCACCTCCAAGTTAATATTAGCCCTTGATTATGTTTTAATCTTGGCCGTTGAAGGTTTAATAGAAGAATATAAGAAGGAGGGTGAGGGGCCTATGGAAAACTCATTGTGATACTTGAGCCATTAAGCATTTTTGAATTTGTGTGAGGAGACAAAACTTTTGATCAAGAATAAAATCACTAGGGCAGGGTTTGATAATTGATTGTGATTCAGTGATCAGATCCAGAGAGGGGCAGAAGAGGAGACTGGTCAGGAGGACTAGGAGTGCATTTCAGATATAGGCAACAGTGACGCAGATAGAGACAACACAGTTTTCTGAAGAGGTGAAGCAGTTCCTATAGAGAATCACGCAGAACCAACACAGTTTCTCTTGGATTTAGTCCACAGATAGCTAGAGGCAGGGGTTTATGAGCCAGGAGGGCCAAAATCCAGTCTCAGATTAGCCAGATCAGTTGCAGTAAGGGGTGACACAGTTCCTCAAGATTGCCCACACAGGCTTACATAGATCCAACGTAGGCAGTCACGTAGAGGCAGTGAGGGCTTCACCAGCCTTGTTTTAGATCAGCCGGAAACTTGCAGAGTGAGGTATATCTCACAATTATTTTTGTTGTCTATATTTCTCTGAAGGGTTTTCCGGATGTGGCACCCTAGTTGTATTCAAGATACTACTACTTAATAATAAAAACCCTCAGATCTGCTGCACCATTTTTCCCAAGTTGGGTTTTTCTGGGGATTTAGTCCAAAAATAACTATGTCACATGTGGATATTTTTCATTGTATTTTGTTCAAATTGTTTCAGCACTTAGATTTATTCTGCAACATTATTTGCGTATACTGCTTCGAAAATTACTTTGATATTTCACAATAATTAAATAATTATGAAACATAACAAAAGAAGTAATTCAGATTTGTTACAGTAGGAATCCAAATCTAGGATTTTTCACATGGTATCATAGCTTATTCAAGTTGAATTGCAGATGATAACAAGTGAACCAACAGATCAGCACTGAAGAGTCTGGGATCTGCGTAAGTAGCAACAGAACCTCATAGAAATTACGTTGTCTAGGCCAGGAGGGAATTCTAGCGTAGAAAAGGCTCCCTATGAGAGAGTTGACAGACGGGTAAGACTTTTCAGTTGCAGAAGAGGAAGCGTAGCTGAAGGGAGCAATTACTACACAACAGTAAGAGTTGGTGCATAAGCGCCAATTTTTTTTCTGAAAAATACAGTTGGGGATTTCTTGACCTCAAAGGGTTTATTACTCAAACTCAATTTTTTCTTGTGCAGTAGCAGAAGTAGTGACTTACTCCTCAAGGAGTGTGTAAATCTAGCTGAGCAGAGGGTTAGAGGAAGATTTCGATAAAGGAGATGGCCAGCAACGGACTGCATGAGCAAGATAGATTGGAGGGTGCATCCAACTATGTTATTTGGAAATCAAGGATAGAATTTCTCCTTGATGAGCATGATCTGAAGGCCCTCATAGACAACGCAGTTGCAGAACCTCTTGATGCAGCAGACCTGAGGCAATTCAAGAAGAATATGGCAAGATCCAAGCGATTGATCCTAGATGGTGTGAATAATCATATCGTACCCCACATAGCAGCAAATACCACATCTAGAGATATGTGGGTAGGTCTGGAAAAGCTATACCAAGGATCTTCCAAAAAATGGAAGATGTACCTTGAAGAGAAGATGCAGAATATCAGGATGAAGAAGGGAGATCGTTTTGACTCCTTGTCTTGGATTTAGTAAAACCGAGATCAACTATCTGTAGTGGGATCTTCTCCTAGAGACTAAGAGCTAGTAAGACTCACTCTGAACTCTATTTCATAGGACTATCAGGTCTTTGTCCAAAGTATATTGGGCAGAGAAAGACTTCCAGGATGGGAAGCGATGTGGGCAGCCTTACAACAAGAAGATTTGAGGAGATATATCCTAAAAATTCATTTGGAGGATGGCAGTAGCAGTTCAAAGGTAAAGAAGGAGGAAGAAGATAACATTTCCCTTGCATCAAAAGGGCAACGAAAGCAAAAGAAGAAAGATCTGTCCAAGATCAAGTGCTTTTGGTGTGGGGAAATGGGGCATTATGCCACACTATGTCCTCTTAAGAAAAAGGATAAAGAGGAGAAGGAAGATACACAAGCATGAGCTGCCAAGATTGAGGCAGAAAAATATTGTGCTATGTTAACTCATATTCTGAAAGGAGAAAAGTGGGCTGATTTGGAGTTGTAGCTCTAGAATCTACAAGGAGGAAGGATCCTTGAGTATTTCCGAACTCTTGGATCACATGTGAGCTACGACAGCCTAAAGACAGTAGCAGGATGGACAATTACAGTGGAAGATGAGAAGACAATGTAGTAGCTAGTAGTACTAGAGCCTGATAAGCGCAGAGAGGGAGAAACAACATCAACAGTTGAGCAGCAACAGCGCAGTGAACACTAGTGCAGCGCAATGCAATGCAGTACTCAAGCAGTGCAGAGCAGCAACAACGCATTATTTTCATAAAGATAATGCAGAAACTAGCAGCAGTCAGTCTTATTTTTCAGTTGCAAATTTACTTGTCCAATTTTAGATGTTTTTCTATTGCAAGTAGCAACAGTGCAGCAGTAGTTGAGCAACAGTAGCAACGCAGTGCACAAGTGGTGCATCATAGTGCAGAGTAGTGCTCACGCAATGCAGAGCAGTGCTCACGCAGTGAAGCAACATGGTTGTAGAATTTAGAGGGAGTTGCGGTACAATGGCAGTTGGCAGCAGCATGCAGAGTCAGCAACAGTACAATTGTAGCATTTTTCTTGTGTAGTGTTGGTGAGCAGCATCAACAACACAGTAGTAGATGTTCCAGAAGTCAAAGCAGCACATTGAGTTGTTTTGCTAGAGCACTTTCCTCGCTAAGAGGGTGTGTTAATTTATGGTAGCATCCGATGTGTTCTAGCCTTGTAATTTTGTATATAGGCTAGGACACATGTATTCCATAAAACCCAGAAATGGTTTTGGAAAATTCCACTTAGATATGGTTTAATTAAAATAATTAATCATTTTTTAATGTTTTCCTAAGTCTAAACTTAGGGAAACTGATTAATTAAAGGGTATTAATTAAACTAAGTGTGAATCTTCTAGATAAAGTCACGGATCACCTCCGAGTTAATCTTATCCCTTGATTATGTTTTAATATTGGTCGTTGAAGGTTCAACAGAATAATATAAGAAGGAGGGTGAGGGGCCTATGGAAAACACATTGTGATACTTGATCCATTGAGCATTTTCGAATTTGTGTGAGGAAACACAAATTTTTATCAAGAATAAAATGACTAGGGCAGGGTTTGCTAAGTGATTGTGATTCAGTGATCAGATCCAGAGAAGCAGAGACT
Source organism: Pinus albicaulis (assembly GCA_034641835.2). NCBI lineage: Eukaryota > Viridiplantae > Streptophyta > Pinopsida > Pinales > Pinaceae > Pinus > Pinus albicaulis. The sequence continues at coordinate 670,585,386 of CM076569.1, forward strand.
GGTCAAGAGGACCAGGAATGCATTTCAGAGAGAGGCAACAGTGACGCAGAGAGAGACAACGCAATTTTCTGAAGAGGTGACACAGTTCCTGCAGAGAATCACGCAGAACCAGCACAATATCTGGAGATAGCTAGAGGCATGGGTTTCTGAGCCAGGAGGGCCAAAATCCAGTCTCAGATTAGCTAGATCAGTTGCAGTAAGGGGTGACACAGTTCCTCAAGCTTGCCCACGCAGGCTTACGCAGATCCAAAGTAGGCAGTCACGCAGAGGCAGTGATGGCTTCACCAACGTTGTTTTAGATTAGCCAAAAACTTGTAGAGTGAGATATATCTCACAATTATTTTTTTTGTTTAGATTTCTCTGAAGGGTTTTTCGGATGTGGCACCCTATTTTTATTCAAGATTATATTGCTTAATAATACAAACCCTCGGATCTACTACACCGGTTTTCCCAAGTTGGGTTTTTCCAGGGACTTAATCCAAAAATAATTGTGTCACATGTGGATGTTTTTCATTGTATTTTGTTCAGATTGTTTCAGCACTTAGATTTATTCCGCAACATTATTTGTGTAGACTACTTCATAAATTACTTTAATATTTCACAGTAATGAAATAATTATGAAACATAATAGAAGAAGTAATTCAGATTTGTTGCAGTAGGAATCCAGATCTAGGATTTTTCACATCACTCACAATAGGCCTCCTATCAACATGACATAATATCACACAAGGTGATGATGAGGATCCCTTAAACAAGGTTACATAGGGATCATAACAATCCATGGCGAATACATCTCACATGAAGTAGAAACATAGATCCCACAACATACATCAAGCAAGGATCCAATAACATATTACATCTCACAACAAATAAAAAAAGAGGCACATGATATCAATAATGCATATACCTCATCCCTAAAGTTGGATGAAGAAATGAATGCTCAGCTGTTGAATCAGGTTGCACCATCGAATTCGTGGCATTGAGAGGAATAAAATCGATTGTCCACACTTGAAAATCTGACATCGTTACTCCAATTTGAAAAATGGCTGAAAAATGGGAAGCTTTTCTGCTGAAACATACATCGTCGTTGAGTTCCTATGGACGAGAGGTGTAAAATAGACATAAAATTTGTCAAATTATGACTCTTGCAAGTTCGTGGTCTCAAGGAATATTTTTGAAGCCCTCAAGATTCCATGGGCAAGGTTCCGCTCCTCTGGCCACTCATGGTTCCAGCCCTGCAATAAAAAAAATATTATTCTGGAAATTCACACCAGTCTGCTCCTTGTTCCACCGCTCTCCATTCACTTATTGAATGAAAATGAATAGGGGTTTAAATATTTTATTGTAGGCATATATTACAAAGCTAGCACACTTGGCACATTGGTGGAGAGTCATATTTGGTGGGCAGAGGTTCCAAGGTCAAACATCGGCCCAACCAATATTGGCGCATATGTATTTTTTAACTTGGCGGTTTTTTGGCATGTTGTAACCGTGCGATGATGGCACTAGCGATTACGGATTGAAATGGTTTGTTATATTAAAAATGTCATATGGTTGGGTTGGGCTGCCTGTGGAGCAGGCCGGCGACGTGGCCGGGCGGGTTAGATTCCCACCAGCCCCTTTTAATGTGGTGTCATTTGTTTTGTAATGGTTGGGGCTTCAGTAGGGGGTGGTGGCTTGCCACCCAAATTAATAAATATATATAAAATTTGTGTTATAATCTCCAAGTGGGGGTGGTGGGGGTGGCGACTTGCCACCCCTATTTTTTTTAATAATTTTCTCATTTTTTTAAAACAAAATATATATTTTGAATTTTTTTGAAAATAAGGGTTAGAGGGCTTTTTAACTAGGCAATGATTTCATCCATTTTCAAGAGCTAAGTTCCTCATTGGTTGACGGTGAAATTGTAGGACACTTAAACCTGGCCCATTGCCCAACTTTGACCGCAAATTTTACTTGCTCTAACTTCTCTATACGGGCTCGGATTGGAGATCCATTCACACCATTGGAGTTAGGGTGATGAACACTTCAATCTGAACCTAGTTCAAAAGCATTCTGACCACTTTGAATGTTGACCATTTCTGAACCCTCTTGGTCTCGCGAGGGTGTCTAGAGCCACTTGGATCAATCCTCACCATTGAGGATATTTTGTTCCACCAAAAACATGAAAATAATCTTCAACTTCTTTGTACCGTTTTTGCACCACAAGTGTTCTGAAAGGTCACCCTTCATTCTCCTTCACCTTTGTACTTCGGAGCCATAAGCGATGAGTCGACACCTGCATCCTGTGCAACCTGTAATATGATATTTACAAATTACATGCTTAAGTACATGATAACTATGACCCAAGCATCCCATACTTTCCATGCAATTATGACTCATACTTTGTGGTCAAGTTTACAGCAAAATGGAATCAATACCCAAACTATCAATGCAAGGTCAAAACATCACTATCTCTTAACAAGTGATGGAAAACACATCATCACTTTTACATTTTAAATTGCAACACATGATTTAAAAAAATAAGGCCATGAAAAAATACCACACCTAGAAAAACCATCTCTCACTTATCAAAGTGAATGGCTTATCTCTCTATGGTGAATTTTCTTGTCGAACAATTGTTTCAATTGGTTCATGTATGGACACTTTTCCCTTGAGACGCTGCTATGGATGAAGCCTCCAACACGTGGCTCTTTGATGGCCACTTCTGTCGCAATGACTACAATGAGTCTTCTTCCTCCAGACCAGCTTTACCTTCATCTTTTCCTGCGATGGAGAAGGCCTTTCACGCCTCATCCTCTTTCATGCTTCCATTCTCTTCCAGCACTCAACAAGCACATGGTTATGTAAACAACAAAAACTACATGTTTTTTGATGCCATGATTTATCTTCATTATTAGAAACATGCTTATAATCAAAATGAACATTAGAATACCGAGACTTGTTATACCTTTCTTGTTGGTCTCTGGTGAAATCATGGTGATAAGAGCTTGCCTCAGGTCTTTCTCCATAACGTTCATTGTCATAGGATGATGGTGAAATTTTCCCATAATTCTCTTTCCCCAATGGTTTCAACCATGTATTGGAAGCTTCTGACACCTTCAAGCATTGTCTTTCAATGTATCCCAAACTTGTGAATCGAGGTCTCTGCACGACCTCAAATGGCTGAGTTATGCCTTGGCCATTCACACCAAGTCCTCCTCCTTTGTATCCCATCTTGGTGAGGAGTCTCATGTCAGTTGTTGTAATGGGTATCTCCACATTTCCAACATAAATACTAGCATGTGAAGATGAAACTGAAGAGAAATCAGCATTTTTTACCTCAACTGTTGATTCAAACATAGGCAATGATGCTCATTTAAGCCTTCGTTGTGCTTCAATTCCTCCAAGGCCTCTTCCCGGCTCACAACTGAAGTTTTAATCTATGATTCTATTCTTTCTCTTTTCATAGTAGCCTCCTTAATTCATCATTCTCTTCCCGAAGACTCTAGTTGATCTCCCCATTCGAATGATGAGAAGACGATGAAGGAGACGAAGAAGATGCATAAGCACTGGAAGAGGCAGATGAAGCATCGTTCTCTGATCTTTATTTATCCTCTTCCGCTATTCTCTTCTCATAACCATCATACATTATGTCCACCATTTTGGACATCCTCAGCATGGCCTCTTACATGTCTTTGTCATACTCCATTGCTGCACATTCAATCGTTGTTCATGCTCGCAATTCACATCAGCAAGAAGACCTCTCTGATACCATCTTGATCTAGGTCTGTCAGCTACCAGATTACCCATGATATTTTACTTCTGTAATGTGGTTAGAATTGCACTAAAAAGAGCATTAAAATAACACACATGCATGCTTTAACCAAGAGGAATAAGACAACAATCAACAACATGAGAACATGAGACGTTGATAACAAATTTCGTCTAATTTGGACTATGTCTCCGGGCCCAATGTCAAGATGGGGTAGGCCGCTTCATATAGTGATAGAAATGGTGATGATGTACATGGACTATGTTTTCTATCACACAAGGATATATTCCCTCAACATGAGTGGATTGTCTCTCCACGAGACGCTATGCTACAAGAAATATCACTCACAATAGGCCTCCTATCAACATGACATAATCTCACACAAGGTGACGATGAGGATCCCTTCAACAAGGTTACATAGGGATCATAACAATCCATGGTGAATACATCTCAAATAAAGTAGAAACATAAATCCCACAACATACATCAAGCACGGATCTAACAACATATTACATCTCACAACAAATAATAAAAGAGGCACATGATATCAACACTACATATACCTCACCCCTGAAGTTGGCTAAAGAAATGGATGCTCAGCTGTTGAATTTGGTTGCACCATTGAATTCTTGGCATCGAGAGGCATAAAATCGACTGTCCACACTTGAAAATCTGACACCATCACTCTAATCTGAAAAATGGAAAAAAAAAATGGGAAGCTCTGCTATTGAAACAGACATCGTCGTTGAGTTCTTGTCACCGAGAGGTGTAAAATCGACATAAAATTTGTCAAATTCTGACTCTGGCAAGTTCTAGGCCTCAAGGAACCTTTTTGATGCCCCTCAAGATTCCCTAAGCAAGGTTATGCCCCTCTGTCCGCTCATGGTTCCGCACCTGCAATAAAAAAATAATATTTTGGAAATTCGCGCTAGTATGCTATGTGTTACTCTGCTCTTCATTTGCTTGTTGAATGACAATGAAGAGGGGTTTAAATACTTTATTACAAGCGGATATTACAAAGCTGGCGCACTTGACGTATTGGTGGAGGGTCATATTTGGTGGGAAGAGGTTCGAAGGTTGAACCTTGCCCCAACCAATATTGGCACATATGTATTTTTTCACTTCACGGTTTTTTGGCATATTGTAACCGTGCAGTGATGGCGCTGGTAGTTACATATTGAAATGGTCTGTAATATTAAAAATGTCATATGGTTGGGTTGGGTCGTTCGTGGAGCAGTCCGGCCACGTGGTCGGCCGGGTTCAATTCTCGCAAGCCCATTTTAATGTGGTGCCATTTGTTTGTAATGGTTGGGGCTTCAGCCAGGGGTGGTGGCCTGTCAACCCAATTAATAAATATATATAACATTTGTGTTATAATCACCCGGTGGTGGTGGTGACCCGCCACCCCTATTTTTTTTAATAATTTTATCGGTTTTTTAAAACAAAATAGATATATTGATTTTTTTCAAAAATAAGGGTTAGAGGGGTATTTAACTAGGTAATGATTTCACCCATTTTCGGGAGCTAAGTTCCCTGCGGGTTGACGGTGAAATTGTAGGACACTTAAACCTGGCCCACTACCCAACTTTGACTGCAACTTTGACTTGCTCTAACTTCTCCATATGGGATCAGATTGGAGGTCTGTTCACACCGTTGGAATCAGGGGGATGAGAAATTCAATATGAACCTAGTTCAAAAGCATTCTTACCACTTTGAATTTTGACCATTTATGAGCCCTCTTGGTCTCCTAAGGGTGTATGGAGCCACCTAGATAAATAGATTAACATATTATGAAGGTCAAGATGAATTAAATGATAATTATTACTGATGTTGTATGCGAATTTATTCTACTCGAAAAAATACAAAACAAACACACTAGTACAGGAATTATGAAATTGTAGTGGAAATGTTAGAAAACGAGATAATAGAATTCAATGATTGAGCTCCAAGGTTCTGCAACCGGAAGTCATTATGTAGTTGGATATCCGCCTTTTCTTGGAACCATGTTGGCCTATGTTTCTGTTTCCACTTCCATTTTATTGTCAAATTACCCTAATTACTACTATTATTCTGTGGATTTTTCTCGAGCCTAGATTAGTTAATGCTCGCCAGCATTTTCAATTTTTAGGAGTCTGAAAAACTTAAAGAAAACTCCATTCACTCTCCCATGGTATTTTATCGATCCTTGGCTACTTCATTCTCGCCAGTGTTTTCAATTTTTAGGAGTCTGAAAAACCTAAAGAAGACTCCATTCACTCTCCCGTGGATTTTTCTGAAGCCCGAGCTAGTTCATGCTCGCCAGTGTTTTCAATTTTTAGGAGTCTGAAAAACTTAAAGAAAACTCCATTAGGCTCCTTTTCCATAAATAATCTAACTAGGGCTAGATAAAGGAATACACTTACACCTAGCATATGTCCTCCTTATTGCTTATCTACATGAGAACACAGTCCACTCTTTCTCTTGTTAGTAACACCAAAATAATTGTATATCAACACACCTATATACATCTATTTACAAAATATTAAATATGCAGCAAAACTTATATTGGTGGATCAGCAAGAGGAGAGTTTCCCTTTCCCACCAATTTTATTTCATAATTTTGAAGAATATGTTTGGTGAAAACCTATTTTTATAGTGGCTTATTATAAACTTTCAACCGATGTCCATTTACAACAAAAGAAGTTTGATATGCATCAATGGTTTTTATCTTGACTGAGTCATTGTCATACACTTTCTCTACTTCATAAGGTCACAGCCATTGTGTTTACAACTTCCCCTTGAAATTTTTAAACCTGTTGTCATACAACAAAGCCCAGTCACCTGGTTGAAAATTTTTCTTCTTTATAAACTTGTCGTGCCATTTGGTTCTCCGGTCTTGAAGAAGCATCATCCTTTGAAATGCATCTTGTCTAATTTCATCCAATGCATTAAACTCCATCGGCCTTTGTTTTTGTGCCTCATCCAAATCCATTCCTAGCTACATGGTTGTTCTGAAGGTTTTAACTTGGAATTTTATAGGAAGGAGTACATGTTTCTCGTAAACCAACTCATAAGGGGAATGTCCTGTCGTGTTTCTCCAGGTTGTCCTATAGTCCCACAAAGCTTCAGGTAACCTTTCAGCCCAGTCTTTATGATGCAGTTGTATTGTCTTAGTGAGAATGGCTTCGATGAATTTATTGGTGGATTCTACTTTCCCATTTTCCTGTGGATGGTAAGGTGTAGATTTATGGTGCCTGATTTGGTATTTCTCAGTGATATTTTTAACCAATTTAGAGGTAAATTGGGTGCCTTGATCAGTTACTATTTCCCTTAGTACACCAAAATGGGTAAATATATCTCTTCAAATATGAAATTAACAACAGATTGTTCATTAGCAGAATATAGTGCTTTCGCTTCTACCCATTTGGTTACATAATCCGGGCATACCAGAATATATTTCTACTTTTTATACATATGAGAGATTGGGCCAACAAATTCTAATGCTCATTTATCAAAAGGCTCAATGAATACCTATGCTTGAAGAGGAATTTCATTTGACAAGGTATATTTCCCCATCCTTTGACAATCATCACAGTTGGGCACATATTTCTTTACATATTTAAAAATGGTGGGCAAATAATACCCGACTTGTAACACTTTATATGCTTTTTTCTGTGAAATTTCCACCACACGACTCATTATGGCAAGCTTTTAGAATGTCTTCCATTTCATCTTCTCATACACATATTCTGATCACTAGATCTAGTCCAATACGGTGCAAACAATCCTCATGCCACATATAGTTAGCACTAAGTTGTATGATTCTCTGTTTTTCTCTTAAAGATAATTTTGTGGTAGTTTCCCTGTAACCAGGTAGCTAGCTACATCTGCATACCAAGGTGTATAAGTATAAATGGAAAATAAATTCTTATCCAGAAAATCATCAGTAACTAGTGCACTGTCACTTGTATGAACAAGTCTAGATAGAAAATCAGCGGCAAGATTATCTCTTTCCAGTCTGTCAACAATAGTAATATTAAATTCTTGCAGTAGTAACAACCATATAGTAACATGGAAATTAGTGATAGGTTTATTCATTAAGAATCTAATGGTTGAATGGTCCGTGTGTATAAAAACTTCATTCCCATTTATATAATGCCTAAACTTATTAATGGCATGAACTACTGATAAGAATTCATTTTCCGTGAATGTGTATTTTAGTTATGTAGGACAGAGATTCTTGCTAACAAAGTAAATGGAATAAGGAATGTGATTCTCTCTTTGGCCCAAAACAACCCCCAAAGTTGTGTCTAAAGAATCAGCACAAACATGAAAAGGGAGGCTCCAATTTGGTCCTCTTAGAACAGAAGTAGTTGACAGTTTTTTTTTAAGAGTTTAAAGGGAAGTTTGACACTGGGAATCCCACTTAAAATCCACATCTTTAGTTAAAATTTTGAACATAGGACCGACTATTGTGGTAAAATTTTGAATAAATCTTCTATAGTATCTGGCATGCCCTAGAAATATTTTGAATTCTTTTTTAGAGGTGAGAGTTTTGATTTGAGAAATTATTTCAATCTTAGCAGGGTCTACTCTTATCTCGACTTCAAAATATGATGGCCTAACACAATACCCTCAGTAAGCATTATCTATATTTCTCATTGCTAAGGGAAAGGTTGGTCTCTTTACATCTGATTAAAACTTTCTCTAGGTTGTCTAAAGCTTGTGGGAATATTTCCCATAGACTGTGAAGTCATCCATGTAGGCTTCCACACAGTCTTCAGTTAGATTTGAAAAAATAGCAAGGACAACCCTTTGAAAGGTGGCAGGGGCATTACATAACTCGAAAGAGAGAACCCTATAGGCATAAGTACCCCATGGACAAGTGAATGTTGTCTTTTCTTGGTCTTCAGGTGCAATTTAGATTTGATTATAGCCATTGAATCCATCCAAAAATTAAATATATGTGTGTGTGTGTGTGTGTGTGTGTGTGTGTGTATTTCCGGTCAAGGTATCCAATACCTGATCAATGAAAGGTAAGGGGAAGTAGTCTCTAAAGGTGGCCTTATTTATTTCCCTAACATCCACATAAATCCTCCATTTACTATTTTTCTTAGGTATAATGAATGGTGATGACACCCACTTACTATCATAAATAGGGTAAATGAAGTTAGCATTTAAGAGATTTTGAAGTTCTTCTTTTACTATATCTTTTAGGGGTGGGTTCATCCTCCTTTGAGTTTGCCTTACTAGTCTAATTTCATCATTTTTATAGATGTGATTCGTGACAGAAATCGCTAAAATCACACAATTACAGAAACACAATCATATATTATGCACAAATGGTGTATGTGCACACACACTCACACACACTGATTACATTCAAATTACTCTATTATATAGAGTTTCTGAGATCCAACTTATTCCTAATTTAGAGAGAGAGGTTGAGAAAATTTCTCAACCATCACAAACTAATTTCTAAAATATGGAATGTAAGCATTAACTCCAACATCCCCCCTTAATGATTACATTACATGAAAATAACAAAATAGTCAAGCTTATCAGTAGATGCTCCATCAAGTTGCCTCATAACCCTCAGAAAGGTGTAGTTGGCAAGTTGGATTCCCGAGTTCGCTTCCTCAACTCCCGAATCAAGGACCTCCTGAAATCAATTACTGGACAGCATCCCAATCTGTCGCATAACCTCATTAGGAGACCACTTCCACGTCTACCACTAAAGAGGGATCCTTCCCTAGATCCGCAACTGCCATACTATATGGACAACCATCCATATTGAGCCTTTCTACCACTTGATCTCTTCAAAAACAATTGATTACATTTTGCACTTTCTGAACTACTAGTCATTCTATGGACGAGCTCCCATCCACCGAGATACATGGGTGCCAACCGCTGTACTCTCCAGTTATCTAGAAAAGCCGTCTAGATACATAATGTATCTAGAATCAGTGTTACAAAATGACCTTTTTATCTAATTTGAAAATTTATCCTCACTTAATTTACAAATAATTTATAATAATACATAAATCAACACCAACTTTACCCTTAACGATCCAATTTCTACAAGACTCTAACATTCAAATGGTGATTCTGACGCAAACTCTCAACCAATATCGAATTCAACATTTCTATCGAAATCATTAACCTCGTTTTCTGTGTCTTGCAAGGAAGCATGCCACATTCGGCGTGAGAGCCACGGTGATGGGTGCTCACAAACAAAAACAAACGGGATCGTATGCAGGTATTTTGATTCGATTTACTTTGAGCTCGATTACCACCGACTTTGTTGTGATCTTCAGAAGTATTGATGCTTTACTGTGCATAAGGGTTCACATTCACCTTGCACTTCATTCACCAACAGCTCAATTCTGTCTGCGCAACCCTATTTAAAATTCATTAGAAGGTATTAGCGGCGACTTGATTTTTGACCTTCAACTGTATTGACTATGTATGAGGATTCCCATTCACCTGTGGCTCAATACTGTGAGCGCAACCCTCTCTGAAAGTGATTAGTGGCAACAGTATTGACGAGCAATGACTTCCTTTACCTTTGGACGACGATTTCCATTTACCATGCGCTTCATTCACAGTCGGCTCAACACTATGAGTGGCACCATCTACTACTGTGTAGAACGACAGCGACCCCCAAGGTGCATAGGATGGATAAGATCAAGCCACGAGGAAAATGGTTATGCCTAAGTCGAAACCTGCATTGGTTGTAGATGGAAACTGCGTCAATCCGTCTGGATTCTCCAGGAATGGGCCGACAGCCCTACAACGAAATAATTACCTCTATGGAACTCGTACCAGCTCCACGTATGCACAGGTTTCTTTCTCAGGAAACCAATGGCAGGTGGTGATAGAAATTTGTAATCACGTCCCCATGTATATCATACATATAATTGATTAATAATATGTTGTGAAATGTCAAGAAGGGAACAAGATTGAAACCGGGTATGGAACAAGAAACAAGACGTCTGGTATGCAAGTGGCAACATTCAAAGATGATTTTTTGTTTCAATGAAAAGGCAGATGCGAGAATCGCAAGAAACGCATCGTCTACTGCATAGGCGTACGTAAAACAAATCAATCAACATAGGAAATCAATTTTCACTCTTATTTTCCAAGGACTTAGACTCACAACACACATGCCTCTGATCCTGTGCTCTGATACCATGTTAGAAATCGCTAAAATCACACAATTACATAAACACAATCATATATTATGCACAAATGGTGTATGTGCACACACACTCACACACACTGATTACATTCAAATTAATCTATTATATAGAGTTTCTGAGATCCAACTTATTCCTAATTTAGAGAGAGAGGTTGAGAGAATTTCTCAACCATCACAAACTAATTTCTAAAATATGGAATGTAAGCATTAACTCCAACATCCCCCCTTAATGATTACATTACATGAAAATAACAAAATAGTCAAGTTTATCAGTAGATGCTCCATCAAGTTGCCTCATAACCCTCGGAAAGGTGTAGTAGGTAAGTTGGATTCCCGAGTTCGCTTCCTCAACTCCCGAATCAAGGACCTCCTGAAGTCAATTACTGGACAGCATCCCAATCTGTCGCATAACCTCATTAGGAGACCACTTCCACGTCTACCACTAACGAGGGATCCTTCCCTAGATCCGCAACTGCCATACTATCTGGACAACCATCCATATTGAGCCTTGCTACCACTTGATCTCTTCAAAAACAATTGATTACATTTTGCACTTTCTGAACTACTAGTCATTCTATGGATGAGCTCCCATCCACCGAGATACATGGGTGCCAACTGTTGTACTCGCCAGTTATCTAGAGAAGTCGTCTAGATACATAATGTATCTATAATCAGTGTTACAAAATGACCTTTTTATCTAATTTGAAAATTTATCCTCACTTAATTTACAAATAATTTATAATAATACATAAATCAACACCGACTTTACCCTTAACAATCCAATTTCTACAAGACTCTAACATTCAAATGGTGATTCTGACGCAAACTCTCAACCAATATCGAATTCAAAATTTCTATCAAAATTATTAACCTCGTTTTCTGCGTCTTGCAAGGAAGCGTGCCACATTCGGCGTGAGAGCCACGGTGATCGGTGTAAACAAAAAAGCTCCGTGGGATCTGTGTACAAGTGACCTTGCAATTCGATCACCATGACTAAGCTCGATTACCGCCGACTTTGTTGTGATCTTCAGTAGTATTGATGCTTTACTGTGCATAATGGTTCACATTCACCGGCAGCTCAATTCTGTCTGCGCGACCCTCTTTAAAAGTCATTAGAAGGTATTAGCGGCGACTTGCTTTTTGACCTTCAACTGTATTGATTTTGTATGAGGATTCCCATTCACCCATGGCTCAATACTGTGAGCGCAACCCTCTCTGAAAGTGATTAGTGGCAACAGTATTGACGAGCAACGACTTCCTTTACCTTTGGACGACGATTTCCATTTACCATGCGCTTCATTTACATTCGGCTCAACAGTGTGAGTGGCACCATCTACTACTGTGTAGAACGACAGCGACCCCCAAGGTGCATAAGATGGATAAGATCAAGCCACAAGGACAATGGCTATGCCTGAGTTGAAACCTGCATTGGCTGCAGATGGAAACTGCGTCAATCCGTCTGGATTCTCCAAGAATGGGCCGACAACCCTACAACGAAATAATTACCTCTATGGAACTCGTACCAGCACCACGTATGCACAGGTTGCTTTCTCAGGAAACCAATGGCAAGTGGTGATAGAAATCTAAAATCATGTCCCCATGTATATCATACATATAATTAATTAATAATATGTTGTGAAGTGTCAATATGGGAACAAGATTGAAACCGGGTATGGAACAAGAAACAAGACGCCTGGTATGCAAGTGGCAACATTCAAAGATGATTTTTCGTTTCAATGAAAAGGCAGATGTGAGAATCGCAAGAAACGCATCGTCGACTGCACAGGTGTACGAAAAACAAATCAATCAACATAGGAAATCAATTTTCACTCTTATTTTCCAAGGACTTAGACTCACAACACACAAGCCTTTGATCTTGTGCTTTGATACCATGTTAGAAATCGCCACACAATTATGGAAACACAATCATATATTATGCACAAATGGTGTATGTGCACACACACTCACACACACTGATTACATTCAAATTACTCTATTATATAGAGTTTCTGAGATCCAACTTATTCTTAATTTAGAGAGAGAGGTTGAGAGAATTTCTCAACCATCACAAACTAATTTCTAAAATATGGAATGTAAGCATTAACTCCAACATCCCCCCTTAATGATTAAATTACATGAAAATAACAAAATAGTCAAGCTTATCAGTAGATGCTCCATCAAGTTGCCTCATAACCCTCGGAAAGGTGTAGTTGGCAAGTTGGATTCCCGAGTTTGCTTCCTCAACTCCCGAATCAAGGACCTCCTGAAGTCAATTACTAGACATCATCCCAATCTATCACATAACCTCATTAGGAGACCACTTCCACGTCTACCACTAACGAGGGATCCTTCCCTAGATCCGCAACTGCCATACTATCTGGACAACCATCCATATTGAACCTTGCTACCACTTGATCTCTTCAAAAACAATTGATTACATTTTGCACTTTCTGAACTACTAGTCATTCTATGGACGAGCTCCCATCCACTGAGATACATGGGTGCCAACCGTTGTACTCGCCAGTTATCTAGAAAAGTCATCTAGATACAGAATGTATCTAGAATCAGTGTTACAAAATGACCTTTTTATCTAATTTGAAAATTTGTCCTCACTTAACTTACAAATAATTTATAATAATACATAAATCAACACCGACTTTACCCTTAACAATCCAATTTCTACAAGACTCTAACATTCAAATGGTGATTCTGATGCAAACTCTCAACCAATATCGAATTCAACATTTCTATCGAAATTATTATCCTCATTTTCTGCGTCTTTCAAGGAAGCGTGCCACATTCGGCGTGAGAGCCACGGTGATCGGTGTAAACAAAAAAGCTCCGTGGGATCTGTGTACAGGTGACCTTGCAATTCGATCGCCACGCCTGAGCTCGATTACCATCGACTTTGTTGTGATCTTCAGCAGTATTGATGCTTTACTGTACATAAGGGTTCACATTCACCGGCAGCTCAATTATGTCTGCGCGACCCTCTTTAAAAGTCATTAGAAGGTATTAGCGGCGACTTTCTTTTTGACCTTCAACTGTATTGATTGTGTATGAGGATTCCCATTCACCCGTGGCTCAATACTGTGAGCGCAACCCTCTCTGAAAGTGATTAGTGGCAACAGTATTGACGAGCAACGACTTCCTTTACCTTTGGACGACAATTTCCATTTACCATGCGCTTCATTCACAGTCGGCTCAACACTGTGAGTGGCACCATCTACTACTGTGTAGAACGACAGCGACCCCCAAGGTGCATAGGATGGATAATATCAAGCCACGAGGACAATGGCTATGCTTGAGTCGAAACCTGCATTGGTTGCAGATGGAAACTGCGTCAATCCGTCTGGATTCTCCAGGAATGGGCTGACAGCCCTACAACAAAATAATTACCTCTATGGAACTCGTACCAGCTCCACGTATGCACAGGTTGCTTTCTCAGGAAACCAATGGCAGGTGGTGATAGAAATCTGAAATCACGTCCCCATGTATATCATACATATAATTGATTAATAATATGTTGTGAAGTGTCAAGACGGGAACAAGATTGAAACTGGGTATGGAACAAGAAACAGGACGCCTGGTATGCAAGTGGCAACATTCAAAGATGCTTTTTCGTTTCAATGAAAAGGCAAATGCAAGAATCTCAAGAAACACATCGTCGACTGCACAAGCGTAGGAAAAACAAATCAATCAACATAGGAAATCAAGTTTCACTCTTATTTTCCAAGGACTTAGACTCACAACACACATGCCTCTGATCTTGTGCTCTGATACCATGTTAGAAATTGCTAAAATCACACAATTACAGAAACACAATCATATATTATGCACAAATGGTGTATGTGCACACACACTCACACACACTGATTACATTCAAATTACTCTATTATATAGAGTTTCTGAGATCCAACTTATTCCTAATTTAGAGAGAGAGGTTGAGAGAATTTCTCAACCATCACAAACTAATTTCTAAAATATGGAATGTAAGCATTAACTCCAACAATTTGTGCAAGTATCTGGGTGAATCCCTTTCATATCAGAGTAATCCCATGCGAAAGCACCACATTGTCGTTTGATTATTTGAACTAGTTGTTCTTTTTTCTCTAATCCTAGACTAATTAATATATAGAGAGACTTACCAGAGTAAATTTCAATCGCATGGACAGATGACTCTTTTCCTTCATTTTTTTTTGTTGTAGCAAACAATGTGGCGGTAGAAGGATGACATGTTTCCTTACATTCAAAACTGAAAATATGCTAATATCCTTGAAAGGATTGTGGAAAATCAATACATATCATTATGGCTAAGAACAAGTTCAAAAATTGATCTTCAATTTGTTCCTAAAAACCTTTAGACTGTTCAATTGTTAACAATGGTTGAGTACATTCCTCCTCCCCGTATGGGTTTTTTATCCATAAGGGGACTTATGTAGCAAGTTGGGGAGGAGGAAATAAAACAACCCTTTGACTTTGATATCCATTTGAAATCGTCATCTCTCCATGCCTGCATCCAATAAAGGAATCAACAATGGCTAGCCAAGGTCAACCCAATACTACTGGATGTCCAAGTTTGGAGGATTTTGGGTGGATTACAAATAAGTCTACTGGATATTCCTAGGAAGCTAGTACAATTGTTATGTCATCCAGGCTTCCTGCAAGTTTAAGGATAGATTTGTGTGCTAATTCCAATCGCGTTTGAGTTGGCCTTATGCCTTCTAGCTGCAAGTTTCTCATAACATCCACAAAAATGACATTTATTGTTGCACCTAGATCAACAAGAGTGTTTGGTAAAGATATACCATTGATATGTATGGTCACTATTGGGTTTCCGGGATCAGTGTACTTAGAAGGCATCCCTAACATGGTTGTTGATAATTGGCCAACTACTTTTAGAATAGGGGTATCCTTCCTCTTTCTTCCTATATTTTTTATGCAAAGGTCCCTTACAATCTTGGCATAAATGGGAATGTCTTTGATGTCCTGTAGCAAGGGCATCCTTACACAAATATTTTGCGATTCAACCTCTAAATCATATTCTTGCAGGGCCTCAGGATTTTTAACAAGCAAGCTTTCCGAATAAGGTGGTTGGGTGACCTCCTGAGATGGTTCAAGTTGTGAAGTAGAATTGATTAATACTGCAGGAGGGTTTTATTCCTAAACAAGAGGAAAATATTCCTCTTCATTTTCAAGAGGTGAGTTTGTTGGTTGTTCTTCTTGAATGATGACTACAGGTCCTGTTTTATTTAATATCTTCCTGGACCTTAGTCAAATCTCATTGATTGGAACTGAAGTGATGGTATAAGTAGGGAAGGTTTGAAGCTCCATATTCTGCACAGGTTGAGTTAGTATATTATTAGGGTTTGGAATGGGCTGTGCAGGAAATTGAGTAGGTCGAGGGGGGTTTGTATTTGGTTTCATTTGTTGTTGATTGTAATGTTCCTTTTTAGGAAGAGCTAGCAATCCATAGCTAGAAAACGCATTTTCCAGAAATGGAGGCAGTAGGATTTGATACCAAGACATAGATCCCTTAGACCAATGTGTCTAAGACCAAAATTCAAGATTTGGGATCAAAGAAATCCTTCTAGGGTGGTGAGACAATCCTCCTACACCTAGTTCCCTTCAGAAATTTCCCAAGCAATGGGCTGCAACAATGTATGAACATATAAGGAATTCTCAGCATTATTTTAATGAGCCATGACACATGAAGATGAAAATAGCTGAACAATGTAGAATATAGTAGCAATAGAGTACAATGCTTTGAGGAATCACTCACCCAAGCTAGGCAATGAAAGCTTCAATAAGACATGTACACCAAAGGTGACAAAACACTGCTATATAAAAATGCCCTAGCTATGGCAGCGCTCTCAATAGAAGGAACTGCAACATGTAATATAAAAATACAATGATATATCAATGATAGCTCAATAAATGAGGGGGAGCAAGCTCTCAACCCCTGAAAACAATAGCACAACAATCCTTAGAAGGATTGGCTACAATACATGTACAAAATGGAAAATACAATAATGCCGGAGTTGTTAGGTAGCAGAAACTCATAAAAAAAATAGGAGGAGGTGGCTGAATATGATCTGAATTCTGAAATGGCCTCCTCCAATGGAAATCTAAAGTGAAAGGCTGATCCTTTCACCTAATATCTCACCCTCCAAATGTCTGCTAATGCCTCACAGCAAATGCTCTCCAAGAATAACGCTCTCTAAGAGAGGGACTGTGCTGCCAGTGATGGTAAGTGGTTGGCCTAGTGCCAAAGATGGTGGAATAAGCTCATGAACCTCCTTTTCTAATCTCCCAAAGGGATGGAAGCTCCCTCCTCTGAAAAACTAGCCAAGGATGGTGTTGTAGAAAACCTCCCTGACAACATCCAGCAACACTGCACAATCTCCAGCTGAAACTGTGTTGATGTAGAAGGATGATACTTGAACTCAATGTATGAATATGGGGAATGGAGTTTAATCCTCCAAGAGCTGCTCAAGAAGGAGAGGAAATCCTAAACAAGAATTTCCCTGCAATTCTTACTAAGCAGTAAGAAGTTGCAGCAAGTCCAAAGGACCGAAGATAAATAATACTCAAGATATCTCACAATGGCTATCTTTCCCTCCTTTTAAACAATGTGAGCTCCCTTTCAATTAACCCCACTCATTAGGGTTTCCTTCCTCTAGAATCTTCCCTCCTTATCCCACTGCGCTGGCCCACAATGTGCTATCCACCTCATGCCACTGCGTTGTTTGACTTGGTCAAACTAGACCTATCCTTCTTGCAAAAGTCCTTTTTCACACATGGAGGTGTGAAATCCAACTCTATAAGTGATCCTCCTTCATACCAAGAGGATTTTTATTACCTATTCATGAAATGAATGGGTCTCCTTCCCATTTTATTTATCTCCTATGTGAAAATGGCAAAAATTAATGTTCCATAAAATTTGGGAACATTACATTGACTCGGATTCATGGGAAATGAAAGTTTTTGTGGGCTTGGGTTCATAGGTAGTTGTTGTTGAGGAAATGGATTCATGGGCAGAGTAGGTTGTTATGAAATTGGGTTCATGGGCAGTTATTTTTGAGGGAATGAAGGTAGGAGGGGTGGATTAAACCTTGGCATTAGATGAGAAATATTTGAATGATATTGTGTGTAGGTTGGATAAGAAGGCATTTGGTATGGTTGTGGAGGGATATTCCCATAGGTAGTCCCCCTCAAACCTTTTTTCCAAGAACTTCCTTGTGATGGTTGAGGCCCCCATTGAGAGTAAGGCATTTGAGGAGCCCATGGCGGTTGAGTGAAATACATGTAAGGATCCTTGGACATGGAGGGGTTTTGTTGCCTCCATGGTCTCCTAGGGGGATACGATGAATCTTGTGGTTATGTTCCCCCTTTTTATACATCTTGAAACCCAGGTAATGAGGGACACTCATATGTTGAATGCTTATCCATGCAAATTCTACAAACCTCTAAGGTATTAAGAGGGCATTATTTTTCAAGATGTTTCTTCCTATAGTGGGGTC
Source organism: Pinus albicaulis (assembly GCA_034641835.2). Lineage (NCBI taxonomy): Eukaryota > Viridiplantae > Streptophyta > Pinopsida > Pinales > Pinaceae > Pinus > Pinus albicaulis. The sequence continues at coordinate 670,603,843 of CM076569.1, forward strand.
AAAAGATAGCTAAGGAAGAATTTTCCTATTCATGTTTCCTCTTACTATTGAGGGTACATAGCTGGTTACTAATGGTAGTAAGGATATCAGTTTTAAAATTGTCCAACAGATTCCCCAATTTTGTCCTGGTTACACCACTTGTGGTGGGTTTGACAACTCGACTTGTAAGTTCCCTTGGACTTTTTTTGGCTTTAGCTTGACTACGGGAGTAATTTTTACAATATTCAGTAATTTCATAAAATGGTTTTTGGTAAAAATCGCCAAATCTCATGAGGTTAAGTAGTTATATACAGTCATCCCGTACTCCTTTTAGAAAAATGGTTCTAACTGTGGCTAGGTTGAGAGAAAATTGCTTGGATTTTTGGTAATTGTAAAGGAATCTTTCTAAGTAGTCTTCTAGACTTTCTTCTTCATTCTGCTGCATTCTAAAGATGTCATTACATACATCCCTAGGCCTGAAGTAATCCTAGTATTTCTAAAGAAAGGTTGTTTTCATATCATCCCAAGATGTAATAGTGTGCTCCCCTAGACTCATGAACCATATTAATGCTAAGTTTTTAAAGGTAGCTGGGAAAACTTTCAATTTTTGAGCATTATCTATATAATTATAACTTTTGCATAATATGTCAAATTCGAATAAAAATGAATCAGGGTCTTCAGATGTCATACCATTGAAGTGAGGTAACTATGACAACGAAATGTTCTTCATAGTGACGTTCCTCGTAATGTCAAGAATTGGAAATCCAGATGTTTTTGGTTCATTTTTTTTGGATTTTCAAACTCTTCCCTCTTATCCTTCCATTATTCCTTCCAAAAATTTGAATTTTGTGGATATAAGAGATGTCTCACTTCTAAAAAATGATGGTTCAACCACTGGGTTATCTGCAATATTCCAAGGAATTGTCTCCACTGCACTCTGAATTTCCTCTACCACTGTATCGATTTCTGCTCCAAGCTTCTTTTCTGATGTCTCCTCTGCTACTGGCACCAAAATTTTCTCCTTTAGAGTTTTCCTTGCATATCGATTAGTAGAATTGGTTGGGTTAACAATTTTAGGGCCAAAAATGTTTTATGGGATTCTTTATGAAACAAACCTACCTTTCCTATCTCTAATTATTTTCATAAAAACAAAAACATCAAACTTTAACTATTTACCAAAAGAGAGGACAACTTAACTTTTGAGCAACCCCACCAAAGTGGATGTGCAAGTTCTTACCTCTCATCTTACTGTTTTCTCACTCACAAACTATCAAAACAAATCTATTACCATTTACAACTCCCCAACAACGGTGCTAAAAAATGTTAGGTAAATTATATGAATAATATATATAGATATCGCCAAAATATTTAATTATCAACCATTGAATCATAATCAATAGAGTTGATGCACTATATGCGCCGACAACAGATAAGTCCCTATGACTATTGAGTATAATCTAAATAGGGAATACTTTAAAACTAGCACTTCATTCTACAAATTCTATTATAACTTCATCACACAATCAAAAGAGAAAAGCTCATAAAGAAAGCATGACAAAATTGTATACTCAATGTTCTTGCTTAAGTAACCAGTTTATCCATTTACAAGCTCATTAAATAGAAAGTTGGATTTAACTCTGTTCCTGTAGCTGCTAATCTCAATCATTACACTAAAATCAACTTACTACATACAAACATTAACCAAAGCAACCAGAACTAGTACAGTAAATGCATGATAAGAGTCTTCACTATCGGCACATGTAGATGAATGGTGAGATATCTGATCTTGGTCTTCCTTTTCTTCAAGATAGCAATCAATAATTAAATGTGTAACTTAAGAAATACAATTTGCAGTCACAAAAACTAAGGAATTTTCATTCATAAAATAGAACTGAAATTGCAACAAACACTAAGACACTCTCACACTATATAATAACTTGAAGAATAACTTGCCTATATGGCATCAGTGGGCCCTTGACAAGCTACCAAGGAAAGCTTAAAAACCTACAGAACTAAGAGATTGATTAACACACCGAACTCATCAATTGTTGCTCATTTCATTACTTCAAAGAGAAATATTACATAACTTAATGGTTCAACAACATAACAATACTGTGTAAATATTAATACTAGCTCGCTATGTCTCTATTCAACTCGTTTCTAAGTGGTTATCATCTACATTCCCTCTCTTATATATAAAATGGTCGTTACAACAAAGGTTATATGAGATAACATCAAATCATTACAGTTGAACTTAATTTACATATACAGCTTCATCCTCATGAAACGAAGTGCATGAGGAAGAAGAAAATCTTGATTTACTATGTAAATGAGATGCCTTCGAAAAATTATCTTGGTCCCATCAAAAAAACTATTCGTTCCATCACCAATTCTAAAAATGAAATCTAGTACCAGAATTACAAAGTGTTGGAATATTGGTACCAGAATCACACAATGTTGAAGTGTGAGTACCAGAATCATAGAGTGTTTTTGTCGGTTCCAGATAGGTGCAAGAATATGGAGAACATGGTATACAAAACAAAGGCAATTGATCAAGTGTCAAATGGGTGCACGAGTGCTGGACGAGAACCTGAATACCGGATTTCTAATATTGGTACCAGACAAATAGGAACAGAGTACCAGAACACTGCACTAGTACCAGATGAGTGGGGCGCATGAGTACTGGATTGCTGGGGAGCACGAGTACTGGATTGTTGGGCTGGTACCAAATGAGAAGGAGTGCAAGTCTAATTATCTATGTGAGCCAATCCAAGGAATTAGAGAGTACAAGAAATCAAATAATGTTATTTATACTACAAGAAAACATAAAAATTGTGTTTTGAAATATAAATTGCCTCGTGTAGACATAAGAAGGCTAAAAAACATATGCTTGAGGAAGATAGACAAGTAGTAGATGGGTTTGAGGTGAAATTGGTCAAAAATAGAAGACAATAAAGGATATTATAGGTATAAAAAAGGAGACCCAACAATTTGTAAATTTTGTGAGTAGTGTTTTGAATGAAGAGAAGGTGGGAAAGGGAGTTGAAAGTATGAATATTGTAGATGAATTGTATTTTAGATTGTTAATATTGTGAAAACGTTTGTTAATTTAACCAAATATCTTTGATAAGTATAATTGTTATTAAGAAAATGTTAGATGTTTTTAAATATCCTTATATTATATTACATGCTTTTAGCTTCTTAAAAACATACAAATCAAAATTTTCATATTGTAATCTTGACTTGGAGAAGTATATGGTTCAAAATAACCCTATTGGAGATTAAATCTTAATATGAATTAGGAGGATTGCATCACTTCCTTCAAAGAAATCCAAATAAACCATTTATTTAAGGTGTATTATTTGGGAGGTGCACATTACCATGAGTTTAATATTTAACATTGATCTAAATTTGAAAGTTAGTTTTGTTGTGCTAATTTCATTTTTAGATAACTTATTTACTGATCTTATGCTTGATGTACAGGTTCCCTTGTTGCTTATGTGTGTCAAAGAGGTAATTAAAGTTGAGTTTTATGAGTGAATTTCAAAACATAAAGCATGAATTTAAATCGCTAAACAATAGCAACATAAATAACATCAAACCATCACAGTTGATCCATTAAAACAGAGTTTTGATGAAGGAGTTCACCCCTCTTGGGCTACATCTCCTTGGTTCCTCTTCTTAGCTTGGGCCTCTGTATTAGCTCAATTGTGCTCAAATTTCTATTTATATGGATAAAATGCTCTTGTAACATATTCCAATGGGTTCAAAATGTCGAAATCTATCAAAAATGACTATTTATTTACTCAATTTGGCCTTCAGATGCTCTAGTCATGGCCTTCCGTCCTGGTGGCCCTAAGCTTCAAAATTATTCAAGGAAAAAAAACCTTTGTAAAGTTGCTCCCCTGCCTCTGCAACCTATTCCAATGTGTTCATAGCATGCCAATTAGCCAATAATGACTCTTTATGAGCTCAATTTTGTCGAACATTGACTCGGTTATGGCAAAAAAAAAATTCCCCCAATTTCTCCTCCAAATCTGGAGAAGACTCCAGACAGCGCCGACAAATTCGGTGGAATACACTAAAAATAGAAAATCTGCTAAAAGCACTGCTAATTAGTAAGAGGATTAATTAGTGATAAGTGTGCTTAACTAGAGATAATTAGGGCTTAACTGCACGCTTATCCACATGGTTTATGGGCAGATTAGCTTAGCTTTAATCTCGAATTAACGCATAAACATGGGTTAATTAACGTAAATCCCACATTTAACATTTTTCCCGCGCCATTTGTCACCATTGTTTGTTGCATGGAGAGGGGGCTGGCTCACGGGGGTGGCCCCTCCTTCCCACTATTGGATCTTGCACTAACCCTCAAGTATCATTTCGGCGGAAAGTTTTTCAATGAAAGGGGCCCATGGCCCATTGGTAAAGGCACGAGAAGGTTTGAGGGAGTTCGTGGGGTTAAGCCCCGTCCTCGCCCCTCCATAACATTTTTGGCACCGTAATAATGCCTTTATAAAACGGAAAAATGTGCCATGTATTAAATATGCATAACCACAGACTTTGCAAATGTGTTTATTTGAAAACGTTAACATGTCCACCATTTCGGATTCGGACTTGGGATATAACATATGGTTGCGGACTTTAGGGTTTATAAAATATGTGGAAATTAAGATTTATATAAAGTTTGAAAATATAATATTAAAATATATATATAATGTATGACATTTAAAATCATATAATATATATATATATATATATATATATATATATATATATATTAAATTCAACTTGAGTACATAAAAATCATCATGAGCCCAAATTCAACTTTAGGAGGTCATTGGACAAATTTCACCTTAACTAACCAAACTAGCGAATCTAGTAGTGTCACTTGTCACAATCCCATTGGACAAAAACTGAAGAAGATTCTTTGAATGCTGACTGGGCTGCCATGTCATCAGCATGTACCTGTTCTGCAATTTGTTTTATAAAAATTTGCTTGTTCTGAAGGGCGATCATCAAACCATAACTCCTTCATCCGAACTCGGTTTTTGACGAAACGAGTTGCATTGGATTCTTGGCGACAGGCTGGTTGCGGTAATTTAGTTTGAAATTAATTCTAAGCACTTTCATTTTTGAGCTAAAATATTGAGCCTCTGATCAAACATTAAAAAACTTGGATTTCGAATTTTGTAAACATCTAGACATTAATAATTGAACAAACAACAGTAAATGATCTTTTATATAAAAATTATTAATAATCAAAGTCAAATTAAAATTTTTAATACACAATTGTAATACATCTCTATTCATCATACTAATGCAAGCAGGAAAAAGGGTTTTTTAGCAGATTCCTTTCCCTGGAAAATATTGTGTTCATGTGTGTTATTTCTCATTGCATGTTTTTTTATTGATGTTCTAAATTGTGAATTGAATTCCGCAGAGTAGTAGAGAGGGTTTGTGTCTTGTGATTTTGATTAAAAGTTCATGAGCAGTTGCAAATATACAACATAATTTCTACATGGTATCAAAGCAAGATTCACATTAGAACAATAATTTTGAAGTTGTTTCTCAGGAGGTTCGATTTTGAAGTTAAATGTAGCAAGATCTCTTTAGAGCTGAGAAGATGACCTTCAACGGGTTGAGGTTAGAGTATGCCTTGGAAGGAAACTCTAATTTCATTGCATGGGGGAGGTATTGGATGACAATGGATTGCTAGAATTCATCAAGACATATGTTGCAAAACCAAAGGCATCTGATGCTCAGAAAATTTCTCAATGGAAGAAAGAGGTAGCCAAGGCGAGGAGAATAATATTAAAGGGAGTACAGGATCACATTGTCTCAAATCTCCATGAAAAATAAACCCCGTTCGTAATGTGGAAAGTATTGACATAATTATTTGAGAATAGTAGTGAACACATGAACTTGGCACTCAAGGATAAAATTTGAAATATCAAGATGAATGAGAATGAAATTATTTCACAGTATCTGACTAGGTTCACACAAGTTCGTAATGAACTTGGCAGGGTTGGTGTTAATGTTGCAGAAGATGACTTGGTAAGCCTAGCCCTTCTAGGCCTTCCCAAGAGTTTGCATAGCTATTAATATTTGGTGAATGAGAGGGAGAAAATATCGAATTAGGAACACTTATGGTTTAATTTGGTACAAGAGGAAATAAGGGGGAATGCCAAAGATGGGACTTCATCCAAGGGCGAGGATGAAGAAAAAATTGCATTGGTTGGAAAGGGAAAGAAGGGAAAAGTGAATAAATCTCAATCCAAACCAGAGTTCATCCAAGGGGGAAAGAAGAAATATTTGTCCAAAATTAAACTTTTCCATTGTCATGAATTCGGTCACTATGCCACAAAGTGTCCACACAAAAAGGCAAGCAAGAATACCATGATAAGAGCAATAGGTGAAGCCTTGGCTTCACAGTTCAAGATTGAATTTACACTTATCGCATGCATGGCCAACACAATGATGGGGAACTTATGGTACTTGGACTTAGGTGTATAAGCTAGATGTGGAAGATTATGTTGCATTAAGCACTAAGACAGAGAAGCTACAAATATTCGATGTCAATGAAATTTGACACATAATACTTGGCTATTTGCATCATGACGCCTTGAATATTATGCATCAAATAACCACTGGCCTCCCCAAAGGAACACTTGAGTAGAAAGATGTATGCAAAGGATGTACCTTTGGGAAGTACACAAAATAAAAATTCCATGATCAATACAACAAAGCACATGCAACCTTGGAAAGGATCCACTCTGATGTCTGTGGGACTTTCTTGACAACCTCCATTGCCAGACAGAAATATTTTTTCTTTTTTATTGATGACTTCTCACAAAATTGTTGGATCTTCTTCATGCGGAAAAAATATGAGACATTATCCAAGTTCATAGAATTCAAGACACTGGTTGAGAAAGAAACTGACAAGAAGGTGAAGGCTCTTAGGAGAGATATGGATGTGAGTACGTGTCAAATGAATTCAAAAATTTATTTGTGAAAGAAGGCATTCGACAAGAGTTGACAACACCCCACAACCCACATTATAATGGGGTGGATGAGAGAAATAACCGTATCATTGGGGGATCAGCGAGGGAGATTTTGCATGACCAAGGCTTGCCACTGCACTTGTGGGAAGAGGCATGCAACATAATAGTCTATTTGTATAACCAGAGTCCTCGTCGGATTCTAGGCATGATTACACCGAAGGAGGCTTTCTCGTGGAGAAAGTCGAATGTGTCGCGCTTCAGGATTTATGGAGTCTTTGTTTACTACCATGTCTCCAAAGAATCAAGGAATAAGCTTGAGCCGACAACATAATTGGGGGTATTTGTGGGTTACACATAAACTCCCACAACTACCATGTGTACTTTCCATCCTGTGACAGTTGTGTGAAGGGATGTAAAATTTGATGAGGAGAAAGTGATGTGGTGCTCTCATGAGAGGGAGCTTAAAATACCACTATAAGAGGAGCTTTTAGCTCCAAAGGAGGAGCCTCAGGATGTTGTGGAGTAGACAAAAATTGAGGAGTAGAGAGTGGAGACAACCACTCAAGTAGAACCATCCACAGAAGGTTGAAAAGGGACCACAGAAGCTGACAGAATTGTGCAGGATGTGAGGGAGAATGTGGGAGCTCCTTCAAATTTGTGCAGACAGAGAATGTCACATGATCTGTACATTGCCTACATGGATCTAATGACTGAGCTTCAAGAGGCTAAGCCATCCTATTTCAAGGAAGCAATATAGAAACTTGTATGGTTTGATGTAATGGTGGAGGAATATAAGTCCATTGTAAAGAATAGTATTTGGGAAGTGATCCCAAGACCAACAGATAAATCAATTGTCGGTTCGAGATGGATCTTCAAGGTTAATCAGGCAACAGACGGAAGAATAGAGAAGTATAACACCATATTTGTGGCCAAGGGGTACTCTTAAGTTGAAGGAATTGACTATGAGGTGACCTTTGCTCTTGTAGCAAGGTAATCATCCATTAGATCAATTATTTCTCTCGCAGTGTAGATGGGGTGGAAGATCCACTTGATGGATGTAAAAACAACATTTCTCAATGGGGTTATTGAGGATGAGATGTACATCGAGCAACCAAAAGGTTTTGAGACATTTGATCGAGAGTCTCGTGTGTAGACTCAAGCGAGCATTGTACGGTCTCAAACAAGCGCCCCATGCTTGGTACAACAGCATCGATAAATATCTCACCGGTTTTGGCTTCACCAAAATTGCAGGGGGTGAAAACCTCTATCATATCTTTGTAGAAGTTAAATTTCTTATTATTATCTTATATGTTGATGATTTTATTTTAACTAGTGATAAAAAACTAATTAGATCTTGCAAGGACCTTGCAAGAGAATTTGAAATGAAGGACATGGGTCTCATGCACTACTTCCTCGGATTGGAAGTATATCAAGGCGATGGGGAACTATTTGTGTCTCAAGGAAAGTATTTAAGTGATATACTACAAATATTTCACATGGAGAGTTGCAAACCCATGGAGACATCTCTAGCGACCAACTGGAGGAAGAAGGATGCCACTTCAAGTGAGGAAGTGGATGCTACCATTTATCGAAAGCTAGTGGTTTCACTGATGTACCTTGTGAACACACAACCAAATATGTGCTATGAAGTAAACGAGCTGAGCCAAGTTATGGTTAAGCCAGCCAAATTATCTTAGAGGGAAGCTAAGCATGTTTTACGGTACCTCAGAGGCCCTACCCAGTTTGGACTATGGTACAGATGGACAAAGGGAGTGAAGTTGTGTGGATTCAGAGATGCAGATTGGGTGGGGATTCCATTAGACCGAAAGAGTACATTAGGTGGAATTTTGAGTGTTGGGTCTGTAGCATTTTCTTGGTACAACAAGAAACAAATATTTGTGGTGCTCAACTCGGTAGAAGCAGAATACATGGATGCAAGTCAAGCAACATGTGAGGTGATCTAGATGAGAAAGATACTTGTGGGACTATTTGGTTAGATGATGGATCCAACTGCGATCTATTGTGATAATCAGAGTTGCATCAAGCTTTCTGAGAATTCATTTTTTCATGATCGATCTAAGCATATAGATATTTGGTATCACCATTTACAGGACTGTGTGCATAGACAGATAATTTTGCTTCAATGCATTCTGACAGAGGAACAAGATGCTGAAATTTTGACAAAGCCCTTGTCAAGAGGGACATTCAATTTCCATAGGTGCAGGATAGGGGTGGTTGATAATCCCTTTCTTGCTGAGAGGGAGTGTTGAAAAATGAAATAAGAAATTCTCAATTTGATTTTTCCTTGACTAAATTGAGAAAATTTGAATTTCCACATCCGCAGACAACTTGGATGTAGTTAACTGAGGTGACATGGCCCTTGTCACTCAATTAGCTCATTAAATTTGATTTGGAGGAGTTAGAGTTCAGTTAAGCATGTGTGATTTCTAATTTGTAGCAATCAAGGTCAGTTATTTCAAGTAATTTTCGGTTAAAATAGTTATAAATGTTGGAGGAACTTGTGAAAGGTAAGTTGTGCAGTGGGACTTCAGTCAAACTCAGTGATCATCCAGTTAACTGATCAATTATCCAAAAATAGCTAGTGCATCTAGATATTTCGAGTTCCCCAACTGTGGTAGAGATTCCAAGGCAGTGTAACATCAGTTGTAAACTAGTCTTGAGTGTATAGGTGTGAGGAGAAAACCCGTACACGTAAGTGTAATTGTATGTAGTTTTGTGTATTGTATGTAAATAGGTAATTTTTATTATTGATAAAATATGATTGGTGTACAATACCTTCGTGGTGGTTTTCCTATATAGGCATTAACTAGCCACGGAGGATGAATAATCATGTCTTTTGACTATTTACCTCTTCACAAATAATAACCTTTTTAATTATTAATTAATTAATTATTATTTTAATATTAATTATTTTATGAATATTTTATTCATAACATTTCCACCCCCTTTAAATATGCTTTGTCCTCAAAGCATAACCATAAGGGTTTCCTTAGTTGAACATGTTGCTATGGAGTGGCATCTTTATGTTGACTAGTGCAGTCCTCATGAGTATTTGTACCTTCCTTGAAGTTGGGAGTGTTAACACCATATAATTTATAATTTCATCCTTTCTAGTTAAACTCCATGAATTGTTCTTCAAGGTTTGTAGTATAGCTTCCTACTTGTATTAACCATTATGCACCTAGAACTACATCCATTTCTTTGAGTGGTAGGACACATATATTTGTTTGTAGCTCTAGTTCTTCTACCTAGATTGAAACCTTATGGAATTCTCCTTTTTCTTTGAACTTTTGCCCAGTAGAGACATACATGGTCAGGTCCTTGATTGGGCATATACAAAGATCAAGTTGTTTATCAAGTTCAATGTTTATAAAATTATGAGTACTCCAAAAATATACAAGTATATTGACATTTATGCCTCTTATGAGTCCTTTAAGATTTAAGGTTTTAGGGGATAATCTCCTCATCATGTTTGTTGGTGGTGTAGTAAGCTTAATGCTCCTTCTTGGAGTCTGGTTTCTCTTCTTTCGAAGATGTGGTGGAACATATTTTGCATTTTTTTGTTGTGCTTGATCTTTTAAAGAGTTGTTATTTTCATCATGGTTTTTATAGTCACATGAAATTGCATCTAATGACGGTTCCTCAAAATCTGAATCTTCACTGTGTGTGGCAACGATTTCTTCATTATGTTCTTGTACTTCAACTTGCTTCCCATCTACTCTTTTATAGTAGCGCAAAGATGCGTCTTCACATTTATGTCGTAGCGTCTAATTTTCTCCACATTTGCGACAATTTTTTATTTTTTATTTTTATTTTTTAAATTTATTTATTTATTTATTTATTTTATTATTTTTATTTTCTGACTCATTACTTGAGGTGCATGATTCCTTCTCGACCTCATAAATATATAACTTCTTGTTAATGCAGATGTGTCATGAAGTCCATTTGTCTCCACAATACCTACATTTGTTTGTTTCTTTTTTTCCTAAGCATTGTTGTTGGCCTTCATCTTCCTTGAATGATGACATTCTGAACTTATGTTTTTGCTCAATAATTATTGTTGCATGTATGGCTTCTTCAACAATTTTGGGCTTGTACAACTTCAATTATGCTCATATATATTCCTCAAGTCCACATCTATACATTTTTAGTAGTTCTTCATCAGAAAATCATCTTTGTCTTACAGCTAATACTTCCCATTCGTGGGTGTATTCGCTTACAAACCCCTTTGGCTTGAGATGAACGATTTTTTCATAAATATCATCTTCTTCTTTGTCATGAAACCTTTTTAGCAGGGCATCCACAATTTTTTTCCAAAGGAATGAATGAGCTTCAGATTTGTTGGACCACCATAGGAACCAGTCATATGCATCAACTTCCAATTTTTTGGATGCGGTCATGATCTTCTCTCACTCAGCTATTGGCGGATTTGACTAAAAAATGACCTCCATTTATTAACCCACACAATAGCACCTCTATAATATTTACCATCGTACTTAGGTAATTCTCTTTTAATTCATTGGTAGTCATTTTCAGGAAATTTGGTATAGTACTCACTTCCTTAGAAGTGTATTTGCGGCATTTGCAAAATTTCATGATTTAAAAAAACTTCGCCTTCTGGAGTCTTGGGATTTTTGTGTTGGTTCTTGAGTAATTAACAAATTAAAAACTAGATCAAATCGTCCCATTAAATGGGTTTGTATGCCTAGCAACATTCTCTCAATGTTATTTACTTTTTTTATATCCTTTTTCATTCCTTCTTGAGTCGCAAGTAACCTATTTTGACAATCTCTTAATTCTTCCTACTTCTTTTCAAGATTACCGAGGCGACGTTGTACTTTATCAAGTTCCACTTGAATTTTTTTTAGCCTTCATTATTATTCCCCATTTTGTCCCTTTTTTCTTAGTGGAACCTTTTTTTTTAAATATTATTTTTATTAATTAATTAATTAATTAATTAATATCTATATGTGTGTGTGTGTAATTAACCTTTATATATATCTATATATAAGGCAAGGGTCACAACTTTAAAATATATATATATATATATATATATATATATAATGATTTTAAAAAGTTATAAGGCAAGGGTCACAACTTTAATATATATATATATATATATATATATATATATATATATATATATATAATGATTTTAAAAAGTTATAAGGCAAGGGTCACAACTTTATAATATATATATATATATATATATATAATGATTTAAAAAGTTAGCAAGGAGTCACTTTAATATATATATATATATATATACAGCGAAGTTATGACCCTTATATAACTTTTTAAAAGCAGTAAATATATATATATATATATATATATATATATATATATATATATATATATATATATATATATATATAATGATTTTAAAAAGTTATAAGGCAAGGGTCACAACTTTAATGAAAAAACGGGAAAAACAAAGTGTGACGGATTGTTGGGAATATGACGACCAACGACAGAAGAAGAGGCGTGACGGTCAAGACCCACAGAAATGGTAGTCACTGGTTTGGTTGAGGTAGTGTTGGCGAAAAGTAACAATAGGAGCTGAGGTAACATCGACAGGGTTATGGTCAATCTGAGAGGGTTACAACGTAACAGTGGCTCATATGGAACATTCGATGACTGGGGAAACACACCGGATGAAAAAACAAATGGGTAGTGATCGACACAGTGATAGGTATATGAAGAAGAGACAAGTTTGCAGCGGAACAAGAAAAATAACAGAAAATATCTACGCTGACACAATGAGCACAAGCGGTGCAACAAGCACAGGTAGTGGAGTTGGAATGGTGAATAACAATGGATGATGGTGGTTGAATCGGATTGCAGACGAGAAGAATGTTGGTTTTGATACCACTGTAAGGAGAAAACTCTTACACAGAGGTGTAATTGTATGTTGTTTTGTGTATTGTATGTAAATAAGTAATTTTATTATTGATAAAATCTGAATGTTGTTCAATACCTTCGTGGTGGTTTGCCTATATAGGCATTGACTAGCCACGAAGGATGAATAGTCGTGTCTTTTAACTATTTACCTCTTCATAAATAGTTACCTTTTTAATTATTACTTAATTAAATATTATTTTAATATTATATATTTTATGAATATTTTACTCATAAAAACAAGTGTTGCATGCAGTTAGATGATCAACTTGGGAATTGCACAATCAATTTGAGGAATTTCCTAAATAATAGAGACCTAATTTATCAAGGAATTGCATAAGGAAATAGAGGCTCAAGCATAGGTGGAAATTGACTAGGTCTTGTTCAGAGCTTCTCAATGAGCAGAAAGATAGGTTATTCATTTGCAGGTTGTGCTCAATTGAGCAAAGAAATTGTAATACATCTCTATTCATCGGATTAACACAAGCAAGCAAAGGGGTTTTTAGCAAATTGTTTTCACTTGGAAAAATAGTGTGTTCATGTGTGTTATTTCTCATTGCATGTTTATGATTAATGTTCTAAAATGTGAATTGAATTTCGCAGAGCAATAGAGTTGGTTTGTGTCTTGTGATTTTGATTAAAACTTCATGAGCAGTTGCAAATCTACATCATATTTCTACAATACAGACACAATTTACACTGCATATCAAACCCATTGTTAAACAATAGTTGCAAGAGAAGGAAAACTATTTCTCATTACCACTCATGTCTCTAAGTTTACACTTTTTATTGGTGAGACCATCTACAACATAATTGTTTATTCTCAATATATGAAAGAAGCTAATATTAGAGAAGGTTGCTTTCATATTCCTAATTCAATTATAATGCTTCACAACTTGCAAATATTAGGCAAAGATCCATGAACAAGGTGATGGATAACCACTTGTGAATCTCCCAACAACACCAAATCTTCAATGTTTGCTTCTTTGACTAGAAGGAGCCCTTGTAGTAATCTATATGCCTTTACCACAATATTTGTGCAATTGCCTAACCCCGAGTTGTATTCAATTTCAATTTTTATATTGGGGTTGAGAATAACCCCTCTCACTCCTGCCACCCACAATATATAATATATTTATCAAAATGAATTATTATTCTAATTTATATGGTAAAATGGATCTTAATTTATAACTCATATTTGTATTTTATATATTTCACAATTTTATATACAAAAATTCATATTTATAACTATATGTTTTGAAATATGATGGCGATAAATAAGAATCAATATTATTTGAATGTGATATATATATATACTGGAAAAAATTGTATTTTCATTGCAACTTATAAAAGAACAAAATTACATTTTGCAAATGCTTGAAAGCATTCGAGATATGCAAGACCAGAGTCTTGTGAGAGAAAATAACACTCTCTTCATAAAACTACAATAATACAGAAGAGAAGTTACGTGTTATAATAGTCACTTAGCTTCTCTTTCTTTCTTTAGACATTTTGCTAGATCCCTGTAGATGAGTCAACATGAAAAACTTTCAACTCAGACACAGTGACCATAGGGGGGTGTTCTTTATCAAAATCTGAACTTTTCGATACATGGGCTCTCTTCGTTCCCGCCAACCCATCCTCTTTGCTCACCACAGTTCCAACTTGATCAAATGTATGGATCACTTTTGTTTCTTGTGCATTTATGCATAGGTTGTGCATGTTCATCGGGATTTTACGTGTTCACAACATCTTGTATTAGAGGGTCCTCCTTGATTTCCTCTTCTTCATCCTCCGAAAAAGTGGGATCAAAAGGTTGTCAACCATTTGTTTTCTAGGCCCACCCCCTTTTCTTTTTGGGGGATTTTTTAGCCTATGGACAAGAATCCTATAAATGTCCTATTTGAAAGCATGTACGACATCTAAAGGCAACATTTTCATAATCCAAAGTTTGGATCCATTGAAAGGATCCATGTTTTAGCAGAATGCGGTTAGGTTTACCTTTGCTTAAGTCTATTTCTACACATATACGAGCAAAGGTAAATAATCCTTGTTGCATTATTTTGTTGTCCACTTTTTAAAAAGTACTCAAAGTATTTCCAATGTCCTCTAGTACCTTGTGATGCCAAAATGAAAGAGGAATGTTGGACAACTTTACCAAAGCTAACATCTTTCTTACCACCACTTTCGAAGAATCAAACTACGGAAACCATGGAGTGATGAAGAGTCCTACTCTTCCCCAAACTAAGATTCTTCATGCAAGACTTTCTCTAGATCCACATGGGAATCAAACCGTACCACAAAAAATTCTTTGGAATGAAGATAAAATGTCACAGTTTTTGGTCCATGCTATAAAAATCCATTGATGTAGTGCCTTTGGCCTTCGCCAAACGACATTAAATCTGCAAATGACAACCCTTGGTGGAAGAAATGAGAAGAGATGATTTACCTCTTTAATGTGTATTTCCAATGTTGGCATTTGATTTTATTTTTCAACAATATATGGTCATGGAATGGATGGAGGTTGGTCCATTGAAATAGGCCCCTTTCTACATGTTGCATCTTTGTATGAAGATGAATAAGGTGGTGCTCTGGAACCCACTGCACCCCCATGCAACCTAAGTAACAAGACAATGGAAGAATTTTAAGATATATTATAGTCTTTCAACTGTAATAGATTTTTCATTTGTTTCCCTTCAAATAAGGGCTATAGGAATCCCCAAGTGCTTCTATAAGATTTGCTTTAGAGTCGCCACTTTATTAAGCTCAATAACCCAGATCTAAACCGAGTTCCCTTCGAGGGTCTTAACAAAAACTTGAAACCCTTCCATGTGGTTCTAATTTTCTAAACTATCCATTGTCCCCAACAAAGGAAAAAGAGGGGGGCTATCCTTTAGATATGTTCCTATCTCCATGGAACAATGCAACATGAGAAGAGAAAACTCATAGAGGGTGGTAGAAAGTTGAATATCTACAAAAGATAATCAAGAATATGAATGCAAGGAGTTGCGCCCTCAAAATCCCAACCAATAATGCATGTAAGAAGGTGGTTGGGGGGGGGGACAATCAATAAAAGAACCACAAAACACCCTAATCTAGGCATCCCAATTGGCCAACGTGAAGAGCTTGTCCATAACCCTCTCTATGATTCCATGCATCTCATACTCGTTGTCTTTGGCAATTTCCATGGCAAGACAATGAAAACCTTGCAAAACTCCAACGATGAGGGCGCATGAAACCCTAGTTAGGGTTTAATGAAATTCCAAGCACTGGGAAACCTTTAAGAGCTACTTCAAACTTGTCGGGATTTCATCGGAATCCCACTGCAAGAAATCGCTAAGGTCATCGGAGACCAGATAGATAGTCTCTACAAATGCTGACATCATTTTTGTGATTATCATTAGAGACCTCAAAAAGCAAAAGATTTGGTACTTTTTTTATCGACGATCGATGGGGAGTTGAAGACCTATAAACTCCATAACCCATTTCCGCAATTGCTGTGACGCAAAGGATGAGATTTGTTCATCTTTTAGGCATGAAATTGAGAGAATTCAAAATCTTCCAAACAAGCATATGCAATCTCTCTTCCATGGCAACCATTCAAGCCATTCAAATAAGAAATTCAAAAACCTATATTATAATTTTTTTAATAAATAATTGTTTATAATTTTATTAATAAAAACAAAATTACAATAACACCAAAAATAAATAATTAATTAATTATTTATATTTTTAATTAAGTAAATATTTTTCTTTTTTCTTTTTCTTTATCCCACCTACCCCAACAACAACTTTCCCAATTTAAAGCACCTCTTATTACAATTATTTTTATTTAGAATAATTTAATTTGAAATTTGAAATTTTGAAATTAATAAATTTTGTCTAATATTTTCATCTGCCGTTTAATTTATTCCAAACTAAGATATTTACCCAAAGCATTATTCACAAGTAAGATATTCATTAATTTATTCCAAAGTAAGATATTGTAAATCTGGTGTCATTATTGCAGTATAAAACTCCAACCATTTAGCTGTTAAATCTGGTGTCATTATTGCAGTTTAAAACTCCTGCCATTTAGCTGTTATCTTTGCAAACTTAATTTAAACTGCCTAACTTGACATTAATTTGACATTTTACAGTGGGATTTATGATTTTCGACGCTCCCATGTAGTGATCCAAAAGCATCTAAGCAGAGGGAAGGACTCGTGAACATGGAGGGATTCAATATGGGCCATCGACAAAACCAAAATGACCAGCAGCATCTGCAAAAATGTATTATCATAGATTCTGACCAGGTAAGAAAATTGCTTACTGATTCAATTCTAATACACCATCTTCAATCATCAATCTCAAATGATACAATCAATTGTCCTCAACGCCAAAATCTCTGCATCAATGACAACACCAACAGAAACGCACCACCTGGCCAATTGCTTGTGATGCCTGCATGGTCTCAATCCCCCGCAACCCCCTATATAGGAGTCAAGCTCGTCACTGCATTTCCTCACAATACCCACATGGGTTTGCCCGGCATAAATGCCTCATATCTGCTCTCAGACTCATTCACTGGAAGCCCTTTGGCATTTATAGATGGAACAGAGATTACCCACTGGAGAACTTCATGTATATCGGCTTTAGCTGCATCATATCTTGCAAGACAAGATGCCCATGTTCTTGCCATGGTGGGTGCTGGTCAGCTTGCCCCTTATTTAATAAGGGCGCATCTCTCTGTGAGACCCAGTTTGAAAAGAGTCATAATATGGAACAGAACCCCTTCCAAAGCCCAAGCCCTAGTTGAAAAACTCAGAGTGGGGTTGGTTTCTGTTGAGATTGTATGTGGGGGAGATGATCTGGATGCCATTATTGGGTCTGCAGATGTGATAAGCTGTGCCACAAGTTCAGAGTCTCCACTAATCCATGGTGCCTTTGTGAAGCCTGGGACTCACTTGGATCTTGTGGGATCCTTTTCTCCATCGATGAGGGAATGTGATGATGAAGCTCTTGCAAGGGCTAGAGTCTTTGTAGACTGTGAGGTCGCATTGAAAGAGGCTGGCGAATTAATTGGGGCTTTTTGCAGAGGACTGCTTCGGCCCGAGGATGTTGTGGGTACTCTGGCAGAGCTAGCGAGGGGTAGTAAGGGTGGGAGGAGTCGGGCAGAGGAGATTACGGTATTCAAGTCTGTAGGTTCTACAATTGTTGATCTTGTTACTGCCCAGCTTATATATGAAAAACATCTTCAAAGCAGTTGTCAGTGAATCCCTGCAAAATTTCATGTATGCTAGTAGGATGTGCACATGTTTAAATGGCCAGTGTGGACCTCATAAACTGCAGTGAGAACATGGTGCGTAATAACTATCCAGTTGCAGGTTAAATCCTGAGCTTCACAAGTTCAAAGTTAAAATCAAAATTTCAAATGTGGGAAGTGGTTTCAACTTTCAAGAAAGAATAAACTCTAAAGCATGCCACCGTTTACTGGAATATCAGATGTTTTCTGCAATCGTTGGCATGCATGATAAAATTCTTACCTCCAGAGCTGCAGCCCCTCCCCAAGATGACAATTCTAGACAGGTATATTGGGACCTTAATAAACATGTGGAGATGATATGATCTTAAGACAGCTATATATATCTTAGCGACGGGGACGTAGCTGCAGCAAGCGGCTAATGGAGCAATGATTACCAAGAGCCTGGGATAGTAGTACAGGACCTTTGGTTTCTATATTTGCCTGCTTGTATTGCCAGTTGGCTTTAACGGCTTGTGAAACAGTGCAGTTATAGTAGCTGAATTTTAATCTTTTTAAACTTAATAAAATCTTGGCATTTCCTCGCTGATTGCCATTCATATATTGCATTCTTTCATTCTATCCATATGTAAATGGCATTTTGTCAAGCCTAATGTCACTGATTGAAGATTATTTACCTTGAGGCTTATATATGGAATTCAAATTTTGGTATAAAGTCATGTTGTCATATTTTATCTAAGCATCGGTTGCATTTTCTTCTTGATAATTAGATAGATTTCAGTCCATCTGTATATGTTTGATGGGTTTTCCACTTACTCAAAATTGGTTAAAGTTACCTTGTGACTGCGTCAGAGTTGTAGAGTGACAACGACCAAGCACACACTGCCACCACGACTAGGAATTTGCAACAAGACAATGCTATATGCGGCCATGTCAAATAGTTATGCTATCTAAGCATCCATTGCATTTTCTTCTTGATAATTAGATAGATCTCAGTCCTTGTATATATGTTTGATGGGTTTTTGCACTTGTGCAAAATTGGGTAAGTTGCCCTGTAATTATTGTGTCAGAGTTACAAAGCAACAATGACCAAACATGCACTGCCACTGCAACTTGGAATCTGTGACAAGACAGAGCCATATGCAACCATGTCAAATTGTTTACAACCGTCTGATCATGTAAAGAGTTTTGAACAGTATAAATGAAATTTCAGCTATGTACTTAGTGAGAAGATTATGATGGAAAACATAATGAAATGCTGTTGAAATTCCTGCATGGCATGTCTCTGGTTGTTTATTTTGTCATCATCATGCATTTTTCTTTATCATATTAACGAAGTTGTTAGATGGTCATAGATGCTCCCATATTATTGGTGTCTTTTGTTATTTTTTTCCAAGGAAAACCTTGCGGGATCCCCTCCTCTTCCCTGAAGTATCTTGATGGAGGTTCACTCAACTATTAGCCACAATAGCAGCTAGTAATCCTGAGGGGCTCAACTGAATTTGAATGTGCCCTATGGCCCTCCTGTCTGCAAGATGCCTTGGGTGCATGGGTGGATGGTTCAACCGATTGAGATAACTTTTAGGGCTTGTGTCCTTTATTAAGGTATGAACATTTTTGGTGTGATGAATGTCATAGCTTTTTTTTCTCTAATTCTAGGACATTTCCTTTGTAAGTCAGCTGGAAAGGTGTCACAACCCCCTTTGCTGCCTTGGGGCTCCAAAGTTAATGGGTAAAATGTCGGTAGTCAACAGTGTACTAGACCTCACACGTTAGTGATTCAAGGGCCAAATTATAAGCCAACAATATACCCTGGATAGATTGAATAATTTTTTAGGCTACTTCGGTCTAGAATTTTGCCTTCTGCATAAAGTCAGGTTGATGTTCTTTTGAATTAGCTATATTCAGTTGTCGAGGACAGAAAGAGTTCAACCAGTACATAGTTGCAATATTAACAAATTATTTGTTTCTTAAATACGGACTAGTCCATTTCAATAGATGTTGTATGATCAACCACGGGAAAGAGTTTGTCAGAGATGGAGACAAGATAATTAAATGATGCAGTCTCATTCAATACTATGTGGATTGAACAAGCCCATAATTGATGACTTACAAACAAATAGAATGGAAGGTAAATAAATCACACAGCGAGGTATGAAAGTTAATATCTTTGGCTGGAGCAAATGTAAATCTATTAATTTCCTTTTTTCAGATTAAAGATATGATGGAATACTCCAAATACATAGGTTATACAATTTTAGAACATTATACATAGTCCTAGCTTTTACAAAATCAGAGAAAGGGAGATGACGTTTGGGCAAAAGGACATTAATCTATTCTTAACAGGGTGAAAATCTGCAAGTAGGCAGCCACTGCATTTCATTCCTTTAGCCAATTTATTGCCTAAAGCTCTAAAAGTGACCAAACAAAAATAGACTCCACAAAGAATTGTATTTGGCTTCAGTGCCTTTTGAGGACAAAATGCACTGGATAATCGTTAGCAATGATTTACATGTCTTGTTTATTCGAGGGGAACCTACTTGAAGATTGTTATAAAAGTAACATATTGAATTAGAGCAAGAAATGCTGTGCTAGTAACATTAGTAGTGATTTACATATTTTGTGCCTATGTTTATAACTTTATGTTCACAAAGTTAATGTTTATTAGTAAAAGTTAAAATAGATTGAAAACTATTGTGAGTATTAAAGAAAATTATTCAATCAAATATAATTTATGTCTATTGCTTGCTGCACTGGATCAACGTTCCAGCAGTCCAACTACTGTTTTCATTTTGTATCCTGTCTGCCCACAAGAATAACATCCATGGACAGAGTCTCCGACTCAATACTATGCTTCAAGATTCAATACAAGCATACTTGTTCTGAAAAGAAAATTCTAATCATTTGTAAGCGTATTTATTTATAGCTTTCCCCTTAGAGCCTTACTCCCAGAATTGTATCCAGTTTGAGACTACAAGATTTCTTACAAGCTGGTTAGAAAAATAAGAGCCTACGGTTCACATTCACAGGACCTCATCTCTGCAAGTTCGTAGAAAGACTTTCATAGGAGCATGCGTTGGACAGCATGTATATATGTTGCAGAAAATCTCGAGTGGGTCCAAGTTCAGGGACAGTTAGGATACCCCCTAATTTTAGGGGACAGGAGACACAGGTTCCAACAGGGAATCAAATATAAAAGCCGAAAACAATGAAATTAAATCGTAAATATATTAGTTACAAACATACCTACCCAATGAATATGTTGTCATATGGATGCAGTTAGATCATTGATTATACTAGTAAATATCCAACTTTATTGCTAACAACACTTGTGCCTGCTTAGCTTCAAGTTCTGTGATGCAAGGCTACAAGTTTCAAATTCCATGATGTGAGAATACAGGGCAATTAAGAGATTATCCTGAATGTCAAACAACTAAGTGCTGAAAACTTTTCCCCTGAGCAAATCCTTTTATAGAGGAAAAAAGCAATTCTTTGTTAAATTTATGAGCTTACCCTAATACAAATGTTTTTTTGTGCAGTTTTTACACTTTCTTGATCGCTGTTTTTGAAGGATTGGACAATCAACTCACAACATAGTCTTGGAGAGCAAAATCTCACTTGTGACATGAATAAATAACCCATGAGTATAGATAGATTTTCTATGAGTGGGTGTGGTAAGTTATTTATGAATGCTGGAAAGGAATGCAATTAATTTATTTAGTGTTCATAATCAATGGAATTGAAAGCACAGGTGGAATAAATAGAACCTTTTTTGGTAGATAAAAACATCAAAATTCATATTCTATTGTGAAAAAAAAAAAAACTGTACAAATATGAGAGACATGCTACCAGAAGATGTACATGAACAAATTACAATAAAATTTGTACAAATATGAGAGATATGCTACCAGAAGATGTATGTCAAAAAATTACAATTTTACTCCTATCTACCTAGACACAAGGTTTGACAGTCATTTCTGTAACCTTTTCTCTGAGCCAAGTTTTACAATACAAACTTTATTGAGATAAGGCTAGTTTTTGTGACACACGGAATTTTATGATTTATACATATATACATTGTGTTTTTGCATCAATTTGTTGTAGACTTGAAGGAAAGGTAGGTTTTCGTGTTTTCCCCTTTCCTTTCGGGTTTCTTTGCATTCAGCCAAGGGTCTATTGTTGATGGAGGTTATGGTGACTGTCGTTTTTTGTCCAAGTTGGACGGAGTCATTGTTTCCCCTTTCTAAATACGGATTTTTTGATTCAGGATATCATTATATTCAACTTGATGAGTTTTCAACTGTGAAGGGAAGAAATTGAGTCCATATCCACATCACTACTGCTGGGGGGAGGGTTGGGCACCTTGGTGTTGCAATGCTTGATTGTATGGGCACTGCATTTGGAGATTTTTTAAGTTTTTTATTTTATGGTCGTCATTCTTTGGATTTCTTGTTTTTGATGTTTTTTGCCAGAGGGATTGGGGTTATTGGGCATGAATCTTTCAATCCATTGACAAGTTTTGCATTGAAAATTTGTGTTCTCATAATCCAAGACCTGTGACCACTAGTAGTCTCCACTTCTATACCATGATATCATATCGATCTTGACCATTAGTAGTCTCCACTTCTATACCATGATATGATATGATATGAGATGGTAGATCATTGCTTGGTCAACCTCTGGAAATATTCTTGTAGAGGCATTGATTCCTTTTTCAACTTGGCTAGGGTCAATTTTGAGAAATATATTGAGAAAATTTCTGATCTTTTCCAGAGTTTTGTTGCACCACAAGTAAGCAAAGATATTTAGCACTGGCATTGAGGTTATGGAGATATACATGTTTGTCACTGGGTTGAACTCCAGGGACCATGGTTGGAGGAGAATACCAATGTTTCCCTAGAACCATGGACTTGTTTCCATGATTAGTCTTCAGTGTTCTGAGTTGTGCAAAAGGATAGTGAAAAAATCTATGGAGCAAAAGTTTGACATTGATATGTTGCCTAGTGGTATATGATGTGGTAAGTGTTGTAGAAGTTTCCATAGTGCATTATCAATTAGAACATTGTCTAGGTAGTACTTGATGGTCTCATTAACCACTGGTGACTTCACCTTGAACTCTAGGATAGCTTCTGAACTTTTCATGTTAAAATCTCATTATTAGGGGGTTGTAGGGTCCCCTAAAAGGAGGATTTGCATTTCACTACTTCTTTGAAATAATGGGGGCTTAATGAAGTAGTCGTGCTTTTACTCAACACACCACCACAAAGGCTTAACACTAGGGACATGGTGGAATTCCTCTGAATGTTGTAATCGCCCAGGGTGCACATGTCTTCCAATTGTTGACTCGGGAAAATCAACGTTTGATGGACAATGAAGAGCCCCTCATATCTTGTATTTTAGCCTTAACATATAGAAAAAATTTGAGTTGTCTCCATATGGAGTGATCATGATTCTAGAGATCGTCTTTAAAAAGATTATATACATGTTATTAAAAGCAAGGTTTTATGGCTAACATTTCATGAAATACATGGAGAGCATTATTCTAGTTTTTGTAAACATTTTGTCAAATGGTTGGCAAGCAACCTCCAACCTTCAATATCTAGTCATAATGCATCGATTGTGTTTATTTTTTTAGGGACTTTGTGCATAGGGCATATAATGGGTTGAATTTCCAAAAACCTTAAACATTACCCCTTCTATAAAAATCAGTGTTGTCACTCAAAGCTCTCATGAACACTAGCAGGGCTATTGGTCCTTTAGAAGGATGGCGATGTGTGGAGTAGGGCACCTCAAATATGTTGAGAAATCTAGGGCAGAGAGTAAGAGTATTTATTAACTTGATTTCTCTTTAATCCTTGACATTTTCTTGTGATTTATATTAGGATATTTTCATCATTATTTAGTTTTGTTCATGATCAAGATAAATGCCAATAAGAAGATCATAATGCAAACACGAGAACACCACATGTAGGCTGCTAGACAGGGCCAAAACCCCAAGAGGGGAAAACCAAAAAGAATATCTCTTCTTATAGAATTTGTCCAATGAAGACGTCCAAGACCAATACCCAAACCAAACCAAGTGATGAGCCAACCAAATCTCAAGTCAATTCTCTACAAAACAAACAAAGGAAACCCCTGGTCTTCCTCTAAGAACTCGCACGTGTGAGTCACAGATCCAAAATATCACTTCTTCATTGATCTCCAAAATTTCGCTCCTGCTTCCTCAAAAAAGTCGTTGGATCAGATGCCTTCTCCTTCGCTTGAATCAGAGATAAAATAGCTTAAATATATATCTTCAAATGAGCATAGTGGATCTTCTTTTATAGGCTTCTTAGGAAGTGAATTAGCCTTCACTAGGCTAACTTGTAGCTAGCTGGCCAACCCATCACCTGGAGTCTTCTAGACTCCGCAAAATACATTAATAATATTTATTTCTTGTTACATGAGCCCTCCAAGGGCTAGTACATAATGACCTTGACTCTCTAACTTGTCAACAAGACCCCTAGAGCACACAATAGGTGCTTGACCTAGGACCACAACATGATGGGCAAGAAACCCATTTCAATAATAATAATTTTCTTTTACAAAATAATTTTCTTTTTCTTTTCTTTTGACAAGTTCATCGTCAAGTCATGACCCAAGTATAATAAATGAAGACCGAACCTAGTTACTTCTTCAACACTCCCTCTTAACTAGGGAGGTATTCATAATTGACAATAGGTACAGGGACAATACTTCAATTGGAACATTCTCATAAGGAGATTTGCATTGGTAAGCCAACTTAAGCATCAACATTATGATCAATATACAACCAACCTTGTCAACATAGGAAGGCCTTGACTAACAAGCTCTATCTCTCAATAGATCAAAGAAAAATGTTGGGAGGCTTTACGTGGGACACCACACTACCTCTTAAGACACATACCCCATCTGGATGTTCACAAGGTATATCCTTCTAAACTATTCTTATCTTGGATTCCCAATCCTCAGAATATCATTCCTCTTCGACCACTCTTGTCTTGGGTACCTTGTCGAGTCCTCGAAGTGTGTTAGTCACCAGACTACTTCCTATCTTGGATTCCAAATTCTCAAGGAGTATTTGTCTCATATGCTTACCCAATCCTCCGGATGCCATTCTCTCTTGATGGCCTTCACTAAGACTTACGGTTGTTAGTCCTGGTCTAGTGTATGACACATGAAGCAGAGAACTATATTTGTCACTCCCTCTCAACCAAGGAGGAGCTCCCTCTCAACTAGGGAGAAGTGTCCATCATCAACTACTATGATAGTAGCTCTCAGGGCTCTATCATCATCATCACACGTGTCATCTTTATCTGAACATCACAAAGCCTTGTATATGCAGTATCATCATTAAAACAGGGTACACCATCACTTTCCACATCATCAGTCTGCATCTGTCGTGTCTCAAACCAATCATCATCGAGATGGAACATAGCTCCCTCTGAACATCACGAAAGTGATTGACTGGGGCACGATCATCGAACCATTCCCTCTGAACATCACGAAAGTGATTGACTGGGGCACGATCATCGAACCATTTGCAACCTGCTATCACATCATTCATCGTGGTATACAGTAGCTCCTTCAGACCAAGTGCCAAGGAAACCACCCAACTGAATCACGACTATTACACATTCTTCATATAGCAAGATCGCGCAGAGAGTATCATGTCATCATCAACATCATGGTATTTTTTCACTCATCATCAAAGTCTTCAGCGGAATATCATTCTTCAACCAGTGATCTAATCCTGCATTTCATCTCATCATGCTGCAACTGAACCAACAAGCTTCTAAGAGACTTGCTCCAAAAATATATAGAATAGACAACAACAACGATATCATCATGGTCATTCTTCCTAGAAGAAATCACTCCATCACATCATAAGGGAGGATTCATGCATGATCCTTGCAACATAATCTTTCAATACCAACTAGATGACTGCGAGAACATAGATCCAAAAATATTCAAATGCTACATGCTATAAACCATGATGTCATGCATTCTACCAATGCAACTACGGACCCTGCTTTAACTATACAAAGTATCAATAAGATGGAGTTTCTTTAGAAGAATAGGTCCCTAGGATCTTCTTCCTTTGCCTTCTTCTCAGGTTCCTTGACCTCTTCAGCTGCATGTGCTTCATCCTTCCACTTTGTACCTTTCTTTTAATTAGAGTCTTTTGTCAGCTTTAGGCAATTTCTTCTATGGTGACCAAGCTCGTTCCTTGACCTCTTCAGCTGCATTTGTTTCATCCTTCCACTTTGTACCTTTCTTTTAATTAGAGTCTTTTGTCAGCGTTAGGCAATTTCTTCTATGGTGACCAAGCTCATTACACTCAAAGCATCTTACTTTCATTATGTCTTGCTTCTTCTTTGGATGACGAGACCATCCAAATTTCCGTTTGCTCAACGTGTTCATTTTGGCTCCATATGCTTAGGATTTCCCAAGAGGACCAGATTCCTTTTTGGCTTTCAATCAAGATTCTTTCATCACACATTTAGACCACAACTCATCAATACTGGAAGTCTCCTTTCTCAAGTAAACACTGGTCACAAACGAACTCCATTCTTGAGATAGAGAATTGAGGATTATTGTCGTCATTTTTGCATCATAAATTGTTTCACCAAGGGCTTGCAATTGATCTCTCAACCGAGATATCTTTACTAGGTGAGTTGCAATGTCTTCTTCAAATGGGATTTTGATCTTGTACAACCTACTCCTCAAGGCTATCTTCTGACCTAAGGTGCTCACACAGTAGAACTTGTTCAACCTGTCATAAATGTCTTTGGATTTATTTAGCTCTGCCACAAAAGGTATAAGGTGATCCTTGATTGATTCAATCAAGATCCTTTGGGATCTTATCTCACTTTTGTAGTACTTGTTCCATCCATCTGCATTCTTCTTGTTTGGTTCTGTAGCCTTTCCTTGAATGATGTCCATGACATCATTCTCTATGAGTATTAGGTCAATCCTCTTCTTCCACCCTTGGTAAGGGGATTGTGGGCTTGGAACGCAAGGTGTGGGATTTGCACCCAAGCTTGTGGGTGTGAATCCATGAGGCCCACTAGGCATGTGATGGATGGAGATGATAGAGGATGGTGAGACAAAACCAACGCATCGAGAATCATCGATTTCTGAGTTGCCTAAGTGGAGATATGAATTTTTGAAGGTAAAAAATGGTTTTTGGACATACAAGTCATGTGGGCTTGAGATGGACGTGTCCAAAAGACATGTCTCTTGGAGCCCTCATTTCATATAAATATGAGGTGAGTTAGAGTCATTTTCACCATCCAAAATGTGCATCTATCTCTTTGTAAACACATTTGGGGCAACGTTTTTTTTAGGAGCAAAGGCATGGAGGAAGAGGGCTATGTTTGGCATGATTTTATTCCTACCACAAGTCCAAGTTTACCTCAGGTGGAGGCCGTAGCCATAAGGTGGTTTCAGGATTGTTTTGAGGTGTGTTTTTGTGTGGTTCTTCTCTCCTTTCTGGGCTACAGCCCTAGTTGTCATTTTTGGGAAGGCTGCAAGCCTAAAGTGTCATGTATAGGAGGGTCGCAGGTGTTGTAGCTTTCACAACCAACTGCAAGGTGTACAGGGAGGAGTTTTGGCTTGTTTGGGAGTTGGTTGTAGCCCAATCCTACAACAAGTTTGGACAGAAATTTATGGAGGAAGGTTGCAATTAGTAAGAGGTTGTTTGGGCAAGTTTAGTAGGGTTGTTGCAAAGTGGAAAGTGCCCTAACCAGGAGCATCCAAGATAGCAGATTCTACAACACTTCAGAAGAGAGGTATGCCAGGTATGTGATGTGTTTTTTGTGAATAGATGTTAGTTGGATCAGTCCTAGAGTGGAAAATTTGTGCAGCCCTTGGAAGCCAACTGGAAGAGGGCTAACTAGGGTGGTTAGAAGCCCTTTCCTAGGAGCAGATTCCACAGTGAAGTTTGGTTGTTGTATTGGGAATCTGTGGACTGTTGGAGGGCAGTGTGTAGATGTCCAAAGTAGCCCTTGAACAAGTGGAGAAGAAGGATGTTGACAGTTGTGTGTTGGGTGAAGAATTGGAGCCTAATGTGCGACACTTTGATGGACAAAAGTGACTGCTAGAGTGGTAGTTGGATAGCTCAAGTATTGGTCAGCCTAGAGGAGTAGATTGATGAGCCAAAGTTCATTGTAGCAGAAGTGACTTGTAGCAGTGAGAGCATGCAACCCTCTTGGAGTCTCTATGTTTTGTTCCTTAACGAACTATAGCAGATTGGAAGCAAAGGACCATCATGACGAGATACAACATAGATGTTGTGATTGTTACGAGATTGTCATTGTATCTTGTATTCTTGTACTTGTGGATATTTGAGGGCCATTATCCCTTGTACAGGAGCCCTAAACTGTTGTATTATATGTTGATAATATAACGAAGTTGGGTTACATATATTGTTGTTATTGTTCTTATTGTGCACGTGATTGATTTAGTACATTATATTTTTGTGTTGTGCAAAGTAGCTTTGTTGAGATTCTTGTTTTGGTAGCGTCAGAGATCTAAGATTCTATCCTAGACATCAGGGTTGTGGAAATTCAACGCCCTCAAGCTTGTTGCTCTCTTCAAAGACATGGTGGATGCATGAGTTGCAAACTGAAGATTTCTTTCCTGAGATAAGAATACCTTTGGACTGTTACTTTCTTCAATATCAACAAATTGCTACTCTTCTGAATCCACTTGGAAAATGCACAGGTCTCACTGGACCGATAGCTATAGGTGTAATGATATCCTAGAGTTCTCTTCAAAATGTTGTCTTACTGGTTTTTATTTTTTTTAGGTTACTGACACAATGATGCAACCTTACTGCTTGTAGCTTGTCTTTCAATGTGACCAATTCAATTTGTGGCTTCCTTACTTATGTATATACCCTAGGGCTATGGTTTTAATATAGATTCACACTCAACAATGGTTCTAAAGCAGATACTAACAAATTAAAATCAGAAACAAGTGTACCTTTCTCCCCGTATGAGTCGGCTTCAACGAGACAATTTAAGTTCCTCGCATATATATATATATATATATATATATATATATATATATATATATATATATATATTCTAGCCTTGTTATTTTAGTATGCATAAGACATGGATCACATAGATTGATCCTTCTTCCATAGGTCAGTGAACCTTTATTGGTGAATATAATTTTATGATAGGCATAGAGGGCCTTTACCTAGCTCGATCTAGGTCTCCCTTTTGTGAATTATTTAGATATAGATACACAATAAAGGAGATCTCGACTCCTTGATGACAATATATTTCACAAAATATAACCTTGACTTATTACAGGGAGAATCTCGGTCTTATTGGAATGGATCTTGCTATCCAAAGAGACTTTGCTTCAGGACTTACGTATTATTGAATTTCGATGCACAAGAGAGACCTTGTAATGACACCTTTTGACGAAGATTGCATAGAGGTAAGGTAAGATTCAAGACTCTAAAATAATCCTTCAAACCTTGATCTCAGACCTTCTTAAGATTATGACAAGGATCTTTACTCTTATGATTTCAAAACGAAACCTATGCACATGAGTAGAGACTATATTTATACTCTGTCTAGGGTTTTTAATCAACACTTATCCACAAAAATGATACCTTAGATCATTTGCTTATAGATGGAGAATTTGTCTCCTTTCTTAGGGTTAGAATAGATGCCAACAAAGTAGTCCTTGAATCCCTCAAAATACTTTGGAAAACTGCTAATATACAATGACTGAGATATACATACCAAAGGTGTGAATTTGCTCGGGAAAAAAGGGTGATTGCAAACCTTGTGGTCTTCCTTGTATATTCGCTCCAATGCCAGAGAATGTGACCTCCCTTAAGCTTGTAGATAACCCCTTCGCTCCTCAAAAATGTGTCTTTTGTGCTCTCGATCTAGTTGTAGTAGGTCTGCGGCCTTAATGAAGTGATTAAGGGATAATGTAGGTACATAATCTCTTTGATCTTCTAGCCAAGGAGTGAGGCCCTGATAGAGTTGTCCTCTTACTAATTCGGTCTCTTGAAACAGACTAAAATTGATCTTCAAACACCCTCACTACCCTTGAGAAGGGTCTGCGACCCAATCTCTGTGATTTGGTCTTGATTTCATGCACAAAAATTGATATTGATGCCTCCACAAATTCGGCCTAGGATGAATGTCTTCTTTGAACTAAAATGATGCCAAACCGATCTTCTTTTTGCGCATTGTCTAAAGCCCTAGCTCTGATACCATGTTGAGAAATCCAGGGCAGAGAGTTAGATTATTTATTAACTTGATTTCTCTTTAATCCTTGACATTTTCTTGTGATTTATATTAGGATATTTTCATTTGTATTTAGTTATGTTCATCATCAAGATAAATGCCAATAAGAAGATCATAATGCAAACACAAGAACACCAGATGTAGGCTGCTAGCCAGGGCCAAAACCCCAAGGGGGTAAAACCCTGAAAAATATCTCTTCTTATAGAATTTGTCTAGTGAAGACTTCCAAGACCAATATCCAAACCAAACCAAGTGATGAGCCAACCAAACCTTGAATCAATTCTCTGCAAAACAGAGAGAGGAAACCCTAGGTATTCCTCTAAGAACTCGCACATGTGAGTCACATAAACAAAATATCACTTCTTTGCTGATCTCCAAAATTTTGCTCCTTCCTCAGAAAATTCATTGGATCAGATGCCTTCTCCTTCGCTTGGATCTGAGATAAAATAGCTTGAATGTATATCTTCAAATGAGCATAGTGGATGTTCTTTTATAGGCTTCTTAGGAAGTGAATTACCCTCACTAGGTCGACTTGTAGCTAGCTAGCCGACCCATCACCTGGAGGCTTCTAGACTCCACAAAATGCATTAATAATATTTCGTTCTTGTTACATGAGCCCTCCAAGGGCTAGTACATCATGACCTTGACCCTCTGAATTGCACACAATGGGTACTTGACCTAGGACCACAACATGATGGGAAAGAAACCCATTTCAATAATAATAATTTTCTTTAACAAAATCAGTTTCTTTTCCTTTTCTTTTGACAAGTACATCAATAATTACATTTTTGAAAAGTTCATCATCAAGTCGTGAACCAAGTATAATAAATGAAGATCGAACCTAATTACTTCTTCAACAAAGTATAAGCTTGGAGAGTATGTTTTTGGAGCTTAGCCACAATGTCAAAGGTGCCTATATGGTGCAAAAATTTTGGACCTGTGATGACATGACAGAAAATCCAACATCATTATTCTTCAACTTTAACTCAATAGTGGTAACCCTCATTCACTCTATTATGTTAGTGTTGTAGCAGCTACAAACCCCTCCAAAATTTTGGCTTATACCAAATTTCAGAGCCTTCCTTGGTTTTGTTCATTGCTATCGCAAACCTTGAGGTTCATTTTATTTCTTTTCTCAAAGTGTTGTCTTTTGGCATGTTGGTGGTCATATTGAATGTATGAGCCTGTTCTAGTGGTCCTAAGATGTCACATTTGTGAAAATGAGTTGTTTTAACCTTGTAAGTATCAGTTGAACTCATTTCCAATATTTTGAGCATTGTCACACAAGTGTCGTCATGGTCATTGTAAAGTGTATCTTTGGTGTCACACTTGTCGTAACTGGTCATAAAGTTGTCGCACAAAGGAAAATGCTTTGTTTGTATGTCTTGGATGATCTATGTTGTTTGAGTTGTCAAATATGTTAAGTGTGTGATCATAGTCAAAGTTCATGATTGTTCACATCGACCTCACCAGTCCCACACATCATTTTTCCGAAAACTTCCCGATCGAGCAAATTAGCTTCACTGAACCTCCCCTGAGATGCGAACTGCGCAGTCTCGGTCCTCGAGTTGTGGCCTTTCTGCTTGGCACTGCGCAATGCGAAGTACCTGCCTCCCAAGACTACTCCATTGCGCAGTTTTTGTGACCACGCCTTGACCTTGACCTCCAGAATTGTGCAATCATGGCCTCCAGCTCGGCTGGAACTACACACTTCGCAACCTCAAGCTTCAAGCTCATCCCCTGAGCCCTGGAACTGCACACTGTGTAGTCACCCATGCCTTCCTTGACACCCAGAACTGTGCAGTAAGTTCTCCCTGTGCCCATCCTTGCAGCTTGTCCCACTAGCTCCGTAAACTACGCAGTCATGTCCCCCAACCCAAATTGAATTGCGCACTGTGCAGTCTTAAGGCTCAGGGCTTACCCTTTCCTACCTGAACTACGCAATTGTGCAGTCACTGAGCCTCCTTGTCCAACCTGTCACCTGTCCCGGGCTCAGTTAATGGATCAGAATGCATCATCTTAGGCTAGAGGTTTTTCGGATTAATGTCGACCCATCATGAGTGAATCGCAGGAAAAGGTACTATATCATGTCATGGCGAGATGATGAAGGAAGAGAAGAAAGAGGGAAACATGCCCAAAGACAGTCTTGGAGTTGAACTCACAAGATGATTGATTGAGAAGAGAGTGAAAGGACACTAGTTTGCAACCACTATCCAAGACTTAAGATCATTAAAGACTCCTTATCAACAAGGCATGCAGAGGAGAAAAGGAAAGTTCTTTCATGAAGACACTCAACTTTCAGCAGCAACAATGGCTTGACATTGCCATGTCATCAAGAAATCCATGTCAGCAGTGTCATGTCATGAGTAGTCATATGCCACATCACTATTGTATATCATGTCTATTGTAATCAAATGTATTGTAAAGTGGAATTCCAAAGGACACACATGAATGAAAAGAGTCATGTAAGTTGAAAAAGTCATGGGAAGTCAAACAGTCATAGGGTAGTCAAAGAGTCACCCTTGGTTATATATACTCCCTCATTGTATGATCAAAGGACTTTTTCACCTTGGCTCCAGCACCAAAGCATTAGAGAGATCAGCTTGTTCTTTTGTGGAGTAAGGAGTGCCTCCAATGCTCCACTATTAGAGATAGTGATGTTCATTGTACATATGTGTCTTGGAAATTTTGCTTAATAACAGAAGACTTTCAAGGCCAACACATTCTTCATGCATGAATTATGAATGTTTGTAAGACTATTTTGTGGATGTTTGTATTTCATGTTTGCTTTCACATGTGCTAATATAGTTGAAATATTTTGGTTATTTTGGTACTTATCATATTTAGAATGAGTTGTAATGGTTGTTGTTGTTGTCGAATCCTTGTGGACTATTCTGTTGGATACCAAACGGATCTTTCTCATTTGTTGGTTATAATGATCGTCACATCCGTTGTGGACTATTATGCTGGATGTTAGACGGATCATGTTGTATGTGTGTGTCTCTTCTTGGGTGGTACTATTACCTCTCTTAAAGGCTCACCTTTTCCTTTCCTCGCAGTAGAAGGACTTTGACACATCTACAATCAAACACTCACCAGGCACACCCCCATTGCTTTTCAAAGGCACATGTGCACTCCTCTCCCTTGCTGACAGTTAGAGTCAAGGAAAATCTATAAAAATACATGGCATCCGCGCTGATATTCCTGATGGGGCTCCTACTCCAAACGATGTGAGATCTAATTGGGACTTCACATCAAGGAGACCCCTTGGTTGACGAATTTCCAGCACGTCAACAATGGCGCTATAAGGAGGGCCATATGACAAGTTGAGCCTGTTGAATCTAGTTTGAACCTCTTATCTAAAATGGCTCATCTTGAAATCTTGCTCCCGAGGTGTTTCTCTAATTTTCCCCTTTTTCAATTTTCAATCCCCGATGAGCCTCTCTAACACTTGTCTCAGTTAAAGTTTGACGATGAGGACGGAACATCCATAATCGAGCACATTTATGATTTTCTTAAATTTTGTGAATCTTACAAAATTGATGATGACGAATTTTCTTGTGTGCTTTTCTTCCTCACCCTTGAAGGTCGTGTTAATCAATGGTGTCATACCTTGCCACCTGCTTCCATTCATTCCCTTCGGCATTTCCTCAGGGAGATTCATCAAGCCTTTGATAGGTATAATCACCAAAATGTTTGTAGAATAAACAATCTCTTAAGAATGAAGCCTAATGAATCAGTTGAGGATTTTTCTAATCGATTCCTTCACCTTTGCTATGAAATTCCGGAAGAAGATCTGAATTGAGATTTCTTGAAACAAGAGTTTGAGCGTTTGGTTCTTATAACTTTACAAGGTGAACCTGAACTCCCTGATTTTCCCACTCCCCCAACTCTTGTGAATCATGAGACACCTCTAATTTCATAGGAGGGACCTACTATTCCTTTCATTCCTTGTCCTCCTCCTTTTCCAGTTCCGACGAGGGTGCCTCCTTCCGATGATAACAATGTTGGGAGATCTGCTAATCAAATTCCTAATCTATCTTCTCGTTCTTCTTTTGCTTGTCATAACTCAGATTCAATGGAAGAAATTCCATAATGGCTCATGAAGCCTATGGTGAAGATTGACTCCTCCATTTCGCAAGATGAGGTTATTATTCATAACTCTAGTCTTGAATCTGATTTCTATCATCCTCTATCATCTACAGGCCATGACTCTTTGTACCATGATCCACTTGATCAATCTGTTCCACCAGCTAATTTTTCACAGACTTGATTTTCGTTTTGTTGGTTCAAATTGCGATCAGATACAAGATATTCATATTACACAGGTAGAGGAGAAGGTAGGTGAAGAGGCTTTCAATCTTGCTTCTATTTTCAAAAATAATCCATGTGAAGATCATGCGCTTTCATTCATGGATGATTTTCAATCTGGTAATCTCGGTAATGAATCAAATGTAATCAATTCTTCTAATCAATCCCTAGCCTTGGGAAATAATCATTGTGATGAAAATGATTTTGTTGATGTATGCGCTGACGAATGCCCAAGTGCACCATCTGATCTTTCGGTTTCTCATGAAGAGTTTATCTTAAATCTAGAATCTAATTTGGTCAAAGAAGATGTTCTTGTCGAAACTTCCTCTTCATCTCACTATCCCTTGTGTTCCGCAGTTTGCGATGCATCTACTTGTGACTGTGTTACTCCATGCTCTTTAGGTTTTTCGCCCAATGAGTTATCTTATTAATTGACACAAGGTAATGATATTGTCCATGAAAAAATTGAAAACAGTCAAATCATAGAGTACTCTTCCCATCCCTCATCATATCTCCTCTTGCATGAAGGAAACTCTTCAAATCATCTTGCTCACGAAATTTTCTTGATTCATTTATCTTTGAATTTTCGATCAAAAGAATCTTTCGACTTGAGTAATCTGGTTGTTGAAGTTGGAAAATATGGTAAAATCAGTGACAAAGATAGCTTCCATTCAATGAGCAATGGCCTTATTGAAGCCAGTGGTAGAATCTATCCTCAAACCATGCATGATCTGGTTCAAGCTTCAAAATGAGATTTTACAATCTTGGAAAATTCCCGGACCTGCCAGGGAGTCGAGGCACTTCAACTTCCTTTGATGGTTGTCAGGATCTCGCGATTTTGGTAAGCCCCCTCCCCTATACTAAGTCATTTATGGTTTCTCTCACACAATACTTCTCTTTGCATGGTTTCACTTGATGTAAATATCTTTCTCGAAGATGTTTAGTATTTCAGATGTAATCTTTCAAACTTTTGAGATTTTGCTTTTGACCGGATTCAAGAATCTTTTTCGGTTCATTCATCTTCATGCAAATCTCTTGCATTAAAATCAGGTTTGGAATGTGTATCTCTCATAGAGTCGTGGAATTGCGAAGTTGATCATTCCAAAGACCTTCTTTCGTTGAAGGAATCATATCTATTGTTTCATAATCAACAACTCCTAGCTTTCCTTGTGAACATCATATCAAAAATCTGGTTCTTCATCACACCTGAAATCCTCTTGAGTGTGATTGAATGCTTGCATTATTTTGCGAATTAAGTTCTTCTCCATTCACCATGTTCTGAATAGTCTCATGAATTTGTTGTGTTCACATCCATTTTAAATTATTTTTATGATTATGATGCTTGTATAGTTTGTCACCAGTTACAGGAAAATGGTTTGTCATATTTAGCTTATGAGGAACTTGGTTCGATTGTTAAGAGCATTCACAGAGTTGCCCAAACTAATTTATCTTGGTTAATTAAAAATTAGGAATCATATGCTTTAATCATCCCATCTGATCATTATTCGGTCACTAATGATTGTCATTCAACCTATCATTTTTCATCAGTGTATTTGATGACAGTTGTTTTAAATTCTTCGATCTTCATCATTCAACATCTCACTATTCGGATTTTTTTCGAGCGGTTGAGGCACTTCGGCCTTTGCTGATGGTTACGTCAAGTCCTCACTGTCTTGACATGACTACTGAATATGATCAGATATATTTTCCCTCACAATATTCCCATCACAATCTCGTGCCTCTAATTGAAAATTCATCTTTCCAAATATTTTGGGTTTTTAATAAGGTCATCATGAGTTTTACGATCCAATCGTTGAATGGTTGGAACACTCTTACCTTGAAAGCCCCATCACAAATAACAAGTTTCGATTTTTTCTCACGCTTTCTAAGGAGTTCGGTGCAGATGGAGACACCTTCGCAGGAAGCTTCAGAGGTTTGTTGAATGATGTTTTACATCAAAGAGGTAAGATCATAAACTGGTTAGAAGTGGTGGTTATGGCCTATATTTCTACTGACAGGGAAAACCTTCTAAATTTTGTGCAAGATATTCAAGTTTTTATCTTTTATGTTGCACATTTCTTCTTATCTGTTTTAATTGATCATATCTTTGTGGATGCAGGCCGAGAACAACTACGTTGGCTTCACTAGAAATTTCATTACACATGACCCTGACCTACTAGTAGTTAGGTTAAGAGTAGGATTAGTTGCATCTTATTTTTCCTTCTCTTGCACCCATCATGTCTTGTTCTCTTTAGTCTCTCTTTTCTTTTGTTACTTTTCTCTTGCATTATGCTTTGATTTATATTATTTTCTTATTTCTGGTTTTTTTTTCTTGTTGTTTGTCCCCTTTTGCTTTTGTCATGTGAATAAGTGTTTTCCTCGTCCATGTGTTGTTTTATGAGATTGTGTGTGGTTGAATTCTAAGGAGCCTTGTGACACGTCAACATTTGGTTAGCCTTTAATCTGTCTTTTTTGTATTGGTTATGTCTTTTGGCCGATGAATTTCCGATAGAAAATACGATATGTCCGTAAAGAGAATTTTGGGAAAACTATGAACTCATGTCCATCCGGGAAACCTCGTGCCCATATTTGGTTCTTTTGTTTTGGTGTTTTCATGCTTATCCAATCAGTAAAAATGGATAAGGGGAAAATATAAACGAGAAAAACTAAATAATAAGAACCTTTATACTTCTTTGAAGGAATAACCTCTCCTGCTCTCAATAAGTCGAGATCCCTCTTCCGCCCGAAATGAATAAATTCCAATGCACAATCCTCTTTTCAAAAATAAAAAATAAAGGTGAAAGAAAATAAAGGCTTTCTGCACAGAGAGACAAAGCAAGCAACTTCGTCGTGGTACTATTCAGGCTCACTTGCAGCGAAGCAATGTTTGTGTTCCTGAAGCGACTCTGCCAGGGTACTATCCAGAATTACTAGTAGCAGAGCAACACCAGAGATGAAAAATTATACTTTGAAAATTTTAAACTCGCGAGCTTCACTACCCTCCCCTGCTTGAAACATTGTGATAAAGATGAATCTTTGTTGAGTTAAACCGAAATGGGATGATGGGGACTTAGTCTATTCATGGGGTAAGTGGGGAAACCAAAGCGATATGCACAATGAATCAATACTCTCTGAAGAACCAAGGCTCTATACAAAATAAGTTAACTGAGACAGAGAAGCTGGAATTCTACCAGTGTATCGCCAAGTGTTGTAGTTGCTACAACCCCCTCGAAAATTTTGGCTTATACCAAATTTCAGAGCCTTCCTTGATCTTGTTCATTATTATTGCAAACCTTGAGGTTCATTTTATTGTTTTTCTCGAAGCGTTGTGATCCCTTTCGCAAGATAATAAAAGTGTCGTCTTTTGGCATGTTGGTTGTCGCATTGAATGTAGGAGCTTGTTCTCGCTGTCCCAAGAGGTCACCTTTGTGAAAATTAGTTGTTCTAACCTTGTAAGTATCTATCGCACTCATTTCCAAAGTTTTGAGCATCGTCGCACAAGTGTCGTCACAGTCGTTGTAAATTGTATCTTTGGTGCCACACTTGTCGTAACTGGTCATAAAGTTGTCGCACGAAGGAAAATTCTTTGTTTGTATGTCTTCGATGATTTATGTTTATTGAGTCATCAAATATGCTAAGTGTGTGATCATAGTCAAAGTTCTTCATTGTTCACATCGATCTGAATGGTCCCACACTTAGTCATTTTTCTAAAAACTTCCCGACCGAGCAACTTAGCTTCATCAGGCCTCCCCTAAGTTGCACACTACGCAGTCTCAGTCCTCAAGTTGTGACCTTTCTTCTTGGCACTGCGTAATGCGAAGTACCTACCTCCCAAGACTATGACCAAGCCTTGACCTTGGCCTCCAGAATTGCGCAGTCATGGCCTCCAACCCGGCTTGAACTGCACACTTCGCAACCTCAAGCTTTAATTTCATCCCCTGAGCCCTGGAATTGTGCATTGCGTAGTCACCCAAGCCTTCCTTGACACCCAGAACTGCGTAGTAATTTCTCCCTGTGCCCATCCCTGCAGCGTGTCCCACTGGCTTCGGAAACTGCGCAGTCATGTCCCCTGGCCCAGCTTGAACTATACACTGCACAGTCTCAGGGATCAAGGCTTCCCCTTGCCTTCATGAACTGCGCAGTTGCACAGTCACTGAGCCTCCTTCTACATCCTGTCACTTTCTCAGGCTCAATTCATGGATTAGAATGCATCATCTTAGGTTAGGGGTTTTTTGGATTGATGTCATCCCGTCATGAATGAATCGCCGGAACATGTACTCTATCATGTCATGGCGAGATGATGAAGGAAGAGAAGGAGGGAAACATTCCTAAAGACACTCTTGCAGTTGAACTCACAAGATGATTGATTGAGAAGAGAACAAAAGAACACTAGTTTGCAACCACTATCAAAGACTTGAGATCATCGAAGACTCCTTATCACCAAGGCATGCGGAGGAGAAAATGAAAGTTCGTTCATGAAGACACTCATCTCTCAGCAACAATAGTGGCTTGACATTGCCATGCCATCAAGCAGTCCATGTCATGTCATATCATGAGTGGTCATATGCCACATCACTATTGTATATCATGTCTATTGTAATCAAATGTATTGTAAAGTGGAAGTCCAAAGGACACACATGAATGAAAAGAGTCACGTAAGTTGAAAATTCATGGGAAGTCAAATAGTCATGAGGGTAGTCAAAGAGTCACGCTTGGTTATATATACTCCATCATTGTATGAGAAAATGATTTTTTCACCTTGGCTCCACCGGCAAAGCATTAGAGAGATAAGCTAGTTCTTTCATGGAGCAAGGAGTGGCTCCAATGCTCCACTATTGGAGCTAGTGATGTTCATTATACATATGTGCTTTGTAACTTTTGCTTAATAAAAGAGGCCTTTCAAGGCAAACACGTTCTTCATGCATGAATTATGAATGTTTGTAAGACTATTCTGTGGATGTTTGTATTTCATGTTTGCTTTCACTTGTGCTAAGATAGTTGAACTATTTAGGTTAGTTTGGTACTTTTCATATTGAGAATGTGTTGTAATGGTTGTTGTTGTTGTCGCATCCTTGTGGACTATTCCGTTGAATACGAGACATATCTTTCTCACTTGGGATGTTAGACGGATCATGTTGTATGTGTGTGTCTCTTCTTGGGTGGTACTATTACCTCTCTCTTATAGGCTCACCTTTTCCTTTCCCCGCAGTAGGACTTTGACACACATATGATCAAACACTCACCAAGCACACCCCCCTTGCTTTTCAAAGTTGTATGTGCACTCCTATCTCTTGGTGATAGTTAGAGTCAAGGAAAATCTATAAGAATACATGGAAATCGAGTCAATATTTCGAATGGGGCTCCTACTCCAAATGATGTGAGGTCTAATTGGGACTTCACATCGGGGAGACCCTTCGCTAGCGGATTTCCAGCACCATCAACAGCTAGTCAGAAATAAATGATTAAAGAATGAGAGAGAGAGTGCACCTTGACTCTCTAGAAACCCATGGATATTAGGTATTATCAAAAGAAACTACTACTTGATAAATTTGTAATTTGCACTGCATTACTATATATATAATCCCCTGATTTGTAAACCTTTCCAGCAAAGTGGGGGCACTTGCCAAGACACCATGACAAAGAAATACATAAGTCAAAGGATTGCCTTTTTGTGTGTTCTTTAGAATCCTAATGGCCCTAGTTTGGAGATGAGACACAAACACCTCTTATAAGTGTCTTTAGGACTATTTGGGAATACCCTCAAACATCCTCTAGAAACTCCAACATCATTATTCTTCAACTTTAACTCATTAGTGGTAACCCTCATTCACTCTACTATGCTAGTTAGAAATCAATGATTAAAGAATGAGAGAAAGAGAGAGTGCACCTTGAATTTATAGCAACCCATGGATATTAGGTATTATCAAAAGAAACTACTACTTGATAAATTTGTAATTTTCATTGCATTAATATATAGAAAATCCTTTGATTTGTAATCCTTTCAAGCAAAGTGGGGGCACTTTTCAAGGCACCATGAAAAATAAATAATTAGCTTCGAGGATTGCCTTTTTTAGTATTTTTCGGCATCCTAATGGCCCTAGTTTGGAGATGAGACACAAACACTCCTTATAAGTATCTTTAGGGCTATTTAAGTATTTTGGGAATACCCTCAAACATCCTCTAACTAAAGATGGGAGGGAAACAGGGGATGGCACCCTTCTTTCTTTTGGAGGTCCTTAAGAAAGAGGAGATGTTCCATCCGTCCCCATATCTCTAAGGGACAAAGAAACACTAGGGACCAATGTTTCCAATATGAGGATTCCTCATTAGTGAACTTGAATGGGTGTACATCTAAAATAGAACGACAAAATCTAGAGTTAAAGTGAATTGGTCTACATGAATTGCATCTAAAGACCATTCAAATATGAGCATGTAAGGATTCAATTCCATCAAATATTTTCCTTTTTACATGGTAAAATCCAATGCGACAAGTGTTTCAACATTTTGAAATAAAATGTTAAATATTTACAAATCTATTTTCTTTTTAAAGTATAATTGAAAAGATAGTGTCAAAATTTTAAAAAGATGTTGGATTCGTGATAATAAGCTAATTCCAACTATGAAAACCAAATTAGTTGACAACCATAAAACTTGCTAAATTGGTCCCATTGTGGTATTGCTAATTTCAATCACTTTTCGCAAGTTGGGTAAAATTATGGTAGAGACACTCTGGCCATGAGCTACTTGTTTAATGGGAAATTCAATGTGTCATTTGTCTAACCTACTAATGTGATGTGTAAACACTTCGATGAGGGAAGCTATAAAATCACTTTTCAAAATAGATTTTGTATTAGCCCTTGAGATGTGAAATTTACTTCTAATGGTCTTATCACTTGCATGCCTTACATGTGAGTTTCACTAAACATAGTTGTGTACGTTGAGCATCACCCGTGTAGTTTGTTTAAAAGCCAACAATGTGAAGTCCTTAGTGGTTACTTTAGCAGAAAATTACATAATTATTTTTATCTATGGGTTTTATTTTTGGAAATTATTACACTGGCAACAACAACAATGGAAAATGAATAGTGTCACATTAACAATTTTATATGAATTAATTATATATTGACAAAAATAATTATGCTTAGAGGTGCTCTACAATCACAATCTAGCATAGAGGAGATGTGCAAATATAATGTAAGAAAGTTTGTCATTTTTTTAAATGTTGGGAAAAATATATATTGGAAAAAAAATGTTGACTTTATATGTTTTAATTAATATTCAAATTAAAACATTTATAAATGTAAAATGTAAAATTTAAACAAACATCAAATAGTTTCACCTCACAATGATTTATTTAGGTCATCTTAATTTATAAAAGAAAATTTAACAAACAAAAATTAATAAATTGGATAAATATACAGTACAAAACCATCTGCTATAACTAGATCATGGGCTATAACACTTTTCTTAAAAGCTACTTTAACAATTAGTGAATTATAGAGTCAATTGATATTTATAGACATAGGGTAAAACAATTTCCAACAAGAATATGATTTTTGTTGTTTAGAATCCATTTTTGAATGTAAAAATGGATTCAACACCCTAAAAAACCCCTAGTTCACTCCAATTTTGTAAATTAAACTACAACTTATAGCGTAGTCTAACTTATAGACGAAATAGACTTTAGACTTTTTCACTGAAATCCGGTTAAAAAATTTCAAGCAAGAATGTGATTTTTTGTTATTTAGAATGCATTTTTTAATGCATAAATGGATTGAGGACCCTGGAAAACCCTAGGGAACTCCAATTCTGCAAATTAAACAACTTAAACTCAAGTTTTTAAACATATCTACTGCATTTTGATTAAAATTAACCAGAAAACATGTCCTGAAAAAAAAGTCATTTCGTCTATAAGTTAGACTACGCCATAATTATATATAATATTTAATTTAATAAAAATTAAAAATGTATAATTTAATAATATTTTTAAAACAATTAAGGTCAATAAAAAAATAACTAATGCTAATGGACGGTACTTAAATTTGACAATCAAAATTTAACATACTAATAAAGTTATTATACAAATTATGTGTGTGGTTCATAATTAACATAAAATACAATTATATGTATTAATGATTTAATAAATGCAAATACCAATATACTAGAGATCAATTAAACACTTCAACAATAATCATAGTAAATAATATAGGCTTAGTCTAATATATAGAAGAAATGGCCTTTTTCACTACAATTTATCTCTATAAATAAGAATACACCAATGATATATATGAAAATGTCCATCTCAATTTATAAGTGAAATTTAAAAATTATAAATAAATAAATCAAGAATTAAGCTTTATAATTTATAAATAGACTAATAATTAAATATTATGACATTTTTTAATATTTTAAGGTTGTTTAATTTGCAAAGATCAAGTGTTTCACGGTTCTCAAAGTAAAAAAATCCATTTATACATTTAAAAGTGTATTTTAAACACATAATAATTATTTTTTACTAATTTAGAAATTTAAATTTCAACAATTAAAAAATAACAATTTACAAAAATAATAAATAAATATTATTATATTTTTTTTCAAAATTTTTAACATAAATTTGGCGAGGAGGTTTTTTTGGTGCAAGTGCTACGGTTCGTTCATAGCCATCCGCTTCTTCCAGTCTTTGCGGATGGAACTGTTTTGGCCTTTCATGGAACCTGAAACCTCAAGTTTTCCCTCAGCTGCATCTATAGATTCATCTCAACTCGCAGCCCTACACCTCTTGTCGGTGGGAAACAAGTCTCCGTTGAAAATCCAAGGGATATGTTTGTCTTTCTCCTCATCTACTGACATTGCATCTTCGGCCTCCGTTTTTGTTATTGCATTGGATAAAGTTAATTCTTCTACGTCTTTGCCATCAAGCTTTCCCTCTTTGTTAGTGTTTGTTGCTCTGAATGTTGTCCCCCCAGTAAGCCAAGAGGGCATCAGGATGGCAGAGACTTTTATGTATTTCAACCCCATTGTAAAATCCGCTCCTCTCAGTCTCCCTTCGGGGTTTTCTTCTTCACCAGTTTGCAATTTTTTTAACCATATTTCTTCCTCCCTCTCCTCGAGGATTCTTGTTCTTGAAGCTCCTATGATTGAGGTTTCGCTTGCGGTTGGCTGAGTCTGAGTCTCTAAGTGAAGCTAATTTTTTTCTCAAGTTGGTTTGATTTGCAGGTTTAATGGCATGTGGCATTCTTGGATCTATGAGTAGTGGAAACCATTAATTTATGATGATTTGAACATCTATCCATTTGGAAGAGGTTTTTTTATTGTATGTTTTTGACAAAATTGAAGCACGGCTCGCATTTCCAGTTCTGGATTGTGGTTGTGGAGCAGTGAAAGGCTCTCTATGAAGCCCTGATTTCCTTCTTTCAACCCCCTCTCGGCTTCAATTACGACTGCTCCGGTTTGAGTAAGGCTCCCCAACCTTCCTTTGCATTTATGGAATCTTGCTTCATTAACTGCTATTGGTAATGTCTTACTAAATTTTTATTGTTGAAGCAAAGATACAAAATAGTATTTGAATCCCACATATGCATGTGGAAATGAATTTCAATAAAAGATTTCCTGTTGAGATCAAGTGTCCTGGATTTTTATGGATGCAAAAGTTGGACTATGAAAATATCTCTTTTCATTGTAGAGTTTGCTATGACATTGGGCATTCTCCCAACTCTTGTCCCAAAGATGGGAAGAATAAAACAAAGAAAATGAGTCAAAAACCTCGTTGGTGGGAGGGTGTTAATTCTCACCATTACATAATCTCTAAGTAGGATCCCCCTCTAGCTCCTCACAAAGAAGAAAATTTGAAAAAAAAACTTAAAACCTTTAGCAGCAAATGAAGTAAAGACAAGCATCATCGTGAAGGTCTCCAACATCTCAATTAAAGACAATAAATTAAATGCTTCTCCAAGCGCTACTCCAACGAACTCTCTTGAAAAAAAGGTTAATGTTGTTGAGCAGCGAAATATGGCCAAGGAAACAATATTTCTCTGCCCCCCATGAGGATGTTGTTAATTTTGGACAACTAGGTCCAAACTCCATGTTGTGATTAGATTCCTCTTTTAGAGAGGTGCAAGATCAATCTAAGGATCATCTTGATCCGATGAGCAGAACATTTATTTTGAATTTATTCAAAATATGTGCAGGTCGGCCTGGAATGAAATGTAGGCTTAAAGCCCCAGCAGTTGTGTT
Organism: Pinus albicaulis; assembly: GCA_034641835.2. Taxonomy (NCBI): domain Eukaryota; kingdom Viridiplantae; phylum Streptophyta; class Pinopsida; order Pinales; family Pinaceae; genus Pinus; species Pinus albicaulis. The sequence continues at coordinate 670,648,833 of CM076569.1, forward strand.
ACATACCCTCACTGATGGATATAAATAGGTCAGCGTTGGAGGTCATTTTCACTCATCCATCACATCACATTCTCTCTCCTTTTCACTCATCCATCACATCACATTTTCACTCACACGTGGGAAAAAGCAGCAGCTAGGGTTTCAGACTGTATAGGGTTTCCAGCGCAGAAATTGACCAGCATTGACTTTGGTCAACACTTGGTCAAATTGACCCGAAACTCCCAAAATTTTGATTTCCTCAATTCGTATTTTTTGGCACAAAAACCGACACTGGACGTTGACTTTGACTTGTTTGCGTTGACCGTTGACTGGGACATCGTTGAATTTGGGTTGACTGATCTATTTGTCCATGAGGGTTGTGTGACACTTCTGGTTAGCTGACCATATTGAGACTTTGCTGGTTGAAGCATCCTGTTGACCACCGTAACGCACCAACACACATATTTTGGCTTGTCTTCCGTCGATCTACTGGTATGTTCTATCTGCATTTTACTTTCTTGTTTATGTGATCGTTGACTGATATTGGGGATAAAAAGTAAAGTTGCATCAAGCATAGAACATCTACAAAAATTTACATGGAATCGAAACTGATGTGAAGACAAAGCCCAAGTTTGTAGCAATCACCGAAGAAGAGCATGGGTACCTCAAACTATAATGGCTTTAAAGCTGATGACAAATTGACTGGGAAGGAAGACTTCCATGCCTGGAAGATAACATTGGATCTTATGTTGGAAGACCAAGATGTCATGGACTATGTGCAGGTTAAAATCCAAGAGCCTCCATCCACTGCACCTGCTGCCACCAAGTCAAAGTATAAGAAGGGGGAAATTAAAGCAAAGTTGATGATCAGGGACTCAATTCATAAGAATCTGGCTGCCTACATCTCTGAGCTAGGCACATCCAAGGAGATGTATGATAAGCTGGTCAACATGTTCAAGGCCAACAATGCAAATCAAGTCTTATTCTTCAAGAACCAATTGAAGAATTTGAATAAAGGCAAGGATGAATCCGTCCAATCATATTTTCTAAAGCTGACCAAGATCAGGAACAATCTACTGGCTATTGGGGAGACAATAGTTGATCGAGAGACGGTTCTCACCGCACTTGGAGGTCTCTCATTCGAATGGCATGTATTCAACACTACCATTCTCAATAAAAATGTCATACTTGACATTGACGAAGTACTATTGAGATGTGTACAAGAAGAGACAAGGATGAAGGAATATGAAAATGAAGGAAATTTTGTCTTCACTGCTCGTGTTAAGAAGAAGAACTTTGGTGGTCCGAGGAACAAAGGAAGAGCAGGGGCCCAAGGGAAGAAAGGTAAATGTTACACTTGTCACAAGCCTGGTCACTATGCTATAGAATGTCCTTACAAGAAGGATTCTCCTGATGATTATGACAACAACAACAACTGGAGGAATGGCAATCAAAGGAACAACAGGTTCAAAGGAAAGAGGAACGCTTCTTCTGGTGGAAATGGGCAACCTTACAAAAGGTAGAGAAATTCCAGGTATGAGGAATCAAATGTTGTTGATGATAAAAGAAATGAATTCATTCTTATATCTGCCATCTCTGTTACATCTGCACTCGACACTATGGATGTTTGGTTGATAGATAGTGGTGCCTCAAAGCACATCACTGGGTTCAAGGAAGCACTTTCTGACATGGTTGAGAAGGATGTTAATCTAAATATTATCCTTGGAGATAATGCCACATATCCCATTAAAGGGACATGGACTGTGACCCTTCACTTGTCTCAAGGTCAAGTCCTCCGCTTGTATGATGTACTTTATGTACCTGATTTGAAGAAGAACCTTGTGTCTATTTTAGCCATGGAAGACAAAGGTTTCAATGTGGCATTCATTGATGGGAAGGTGTGTATCTGGTAGAAGAGTTTCAAGGAAGCTATCATGATTGGGTTTAGAGTTGATACACTCTACCAAGTTGGAGGAAGTCCACTAGGAGCGATGACATGTGATTCTATCCAACAGACTGAACTATGGCACCAAAGGTTTGGACACCTTCACTACAAAGCCCTTCCCAAAGCAAGGAAGGTGGTGACGGGGATGCCCGAGTTCACAAATGATTATGAAGATGTATGTGAGGGTTGTGCCGAAGGAAAGCATACAAGGGGACCTTTCCCCTCAAGTGTCACAAAGACATCTGATGTCTTGCAATTGATACATTCTGATCTATCCGGTATGTTGTCTGTGACATCCTTGGGAGGATGTTCCTATTATATGACGTTCATAGATGAATTCTCTCGCAAAACATGGATATACTTCTTGAAAAAGAAGGATGAGGCTTTCATGTGGTTTCGTACCTTCAAAGCCTTAGTGGAAAATTCAACAAGGAAGAAGATCAAGATATTGAGGACTAATAATGGCACTGAATATGAGACGAACGAGTTCAAGAACTTTTGCAAAGAAGTTGGCATCAAGAGGGAGACCACAACAGTCTATAGTCCTGAGCAGAATGGCGTTGCTGAAAGAAAGAATAGGACCATTATGGAAGTTTCCCATGCCATGCTATGTGACCAAGGTCTATCGAAGTTTCTGTGGGGAGAAGCTGTGAACACTGCCGTGTACATACAAAACCGATGCCTGCATTCCGCTCTGGACTCCAAAACTCCTGAAGAAGTTTTCTCTGGTAAGAAACCTGACGCCTCACATTTTCGAGTTTTTGGATGTCCTGTTTATTTTCATATACCAAAGGAGAAGAGGAGAAAGTTGGATGCTTCTGGAAACAAGGGAATGTTTGTAGGCTATAACGAAACTTTGAAGACCTATAGAGTCTATGTGCTTGGTCAAAGGTGTTGGAAAATATAACTAGGTCGGTCTTCATATTAATTATGGATTTATGGAAAGTAGAAGACAAAGATAATAAAATGTATTTTGGACATGCAAGAGTTTATTATAAGATCTAGTGCTTCAAGACCTTGTCAAAGTATCCATGAAAGAATAGCATATGACAGCCCTAATTTACGTTAAAAGATAAGCATTATATGATGATGAAAGATGACCTAATTTGCAGCTACATGTTGGCCTAAAATCTCAGTCAAGAAGTCGACCTAAAGTCTGGACAAGAGCACTATATATACACACGTTTGTGGTTCATTTGGTAAGGAATATTGCGTATGCAAATACAACAGATAGACAGGTCTAATAAGAATGTGAATATCTCTGAGTAAGAAATGCAGATATCACTAAAAGGAAATGCGGACATACAATGCAAATAACACACAATCGAATGTGGATTAAAGACTTACATCACCACAGCAAATTGCGGATACCACAAAGGTTGCGTTAGTCTAAATGCGTATACCACAGTAGATTGTAGATACCGCAGAGATTGCGTTAAAAAAAATGAGTACACCACGACAGAATTTGCGGATTAGTCTGAGTTAGACAGCGTTGAAGAAGGAGCAGAAATTATCAACATGGTATCGAAGCTAAGGTCGTGATAAAAAGGCAATTTCAAGAAAGATCAGTAAAAGTTCCATATCTTACGAAGGTCATAGCATACAGTGAACTAGTTCTGTCTTAAAAACACCTTGAAGAAGCCTAGGATCTTCGCATTCTATCTCTGAACGATAGCTCGGACATCATAGAAACTCAGACTAATTACAGTGAACCTCGCAATAATCACAGAAGCAATTCGGATCACCTCTGAAATTCGGATGACAATTGCAGAGGCTCGGTGTTACCGCTATGACCAAAGTCAGTTTTGATGTTACATTTCAGTGTTATCACATGTATGGTTCGGTGCTCTTTCGATGGGAATATTTCAATGCTACTGCAACAAAGGTTTTTAGTGCAGACACAGTGATGAAGTCTCGCCACAGTACCACAGTCTCGGTGAAATCTCAGTAAAATATGTTGATGCCATCTCAAGGAGAAGGTCTCGGTACTATCTCAGGGGAAAGTCTCGATGCCACCACATGAAGTCTTGGTGCAACACAGTGACCAAAATTCAGTGTTACCACAATGACATGGTCAATATAATTCAGAGATATCACTGTGAATAAGTTTGATTTTTTTGTTTGTTTGTTTGTGGAATAGAATTGATGAAGTTCAAAAACAATTGAAGGCACTAAGTGTTGAAGAAAATAAAAGGAGCAAAAGCAACAACATGAATATAATACATTACAGTGAAGGATTCGGTTCTACCAACAGCGAGCGATGAGAAGGTGTCGGTGTTACTGCAATAACACAGTTTTGGTGCTTCCAACAGAAAAGGAGTTCGGTGCTACCACAATGGTAAGTACTCCAACAAGATGCACATACAACAAGTCTAATAAAGACAGGGGTATGCAATTCATAAGTGGTGACTCAGTACCATAAGGTCTAGGTGGATCTACATTGGGGAAGAAAGGCTACCTCCAGAGGAAAGTCAAAGTATCTTGAAGACTTGAAGACTAAGAGGCTAAAGGCATTGTCATCATCTTCAAAGGTTATAAGACAAGTTTCCTCTCATTGAAACAAGAACCACTTCTTTATCCCTAAAGAAGGTCATCCAAAGAAGCAGTAATCTCCATCAACAAGAGGAATTTGGATCTAAAGATGTTGTCACCATTGAAGAAATCAAGTTGAAGACTCTTCACTTGTCAAGTAAGTATCTTTTATTCAATAATCAATTTTGGTAACATGACTTTGTTTTTGCAGGGAGATCTATAAGCTGGTTGGGTTACCAAGATTCCTTGTATGAGAAAAAGAATAACAGTCCTTGAAGAAAGAAGGTTATGTCACTTAGACCAGATTTACACTAAATCGAATTATCAAAAGAATGAAGGGATATCCTGATAAGATCTCAACTGTGAGATCTGGAAAAGATGATAAGATGAACAGCATAACAAATAGACAAGAAAAATTACCTCACTCAACTTGTGGTTTCCATGCAAGATGGAAAAAGACAATCAAGGGCAAAAATGTTGGAGGATAAAAGACTCAAACATTCACCGAAGAAAAAGGAAAGTTTAAGTGAGAGACTTATGTAGCATCCTGATCTAAGCATGGCAGGAGCTCCTGGTGAATTAGCTCTGGGAAAACCTCTCTGACAAACATTACTAATGTAAAGCAGTCATCAAGAGCAAGGGTCATCATGGAAACATATTTGTGATGACATATTGATGAAGCAGGCTAAGGGAATGAAGCTCTTCATTCTTGAGAATTTGCTACAGGATGACTCTAGGGAAAAAGGAATGAGGTATGTATATATTTATATGCTGACATTGGATGTTTTGAAGTCATGTCATGTGGTTGCTGGTAATGGACTTCTGGACTTAGAAATATGATCTATGAAGGAGTATCTCTCAATGCACGGACAGATGAAATCAACATAATATGCCCTCATGGAATATGAGGTGGTTGTATATGAACGAGAAGCTAGGAAATTTGTACGTTCCTGGGAATCAAGAATGTGCAAAGAAGAAGAGATCATGAAATGCAACCATGTCAAGAGGCAGTTATCATCCGGCAGCCAAGAAGATGTGACTAGGAGATCTCCTGGAGAGATATGTAGACTCTGACGGAAGTCTGGTAGAGAAGAAGACCCTTGGAAAAACATATCATTAGGAGATGTGTCAATCTGTATGAAGGATTTCGATGCTTACAGGAAGATGTCATGGTGAAAGATCATCACTGAGGTAACTTTTGTTTTAAAAGGGTTCATATGTAAATGTTTATCTGGATGAATTTGTGCAGGACTACTAATCATGAGAAAGGATGTATGATCCTAAGAGATGATTCGAAGGAAAGCAACGTGGCATAATAATGGACCAGATAAGGAAGTTTGGTGAATTACTCTGATAGCTGACAAGACTCAGAATGGAAGTAATGGATGATTTGTGTCCTATGAAGCTAAAAGATGGAGATTCCTCAATACCGAAATCCATGACATCAAGGACAAGAATTCTTCATGAGCAGCTGGATGTCTCACCATTGCTGCTGGAGGTCCCTGGTTAAGAGGGAGCTTGATGGTAAGTTTCTTACTTGGAAGAAACTTGGTAATTCCTAAGGATGAGCTTAAGTACATTCTTTGTATAAGAATGAGTACATTCCCTTATGGAATAGGTCCTCACTGGGAGGGAGAGATAGACACATCATTCTGGTTTTGGGAAGACAAAATGGAGAATTAACATTGTTACCAATGAAATAGGTAACCTAACCTCAAAACGGGAACTCTAGCCCAAAAAGAATCAAAAAACATGAAAAAACACCCCAAAAACAAAAAAAAGTGTATTCCAGAGCGCACTTAGTTTTTTTTTAAGGTCAAATTTCAACATTTTATAAAATTATGCTAAAAACAAAATTGTTTCTTGAAAAAATGATTGAAAAAACACCCTCAAAACAAAACCAGTTGACGTTGGAATAACCAAAAAAAAAAAAAAAAAAAAATGTCATATTTTTGACATTTTAAAAAATAGAAATAACATTTTTTAATTTTTAAAATTCAAACATTAAAAAAAAAACCCTAAAATTTAAAAAAATAAAAATAAATTTAAAAAACAAAAACATTTTAAAGCTTAAAATTTAAAAATATATAGGAATAAAAAAATAAAATAAAAACAAAATAAAAATTTTAATTCAATCATTTAAAAAAACCTAAAATTTAAGAAAAAAATCAAATCAAATCAAATCAAATTAAATATTAAAATTTCAAAATATATAGAAATAAAAAAAATAAAAATAAAAGAAAAACAAAATAAAAATATTAAATTAAAAAGAAAAACAAATTTTAAAAAAAAAAAAAAAAAATTATAAAAAATAAAATATAGAAATTAAATTTAAAAAAGAAAAAGAAAATGTTAAAAATAATAATAATAATAATTAAATTTTAAAATAAAAAATTAAATTTAAAAAAATATATTAAATTTTAATAAATTTAAAACTTTAAAACAAAAATAAAAATAAAACTAAAAATTTAAAAATTTAAAAATAATAATAATAATAAAATATTAAATTTAAAAAAATATATATTAAAAAAACAAATAGATTTTAAAAAATATATTAAATTTAAATTATAAAGAATAATATATATATATATATATATATATATATATATATGAACTTAAATTAAAAATATATATATTAGATTTTATTAAATTTATTAAAAAAAAAAATGTTAATATTAAAATAACAAATTAAATTTTTTTTAAAAAATTATTAAATTTTAATAAATAAATGAATAAACAAATAAATTTTGAAAAAAAAAAAAAAAAAGTTTAAATAAAAAGTTAAAAAACTTCAAAATCAATTAAAATTGAAAAATTGAAAAAAATAAATATTAAAAAAAAAGAAAAAAAAAACAAATTAATTTGAAAATATTAAGTTTAACTTAAAAACAATCTAATTTTAAATACACAATTTTAATTGAAATATATATATATATATATATATATATATATATATATATATATAATGTAATTAAAAAAATAATAAATAAATAAATTTAAAAGAATATTAAATTCAAATAAATTAAAAAAAAAATACAAAATTTACTAAATTTTAAAAAATTAAATGAAAAAACTAAACATAAAATTTAATAATAATAATAATAAATATGAAAATAAAATAAAATAAAAAATAAAATAATAATAATAATAAAGATCAATTAGATAAATAAAAAAATACAAAATTTAATAAAAATTATTAACAGAAAACAAAAAAATGAATTTTAAAAAAAAAAAAAAAAAAATTAAAAAATTTAAATTAAAAAAAAAATTTAATTTTAAAATTTTTGAATTAAAAAAAAATTAAAAAAATCAAATCAAATCAAATAAAAATCAAATTTTAAAAAATTAAAAATTAAAAATTAAAAAAATAAAATAAAATAAAAAATAAAAAGAACTTTTTGATCGTGGTTGTGCCATCAATCGGCCTCCCGCCGAGGTGACGGCGGAGGTCGGCCACTAGGCGGGAGGCTGATTCCGAGAATCACCCTCCCGCGGCGGGAGGCTGATTACAGGAATCGTCCCGAGGCTGATTCCGAGAATAGTAATCTAAATTTTTTTTTATTTTTTTGTATTTTTTTTTTTTTTAATCTAAATTTTAATTTTGTAATTTAAATTATTTTTAAATTTTCTATTTTAAATTTTTTTTTTTTAATTATATGGATTTTTTAATAACTTAGAAAAAAAATGTTTGTGATGTTTTTTTTTTAATTTTTTTCTTAATTTTTGTTTTTTTTTCTTTAAATTATGTTTTTTTTTCAAATTTTGTCATTTCTTTTGATATAATTTTCGAATATTTTTGTTTTTTTTGTTTTTTTATTTATTTTTGTTTAAATTTTTTATTTTTACGAGTTAATTTTGTTTTCTTTTACATTTTTATTGGTTTTTTTTGTTGTTTTTATATATATATTTTTTTATCTAAGTTTTGTGTTTTATTACCAACATGAAAATCACCACTCTAAACAAAAAAAGGTTGATGCTGCATCAATACATTTCAAAATTAGCATGAAAATCACCGCTCTAAAAAAAAAAAGTTGATGTTGCATCAATACGTTTTAAAATTAGCATGAAAATCACTAATATTTTAAAACAAATATTCATACTTCATAAATAAAAATATTAGAGTGTCAAAAATGTGCTTAAAAAAAAAAAAGGTGATTCTGCATCACCACTTTTCAAAATCGGGTGCTTTTTATGCTACCAAAAAAAAGTAGGTAATAATGCGGTTACCTATTTCATCGGTAACAGTGTTGATTGGGTAATCATCTGGCATTCGATACTCTTTGAGAATGTGATCGGACATTCAAGATAAGAGTAGTCGGGGACCAATATTCTTTGAGGGCTAGCTACCCAAGAGAAGAATAGTCCAGGAAAGTCATACTTTGGGAGCACTCGGGTGGAGTATGTACCTTGAAGAGACAATGATGAAGGTGTCTATAAGTCATGTGTCTCACCAGCATTGAAGCCCATTGTATCATTGAAGAGATTGGGCTGTTAGTCATGGCCTTACACTAGGACAATGATAGTTGATATGATGCTATACAGATGTGATTACCAATCCAATTTTTCTTATGATATTCTTTAGTTTGAAAGTGATCATGTACCTATATGAATACCTCCCTAGTTAAGAGGGAGCGTTGGAAAATGTAACTAGGTCGGTCTTCATATTGATTATGGATTTATGGAAAGTAGAAGACAAAGATAATAAAATGTATTTTAGACGTGCAAGAGTTTATTATAAGATCTAGTGCTACAAGACCTTGTCAAAGTATTCGTGAAAGAATAACATATGGTAGCCCTAATTTACGTTAAAATATAAGCATTGAATGATGATGAAAGATGACCTAATTTGCAACTACATGTCGGCCTGAAATTTCAGTCAAGAAGTCGGCCTAAACTCTAGAAAATAACACTATATATACACCACGTCTGTGGTTCATTTGGCAAGGAAGATTGCGTATGCAAATACAACAGACAGACAGGTTTAATAAGAATGTGAATATCTCTAAGAAAGAAATGTAGATATCACTAAAAGGAAATGCGGACATACAATGCAGATAACACACAATCGAATGCGGATTAAAGACTTACATCACCACAACAGATTGCAGATACCACAGAGGTTGTGTTAGTCTAAATGTGTATACCACAGCAGATTGTAGATACCACAGAGATTGCATTAGACAAAATGAGTACACCACAGCAGAATTTGCGGATTAGTCTGAGTTAGACAGCGTTGAAGAAGGAGCAGAAATTATCAACAAAAGGGAAGTGGAGATATGCCACGATGTTACCTTTGACGAAGATGCTTCCCTGAGGAAAGTAATCAATCTTCCGAGATATGAGGAAGATCATGAAGCAAGGCCTGGAAATCAAGAAGAACCAAAGGATGAGAGGATGCTCGATGTTGAAGGACCGATGGACCCTATTGATCCACCTCCTTCAATGAGGAAGAGACCATCATGGCTCAGGGACACTCTCGAGGATGTCGAGAGACATATGGCCCCAAGTGGGACATTCCGTGAAAGCAAGAAACCGAATAGATACCAAGGGTATCTAGCAACCATGAGTACTATCGTATAATCTGAGCCTGGATCTTTTGAGGAAGTCGTAAAGCATCAAATCTGGAAGGATGCTATGCACGAAGAATATGAGTCCATTATGAAGAATGATGTTTGGGATGTGGTTCCAAGACCAGAGGACAAAGCAGTTGTCTCCTCGAAATGGCTCTATAACATCAAGCATGGATCTGATGGAAGTGCTAGAAAGTTCAAGGCAAGATTCGTTGCCCGAGGCTTCTCTCAAAAGGAAGGTGTAGAATATGATGATACATTTGCACCTGTGGCCCGATATACCAGCGTCTCATCTATCATGGCCCTTGTTGCTACGCAAGGATTTAATCTTCATCAGATGGATGTGAAGACTACATTTCTGCATGGTGTGATAAAGGAAGAGGTGTATGTAGAGCAACCTCTGGGATCGGGACACCCATGTCTACAGGTTGAAGAAAGCCCTCTATGAGTTGAAGCAAGCACCCAGAGCTTGGTACGAGAGGATAGATAGCTACCTAATGAAGTTGGGCTTCACTCGTAATAATGTTAATCGGAACCTTTACTTCAAGGTTGATATAGAGAAGCCTCTCATTCTAGTGTTGTATTTGGACGACCTCTTCTTGACAGGTGTTGACCCTTTCATTCACCAGTGCAAGAGGGAGGGAGCTACTGAGTTCGAGATGAAGGACCTAGGACTGATGCATTACTTCCTAGACCTGGAGGTCTGGCAGAGACGTGGCGAGATTTTCCTTTCTCAAGGAAAATATATTGTGAAGCTTCTGGAAAGATTTGGAATGGTGGATTGTAAGTCCGTGTCGACACCGATGGAGCTCAACTTTAAGAAGTTGAGTGGCAGCGCTGCTGGACCTATACTAGAAAATCCTACTGAGTATCGTCAACTTGTAGTGGCCCTGATGTTCTTAGTGAACACCCGTCCGGATGTATGTTTTGCAGTGAACACTTTGAGTCAAAATATGGTTGAACCTCGTCACATTCATTGGGTTGGTGCCAAGACTCTGTTGAGATATCTTTGGGGCATGATAAACCATTGGCTGAGATACACTGTCGGGAGCGTGACACTCCATGTATATACTGATGCCAATTGGGCTGGCAGTGTGGTGGATCATAAGAGCACATCGGGATGTTTCTTCACACTTGGTTCTGCTTCGATATCATGGATGAGCAGGAAGCAGAAGTCGATGGCTTTGAGCACCGCGGAGGCGAAATACATTGTAGCGAGTATGGCATGTTGTGAAGTAGTTTAGTTGTGAAAGCTCTTTAGTGAGTTGTTCGAGCATGTGCTAGATACCACTGTGATACTCTGTGATAACCAGAGTGGGATTCAGTTTTCCAAGAATCATGTGTTCCACGATCGATCCAAGCATATTGATATCAGGTACCACTTTACCCGAGATATGGTACAATGAGGCGTTGTAAGGCTCGATCATATAGGAACTGATGAGCAGGTCGCGGATATTCTCACAAAGCCCTTGGGGAAGCTCAAGTTCCTGACCTTCCGTGAGAATCTTGGTATTGTGGAACGACCCTATGCTAAGGGTCCTCTTGGACGATGAGCTCTTGGAGCTCTAGGGGGATTTGGGGATAGCTTCTCGGAGCTATAAGCAACCACAGGGCTAGGCTTGTCGAACCTTGTTGGTGTGCTTCTACCCCACCGTTATGATGATTGAGTTGGTTCACCTCTCATGATCTGTGCCCCGTATGCATCCTACCCATTTGAGTCCCAGATTCATGGGAAGTAACTCTCATTTGGCCAGTGAGGTGGGAAAAGCTAGAGACTAGTAGCAAAGACTGATGGACGCATCAGAGATTGTCGTACTCTCTATGTCTAGGATGGCACGGTCCAACCACTTGATCTGGAATCAAGTATAGTGAGGTTTCAGACCTCCTACTGACTTTGGGTCAGATAAACCAACTTCAGGTTGGTATGGACTCTTTGAGTCCTATAGAGGTTTCGGACCTCTGGGTTGAATTTGTCAGCCGAAGATGATGTCTTTGTGACTGACCCACTTCTGTTCTGAAATAAAGAAGTCAGCAAAGCAAGTTACGGCAGGATGACGCACAATGTTTGGATGGCACGGGTGGATGGAGTTCTCCCTAGTTGAAAGGGAGTGTTAATTTTGGACAACTAGGTCCAAACTCCATGTTGTGATGCTCAGATGAAGATATCAATATTTTTATTGGATTCCTCTTTCGGAGAGTTGCAAGATCGATCTAATGATCATCTTGATCCGATGAGAAGAACATTTATTTTGAATTTATTCAAAATATGTGCAAGTCGGCCTGAAATGAAATGTAGGCTTGAAGCCCCAGCGGTTGTGTCACACACCCTCAGTGATGGATATAAATAAGTCAACGTTGGAGGTCATTTTCACTCATCCATCACATTACATTTTCTCTCCTCGTCTGATTGGTTCGATCATCTATTGGAGTCTCTTCTTCACTCACACGTGGGAAAAAGCAGCGGCTAGGGTTTCAGATTGTCCAGGGTTTCCAACGCAGAAATTGACCAGCATTGACTTTGGTCAACGCTTGGTCAAATTGACTCGAAACTCTCCCAAAACTTTGATTTCATCAATGCATTTTTTGGCACAAAAATCGAGGTTGTACATTGACTTTGACTTGGTTGCGTTAACTTTCTTGCTGTTGATGTTTGCGTTGACCGTTCACTAGGACAACGTTGAATTTGGGTTGACTGATCTAGCTATCCGTGAGGGTTGTGTGACACTTCTGGTTGGCTGACCATATTAAGACTTTGCTGGTTGAAGCATCCTACTCACCGTCGTAACGCACCAACACACATATATTTTTGGCTTGTCTTCTATCGATCTACTGGTATGTTCTATCTGCATTTTACTTTCTTGTTTATGTGATTGTTAACTGATATTGGGGATAAAATGTAAAGTTGCATCAAGCATAGAACATCTACAAAAATTTACAGATGTCCTTCCAAGAAATAAGTTTGAAAAAGCTCCTCCTTTGGTGGATCAAGTGGAAGCGGATGATTTTTCATTGGTTGCAAAGATTGAATATGTCAGAAGAGATTAGTCAAAGACCTATGTTAAGACAAACTCTCCAAAAAACTTGGGTTGGATCCAAGTTGAAAAAAAGAGGAAAAGTCCCTCTCCAAGGATAATGAGAATTCAATACAAATTAAAATGAAACTAATTTGAGAATGGGATGCAAATACATTTGGATTTTAGGTGTTTTTTTGAAAGTTTTTAGTTGATGGGAATTTCTTTTTTGTATTTTGTAGTTCTCAAGTAAGGTTTTGGGGATGATCTTGCTTATTCTATCCCAAGCCTTCTGCTGATTCATATGTTTGTTATCGAATACCTTGTATTTTGTTTGTGTGATTCCATCTCTTTGTTAATATAATTCTAATACTGGCTATATATATATATATATATATATATATATATATATATATATATATATATATATATATATATATATATATATTACAAAAAACTAATACTTAAGTATATTTGAGACATCAAATAAAAATTATAAACTATATTATTTTTAAAATCAACCTCGATCCATCTCAACTCCGGATCTACCAAGCGCCGAGAGAGATCAAATATCTTGAAATAAAAACCTATTTTAAAGTGAAAAGAGATTTGATCCCTCTTGGCGCTTGGTAGATCCAGAGTTAAGATGGATTTAGGTTGGTTTTTAACTTTTTTTGCTAAAGTTGCAAGATTTATTTTCATTGAAAAACCCCAAAAAAATGAATTAAATACACGAACTACCCACTTATTTTTTTCAAAGAAAAATGTCTTTCAATGCTTTCATATCTAGCGACAAGAAAAGGCACACTTCAGTGTTACAACAAATAACACATCATGCTTAAAATAATGCTGACATAAACTCCCATATCTAGGCCAAAAGAAAAAATGATGATAAATACATGGAATTAACCATTCACATAGCTTCGACAATAATATTCAATACACAATAACAAGCCCGGACGTACAAGGCACATTTAAATAAAAACTCACATGAATAACAAGGGAAATACCTATTCATTTTCATCGTGGAACAATTCTTTGAATGGTATAAGATTTAAACCCTGCAATTGACAACATTGATAGTAGATGATTTGATTTTTCCTCCTCTCTTGGCGCCCCATGTCCAAGATCTAGGAGGAAAGGTGGATAGAGGAGATTGAGTTGATGATGTAACACAACCCTTAATTGAACAAATACAAACAAGACCACCCTTGTTTGTGGCTTAATCTATCTCCCATCGCCACAAAGTTTTGACTTCTTTAGAATAGGAGGCTCTAAGATCTTGTTGGAATAAAGCCTGTTGCCTGTGAGAAAATCAAGACCATTCACAATTCTTGAAACGTTGAGCACTACTTCAGAGATAGACTAAAATGGATGAACTTCAACAACTGAATACAATAATTCTCCCAAGAAATTGCATGAATTAAAGTCAATGCTTGTATGAACCACTACAATCCTAATCTCAATAACCATGCTTAAAGTCTCTTTATATAGAGATGATGACCCACCATTGTGTTGAGACCTAGGAGGAATTCCAATTTGCATAACCTCTTCACCACTACCACCAAAAAAATTTCCCTGCCTTTCCTTCGAATCCTCAAGTACCTCGAGAGGTTGACCCCCTTGTAGTGGGCTTTGGGGTGTTGAATATTTAAGCTCAAACACCATTGAATCCATGACAAACCCATGATTGTAATTCCTAATACCACTTGCCACCACCTCGTGCTCCACTAAATGTAGAACCCTAGCTCAAAAACCTAAACTCCACACAAATAACCTCACTGCCATATTTTCGAGAAACCATTTGAACTCACTAGTTGACCTCCTTCATGAAATGCTCAATCCCTATGTTTTGAGTGGAGAACTTAACACGCTCAATCTCTAAATGTATTTTTTATTTACAAAATCAAATTCTTTATGAGATGCCTTCATATTCCATCATTTGAGCCTACTTTACCCTCTAAAAAAAAAACAAAAAAATCTCCTTAGGAATCTCCTCTATTGATGGAAATGGATGAGAATCCACATAACACCCTCTTGACACATAATTTCCTTTATTGGACTAAAGAAAAAAAAACCCCACTTCTTACCAATAACCTGCAAAACCTTAGCATTAAAAAGTGTAATGGAAGCCATGGTAGGCTAAACCGTATGAACATCTCTTCCCTAAGATCATAACAAGAGTTGAAGGAATCCGACCAATCTTCAAGAATGAGCCAAGCTCTATTGAAGAACTAAAGACCATCACCTAGAACAACAACGTCATCCACCTCACATTCAAAAATGAAAGTAAACAAACCTTATTGCAATGGAGAATCACAAACCTTTCACTGGATGACTAGCACCCATAAGCTTCAAACCATGGAATCAACTTTGTTGTGACGTTTTCCCCTAAAAATTACTCCTTGAATGCTCTCTAAGTTAGATTCTTAGCTCCTTCTACTAACCACTCCACAGGGAATGACAACTTGTGAGAACTAGCTAAACACATGCACCACTTCCTACTCTTGGGATGAAAACTATGAAATGCAAAATCATTGGCCAACTTTACCTCCTAATATGTGTCCATCACCATATCCAATCCATAAATTACCCACTTACACACAAATAAAATGCAATCATATATGGTAACAACAAAATTGAAGTATCCCTCATGTTATTAGGACAAATATATAGTGAACATGATGTCATGTGATCATCAACAACTCTAGATCATCATCACTAATATTGTTGAATATTATCAGCATCATTAAAATCATCATCAAAACATCAACAACTCATCATTATCTTTTTTTCCTTGAAAAAAAATCATAATTATATTTCATATAGGTACAAACTTACACTTTTTATATGCATATTGATATACACATTCGTATAGGATCTAATGATCAATCGATATATATGGTCAATGGTCATATTGTTAGTAGGAAGCTTTCCCAATGTTTTCATCTTTACATAAAAACTTTTTACCTGTAACCTAAGAAGTTTCTTGAATTACATCATTATTTTGAGTGGGCTAAAAACATAAAACACATAAATTGTATGTCATTTGGAACAAAAAAATGTTTTCAAAAGTGTGCATGATGTGATGCTAAAACCTCCTCTATAAATGGTTTATGGTAGTATTCATAGTGTTTTGCTTCTCTTAGTTGACTAATGAGCCACCACCCATAATCCAGTGGAAGACCTTCTTTAGAACAAGTATCTGCAAACCTATTGTGCTCCCTGTAGACACGACAACAAATGAAATTATCAAAGTTATCTTGGATGTGAATGACTTCCTCCAATAATGGTAAACATTGTTCATTATGAAACCTTTGTACCCCCTTTCCCCAATTTATAATGACCATGGAGTCACTGAAAATTTATAGACATCTACACCCTTTCTCTATTGCAAAAAGTAAGAGAGTTTCAGAGCCATAAGTTCAACACAATTATTTGTGCATCTTCTCCCAATCCCATTTTCATGGAGAAAGAATGTGATTTGAATTAGTGTAGAACGATTCCCCCAACAAAGTTTTTTCCCTCACCCGGTGAAGCTCCATAAAAAAATGCCAATATTGATTTTTTTCTATGTCCTTAGGAGAGATGGTCCTATTAGAAGGGATTTAGTCCTAAAATGAAGAAGAGAGCGTATTGTTAAGCAATGAGCCGCGATTCTTTTTGGTGAAGATATAGAGTCCTGAAAGATGGTTTTGTTTCTAATTAACCAAACACCCCAACAAATTAACAGTAGAAAATGTGTACCTTTTCACGTATGGGTTTTC
Organism: Pinus albicaulis; assembly: GCA_034641835.2. NCBI lineage: Eukaryota > Viridiplantae > Streptophyta > Pinopsida > Pinales > Pinaceae > Pinus > Pinus albicaulis. Next base: position 670,665,637 of record CM076569.1, read on the forward strand.
GAACCATAGACCCAGGATTCCTCCATGCTCCCCCCTTGCTAATCAACCACTAATCCTAGTTGAGTTCGACAAATTGTCCAAAATACATTTTGTGAAAAGGCACTCAATAAACATGTGGTGCACAGTGTCCTATGAATTGTAGAGGGCACACCAGAAAAACTTATCATTATCATCAAATCATCGACAACTCATCATTGTCATCAAATTAATATCATCAATATCATCCACAATCATTATAAAATCATCTATTTGCTCAAATCATTAATATCATCATCTCAAAATTATCATCAAGCCAATATCATCGTCAAGGAAAATTAATATAATAATCACCAATCATCAATATCAACAATACCAACCCCCGGATGCGGGTGCAAATGTAGTTAATAGGGGCGATTGGACGCATGGCGATCGGACGGGAGGCCACATGCCATCCCTCACGCCACCAATGAGCCCACCTGACCGCGTTTAATTCCCCCGCCTGCTCTTTATGGTGATGGATATGGAAACGATTTGCAATACAGTGATTGAGGTTCGAGGCAGCCTCGACTGCCGCAACAGCATTTCACATAGGATTTACAGGCTTGGACATTCAATGCGGAGGTTTAATTGTTGCAGGGACCAGTTGTTAAATGAAATGGCCTCGCTCGCCCCTACGCCGATGAATTCACGGTGTAATTCGGTTCAGGATAGAGCTGGAGAGCGCACCACCACTGGGAAGCGCAGTCACCATACCTGTTGCTTGGAGCCCGCTGACAGTCTTCACATTTCGCTCGCTGGCTCTTGCTTGTCTGCAACGATGGTTCTGGGCATTCCACCTGTGCCGAACTCTGTCAATACTCAGTCGTTCCAGAGCTCCAGCTCCTTCACAGCTGCGAAAATGCCAAGGCTATGGCAGAGAATGCGGTGCAGGAGGGGGTCTTCACGTTCGGCCAGAAGGCATTCGCCATCCATTTCGACTTCAACGTCAGATACCTCCGCGCCCTCAGGCAGCCTCCCACGCCTCTTCCGAGGGCGCTTGCTCCGCTCAGGCCGCAGGCTTGATTCGCCTTCAGGCAATGCGCTGCCTGCTCAGTCTCATACAACCCTCTTCTCGTTCGATTGTGCACTTAATCGACCAAGGGTAACTGTGGCCATCTCTGTTGTCTTCCTGGAGGAGCCCCTGCCTGAGAATCTGCCGGAAGAGCAGGCTCATGTCGATGGCGCACATTTGGAAGCGGAGCAACCAGACTCGAGGGGTCAGCCTACCGAGACCAGGGAGACTATGCAGGAGGACTCAGGGCGCGTTCAGGCAAATGTCATCGAAACTCCCTCAGCTGGCCACGTCAGTGCAGAACTCTCCCATGCTCAAGGCGAACCAGAAGACTACGGATGCAGAATCGAGGAGGTTGCTCCGGATGAGTAATTCGGCCCTCTTTACTTGTCTCTTTTGTTTTTCTCTGCCCTCTCTGAGGGATTGTTTTGTTGTTTCTTTCAACTCTGGTCCAATTTTTGTTAATGACCAGTCTCAGTCTTTAAAGCAGTCCAGTTTTGATATGGTCCAGTGCTACAGCTATATAATGTCTATGTTCCTAGTTTTAAGTCAAAGACATTTCAATACGATCCCCTGCGTGGGATTTTTTCAGTTGATGGTTCCTCCGACTGGTTTCCCTCTGGCAGGGCAGCCAAAAACTAGTCTCTGTCAGTTCAAATTGCCTCCTCCCAGGCACAATCATGGCCTTAGCCAGATGTACTATATTTTTCACTGTTAATAGATTACTCTAACTTAGAAAAAAAAAAAAAAAAATCAACAATACCAACAAAAGCATCAATATCATCAAATCATTTATATCATCAATATCACTAACATTCTCAACTCACCAATATTATCTTGATAATAAATACTCAATAGCATAAAGTATCCTCAAGGGTATTTGTAATGTAAAATTAATAATATCATAAACATCATTTCTATAGATATCATCAAGAGCATCGATGACATTAGATCATTAATGTCAATTGAATTTATCTTAAGTGGTTGGGAGGAATGATTAATGCCCACTAATTCAATGTAATAGTGAATCAAACCACCCCATTAAACATCAATTGGAGCAACATCTCAAACACATCTAAGAGAATCCTCATTGCAAATAAAATCAATCACAAAATAGACAATGATTTACTATAGAATCTCAAATGGGAAAACTAGCATCAAAATTTTGCTCAATTCTCATTTAACAATCTTTGATTACAACGTAGTGTATGTCTCTCTATGCATCATACTCTCCTTGACCAAAATGACTCTTTCAAAGTGAAAATATAGAAAGAACTAGGGAGAACTAGGGTAATGGATAGGCCAAAAGGCATGGCCTTCCATTTCACATTCCTTAGTCTTTTTTCTCCCATTCTATTTTTAATTTTTAATTGTATCCATTTTTTTCTTCTCATTTTGTTTTATTTCACTTTTTCATTTGTATTGTTTTTCATAGTTTGTTTAACTTTCTTTAATTGTCGAATTAACATGCAGGGATCAAGTCTTACATACATTTGTTTGTTTAGATCCATTTTAGATCAAGACACACACACACACTAAATGTACTCTGAAATCTTCTATTCTTGCATGCAATCCCACATTGGTTGTAAGGACTGGTCTATGACAACATTTATGTCACATTATGCCAATGGAAACAACCTCAGGGGAGTAATGTGCCCTACAAACATGATGGTTGATTGGTTGGGGAAATTGTTAGTATGGTTGATTGGTTGCAAAAAGGGCATGCTTGTTGATGGTATGGTATTCTTCTCCTCCTTTGTGGGATGCATTGTGTGGATGTGTAAAATAATAGTGAAATATACTCTTGTCGCATCTTAGAATTGCTTCTACAACTATAAAGGTATGTTATTACGAATTTTAGATTTAAAATATTCCCATTTCAAAAATTGTATCATATAGAAACTCAATAAAATTTATTTTTGAAATGCTTTTAGTTCTTTCAAATTTAAAATTTATTTTTAAAATGGCATATTTTTTACAATGTAAAATTTGAGATTATTAACCATTAGTAATTTATTTTTCAATTTTTTGAAAAAATATTTTCAAATTAATAGTTTAATATTTTAAAATAAAATGGCATCTTTGTAATATTGTCATCATGTTAATAACTAATGTTTCCAATGTCGAGTTGGAAAGCAATGTCTCTTTAATTTGAGAAAAACAACTCAAATTTTTAGTTTTGGGAATTCTCTCTCCCTTGCTCTCTTCCACAACTAAGATACATTACATATGATCAACAAAATAAAATAAAATAAAATTATTTAATTAACTAAATTTATCTCTAACTATTATAAATATTAGCTTCTCTTTATTAAAAGACACTAAAATATATGTTCACAATAAAATAATAAATTTAAAAACAATAATATATAAAATCAAGTAGCACGATTGGATCTTTAAGTAAAAAACTTATTGAAACTAACCCCCTCATTCCGAGGATTTATGGACTTCCTAAGGTTCATAAGGATGGAGTTCCCCTTCTCCCTATTGTCAACACCATAGGTGGTTCGACTTATCTACTCGCTAAATTTCTAGCCTCTAAGCTTAAACCGCTTGTAGGTCAAACCTCCTCCTTTGTTAAAGATGCTTGCTCTTTTATTAATGAATTGAAAGACTTGGAGTTGGATCGTGAAGATAGGTTTGTGAGTTTTGATGTTGTGTCCTTGTATACTTGCATCCCCATTAGGGAAGCGATCGATGTCATTTCTCGAGTCACGGATCCTGATACTGCTCATCTTGTTGAAATTTGTCTAACCTCGACTTTCTTTAGTTTCGAGTGTGAATTCTTTGAACAGACTTGTGGTGTGGCCATGGGCTCCCCCCTTTCCCTAGTGGTAGCTAATCTGTTCATGGAAGACTTTGAATCTAGTGCCCTCTCATCTTCTCTTTTTCAACCTAAGCTTTGGAAAAGGTTTGTTGATGACACCTGTGTTATATGGCCTCATGGTAAGGAGAAATTGGACCTTTTCTTCCAACATCTTAATAATCAATCTGACTTCATTAAGTTCACCATGGCTTTCGAAGATAATGGTAGCTTGCCTTTTCTTGATGTCCTCATTTCTAGGAATGAAGATGGTTCTCTCTCTCATCAGGGCTTTAGAAAGAAGACGCACACTGAGCAGTGTTTACATGCTAGTTCTCACCATTTCCCTGCTCAGAAACTTGGTGTTCTCAGCACCCTAGCCACCAGAGCCTTTAGGATCTCTGATGAACACCACTTTGAAGGTGAAAAGGATCATCTTCTTAAAGTTTTTAACAAAAACAGTTATAACATGAGTCAATGTCTTAAAGCTTTTCAAAAAGCAGAAAAAGGTCCTAAGGGTAAGAAAGATCCCTGTGATCGGTTATGGGGTGTTCACCTTCCGTTTATCCAAGGTACTACAGATAAAATCGCCAGGTTTCTAAAGAAATATAATGTTTCCTCAACCTTTAAGCCCTGTCGCACCATTCGGAGTTCGCTTAGATCGGTTAAAGACCCAATTTTCCCGAAGGATGGCAAGGGTGTTTACTTGATTCCGTGTTCCTGTGGAACCCCTTACATTGGTGAAACTGGTCAATCAATTAGTCAAAAAATTCAGGAACATGTCGCTGACCTGAAGCATAGTAGATCACGCTCCTCTACGCTAGCGGAGCATGTTGAGAAGACAAATCATCACATTTGCATTGAAGATGCTGAGGTTATTGCGAGGATTGACCATTTCTACCACCGCAAGTTGAGAGAAGCCTTAGAAATTGAAAAGAGGTCGGTTAACCTAAACAAAGATGATGGGTGGATGATTCGCAGATGTTGGATTCCTGCCCTTCATTCCTAAAAAACTTAAAATTAATTTAAAATTAATTAATTTTATTTTTTATTTTTTATTTTTATATTTTTATTTATTATTATTATTTTTATTATTTATTTAATTAAAAAAAATTTATCTATTTTATTTTTATTTTATTTTTCTATTTACTTATTTTATTTATTTATTCATTTTATTTTATTTTTATTTATTTATTTATTTTATTGAATCTTTTACTTATTTATTTATTTATTTTTTAAGATTAATTATCAAAAAAATAATTGTTTGATGAGATTTGAATCACATAACATTTAATTATTAAAAATAAAATAAATATATAAAATTAAAACATAAATATTATTTAATTATTTTAACATATAATTTATTCGATAATAATAAAAACAAATAAATAATTATTATTATAAAAATATATATAGATAGTAAACAATTATTTTATTCTTCAAAAATATATTAAATTATTAATTTTTATTTTTATTAAAATAAATATAATTATATAAAATCTTAATTATAAACTTTAATCATTTGATCTTTTCTTTTCTTTTTTTTCTTTTTCTTTTTTAATAAATATTTGAACTATTATTATTTGAGTCAAACTAGCCGTTATTTTACAAACGGCTAGTGCGAGCTTTACTTTCTATTTAAACGGATTACTTGATCAGATTTTCCATCTTGTTCTCATGATGAACCACACTGGTTGATTCGAAACATGTCGATCTATTTTAATATGATTTTCACCGAAAGATTTCAATCACAATATGAAAATTTTCATTTTTCTTCTTCCTTTTAACTTTTATTGAAATGTGTTTATGATAAATTCATATAATTATAAAGTTATTTTATATGAATCAACTCAAATGACAGAAAGATTTTAAAAAATAATAATAATAACTAAAATTGAAATGTGTTTATGATAAATTCATATAATTATAAAGTTATTTTATATGAATCAACTCAAATGACAGAAAGATTTTAAAAAATAATAATAATAACTAAAATAAAATATGAATGGATACTCAAATGACAAACAAACAAAAAGATTTAAAAATGGAGATTCGACCCAAAAAAAAATGGAGTTTCAACGACATGAGATGAGCTTGTTGACATATTACAAAACTTCATTCTGATAACCCAACCAACTTGGATCTCGTGCTTTAAAAGTAGTAATTATACATCTCAACAATTATTTTGGATTTTCATGTCTCAAGATCTATTATCAACAATGATCTTAATTAATGGATATGGGATATTATTATACGTGTACATAGTGTGAGTATGGATGAATATACTTGCACACGAGTGTGAATGAAAGTAGGTCTATCTCATCTGCAACAAAGATACTTTACATATAGTCAACAAAGTAAAAGAAAAACATTTAATTAATAAGATTATGTTTAATTATTAAATTTCAACTATCCATGTTAGCTTCTCCTTGCATTAACATATATTTTCCATTAAAATATGTGCTGATAATAAAATAATAACATTGAAAACAATAAATATAAACTGTTTTAAGCATAATTAAATCTTGTAATCTAATGACAAAATCAAAAGTTTCATTTACCCTTTCTTACTCCCATTGAAATGTGTTTATAATAAGCTCATATAATTACAAATTATATTATATAAGCTGACCCAAGTGACCAAGAAAAGATTTTTGAAAGTCGATTACAAGAACATGAGATCAGATTGTAGCTTAATGACAGATTGCCAAGTTTCATCATGATAATCCGACCAACTTGGATCTTGTACTTGGAAGGTGGTAGCAATCATCTACTATCAGCAATGTTCTTAATTAATAGAAACTGTTGTAATTGCACCTACTGGATGAATATAAGCCAATACATCTTGATTCTTAACTAATAGATATTATGGCAACCTATTCTGAGAATGAACCAATATATCTTCACTTGCAATATGAATCAACATAAGTCCATTGTAAAATCGGTCATACTTTTAATGAAAGGAACAAAGTAATGCTCTTCACGGCAATTCTCCAGTTCACAGATCTTTGTCATTCACCGATTGTTTCACCATTATTTCCAATTATCCCATGCATATTCAAAATAGAGTTGGGAAAATGGGGACGGAGCTTGAGCACCTGTGAAGCCTAATCATTTATAGTGATAATGCCAGGCCTTGCAGAGTAGGGATGTCAGTATTGGTTGAAGGCTTAATAGAGAAGAGAGGCATAAAACACAACTCTTAACATAGCCAGGATGGCGAACAAGAGAGATAAGCAGGCAACAACCTCCAGAGGTCAGGACAGGTCAATAAGATAGCGAATACTGGAGAAACCATCCTGGCAATACGAGTGCCTATAGTGAATTAAGCAATATAAAGCTTTCACCATCCTAAGTAGATGGATGTGGACGTTTGATATCCTCTGCTCGTTGTGGCACCTACAGAAGAGCCTTCGAATCATGATGATAATCACGACGAACCACCAATTTGTAGTGAGCTTGCAATATATAAAGGATGGTGACCCCACTCACCCACCTCGGCCCCCCAAAACCCCAGTTTTGCCTGTATGACAGGTGTTGTCAACTTGTCATATGATTGTGGCCAGAAGGCCATTAATTTTTTTCACCTTCAAATTTAATTTGAAGAATTGAGTGGGCAGGTATGATGCCATATTTTTAATGGAGTTTTATATAAGATCTATAATTTCAAGTTAAAAATTAAAATAAGAAAACACAAGAATGTCACGAAACCGCTTTTCATACCAATTCAATCAGACCAAATATCCTCTATACATCCATTTGAAACTTATTAACGAGGGTGAAAACATGTCTTTCTGATACTATGCTAATACAGGTGATTCATATCATTATAACGATCAGGATGTTGTTGTTCGAAGCGGGAGGACACTCTCTACTGTCTCAGGGCTTGCATTTTTCTCTGCAACGATTTTTGACATTCCAAACATCTGCACCAAACATCCCAAATCTGATTTTAGTTGTGAGAAAATTGATTTTTTGTCTTCTGAAGACACTAACTATATAAATAAAATAATATATAGAGACTGAACTCCAGGAAATGAATCAACGGAACACATATCTTTGTTTGACTCCATACGCATATTTACTACCAGACAGACAGCCATGTATAATAACAATAATCATATAGCACTGTCCATCAACCCCACTAAATATAGAAGGAAAAAGTTTGCCATTACTGGTTTTTATGATCTAGGTAAATCATACAGAACATGATTGCTAATACAGAATAACAATGCCTCAAATGGAAAAGGCAGACATGTAGTGCACGTTTTTGGAAAGCAAAAATAAACTTTTGAAAGGTTTCATTACATAATATCTCTATCCAGATTCCAAACATGAGAAAAAAGATAAAAAGTAGGCACAACACAAGAGTACCATGCTATAAAAGACTATTCCAATTCTCATTGAAATCTTACAGGAGTGAGCATAGTAGCATACAACCTTTTTAATTGTCTTTTCAAAGCATGTTTTGTGTTCATCCATAGAGGCATGAACAAATTCATCAATGTGATCCATCAAGTCAGCTACAAATGAGGCATCCTCTGATTTCTTCTTTCTGCATGACCTCATTTCTGGGGTTGTAGATGATGATCTCTTTTCTGAAGCAGAATCTATTTGGGGTGCTTTATCCATTATGGGTTCCTGTAGAAAAAAATGATGTAAATTTCACGCAGAGATTGCCAGATGAGATATTGTTACTAAATGAAATGCACTTTTGATGCCACTACGCATTTGTGGTTGGATAGTAACCACTATTCTGGCTTATGTAGTATATTAACATACTGGAAGACGATAAGCAGTTTTTGTCAATCCATACTGAATGATTTTATGCTTGTAGACCATACGACTTAAAAAAAGTAGTCGAATAGGGAGGAAAAGGCAAACTAAATCCATGGCATATTGCTTAGATTAATTATTCACTAGTATCAGATTAGATGGGGAAGATGAAATATTTATTAGAGTTATCTAGTAAAGGTACGCAAAAAGGCATTAAATATAGGATAAGGTCCCAATCTTCCAAAGCCCCATTTCAAAATTGTTACAACCACAATATGAGGCACCAAAACAATATAAAACCAGGATACTCAAAACTCACCGGGCATTAAAGAAACACATTTCCACTAGCCTATGAGTAAAAAGTCATATCACTTCCATGTTTGACGAGTGTCTAAATTAGCAATTGATGAGAAAAAGAATAAAAAAACTACTGGAACCCTGGGCTCTTCACAAGATAGCATACAAGCCTGGTTGCTTGATGAAGATAAATATTATCTTTCCAATGGCCGAATAAGAAACCTTCAAACCATATATGAGAGTTTCAATGCAAGACTAGTTTTTCTAATAGTCTATACACAAAAATTAAGAGGATTTTTTATAAGAAAAATGGGCCTAATAAGATAATTTAATTATATCAATGTACAATGAATGACCAAAATCGTTTTCAATGGGACTGACAAACAAAAGTATAACCTAAGTCACCACGTTCATGTTCGTGTTCGAATTCAATGACCTTGATGTTCGAATAAAGTTCGACACCTCAAATTTTGCCGATAAAATTCGACATATAGAAATTTGAAAAAAATATATATGACAATAGTGATTGGGCCTGTATGTTGTGAGCACTGAGGAGTCAGGATTCTGTAGACTGTGAGTCGGGACTCGGGAGTCTGTAGACTGCGGCTTGGTGTAGGCCTGTGAATTATATCATACATGATATATTTATTTGATAAAGGTAAACATTAGAAACTTTGTTCATAAACAATATATATATATATATATATATATACTACCGTTACATTATATAAAATAAAAAGTTATCTTAATTGTTACTATTATATCATACATGATATTATATATTTATTATTTAATGAAGGAAAACATAAATTTATAAATCTATAAAACAGCCACCTACCACATATTCAACAAAGACAAATATAAATTTAGAAATATAAAAAACAGAGAAAAATCTATCACTACATCTAAACTTAAAACAGAAGTCCCATCCTGGGCAACCATAGTCGGGATTCTTTAAACTAAACCACGTGGGTGTCCTTGATTCTCCCAATACCAAAGGACATTATAAAAGAGGACGAGATTCAATTTCTTTTAGGGGAAGGCATGATGTGATTGCACTTTTGTTAAATTCTGAAGATGTTCTATGCTTAGATGCAAATATACAAGTAAGATGCAGATAGAACATACCAATAGATCGATGAAGACAAGTCAAAACAGAGATAAAGAATGGTGGCGTTACGGTGATCAGCAGGATGCTTCAACCAGCAAAGTCTTCATAAGGTCAGCCACCGACATGTGTCACACAAACCCAAGACGTTTCATCAAGAATACTTCATCTAGGGTTGCCAGGAAGCTTCAACCCCCCCCCCCTCGTTCCCGCTCCCAAAACGCGCTCTGTTCGAGAGCGTTTTGGGAGCGCTTGGAAACGCGCTCCCGAAAACGCTTCCTGAGGGGAGCGTTTTCGGGAGCGCATTTCCGACCCTGTAAAAACGTTCCCTGCCTTTTCGAGAGCATTTCCGGAAGCGCTTGGGAGCGAACGCTCCCCGACCGCTTTCGGCGTTTAAAAAAAGCTTCAGGAGCGTTTTTTAAACGCCGAAAGCGGTCAGGGAGCGTTCGCTCCTGAACGCTCCCTGGCAAAAAAAACGTTTCCCGCCAGCAAGAAATTTTTTTTGTTGAAAAAATCGTTTTGTTTTTAAGAGGGAGGGAGGCTCATTTTGTTTATTGTTTGTAGTTGAGTGAGTGAGAGAGTGAGAGGAGCAAGAAGGAGAGCTTGAGAGTGGAGCTGCAGAAGTGACAAGGAGAGAGCAAGGAGCAAACTGCAAGGCAACAGGAGGATTGCAAGAAAGAGGTAAGTCTTCTAATTTAATTTTGTATTTTCTAGGATGAATTTGTAAGTTGTTTAAAAATGAGAAATTGATTTTTTTCTTGAATGTTGCATTATATTGTGTTTAAAACTTAAAAATTGAATTGTTTTTTTCCTATGTTGCATTTCCTATTCCCATTTGGCATTTCTCCATTTGTTTTGCAGGCTAGAAATTTGAAACTTGAAACTTGAAACATCATGGCTATATGGCTAGGGATTTTCCTCATGTTGGTTCCTTTCTTTGTAATAATGGTGTTGGAGAGTAGTAGAAGAAAGACGCAAATCAGAGAAGAGGAGGATGGAGAGGAGGGTTATGGTGGATTTGAAAAAAATCCTGAAGAGGAGGAGGATTATGTTGAGGAGGAAGTGGGGAGTGGAGAACATGAGGACACAGCTTCCCCAACTAGACAAGACCAAACTCAGACACCTTTGTGGAAATATGTACAGAAACAGGAATGAGGGAAAGGTGGTGGAACCACTAAATTTATTTGCCCCCATTGCAATAAACAATACCATTGTTCATACACCCGTGCGAGAAGGCACCTTTGTGGGAAAATGCCAGGGGATGGAGAAAAAAATATATGAATCAAAATTTGTACTAGTGTCCCAGCAACACACACAGAGAAATATGGAAAGGAAGAGGAAGCTACCCTACAGAGATCTAAAAGATCTAGGGGTTTCATTGATTCTTATTCAGGCCCGTCACGTCATGGACAAACAAGTCCAACTTCCACCCATGCCAGTGGTTATGGAGGCAGTGGCACATCTGGATTAAGGCGTAGAACCATATCCGATTTCCTGGACGAAGGGTGTAGGAATGATGTGGATTCAAAAGTTTACCGGTTTCTATATGCATGTGGGGTGCCATTCAATGTTATTCACTCACCTTATTGGCATGAAATGGTTTCTACCATTAATGATGCCCCCAAAGGATACAGGAGCCCTGGGTATGACAAGGCCAAAACCGTGGGTCTTGATCATGAAAAAGCTAAAATAAACCACTCTTTGGCTAGAATGACAAATTCGTGGAATGAGCATGGGGTGTCCATTGTCTCTGATGGATGGACCAATGTAAAAGGAAAGCCATTGATAAGTGTTTTGGCTGTGTCGGTTAGTAGTGCAATCTTCCTGTCAGCATATGATTATTCAGACAAATTCAAAACCGGCATTAACATTGCAGAACCATTACTTGATATAATTGAAAAGACTGGGCCATACAATGTCATACAGGTATCACTGATAATGCTACTAACTGTAAGGCAACAGGAGCAATTATTGAGGATAAATACCCCAACATATTTTGGTCTGGGTGTTTGGTTCACACAATGAACCTTTTGATGCATGATATCATTAAAAACAAACAACCTCAATACAAATGGCTTGGTGATTTGTACAAGAGAGGTAAAAAAATGATAAAATTTAGTACAAATCATAGCAATACCCATGGGCTTTTCCGTACTCACTCAAAATTGGAGTTGTTGAAGATAGCAAAGACTAGATTTGCTAGCTATTACCTCACCTTCAGGCGCCTTTTGAAGGTAAGAGAGTCATTGGCAGCCATGGTATCAAGTCCACACTGGCGGGTATTAAAGGATAGGGCAGCAATAATAGTTGATAGGCAAGGTTTTGAACATGTGGAGGAGACCGCCCTTGATCCTTTGTTTTGGGCACGTGTGAGGGAAATTTTGAATTTCACCAAGCCCATTTATCACATGATTCGTTTTTCAGATACAGATAAACCAGTGATTGGGGAGGTTTATGAGCAGATGGATAGCATGTTGGGCCAAATAAAAGATGTTGTTAAGGATAATGATCCCAACTTGTATGCAATGATTCACGACTATGTGTGTGCACGATGGAATAAACTCAATGTTCCACTACATGCCTTGGCATATATCCTTATGCCAAAATACTACTCTCCATCTTGGTTGGGCCAACCTGCACCTGGAGGTGGGGTTAGGATCAAACCTCACACAAATCTAGAGGTACAAGAGGGGTACATGAAGGCATTAGACAAGTTGGTACCCGACAGGGAGGAGTGTGCTAGATTGCGCCTTGAATTAGGCAAATACTTCAGTTGCACTGCTAACTTTGGTTCTTTCCATGCAATGGAAGACAGGGACAGATTTGATGCTCTCACATGGTGGGAAGCATATGGTGGCATGGGACTTTTGCCAAAGTTGGCTAAAAAAGTTCTCTCACAGGTTGTTAACACTTTTTCTGCAGAGAGGTGTTGGAGCACCTACAGCTTTATACACAATGTGAGAAGAAACAGGCTGAATGAAAACCGAGTTGAAAGCTTGGTTTATGTGCATTATAACTTGAGGTTGTTGAGCCATTACTGTGATCGAGCAAATGAGGATCAATCATACAGAGTCTGGGACAACAACCCAGAGGATGATAATTTGGAGGACGGCACGGTACATATGGAAGAATTGGAAGCAGAACTTTTTAGGGATGATGATGAAGCATCAGCACCACCACCACACACAGGGCCAGTCCCACCATCCAGTAGTAGTGCGGGTGCCAGTGCCAATTCCAGTGCCAGTTCTCAATATCAAACTATTGTTCCTTTGCAGATTCAGCCTCCACTTGCTAGTCATGGTCGTTGACGTGGTACTCCTGAGAGTACTAGCAGACCACCATTTCCTCGTGGCTCGCACAAATTAGACATTTCTCGTGGGTGTGGCAAGGGGCCATCCAATAGATAAAATAGATTTGTTGTTTACTAGTCTTTTCTATTTTCTAGTAGTTTTTATCTTTTATAACTGTTGACAGTTGAACAGTTGAAACTTGACTCTTTCATATATTTAATGACAATTTAAGTTTGAAGTTTGAATTTGAAAGGTGAAACTTTGAAGTTGACATTTATAAGTTTACAAGTCATTATGAATTATGAATATGATGTTTCATGAAAGTTATATGGTGATCAATGAATCAATGATGATAAATGTTATATAATATCAATGATGATAAATGTTATATATTGAATTTTGAAATCAATGAATCAATGATGATAAATGTTATATATCAATGATCATAAATGTATATTGAATTTTGAAATCAATGAATCAATGATGATAAATGTTAGATATTGAAATTTGAAATCAATGATGATAAATGTTATATATTTTTTGAATTTGAAAGCTAAACCTTTCGATTGATGATTCGCGAGACTCAAGAGTCAATATGTTGTATGCTTCCAACTTGTGGGCGTGGTTGATGAAGATTATAACTTCTAGATGATTGATGTTATATGATTCAATCTATGTTTTTATGTTTTTTATGTCTAATTCATCAATCTACATGTTTTTGTTGACATATACGCAACAAAATATAAAAATATATATATATATAAAATGGCACCCCACGGGAGCTTCTAATTTAATGCGCTCCCGCTCCCACTTCAAGCAACTCTGACTTCATCAAGACGCTCTATCAAGAAGCCCTAAACGCGGAATCGAGAATGTTGCTCCATCACCATCCAAGAAAGAAGAAAATGCCTCCAAAAAATGTGTGTATCAAATGAACTCCAAGTATCTCCAATATATAGGAATATGTGGGGGTGTGTGACACATCTCTTATGCATGTGGGATAAAACAGACCGGCCTTGCACATGTGGAATAAATTCAAAATACATGTTCTACTCATCCGATCAAGATGATCTTTAGATCGATCTTGCATCTCTCCGAAAGAGGAAACCAATAAAAATATTGGCAGCGTCATCTGAGCATCACAACATGGAGTTTGGATCTACTTGCCCAAAATTAACACTCCCTCTCAACTAGGGAGAACTCCATCCACTAGTGCCATCCAAACATCGTGCATCATCCCACCGTAACTTGCTTCGCTGGCTTCTTTATTTCAAAATAAAAGGATAGTCACAAAGACATCACTTACAGCTAACCCGAAGTCAGCTCAGAGGTCTGAAACCTCTATAGGACTCAAAGGAGTCACACACCAACCCGAAGTTGGTTAAACTGATCTGAAATCGATTGGAGGTCTAAAACCTCACTTGGGCTCGAGAGAGTCATATACTAACCCGAAGTTAGTTTCACTGACCCGAAGTCAGTTGGAGGTTTGAAACCTCACTTGGTCTCGAGAGAGTCATATACTATCCCGAAGTCAGTTGGGGGTTCGAAACCTCTCTAGACTTGATCCCAGATCAAGTGGTTGGACACGTGCCATCCTAGACATAGAGAGTACAGCAATCTCCGATGCGTCCATCGGTCTTGCTATGGTCTCTATTCACATTTCCCACCTCATTGGCCAAATGAGAGGTGCTTCCCATGAGTCTGAAACTCCATGGGTAGGATGCATACGGGGCACATATCAAAGAGAGGTAAACCAACTCAATATCATCACGGTGGGGCGGAAGCACACCAACAAGGTTTGGCAAGCCTAGCCCTGTGGTTGCTCATAGCTCTATGAAGCTATCCTCAAAGCTCCCCTGGAGCTCCTAGAGCTCATCGTCCAACAGGACACTCAGAATAGGGTCATTCCACGGTTCCAAGATTCTCATGAAAGGTTAGGAACATGACCTTCCCCAAGGGCTTTGTGAGAATATCCGCAACCTACTCATCAATTCCTATATGATCGAGCCTTACGGCGCCTCGCTGTACCATATCCCAAATAAAATGATACTAGACATCAACATGCTTGGATTGATCGTGGAACACATGATTCTCGGATAAACGAATCCCCCTTTGGTTATCACAAAGGATAACGATGGCATCTAGCACATGCTCGAACAGCTCACTAAAGAGCTTTCGCACCCAAGTGGCTTCACAATAGGCCATACATGCTGCAATGTATTCGGCCTCAATAGTGCTCAAAGCTACCGACTTCTGCTTCCTGCTCAAAGCAGACCCAAGTGTGAAGCAGCATCCAGATGTGCTCTTGCGATCCACCACACTACTAGCCCAATCGACATCAGTATATCCACGAAGTCTCAAACTCCCGGCAGTGTATCTCAACCCATGGTCTATCGTGCCCCAGAGATATCTCAAGAGTTTCTTGGCACCAACCCAATGAATGTTATGAGGATCAACCATGTGTTGACTCAAAGTGTTCACTGCACAACATACGTCCGGACGAATGTTCCCTAAGAACATCAGGGCCCCTATGAGTTGACGATACTCAGTAGGATTTGCTAGCATAGGCCCAACAGCGCTTTCACTCAACTTTAAGAAGTTGAGCTCCGTCGGTGTCGACACGGACTTACAATCCCAAATTTTTCAGCAGCTTCACAATACATATTCCTTGAGAGAGGAAAATCTCACCAGGCCTCTGCTAGACCTCCAAGCTTAGGAAGTAATGTATCAGTCCTAGGTCCTTCATCGAAAGCGAGCTCCCTCTTCCACTGATGAATGAGAGGGTCAACACCTGTCAGGAAGAGATCGTCCACATAGAGAACTGGAATGAGAGGCTTTTCTCTATCAACCTTGAAGGTTCGGATCAGTGTTACTACAAGTGAAGCCCAACTTCATCAAGTAGTTATCTATCCTCTCGTACCAAGCTCTGGGGTAGCTTCAACCCAAAGAGGGCTTTCTTCAACCTGCAAACATGGGTGTCTCGATCTTGGACTTCGAACCCCAGAGGTTGCTCTACATAAACCTATTCCTTTATCGCACCATGCAGAAAGGCGGTCTTCACATCCATGTGATGAAGATTCCATCCTTGTGTAGTAGCAAGGGTAATAATAGATCACAGGTGCAATCATAATCAATGCCTTCCTAGAGAGAAGACTCAGGCAACACATCTTGCCTTGTACTTTTCAGCACTCTCATCAGATCCATGCTTGATCTTATAGAGCCATATTGAGGTGACAACAGCTTTGTCCTCCGATCTCGAGACCATATCCCAAACATCATCCTTCATAATGGACTCGTACTCTTTGTGTATAGCATCCTTCCAGACTTAATGCTTTACGACTTCTTCAAATGATCAAAGCTCATATTGTACTCATGGCTGCTAGATACCCTTGGTATCTATATGGCTTCTTACTTTCCCGGAATGCCCCCCTTTGGATCCATATGTCTCTCGGCATCCTCAAGAGTATCCCTGAGCCATGAGGGTCTTCTCTAGCAACGTCATTTTCTCAAGAGCATACACGGTTGTGGTCTCCCTCTTAATGCCAGCTCCTTTGCAGAGGTGCCGTTATCAGTCCTTAGAATCTTGATCTTCTTCTTCGAGCAGCATATCAGATAGATCAGAATGTATCAACAACCAGACATCAGATGTCTTTGTGATACTTGAGGGAAAAAAAAAAGTCCCCCTTTTTATGCTTTCCTGCGGCACAATTCTGATATATGCCTTTATGACAAATGCTTTCTCCTGCAATGACAATTGTTTTATACTTTTCTTTGGTTGCCTGTAGCTATTGCACTGCTATATGACTATTGCAATCCAGAATTTAACCTCTCTTGTTGGGGAAGAATTTACGATACACCGTGGATAGTTAACTCCAGCAATGTAATTCCAAGGATAACATTAGCAACACAGTCACCATTATAATAAAAGACCCAACCAGCGTCAAAATTGGTCATCTTTGCTTCTTAGTACTCGGTTCTGGAAGCTCAACTTCAGGAATCAGGAAATTGAGTCTTCTTGCAGTCTCTTCCAAGCTTGCAGAACCGAGGTTTGTACAAGTGTAACTTGCCCACAGATCCGAGGTCTTCGAGTTTATTCATTTAACTCCAGCAATGTAATTCCAAGGATAACATTAGCAACACAGTCTCCATTATAATAAAAGACCCAACCAGCGTCAAAATTGGTCATCTTTGCTTCTTAGTACTCGGTTCTGGAAGCTCAACTTCAGGAATCAGGAAATTGAGTCTTCTTGCAGTCTCTTCCAAGCTTTGCAGAACTGAGGTTTGTACAAGTGTAACTTGCCCACAGATCCGAGGTCTTCGAGTTTATTCATTTACCACAGCAAAGGTAAGCTACAAGACTATAGGTCCGAAGTTACGACCACAGAACCCAACCAATTTTCTATCCACTGTCTGAGATGTGACTTATCACAGTTCACCCACAAATCCAAGCACCGCGCCCTATTCACAAATCTCAGATCAAGTTTGTAGATTGCAGCAAGTCCGAGGCCTATAAACGAGTGTCCACGAGATATGTCAAAGGTTCCGAGCTCCTATAGGTCAGTTGTTCACACACTATGCGAAATGGTAATAGTCCATAGTTCGAGCTCCAATGTGAGACTAACCAAGCTTGCACTTCGAGCTACAATAGTTCAATAAACCGAGCTACAATTTGTTAAGTGTCTTAGGTCCAAGCCCTTCACAAACTTGCAGATACGAGCTTTCGAGCTTTCACACACTAAACTTCAGATCCTAGCCAACAATCCGAGCTACTATAGGTGACTGCTGCAACAAATCCGAACCCTGAAACTGATATGAGGCTTCAATGTAGATTGTTCACACATTGACTGAGATCATGAGTCAGACAAGATCACTGTCATCAATTATCATACTCAATGACACTGCCAACATAAGGGTATAGCTACTGTCATCATGTATCATAGTAGTCATCAGATTTACTGTTGTGCCAAGTCACTAAAGTACATAAAGATCACTGCCCTGATTTAAGGTCACTGTCACAAGCTTACTGCTAATATGAATTTCGTAAACATAGGTATGACTGTCTATGTCACTGTCATAGAATCATAGATTACTTTCTTACTTCCTTATTGATCATTGTAATATGTATTGCAAACTAGGTCACATCTCATAGTCATCACAAAGATCACAATTCTTTTGACAATCAAGGGCACCGTCTTGCTGGAGCATAGAACACTGTCATATTACTTAAATTAGAACACTGACATTCCTTACATTGTTGTCATTGCTATCTCACTGTTCACTTTATATAGATTCCTATCATCAAGTATGCTATACAAACTTGGCCACTCACAAAGACAGGGAGCCATATCACATTTGAAAGAGAGCCAATATTTTATTAGCAGGCGGAATGATACCCCTTAATATTTCCGGTCCTTGTGTCCTTGCCCCGAAAATAACCCACTCGTTATCTGGCGGCAGGCCATGCACAGTGCCCATTGCCCGCATAACATTCAAAAGACTAATAGCAAGGCAAGAAACCAGCCGCGCGACACGAAACTCCCTTACAAATAACCCCGAACCAGCCTCCTCCTTGCTTCCACAAATTCCGCCCCGGCGAGAAATCGCCATTTCCTAGTGGGCGAATGTGCCCCACTTTAGAATTAACCCCCACCCCAAGACACTTCCGTAAGGAACTTCTCCTCTCGACCTACATATGGGCTTCTCTCACATGCTCCCCTAGCAACAAGCTCTCACACAACTCGTGCATACAAGAATGAATTACAAGGCACCCTTATCCTCCTTTATGCTTTTTGACTCAGCTATAACTGGAAAGTTTAAATTTAGAACTCGAACTTGTGACCGATTTGTTAAACCGAGTCTAACCGACTCTTCTAACTCGTCCTAACCTTAATGAGAACTGGAGCTTCCACAATTGCCTTTTTCTAAATCTAAACTCACACTTGGAGATTAACTTAATGTTAGTTTTTGTAGCATTGATTGGTGTTCTAGTCTCGAAACATTGTGGAGAGGCTAAAAAACATGTACCTCCAAAACCCAGAGTTCGTTTTTGGAAATTCCACCTCGCAATATCTCAATTAAATTAATTGACCATCATTTAAATTTTTCCTAAGTCTAACTTAGGAAAATTGGTTAATTAATAGTAATTAATTGAGAAAGGTGAGAATTCTCTAGAAACTCGTACGGATCGATAGAAATTTAATATGGGCCCTCGATTAAGTTCTAATCTTGAATGCTAGCCTTCCAACAAAATATTGCAAGCAAAGAATTCCGATGGGTAGAAAATACGTATATGGATACCAAAGGACTGTAAAATCGATTTTTCGTAGCAAGTGATTTGGCAGAGAGGAATTGAACCAGAGATCGAGTAACAGAGGGTAGAGTGAGGTAGTTTTCCGATGGAGTGCTCTTTAGTGCGAAAGTCAATTGAGGGAGGTGAGGCTTTTTTTTCCTAAAGGGATTGCGCATAGCAGCTTAGGACCAGCTTGATTCAGCTAGGGAGCAACAATTCAATAGCTAGTGGTTAGGTTACCACTGGAACCAGCAGGGAACCTAAAGGGTTTCCTAATAGCAAATCGCTACTTTTATCATGAAGGGCACCGTGGAGGCTTAGAGGTAGCCCATTATCACCACGGCTAATACTCCCTGCGCTTTCTTTACAGACTTTCACCGATGGGAGGAGTCCCGGTAGTGAAGGAATCACTTGTAAAGTATATGTCAATGGATAGGTGGAAAGTGACCTTGGAAACCCTTTCCCTGGGATGGAGTGAAGAATGGAGCTTGCTTGCTCTTCAAGCAAGGGACTTGATCCTCTAGGGGTAAGGGATGAGGATTGGAGGGTTGAGAGAGAAGGAATGGGCTTATAGACAAAGTTATCAATGCCTATAATCCTTGGGAAACTTGGATTCCCAAATGGTCCTTGATAAATAATATTTATTGAGAAGTGGGACGACACGGGGCCAAGTGGACTTAGCCCAGGTTCGGGGATGGAATACAACAACCAATGATGTTCCTATCCGAGACAAGGTGAAGGGAGAGGACCAAACAATAATATTTACTTCAAAAGGTTGAATTGATCCTATTTAGGTCTAGCCTTGGGGATGCCTAGGAAAAATTTGATCATAGAGCTAGGGCTTGAGATTCCTGGAGATTCCACCGTTAGAATCGCCTAAAATTTGGAGGAGAGGGAGGGGACCCACCAGTGCAGTAGCCTATAGGAGATCAAAAATTTTCCTTGGGTCAATTCCTGGGAAATTGATGCCCTCGGTGACCTTTGAGGGCTATACCTGGGAAAAAGTGGAAAAAATGTACAAACGGTGAAAGGGATGACCACCTTTTTTAGGGATCAATGCCTAATCCACTTGGAGATATGGAGTCAAGAATGATGATGAGTAAGAACTTGGTTTCTTGATCAAGGAGGCCTGGAAAGTCAGCTTCATCCAATGTTGAGGGAAAGAAAAGAAAAGTGACCTTCAGGCATTTATACTTCAAAGAAAATGATGAAAGCTTATTGAGATAAATAATCTCTAGGACATTTCATTCATATCACATTAGCCCATACATTAAATTAGCTAAAACATGCTTAATTCGATATTTCAGTCATGCAACAACTAGCCTTAATTTTAGTAATATGCAGCAACAAGAATAACAATGTTAAAATTTACTTACAACGTTATAGAGTATATCCAACCAGCATTTCGTTTGCAAGACAAAGCTCCAAGACAAGAAAACTAGCCCAAATCCATACATCAAAATTCATCCATCTCCAAAAATATCCACCAAGGGAAAAAATGTGAAGTTCTCTATGATTAGAGAGATCCCAAGTCAAGTGATGATACAAATGAATGTATCTAACGTCAATATATACCCTCCTAAGGAGTTCGAATTAGCCTATGGGAAAACATTAGCCCCTAATGATAAAATAATGTGCAAATAAAACCCCTATTGGTGACAAGCCCACCAAACTAACTCAAAATGGAAAAAATAAGCCTCACAGGGGGCCAAATAATAATATATACATGTTGTGGGACCCTCCAAAGGCCTAATAATGTCCTGAAGTGCCATAATGAGGAATAAATTCCTCTGAATATGATGGACAAGGGAGTTGCCCCTTGTTCTCCAAGTAGTAGACTTGTGGTGCTCCCAGTGGGTGTGGGGGCACCCAAATGAACCCATGGGTCTCCATGAATCGGAGATGCCCCGCAGACTTTCCGCAAGGGCTTGAGTGATGGAATGAACGCTGCCATGACATCGTACACGTCCTCGGACACCTGCTAAGAGTGTGGGGTTCCTGTGGGGCCTGCTGGGCATAGTGTACCAAGCACATCACCATCATCCCAAAAGTGGATTGCTAGTAGTCCCTAAACATCAATGAAGATCCGTGGATTGCTATCTGCTATTGTGGAGGCCCATAGCTCTCTATGCACACCCTATGTGTGCCAATGTACCTCTCTGGGAACTAGGATCCCGTATATGGAGACCAAACCCAAATGGAAACCATTTGCAATCCTGTATAAAATCCAATATGACCCCTAGGGTTCCAATACAACCAGTCATTAGAATAATCGTGTAAAAGAGCTTATAAATCATGGATAACAAAGTGGACACTTCACAATGGCATGTCCTTCCGTAGTGGGCTTTGGCATGTGCTAGTGTCTCTATAATCCAAAGGGGGTTAGCCATGTACCTTATTAAATGGTTTCAGCCCTTAAAGAGGATAGTAGGTCCAAGGTACATCCTTTGAATGGGGGTGGAAAGTGACAAATAAGTGAAACGGAGTAGGGAATGAGAGGGGCAATCCTAGGTGACAGGTCACATATCAGGGCATAGGGGTAGTCAGATAGGGGGAAGCCCACACCAGGGTATATAATGTGTACGAGGGAGCAATCATGGTACATGAGGTGTGTCGGCCTTGATTTTCCACCCTTATTTATGTGCCTTTTTCCTTTTATGAATTTTATTTAATTAATTGCTCAGGGCTCAAGGATGAGAGCATGATGTGTCAGAGATAGCAGTGGTTACCCCTTTTAAGGTAGGGCGGTTCATTTCCCTCCAGGGGGTGGGACAATCATGGGTTCCTGTATGACAAAGGAGGCTCATCTAGGGCCTATGGAACCAGGGTGATGGCCATATGTAAGGGGCAGAGCTCATGCATTGGCTTTTGCCCACGTGTTAATTATTATTGTCCCGACCATCTTTTGCATTTTGTGGTACAATTTCCTCTTAAGTGTGGCCAATTATGCTTTTTCTTTTTCTTTTAGCTGCTTCAACCTTCGAGGCATCATTCCAAGCCCGACCCTATGTGGGGGCAAGGGGATAGGGAGGTTGGCCCTATCTGGACCCAAGGGGGTTATGTGGACCCATGGGGGTTATGTGGACCCAGGTGGGAGAAATGATGAATGGGAGTATAATGAGTGGAAGGGGAGTAATACATACAGATAAAGGAGCAGGAGCACGCACCCAAAGTCGACATTTCCCAAGTAGTACCACCCTAGAACCAAATGGTCAATAAAACAGATTGTACGGGACTAAGATGCAGGGGTAGCACCCAAAAGAGATCAAGGGGACAGGAGCACAGACTAAGCCCGCTCTTTCTGCCAAATCCCTCCATCAATCCATGCCCACAAGTATCCATAATAATTAAACCCAATACTCAATTACCAATTGAAAAGACATACCTTTGGATTCGGGAGGCCCACCTTCAAACATACGATCAATACTCTGGGTGAGGGACCACATGGTTGGCTTAGGTGGCAGAGAAATGGCACAACGAGCTAGTTGAAGGTTGCAAGGGGCTGTTGGTGCCGACTGAGGTCCATCATGGAGAACAATTTCTCCTAGGGATATCATCCACGAAGTGGTGGCAATGCTTAGGGATTTTCATCACAAAGAGGACCACCGACCGCCCCAAAAAGCTAGAGAGAAGCAAAGAGATTTCAAGAATTTCTGAAGGCAACAGCAGCAAGGCTTGTGCAAGCACTGCACAGAGGCTGACGCAGAAGGAAGAGCGCATTGCTAAGGTGCCAGTTTTGGGAGCTGAAATCAACTATGGGGTGAGGAAAAATCCTCAGAAAAAATTTGCCAGTGATTCTCTCAGATTGGATTGCTAATTTGGCATCCAGATAATTGTACTCAGATTTGCTACAGAAGAATAATAATAAAACCCTCATCTACTACACCAGTTTTCCCAAGATAGGTTTTTCCGAGGACAATTGTCTAAAAATAACAATGTCTAAATTCTTGTGCGCTAGAATTTCTTAGTTTTCAGTATTTTGTTTTCCGCGGTATTTTTATGGTGAAAATTGCAATTGTGATTTACTAATTGTTTGTCGAAGCAAATAAACTACATAATTAAATTTACAGTTAGGAGAATAAGTGATGGGCGGGGAAGCTCAGAAGTGAAGAAGCGGATTTCGCTATTCAGAGGGAGCAGCAGGCTGAAATTCTCAAAGGCTACGCAATACCTAGACAGGAAAATCAAATTGTTGGGCAAGGGTTCGATTTTTAGTTGCAAGGTCGCAGAAATTCGAGTTGCATGGAATAGTAATTCCAGCAATTAGAGGGCGCTGCAACAACTCAGATTTTCACTGAGCATATTTCTGGTTGGACACAGAGGGTTTTGCAACACCAAAATCAACATCGAGTGAAAGAGGAATAGCACACAGAATTGTCATTTCTATGACCATGGACAAAATTGACATTCAGGGGGCTTCAGATTTGTCTTCAAGGTTGGAGGACGAATTTTCTTGCTTGTCAGGATCAACTTCACAGGGTGTCTGGTATATAGAAAGTGGAGCATCAACTCACATAACAAGGGTTAGAGAATATTTCTCTAGCTACAAGGAGGAGCAGATGGGCTTCCATATTACGATGGGAAACAAAACAAAGTGTACCATCGATTTTCAGTAGGGAGAGTTACCAAAGTCAGGAGCAAAGTGAACAAAGTAGGGAGAGGTACCATCGATTTTCAGAGGGAGTCAGGGGCAAGCACCAGCGCTAC
Source organism: Pinus albicaulis (assembly GCA_034641835.2). NCBI lineage: Eukaryota > Viridiplantae > Streptophyta > Pinopsida > Pinales > Pinaceae > Pinus > Pinus albicaulis. The sequence goes on from CM076569.1 coordinate 670,689,937, forward strand.
AGATGTATTGCATGTGTCAGGATTGGGTATGAACTTGATTTCAGTATCGCAGTTACAGGATAAGGGATATGATATCCATTTCGTAGGGAAGAAAGTGTTTGTCAAACACTCACGCTAGAAGAGGGTGAGACAGATTGGAGTTCGAAGCAACAAATTGTACGAGTTACAACTCGACTCTCCAATGGCACTAATAGGCTGTGACAGTAGCAGTGGGAAGGAACTGAATGAGTTATGGCATAAGAGAATGGGATATCTACACCATGGAACACTCGAGATGCTCAGGCAAACAGTAACAGGGGTTCCAGAACTTGGCGCGGAATACGATGATGTTGGCAAAGGATGCGTGCTTCGGAAGTATGCTAAGGCAACATTTCCAAGAAGTGACAGCAGAGCAGATAGCGTGTTAGGACTTACACATTCATATATTTGTGGCCTAATGTCCACTAGAGCTCTCAGTGGTGCCGAGTATTTCGTCACCTTTATTGATGACCATTCCAGGAAAACCTGGATCTACTTGAAAACCAAGGATGAGGTCTTCGATTGTTTCAAGGAGTTTAAGGCTCTCGTGGAGAACGTGACAGGAAAGAAGATCAAGGTGCTTTGTTCAAATAATGGTGGAGAGTATATTGATAAGGACTTCACAGATTTTTGTTCAAAGGAAGGCATCAGAAGAGAGTGGACAGCTTCGTATATTCCATAGCAGAATGGGGTAGCGAAGCGGAAAAAAAATCCATAGTTGGGTCTGCAAAAGAAATGTTATATTACCAGGATTTGCCCAAGTTTCTATGGGCAGAGGCATGTAACACGACAATGTATATTCAGAATAGGGCTCCTCATAGAGCATTGGGGAAGAATACACCAGAAGGGGTCTTCACAGGGAAGAAGCCAAAAGTTAGTCACTTCAAAATCTTTGGCAGAGTTGCTCATTGACATGTGTCAAATGAGAAGCGCACCAAATTGGATCAAACTACAAAGAAGGGGTTTCTCATTGGGTAGAGCAAGACCTCCAAGGCATACAAGATCTACATTCCTAGCAATAGGAAGATTGTAGAGAGATGGGACGTAAATTTCATGGAAGATTGATCCTTCAAGAGATCTCATGAGATGCCTATAGGTGATCAGACTCAACAAGCTGAAGCTCCATTGGTCCAACAACAAGGGCAGCCAATGGGACCACCAGTGGAATAGTCATAGGGATCTAGTACAATAACCAGTACTAGAATTTCCTCAAGAGCATGGAATCCAGTGAGTTCTCAAGAGACGGAGTAGCAGAGGCAAGATGAGGAGTTGGTTGAACCTCCCACTACTAGTGGTCGAGCCAGCAACTCTTCGTCAAACATTGACAGATGCAGAGGAGTTTATTGGTACTCCTAAGACGAACAACAGAGAGCGCAGACTGTTTGACATATATCATGTTGAAAAGTGTAACTAGGTCGGTCTTCATGTTGACTATGTAAATATGTTTATGAAAAGAAGAAGGCAAAGAAAATAAAAATGTATTTTTAGTGTACTTGCTTCATGGGCTTCATGAGCAAGATTGTATTAAGTATGCTCCAGAACCTTGTGAAAGAAGCTAACAAATCTCGATGCAACGATGGAAGACAACCCTTAAACGCAGTGAAGAAATACCTCTCCAACGCATGGAATTCATCATGATCTAGTCGACCTCATTCACCATGAAACTAGTCGGTCTAACTCATAACTATATGGTCGGCTTGCTTAAAAGAGATATGCTATATATATACATGTGATGTGTCGTCGTGATTAAAAAGAAAAAAAGGAATCGGATATCTCAGAGATAAAAGTGTGGGCTTTCTTTATAAGATAGTGCAGACAATACATGAAACTAAGTGTGGTCAAAACATGATATGAAGGTGCACATAGAAACAAGATTATGGATAGGTCTGAAGTGAATGCGGACAACTCAAGAACGAATGCAGCCATCTCTAAAGTCAAGCGAACAACACACAAAATTGAATACGATTTCCTCTATATATTGTAGGAGTTATATTACGAATCTACCACAGCAGATACAGTGGATTTATATATTAAGTTAAGTGTGGATACTACAACAGAGACAACATCTATATAAGATAACGATGATATCATAGGAGTGGCAGCGCAAATATATATGGAACGTACAGCAAGTAAAAGAAGAGATTACAGTGTGGATAAGGGAAGGACACAGTACGGATGATCAATTATGAAGTGTAAAGTAAGGAAGGTAAATCTGTGATTTACCTTACCACAATAAAAGTATTACTTCTTACTTCTGCCTAACATTTGTGTCCTGTGCATTTTGATAATTGACTTGATGAAAGATTAACTAAAAGAAGACATAAGCAACACAAGCAAGCTCATAAGTAATTATCAATAAGAGAATTTGTATTAACCTTTAGCCCTCCATATTCTCAACATATCAAGCATTGGTAGCTCAGGTTGCAGAACCTTCCAACTTTCAAGAAGCCGCACAACATGATGTGTGGGTAGATGCCATGGTAGAAGAATACAACTCTATCATGACGAACGGTGTTTGGGAGGTGGTGTCAAGGCCCGAGGACAGGTCAGTTGTAGGTTTTTGATGGATCTACAAGATCTAGTATGCTGCAGATGGCAGCGTGGAGAAGTACAAGGCTAAGCTCGTGGCAAAGGGATATGCACAGAAAAAAGGGATAGATTATGAGGAGACCTTCGCCCCAGTTTCCAAATACACTTCTATTCAGTCAGCTATATCCCTAGAAACTCAAATGGGATGGTAGATTCACCAGATGGAAGTCAAGACAACATTCTTGAACAGGGTGATAGAGGATGAGGTGTACATAGAACATCCGGAGGACTTCGAGACTCATGAGAGGCGCACTCATATGTGCAGACAAAAGAAAGCTCTACACAGGCTCAAGCAGGCTCCTAGGGTATGGTATGGTCAAATTGAAAACTACTTGCAACAGATGGGATTCGTCAAGAGTGACGCAGATCCCAACCTTTACTATTTGAAGGTAGAGGGTGAGCCACTCATCCTAGTATTGCATGTGGATGATCTCTTCTTGACAGGATCATCAGGGCTCACAGAGGACTGCAAGAGGAACCTGGTAGCAAAGTTTGATATGAAGGATTTGGTGTTGATGTATTATTTCCTAGGACTGGAAGTGTGGCAGAAGGATGAGGAGATCTTCCTTGGGCAAGGAAGATACGCTATAGATATTCTGAGGAGGTTTAGAATGCAGGATTGTAGACCCATGTCTACGCCGACGATCACCAACTAGAAGAAGATATATGCATCAGATGACAAAGGTGTCGACCCCACCTTGTATAGACAGCTTATTGGTTCTCTCATGTATTTGGTAACACTAGGCCAGGTATTTGCTAACACTAGGCCAGGTATTTGCTTCACAGTCAATACCCTCAGTTAGTTTATGGTAGAACCGAAGAGGGTACATTGGGCAGCAGCGAGGCATATTTTGAAGTATGTGCACAGCACAATCCAGTATGGGTTGAGATATACTCGAGGGGATGACATCAGACTATGTGGGTTCACAAATCCAAATTGGGCAGGTAGTTCAGTGGACCGGAAAAGTACCTCGCGAAAAAGTACCTTTAGGTACTGCTTTAGTGTTCGATCAGAAATGGTCTCTTGGGGTAGCAGGAAGCAGAAGTCAGTAGTACTGAGCTCTGCAGAAGCAGAGTATATGGCAGCAAGCCCAGCGACGTGCGAAGCTATATGGCTTCAAAAGCTATTGGTAAGCTTGTTCAGGCAGAGGATGGAGGCGACAAGTGTCTACTGTGATAATCAGAGTTGCATCAAGCTCTCTGAGAATCCAGTGTTTCATGACAGGTCGAAATACATAGATATTCCGTGTCATTTCATCAGAGATTGTGTGCAGCGTTGAGTGGACTAGCTACAATATGTTCCCACAAGAAAAGCAGGTTGCAGATATACTCACGAAAGCTTTAGGGAGAGCTAAGTTCGTCCATTTCGGAGAACAGTTGGGTATGGTGGAGAACCCATTTCAATAGCAGGGATAGATTATTTCAGATGCTTCTTAGTTACAGTTGCAGCAGCAACAAATGAGAGGGAGTTGCAGTACAGATGTAAAGTTAGCAGCAGTATGGCGATGTCAGTAGCAGCACAGATGTAGCATCAGAGTTGTGCAGTGGTTGGTGAGCAGTAGCAGTCAGTCACAGAGGCCAAACATCAGCGGCGTGACAGAGAGGTGATAAAGAAACAGGGTGTTGTAGCAGCAATGGTGCAGCGCTAGAACACCTTTCTCGCTAAGAGGGAGTGTTAATTTTTGTAGCATTGGAGGCGTTCTAGTCTCGAAACTTTGTGGAGAGGCTAAAACACATTACATCTCCAAAACCCAAAAATCGTTTCTGCAAATTGCACCTAGACATGGCTCAATTAGATTGTTAGCTTATTTTTAAATATTTCCTAAGTCTAAACTTAGGGAATATGGTTATTTAATCATTATTAATTGAGATAAGGTGATAATCATCTAGAAACTCACACAGATTAACAGAAAATTAATCTGGGCCATTGATTAAGTTCTAATCTTGGTCGTTGGTGCTCCAACAAAAGATTATAAGAAGAAATCAATGGTTAGATGGAGAATACACCAATGTAGATACTCAGTGATCTAGGAAAATCGATTTTCCAATAGCAGAGTGATTCAGCGAGAGGAATCGAGCCATAGATCGAGTAGTAGGTGGCAGAGGAGTGAGGCAGTTTTCCGATACAAGTAATGTCTGACACTGAGATGACTACAATGGTGTTGAATGCTCTACCAGAAGAATGGGCAAACTTCACTTCAAGTTTATATGGGAAGAAAGAAGCCACACCATTCCATGATTTATGGTCTCTATGTAAAACTGAGGAAACAAGATTGAAAGCCAAAGCTGATACAGGATCAAGTGAAGGGAATCAAGCCTTTGCAGCCATATCCAGGAAGAAAGGAAGATTCAGAAAATTTGTTCCTCAAAATAAAAGAAGAAATATGGACAAAGTACGATGCTTTGGATGCAATGAATTTGGGCATTATAAAAGAGATTGTCTTAAATCTGGAAAGAACAAGAGGAAAAGGGAAGAAGCCCATATCTCAGAATGAGGGAAGAACCTGATGCAAAGAAATATAAGAAAGAAGAAGTGAGGGATCTCTATTATGATTGAGATCATCTTCCTCTTTAAGTGATTTATGTTGATTATAAAATAGTATGATAGGAAGCAATGTATATTGATAGCATCATGATAGAAGCATGGTAGGAGCACTTGGTGAAACAGCTCCGGGAAAACCTCACTGATAACAATTATGATGGAAGACAGTCATCAAGATCAAGGGTCATCATGGAAACAGGTGCTGACAGATTCTAATGGAATTCTCTATGAATTCACTAGTTAGAAAGAAAGCAGAATGGTTTCACCAAGAATTCTATGCTACAAAAATTCTGGGATGTGATGACATATTGATGAAGCAGATCATGGGAATGAAGCTTCTCATTCTAGTAAAACTACTACAAGATGACCCAAAAGAAAAAGGTATAAGGTGTATATATATTTATATGCTGACATTGGATGTTGTGAAGTCATATGGTTGCAACCTGTAGGTAATGGACTTCTATATTTAGAAGTATAATCTATGGAGAAGGATCTCTCGATGCACTGACAAATGAAATCAACATAATATATCCTTATATGGAATATGAGGTGGTTGTATATGAACAAGGAACTGGAAATTGTAAGTTCCTGGGAATGAAAATGTGCAAAAGGGAAGAGATCATGTAGTGCAACCATGTGAAGAGGCAGTTATCATCTGAAAGCCAAGAAGATGTGGCTCGAATATCTCCTGGAAGACTCTGATAGAAGTCTGGTAAATAAGAAGACCCTTGACAAGACATATCATGAGGAGATGAGTCAATCTGAATAGAGGATGCCGATGCCTACAGGAAGATGTCATGGTGAAAGATCATCACTGAGGTAACTTTTGTTTTTCAAAGTTCATACGTATATGTTTATCTGGATGAATTTGTGCAGGGCTGCTAATCATGCGAAAGGATGTAAAGTCCTTGGAGATGATTCGAAAGAAAGTAGCATGGCATAATAGGTGGACTAGATAAGAAAGACAGATGAATCACTTTCTGGTAGATGACAAGACTCATGAATGAAAGTGATGGATGATCTGTGCCCTATGGAGCTAAAGTTGAAGATTCCTCAATATCGAAATCCATGACATCGAGGGGAGGAATTCTTCATGAGCAGCTGGGTGTCTCACCATTGTTGCTGCAGATCCCTGATTAAGAGGGAGCCTGGTGATCAATTTCCTACTTAGAAGAAACTAGGTAATTCCTAAGAATGAAATTAGGTATATTCCTTATACAGGAATGAGTACATTCCCTTGCAGAATATGTCCTCCCTCGCTGAAAGGGAGAGATAGACACATCATTCTAGTCTTCACTTGGAAGACAAAATGGAGGATTGGGTAATCATCTGGCATTCGATACTCTTTGAGAATACATTAGGGCATTCAAGATAAGAGTAGTCAGGGACCAATGTTCTTTGAGGGCTAGCTACCCAAGAGAAGAATAGTCCAAGAAGGTCATACTTTGGGAACACCCGAGTGGAGTATGTACCTTGGAGAGACAATGACTATGGTGTTTATAAGTCATGTGTCTCGCCAGCATTGTAGCCCATTGTCTCGTTGACAGATGGGGTTGTTAGTCAAGGCCTTGCACTAGGACAATGCTGGTTGATATGATGCTATACATATGTGATTACCAATCTGATTCTTCTTATGAGATCCTTCAATTTGAAAGTGACCATGTACCTATATGAATACCTCCCTAGTTAAGAGGCAGTGTTGAAAAGTGTAACTAGGATCGGTCTTCATATTGACTATGTAATTATGAATTATGTAAAGAAGAAGACAAAGATAATAAATGTATTTTGTTGTACTTGCTTCATGGGTTTCATGAGCAAGATTTTATTATAGGTCAATAGACTTCTTCTTGATGTCTATAGGGGTTTGTCTTCGAATATAATTAAGAGTCATGATTATGAAGTGTCTAGTCTAAAGAATGTCTCCAAGACCTTGTGGAAGAATGGCACATAACAGCCCCCTATGTTGCCCACATTAAACGCTGCAAATAAGGCTCAAAGCTTCACTCTCAACGCTGGAAAATATGCTCTTTAAATCGGCCCTCAAACAGTAAGAAAAGTCAGCCCTCAAGCAAATGTATGGTCGGCCTAAAAGACAGTGAAACTGTGCCTTATATATAACCTGTTCTGCGGATTTCCTGAGACAGAAAAATTGTGAATTTTCTCTGTGATTTCCACAGTCAACAGTGCAGATATTCTCTGTGATTTCCACAGTCAACAGTGCGGATTTTCTCTGTGATTTACACAGTCAATGGTGCTGATTTTCTCTGTGATTTCCACAGTCAACAGTGCGGATTTTAAGAAGTCAACAGTGCAGATTTCAGAGGTCAACAGTACGGATTACAGGACTGAAAATGCGGATTACAGAAGTGATGAAGTGCGGATTTCAGAGGTGAACAAGTGTTGATCTCAGAGATTAATAAGGGTGCGGATTTCAGAGCTTAAAGGTTGCGGAATTCGTTGTAATTTCCACAGAGAAAAGTGTGGATTTCCTGAAGTAAGAAAGTACAATATTCCTAAGGTCTATAAGTGCGGATTGTACAGAGGATATAAGTGCAGTTATCTGAGGTCTTGTACAGGGTTAAGAAAAGCACAGAACCTGAAACTTAAGCGAAGTTGAAGGCAGTGTACAAGGTACAAAAGTATGAGAGGTGAAGAAGATTCAGTCTCCAATAGTTGACAAAGTAATAAGAAGTGAAAATTAGAGACCGAGATCTCTAGTACTAGTACAGGTCAGTGCAGATTGGAGCAGAAAAGAAGGATAAGTGTTGGAGGCAGTCAAAGAAGTAAAGACAAGGCCTTGGAGGCATTCATAGGTCAAGGGTCTAAGTCTCGGTCATGGTACTTGTCATTTGAAGATCTATAAGAGGAATTTCTCGTGGGTTTTCCTCTCCAAGAGGGAGAGGTTTTGCCTTGGCTCGAAGAGCCTAACTTTGCGTCTTTTGTATTTTGGCAATTAACTTGATGAAAGACTAAATAAGCTAAGCAAGAGAAGATATAAGTAACTCAAGTAAGCTCACAAGTAATTATCAAGAAGAGAATTTGAATTAATCTTCGGCCCTCCAGATTCTCAACAAGAACTTCCTACTTTGTTGCTCAAGGCTATGCCTGTCTAAACCTGCAACTTGTAGAGATTCTTCATCCTCACACCTATTTGCTTCTTACATCCAGAAGCGAAGTGTTGGAGGTAAGTGCAAACCCTGTTGAAGATGACGTCATAACCCTTGTCCTCAAGGGTAGCTACCAAAACAAGGTTCTGCTTTAATCTTGGAACATAGAGGGCATCTCAGAGATGTAGAGGATTACTTGACTTCCTCTGAAAATTGATAGTACCAATACCTCTAGTTGCATACATGACATCATCTCCTAGCTCAATATGTAACTGCATGTCCTTCTCCTTCACGTGGCTAAAACTCTTCCGGTTCCCAGTCATGTGGAAGGATGCTCTTGAATCAATATACCATGCACTGTTGTATGTTGAGTTTTCCATGCAAGCTATCAATAAGAAATATTTCTTGAACTAGGCAGAAAATGCATCTACCTCCGCTGATGCAGCTACATGATCCTTACTGGACACCTTCTTCTGCTTAGGACACTTAGTGGCATAGTGTCCAAACTCATGGCAATGGAAGAACTTGATCTTGCTTAGAATGTTAGATCCTTCTTCTTTCCCTTCTCACTGGACTAGGCCACTCCTTGGCCCTCCTTGCCCTTAGCCTTGTTGCTCTTGCCCGCCAAGGAAAAGTTCTCCTCGTCCTTTATCTTCATCGATCTACCATCTCTGGTCCCTCTCTAGATCTCTTCCTAAACACAGTCAGTCCATAGCCTTTTCCAACTGGGAAATTTTTCTTTGCCACTTACTTCATCTTGGAAACCATACCAAGACTTGTGAAGTCCTAGAAGAGAAAAACTCACAAGTTCATGCTCTGGTACAATCACGCCCACACCAACCAACTCATATTGTACCTGAGTGAACCTTGAAAAATATGTGACAATGGGCTCTCTAGCACTCATCTAGATACTCCATTCTTAGATTCTCCTTAAGAGCAAGCTTCCTAGTATCACTGGTACTCTAATACAGATTTAAAATAGCTTTGAACATCTCAAAAATTGTCTTCTTTTCATGGATATGAGGAACTATATGATCATTGACCCCTTCTATAATAATCCCCCTGACCTTTATATCATTCTTATTATGTTGGGCCAACTATTGGGCATCTTGTGGTGGTGGAATTGTGTTTTTGACAAACTCTCCCACCCCATAATCTTCCAATACTATCGTGAACCTCCTTTTCCAAGAGACGAAGCTAGAGGCTCCCTCTAAACAGTGGTCTAATCTCAATCCTTAGAACGTCGTCCTACTTACCCAGAGAGCTCTCCAACACATGCCCACTAACATCGTTGTAGTCCTTCACAAGAAGTTGTACTTGGGGCACAATAAGGGAACTTCTAACAACCCTCCTATACTGTACATAAGCTGCCACCAAATCTATCGAATTTGGACCTACACCAACTTAGTAATCATTAACTCGAAAGGACAACAAAAAAACATACCTTTGAATGTCCACTTTTGTCCTTAAACTTTCAGCCCTATGCACACTACTATCTGAAGTTTTTCGACCCTGGTTAAGGCAACAGAGCAATCCACGTCTTGGCCTCAAAACTTTCACAAACCCTCCTCCGCAGGGCCAAATCTCCCATGCTGGAACTCAACCCTTTTTTACATCTCCTCCAAGGTGAAATTTACCTTAGTTCTGCCTCCTATCTAGGGCTCGAACCTTCTGCAATAAACAAAGACAAACATGGCATGTTCACAAGATGTTTGCACCACAAATCATGCATAGAATTTTGCCCTAGGCATGCGTCCAATAGTCCCTCTAGTCGGCCAGCACAGGACATACAAAAAAGACCCAACCTTGCCCTTTTTCACTTCTAGCGTGACTCCTTTAGAGGTTGCGGATACCTCAGTCCTTCTCCAATGATGAATTACTCTTGTGATGTATTGATCAACTTGTGTTGGTCTTATTTTGTTCCTTGCTCTAATTGTTGAAAATGGTAACTAGCATCGATCTTCATAATTGTTTATGTACCATGACTTGATGTAATCGATGTACTTGTCAAAAGAAAAGGAAAATAAAATTATATTTTGCAAAAGAAAAATTATTTATTGAAGAATGGGTTTCTTGCCCATTGATTATTTTATTAGTTTTGGCACCCATTATGTGCCCTAGGATTTTGACAAGGTCAAGGTCATGATGTAAAATCCCTTAGAGGGCTCTTGGATCAATGTAAAAAAAAAATATTTTTGAATGTAAAAAGGACAAGAAACCACCAAGTGATGGGTCAGCCAGCCCACCAAGTCGGCCCCACAAGAAGGAAGTTGCACCACACCAAGAGGCTATATATAGAAGAGCCATTCGACCTCCAAAGGCACAAAATCAAGTTCGCGTCTCTTGAAGTCTGAGGCAAAAACAGAGTGAGGAGGAAGAGATGGGTAGAGAGGAAGTAAAGAAGAACCTTTTTTTTGGTCTTTGGTAACTTTTCTTTGTGCTAGCAAGCTCGCACATGTGGGAAGGGATATTGTTTTTGGTGCAGATTTTTCGCCCTAGTGAAGAGAAACAATCCGAGTTGCAAAAGGAAGCTTTTGATTGGGTGGTTAACCCTCACTTGGTGAGTTACCTTGGTCAAGGTCTGGAAGTCTTCCTTGAGAATTTTATAATAGAAAGAAGTTATGGGTTTTCCCTTGTGGAGGGGTTTTGCCCTGGCATAGTGCCTATATCTGGTAGCTTTGTTTTGCATTGTGATCTTCTTCTATTGGCATTATCTTGATGATAAACATAATGCACTAATAATGATGATGAATTGAACTAATATCACAAGTAATGTCAATGTTGTAAGAGAAAAACATTAAAAGTAACCCTAATTGTACAAGCTCTAGTTTTTCTCAACACTGATACCCTGTAGAATTTCCTTGAAATTATGGAGTTGCTTGATGAACCAACTGAAACTGGGTTCGATTCACCAAGACCCAAAATATCTCTACCAAAAAAATTTGCAACAGAGTAAACACAAAATTAAAAACACAATCACATAATACAGTAACATTATTTTCTAAAACCCAACTGGGAAAACCCTCTACTAGTTGTAGAATTTTATTGAGAAAAGTCTGAACAAACAGATTTCTTTTATAAGGCTATAGTGTTTCAATAGAAAAACAAACTAGTTCTCTCTGCTAATCCTTAACTAAAACTTCCTACAAATAACCCTGAACTAGCTCCTCCTTGCTTGTGCAGTCTCAGCCCTGCTGAAAACCTCCTATCTCGTAGCGTTGAACCGCCCACTATTCTTTAGGAATTAACCCCTAAATCTCAGCGCACTTCTACAAGGAACTTCTCTCCTTTGACCTACATATAGGCTTCTCCTTATACACTACCCTAGCAACAAGCTCTCACACACACAACATGTGCATACAAGAATAAATTACAAGGTGCCTTCGTCCTCCTTTTATGCTTTTTGATTCAACGATAGCTGGTACGTTTAAATTTAGAACCCAAACTTTGATTTGTTAACTGAGTCTAACTGACTCTTCTAACTCGTCCTAGCCTTAATTAGAACTGAAGCTCACAATTCGTCTTTTTCCAAATCTAAACTCACGCTTGGAGATCCACTTAACTGCCTCTCCAACTCTACATATGAGTCAAACTAACTCTTCCTTTTTTCAAGAACTCGTACTAGCCAAAAGGGGAACAACTTGAGGTCTTTCTTGACTAAGGCACTGTTGATTTCTGGTAGCATCGGATGTGCTCTAAGTCTCAAATTTTGCAAGGAGGCTTAGACACATGTATTCCAAAGAACCCAGAAAGCGTTTTGGGAAATTCCACCCAAATTGTGTTTTATTAAAATAATCAATTATTTTTAAATGGGAGCTTAAGTCTAAACAAAATAAAATAATTAAAGCATATTAATAAAATAGGGTGTGAATCTTCAAGAAAAAAATGGAGATCAAGTCAAGTTAATCTTAGCCGTTGATTAGCGATTTAATGTCAGCCTTTGAAATCTCAACGAGAAGATTATAAGAAGGGCTTGATGGGCATTTGGAAAAACACATCGAGTGAGTCTAGAGATTGATTTTCTCACGTGAGCATTGCTCAGCAGTGAAGAAGATCATCGAGTTGATTCGATTGTAATTAGGGACAGTGATAGTTCTGATTGGGAAGCCTTTTCCTGAGCCAAGAATACATAGCAAAGAAGGCAGAGAAGAGGACGCAGAAGAGGCAGCATAGTAGCTACGCAGAGGCAATGCTGCAGCCTTGAGGAGATCAATGATTTTGCTAAGGATCAATTAGATCCAGTGCTGAAGTGTAGGGGTGTGATACCGGGGGGGCCAGAAGATCAAATCCAGTTAGCAAAAGATCCGATAGAAGGAGATGACGCAGTTCCTAGCGAAGGTGATGTAGATTTGCGCAGAGGCCGTGTGGGCCCTGGGGCTGTCCAGTTCAGCGTGGGGTCAGTGTCGGATCTCCAGTGTTAGTGTGAGGACATTTTTATCATTAATTCTCTGTCAATAATTTTCTCTATATGGATGGCCAATAAGGCATCCTAGTTGTATTCAGAACTTCTTCTTAATAAAATCAAACCCTCATCTATTGCACCAGTTTTCCCACATTGGGTTTTTCCGGGGACTTAGTCCAAAAATAACAGTGTCATGTGTGTTATTTTCTTCTTGCTCAGATCTTGTTTAATTTCCGCAATTTATTTAAGTGAAGGTTGCAGTGTGATGTATTCAGTGTTTGACGTAGATAATTGCAAAATAAATTGTTAAGTAAAAGTTAACAATTAGGTGAATACTTTCCAGTTGCTGCAATAGGATTCCGGTGTAGGAATTTTCACATGGTATGTTGTAAGTCTCTAATTTTGCAGGGAAGCTTAGACACATGTATTCAAAAGAACCCAGAAAGCGTTTTGGGAAATTCCATCTAGATTGTGTTTTATTGAAATAATTAATTAGTATTAAATGGGAGCCTAAATCTAAACTTAGGGAATTAAAATAATTAAAACATATTAATAAAACAGGGTGTGAATCTTCTAGAAAAAGACGGAGATCAAATCAATTTAATCTTAGCCGTTGATTAGCGATTTAATCTCGGTTGTTGAAATCTCAATGAGAAGGTTATAAGGACTTGATGGGAATTGGGAAAAACACACCGAGTGAGTCTAGAGATCGATTTTCTCAAGTGAGCAGTGCTCAGCAGTAGAGAAGATCATCGAGTTGTTTCGATTGCAATGAGGGGCAGTGATAGTTCCAGTTGGAAAGTCTTTTCCTAAGTCGAGATACATAGCAGAGAAGGCAGAGGAGAGGACGCAGAAGAGGCAGTGCGCGGCCACGCAGGGGTAGCGCTGCAGCCTTGAGGAGATCAGTTATTTTGCTAAGGATCAATCAAATCTAGTGCCAGAGTGTCGAGGTGTGAGACCGAAGGGGCCAAAAGATCAAATCCAGCCAGCAGAAGATCCGACAGAAGGAGCTAACGCAGTTCCTAGCCAGGGCGACGCAAAGACTGCACAGAGGCAGCGTGGCGCTATCCAGTTCAGCATGGCGTTGTCCAAGCAACAAAGAATCATGATATAAGTTTGCATGCATCAATGGGCGTTTGGGAATACTCAGTTCTAATGGATAGTGTTTCATTCTCTCTTGATTCACGTCCAGGCACCGCCATTAGTTTTGAGACTATAAAATATTACAAAGGTCGTTGACTTAATCCTCCCCAGATTGAAAGACCTCAAAAGGAAAAACCAAATCTGGAGGAGATTTTTCAAATTTTTGTTAAAACCCTAAGGGGGAAATAAACCTTCATAGGGGTTTGGGGTTCACATCTAGTGGAAGATCTTAAGCAAATTGTTCAAAACAACCTGGATATGTCAGAGCTTTTACAAAATTTGATTTCGTGGATATTGCTGCAAGACATCATACAATTGAAAGATTATGGCATAGAAAGGAACTCCATCAAAATATTAAATCTGAGGTTGAGGGGTGGAGGTATCAGAAACCCCAGTGGACCAGCTTTGTTCAAGGATGCAGTGAAAGGGAAGGTTGTGGCTCCTGTGGATCAGATTCAAAATCTACCAAGACCTTATATAGTTGAACAAGTGAAAAAAAGCATCAATAATGGACGTTAAACCCCAGAGGTAAAATCGCTTTTTACTGATCTACAATCTAAGGCATTAATATGCAGGTTTGATGCCTTTTGGCCGATATTTGAAGATTTACATTAGTGGGTATTTTCTTCTTGGACACCCAACTATGATCTCTACTTATGTTGCAATGGTTTCTTTGTAGTTCAATTTGACACACAGAAAGATATGGAGAAAGTCATAAATGATGAACCATGGTTTTGGGGTAGAGTTAGACTTTTTATTACCCCGTGGTTTGCAAAATTTCATGCTACAAGCATGGTGGTCATTACAATGCTAGTCTTGGTGAGATTACCAAATCTCCCTCTCCCTTTCTGGCACCATCAGGTCTTCGAAGATATTGGAAATACTCTTGGAAAAATAAAATAAAAAATGGATTATGATAGAATAGAAAAAGGTAAATTTGCATTTGCCAAAATTTGTGTGGAAATAGACCTTAGCAAAGGTCTACCTGACTGTATCCATCTACAACATGAAAACTATCAGTGGACCCATGTTTTAGATTATGAAAATATGGCATTTAGATGTCGAATCTATTTCAAATAGGACACCTGTAGAACACATGCCCACAGGAAAAAAAGATCCCAAAAAAGAAAAAGAGGTAGGGTTGTTAGCCCAGGGATGGAAAGTACATGACAGCGTTGAGGACGAAGAAGAGATTATGGTGAATACTCCAAATATTGATACTCAGGCACGACATGGCAGTGGAGTAAATGAAGGAGATGGGGATCAGTCAGGAATGGTGACTCAAATCCGGAAGGATACAAAATTAGCATAGATCAAAGCACCAAAGCAATAGAAAGAGGAAACACTCATTGAAAAGAGATTGGGGAGTATAAAGAGAACCCATGTATCCGAGAGCTCAAATTCAGACAAAGAAGTCCCTTCACAGGAAGTTGGAAATCAATTGGCAATTGTAACAGCTAATCCCAACAATGGGTTTTGGCAAAAAGTTCAAAACAAGAAAGGAAAAAAGGGGAAGTTAAGTGATTATTATCACACTTAACCCCAACAAAATCATGTAAATTTTTACAGTTTTTGTTTTTGGTGCATCATCTGAAATGTTGACATGATCGAATGCCTAATGGCATCTACAGAGAGTAATTTTGTTCCTTGAATAAAATTGGAAATTAATATTCCCTTTTTTTACTGAATCTAAAGAAAGTGATAAGATCAAATTTTAGCCTTTGATCCTTCCTTTGAAGATCTCATGGAGGAAATAGGGTTATTAGAGAAATTATAAATTGTTGGAATGAGTGGATGAAGGACACACTAGAGATAACATCAAGTGAGAGAGAAGAGGGCCACTTTGGGTGAGAAGTGTTGATTTTCTTAAGAGAAATTGATCTTCTAATCTGATAATTACTTTCCAATGATTTCTTAATCAAGTTAATCTCAACAGTAATGCAATAATGACAATGGGATCATAAAGAGACAGCCAAGAACAAAAGAGACACAAATTTACCATGGGAAAACCCAACCTCGGGAAAAACCCAAAAACCTTTTCTTAGGAGAAATTGTTCAATTTAGCAAAAGTACAATCTAATATTTTTAAGTCAAACTTGGTCAACCTAGACCAAAAATCTAGCATAAGTCAAACCTGGTCATACAGGCCAAAATTCAGCCTCCTGCAACTGCCCAAAAACTCGGTCAACTCTACCTAGAAACTTGGCCAAATCTATCCCAAAAAATTACGGTGAACACAAGTCAAACAAACCTTAGAAAAGACTCAGTCAAATCTGGTCAACATTGGTCAAACTTCAAAAGACTACTTCTCTATCTCGCATGTGTGAACAAAAGATCAAATGTTTTTGTGATGACCTGAATTGTGTCCAAATGATGGAGGCCAAGTTCGTATTTATAGTGGTCTTGTGGCGCCCAAGGGGCACATCTCCTTGTTGGGCCAACTTAAAATTTTTGGGTGCCAACTGTTGAAGAATGTAACTAGATTTGGTCTTCATAATTGTATTTGAGTCATAATGAAATATATTTATCAAAAGAAAGAAAAAGAAATTTATTATTAAATAGATTAACTTATTAAAGCATGTGTTTCATGCTTGGGTCAACTGTCATAGGTCAAGCCTCCATTGTAGGCTTTTAGGATTTTTAAAGTCAAATTCAAAATCTATTTTGTTATGTCAAAAGATTCCTCTATCAAGTCACCTTGTAAGTCGGCCTCCAAACTAATCTTCTACAAGTCGGCCTCAAAAATTACTCATGTCGGCTCATTTTTCAGTCAGAAACAACTATAAATACACATGTAAACTCGGCTCAACAGAGAGATGAAGTAGGAAGTTCGATTGATTACAAAGAAGGATAATTTGAATAATTCAGGAGGTCAAAGTATTATATGATTGTGGGCCTAGACATTTAAGCTACCATATAACCAAAGTATGACACTCTTACTAGGCTACCACAGAACTGAAGTATGACACTCTTACTGGGCTACCACAGAACCGAAGTATGACACTCTTACTGAAGTATGACACTCTTACTGGACCACTACAGGACCGAAGTATGACACTGTTATAGGACCATTACAAGACCGAATTATGACACTATTACAGGACTGAAGTATGATACCATTACAGGACCAAAGCATGACATAATTGTTGGACTATAGGACCGAAGCCTATTGAGGATTGCAGGACTATATTATCATACTTTTGCAGGAGCAGAGTGTTGAGTACAGGACTGAAGAACAAAATACTAATACAGGACTCAAAACTGAAGCATGATGTAACAAGGTTGACTTGATGGATGGAAGAAGTCTTTGGTTTAGGTTATAAGGGTCTTGGTCATCTCAACTTATTTTAAATCTACTAAAGGAAGAGTTCTTGATTGGATTTTCCCCTACCTAGGGATTTTTCCCTACTTGTGCGCCTACATCTTGTGTCCTCTTTTGTTTTGGCATTAGGCTTGATGATAAGAACAAGATAATTAGGAAGAAGAACTAATAATTAAATGTCACAAGATAATGTCATAATAAGATAAATTTATGAAAAACCTTAGCTACTTCCCTAATGGATTTCTCAACACCAACTTGATCAATTTGAATTTAAATTTAATTTCCCTCCTTTTAATTTAGCTGAATTGTAGTTGGGGAATACCTCCCGCGACTACCCAAAAATAAACACTACCTCTTAGCTAGGGAGGTATTCACCTTGACTTCCTCAAATGTGCTCTTTGTTGAACAATTTCTCCATCCCAAGAAAATATTGAATGAGCCTGCTATGTTAATGTATCCATCCACTTCATGTCCTATTCCATAACTATGTGGAAAACATCTTCCATCAGCAACATCCAAAGGATCTAGTTACCCACTAGGCAAATACCCTTCGGCAATATGGTCAGGTACCCCTTCACTAGGGTAAAAGCAAAACTAGTCCTAGGCCACCAACTATCCAAGTCGTCACTTGGAACTAGGTCAATTCTCTCTAACCAATAGTGAAACCCTAGGCCAATTTACCATTCCCTCGTGTTGTCACAGGATACTTGAATGGTAAAACACTTGCCCGATGCTTTGGGGCATTCAATCTACCCACTAGCCAAGCAACCCTTGGCAATATGGTCAGAGCCTTCTGAACGGGGGAGCACTCTAAGCCCCAATGCTCTCTATGCCATTCTCCCTAGCCACATTACATGGCACCCAATCAATACCCTTGACCTAGGGAGAATGTCTGCCCTTGATGCTACAGCATCAACACTCCCTCTCAACGAGGGAGACATTCTCAACCACTCGAAGCTTGTCCCTGAAATATACAAACTTCGTCCAAGACAAAGGCTTTGTGAGAATGTCAACAACTTGCTCGTCTATAGAAATGTATTGGAGCCTCAATGCTCCCTATTGTAACATGTCTCGAATGTAGTGGTACTTGATCTCAATGTGCTTCAACCTATCATGGAAAACTGGATTTTCCAAAAGCTTCACACAGCTTTGATTGTCACAATGTATCACATTTGTCTCCAAACACCTAATCAAACAATCCTGGGAGCAGCTTCCGAAGCCACACTGCTTCACAAATCGTCAAACTAGCTGAAATATACTCAGCCTCTACAGTGGTTGAGTGCGACAGATGTTTGTCTCTTGCTCATCCAAGATATCATAGCAGAACCCAAACTGAAGCAACATCCTAATGTACGCTTCCTGTCTTGGGCACTTCCTGCCCAATCGGAATATGTGTATCCATGCAGTTGTATTTCACCATTTGAGACATATCTCAATCTATAACTAACTATACCACACAGATATCTCAACACATGCTTTGCCGCAATCCAATGTACATGCCTAGGTTCCACCATGAACTGACTTAGAGTATTCAATGCAAAGCAAATATCAGTTCTGGTATTAATCAGATACATCAAGGATCCAATCAATTGTCGATACATAGAGGGATCCACCAGGTTTTTCAGATTGGTCATCATGGGAGTGGCCATGGACTTGCAGTCCATCATCCCAATCTGTGAAGGATCGTAATAATATACTTCCTTTGACCAAAGAAGATCTCACTCAGCTTCTGCTACACTTCTAATCCCAAGAAGTAATGCATCAAACCTTGATCCTTCATCTCGAACTCAGAGGTCAACTCCCTCTTACACTAATCAATGAGATTTTTTGTTCCTATAAAAAACAAGCCATTAAAATATAATAACAAGATCACAGACTCACCTTTAACAACCTTGTAGTAAAGGTTGGGATCAACATCACTTTTGGTAACACCGAAACTCATCAAGTATCCATCAATTTGAGAATACCAAGCCCGAGGTGCCTGCTTGAGTCAGTACAAAGCCTTCTTTAGTCTGTAAACATGAGACTCCCTTTCATGTACCTCAAAGCCCTAAGGTTGTTCTATGGACACTTCTTCCTCAATCACTCCACTAAGGAAAGTGGCCTTTATATCCACCTGATGTAACCTCCAACAAATAAAAGAAGCAATAGAAATAACAGTTCTAATAGAAGTGTACTGGGCGAATGGAGCAAATGTCTCTTCATAGTCCTCTCCCTTTTTCTGGGAGAACCCTCTTGCCAAAATCTTGCTTTGTACTTCTTTATGCTACTATCTATCGCATAATTGATCTTATAAATCCACTTGGAAGTCACCACTGACTTCCCCTCGGGTCTTGGCAAAATTTCCCACACATCATTCTTCACGATGGATTGATATTCCTCCATCATGGCATTCTTCCAAACTTGTTGGCCTGTTGCCTCTGAACTAGAAACTCTTTTGGTCATCTGGCATGGTTCTAGATGTTTGTACAATTCTCCCTCTCAAACACAAATCACTCTTGTTGAGTTTATGCTCAATCCTGGGAGAATCCTCTTGCCACAAACTTTGCTTCACCCTTTGCAAGGCTTCCATCTGCTACCAGAATCACTACCTTGGCAGCCTTCACTATATACCTGCAAACCTCAACAGGAGGCCATGGAAGAAATGATTATAATCAAGCAAAAGATACAAAGACAAGAGCTTAACCAAAATATAAAGTAATAATAATCAAGGAAGAAAGATATGAAGTACTTATCTTTTGATCTGAGGATTGTAGGGAATTGTCAACTCCCTCTTGATCCTTGCCTTCTTGCAAAAATCACTGAAATCCATTTACAATATCCTCAAGCTAAAAATGTTCATCCTTTACCTCATCATCATCTACTAATGCATGTTGCTTTCCTTTCCTTCCTTGCATGAATTGTATGAGCTAAGGTTTCTTCATCCTCAAGTTACCCAACCACACCAAAGGCTCAATTGCAAGTTGAGACATCTTCATGTTGATAGGAAGATTAACCAATTACAAACTCTGTTGGAATTCTGCAATCTAGGTCTTGTTCTAGGGTTTTGCAAACCCTTAGGACCAAGACTTCACTACAAGTCATATCCTTCTAGAATTCTAGGGTTTACAAACCCTAAGACTCTCAAATTTCATCGACACCCTTTGCAAGTCTAACAAACTTGTCATGTGCAAATTATCCTGTTATAGTCATGGAGCCATTCATTGTCCCTTGAAAAGAATTTGACACTGATCCATTACAAGATATCATCATATCATCTCACGCCTTTGAAGATCATTTACCACAGGTGAATCTTATCACTAGAATTTTTACTTTATACAAAAAAAGTAGGTGAAGAAGGGTTTCTCCTAAGCTCCCTCTAGCTCTGGAGTAAATTACTTGGTGGACAAATCAATGTGCTTGGTCAAATTAACAACTTCCCCTTGCATACAATTTCACAAGTCTTACAAGCTATCCTCCAATGCTCACACAAAGGCTTGCTCTACAAATGCTTGTCAAGGACCCTTCTTCAACCATATAGTACAAAGTTCATGACAATGTACAACTCCAAGGAAACTCTCTGCGTCTGTGATACAAGACAATAGCTCTAAAGGAAACTTTGATACAACACATCACACTTCAAGTTGCCAAGCGATTTTGGCACAGGTGTATGGATCATACTCAGTTCAACCGCTTTTACCAGGCCTTATCTTGCCTTGGACTAGGCCTTATTAATGACAACACTTTTGATTATGCCTCTAGATAGCTTCCTAGACATGCCTCAACATAGTCCTTTCAACCAGGCCTTAACTCGATCCTGCAACTCAGCTTTTTAGAGTTTTGTTCATCCATTTTACTTCAAAGTGCAACCTATACTCAGTATCGGCCCTCTTTGTTTACACTATGTTAAAGTACTTGGGGTTCGGGGATTATAGGCTTTCATGCAATTTCCGATGTCACTTTAAAAAAAAACTTTTACATCATGGTAAGTAAGGAGGCCATTCCATCAATTCTATCCATGTCTTATGAATAGAAACCACTCAACAGAGTTTCGATTAAAAATAAATAAATAAATTGTTTGTGGCCAGATTCCTTTAGGCTGTCGTTATCCTTCAAACACCTGTCATTCAAATTCCATTCTTAAGACTTGCTACTAGCTACTCCATGTTGGAAATACTGAGAGGGGGGGTGAATCAGTAATTCTTAACAATTAGCACTTTTTAATCTTTTTTCAGAGCGTTAGTTAATCTTAATTATTATTGTTGTTCTTCTTCATATAATCATAAACAATAATCAACAATGAACAACACCATACAATAATATAGAAAGATAAAACAGCAGACACATATTTTTAGGTGGAAAACCCCCTTCGGATCAAAAACCACCGAATGCTTCATAGTAATTGTCTTCTTCTCTCTTTTAAAAGAAAATAATTACGTCATGATTTCAGCTATAACTTAGGGAGGCATCAACCCCTTAATTCACAGGCTACAACCTGTAGAATACTCATACACACAATAAGCATGTTGCAACTAGAAGGACGCCCCAACACCCTGTAAGTCAAGCCACAACTGAAAGGATGCTCCAATGCCCTGTGATTTATCAACATCAACTGAGAGGACGCCCCAACGCCCTGTGTAGGCTATGAATTGCCCTAGCACCACCCTGTCGCCCTAAAGTGTTCTCAAGCCACAACCTGAAGGTGACTCCAATCACCCTAAAGAGCTGGCAGACCACGTTTCACAATTTTCAGATTGGATCCCCCTGCGCTCTTAATCAATATAAGAAGATTATATAAAAGATAATGCTACTATGCTGAATACAAATATCTTGAAAACTTCTGTTGCACAAAACTGCTCAACTGACCAATGCCAACCCACTTAAAAATCACTGTACATCACTAACCACTGCACATCACTATCACTGCTCAACTGCACATCATTGCCACTACCTAAACTGTCATATCACTGCTCAACTATCATTGCACTGCCCATGAATGAATAAACAACAAGAGCTCATAAGCAAACAACCTCATCATTGAACCAATGCATATACGAGGCACCGAAGAGTAATAATAGCTCAAACCAAGGTGTCTCAGGTCATCCCTATGACCTGCTTGCAAAGCTCTCAAACTTGGCCCAAGGAGGGCTATAAGCATATGTATTTTTCTTGCTCAGATAATCAATGTCTTGGTAACATCATCATTTATTGTTTCCATGTAAGATCACTATTCAAGAATGTTGTTACAAAAATATTGTTATGTCAAAATTATTAATATTGTCACTGTTAAAGTCATCAAGACTACTACACACAATATAATAGTTTAGTTCAAGTTTCTATGCCTCTTATTGTGTAAAGATGAAACCTTTTGACTACTTCTAATAGTGTAATATCATAAATATCAAAAACACATTCCCAAATGTAATAAGTCAATGTTTCATTGTTACACTAAAACACTATTGTTCATTGGAACAATCTCACAAACACTCTTGTCTTTACTACTTCAAGTAATCAACTACCACTTATCAAGTCAAAATTCTTTTGTATCATTGTTGTAGGTTACTTGGAACTCACAGGTATCCTTGGTTTCAAATATTCAACTTTTCTAATCAATCATTGTTATGTACCCTTGTCTTTTGCTAGGATCAAACTCCCTTTATACTTGAAATCAAGACCAAGATGTAAACCGATACCCAATTAATCAGAAGCACTAATCTCTTCATAACACCTTTAACAATCTAGTTACTGAGGTGCAATTTCCTTAGGAAATTTACCTCAATTCAGGAAATTGCACCTCAATTCCACTCTTTATCATCTACTAAATAACCTCCTCATGAAATTTTCACACATCATGATAAATTATTTCCACATAAACTTATTGAATATATCAAGCATAATTTAGCATACTCTACTCATCAAAAATCAAATTGTCCGTGGTTTTAACATTTCAGTTGATGGTTTTTGAAACCCAACTGTCTCGTAATTACCTCCCAAATAAATTCAAACTCAATAAATATTTAGAACCAATAATTACCTCCCAAATAAATTCAAACTCAATAAATATTTAAAGCCAATAATTACCTCTCAAATAAATTCAAACTCAATAAATATTTTAAACCATTTATGAAACCACCACAATTTAGCCACCTACATTAATAATTATAAAATAATTCATAAACTCTGCTCATAATTACCGTGAACCACCATAAGCCATTTAAATTAGTTGTTTTTCATAACATTCCATGGTTTATATAACCAATAATGAATAAAGTAAAATGTTTATTCACCACAAATTATCCTTCCAAAATTCTAAACTACCCAGGGTTCAAATGAAATTTCCATTATGGGTTCCAAATATGATTATTATCTAGCTTGATAAATAAATAGCGTCACATTCTATCTATGATGCAAACGATTTTGACTTTCTAACTTACCTAGTCCTTGCCACAACAAATCATGACTATTCTCCCTAAATTCAAGGTATTTAGGGTTAGGGTTAGGGCTTCCTTGAAATATTGTTAAAAAACTTAGTGTTCCACAGGGACGCGTCCCCCAAGGTGGGGTGCACGCACCAAGGACGGGGGGACACTTGGGGAAACATTTCCCCACGTCCCCCTTTTTGGGAGATGTGGGGAGACGTAGGGGGAACGTTTCACTAGTGTAGGGAATGTGTCTCCCTAAAAAGGGTGCCTCTGGACACACCCCTTCAAAAGGGGGATGCCCAAGAGCACCCTTTTTGTGTTTCATGAACTTTTGTGTGGGGAAGCCTAATATTCAAGACTATGGCCCTAGTATTTCTATGCATTTTATGGTAATGTTAAATTCTTTTACTTAAATTTAACATTACCATGAAATGACTCGAGATGTTTAAGAATGGTTTCGACCTCATTGGATTTCATATGGAGAAAGTAGAATTTTAGATCTCACTCAAAATCTAGCAGAATTAACAATTCTTTAGGATTTCAGAATCAGGAGGATTGCAACATCTCCATTGGATTTTGTCATGTACAAGGGTATGGAACTAGTATTTAATCAAGAGCACCAATCCCTCTGTGTACCTTGATGTTAATGGAATTGGTTGTTGAACTCCTCTATCATGACCCTACTAAAAATGTATCCATCACTCAAACAAAATCTTGAATTGACATGCTACATTTTTTCTATCTCATGTTAATGCTTAGAGGGAGATATTGATGATAAAGATCCCAATATAGGTAATGATTTTGATGATATGTAGGTATTTGTTGTAGCATGATTTTTTTTTTGGATGCTAGAGACCATCTAGAGCCTATTGATGATGTATTTTTGGTTCAGGGATAGATTGCACTTGGTGCTATTTTGGTTATGTGCACCCTTACATGTTATATGAATGAGAACTTTTGCTTATTTGCGTATAAATGGTTTAGTTTCATATGGATGACCATGAATATATATGTTTTTCTTTAAAAATTGAATTTTTTGGGTATTTTTGGTTGGCCGGTTATTTTTGTTTGGTTTTTTTACCGATTCTCGGTTCAGAGGGTTTACCAATTAGATCATCGGTTCGGTCCCAATAAAATTGGTATCTACTATAGTCTATTTTTCTTAGTACTAATTATATTCTAGAATGATGAATGATGAATTTAAATTTTAAATCAATTTACATTCTAGAACGATGAATGATAAATTTAATTTTTAAATCAATGTAGATTCTAGAATGATGAATATGGATCAATGTATTTCATTATTGAATCTCATGGTGTATGGATGAATGATCAGTATGAATGATGTATGTATGTGAAAGATGAATATGGATCAGTGCATTTTATTATTTAATTCAATTATGTATGGATTAATATATTTATGCTTTCATTATTGAATATGAATTTGAATTTTATATATATATTAAAAAAAAGTATATACCACGACGTGTCCCCGGGGGGGGCCAAAATTTCCCTAAAATTTTAGGGTACTCCCACTCATCCCTGTGAAAAATCCTAAATCTGGATTCCTACTGCAACAAATCTGAATTACTTCTACTATTATTTTTGTTAATTATTTCATTACATTGAAATACCAAAGTAATTACTAAAGCAGTCTACATAAATAATACTGCGCAATGAATCTAAGTGCTGAAACAAACTAAACAAAATACAATGAAAAACAACCACATTTGACATAGTTATTTTTGGACTAAGTCCCCGGAAAAACCCAACTCGGGAAAATCGATGCAACAGATCTGAGGGTTTGTATTATTAAGCAGCAGAAACTTGAGTACAACTAGGGTGCCAATATCTGGCTCACCCTTCAGAGAAATCTAGACAACAAATGTAATTGTGAGATATACCTCACTTTGCAAGTCTCCGGCTGATCTAAACAGCGCTGGTGAAGCCCTTCTCTGCCTCTGCGTGAATGCCTACGCTGGAACTGCGTAAGCCTGCGTGGGCAAGCCAGAGAAACTGTGTTACCTCTTTCTGCAACTGATCTAGCTGATCTGAGACTGGATTTTGGCCCTCCTAGCTCAGAAACCCCAACCTCTAGCTATCTCTGAATTGACTCCAAGAGACACTTCGCTGCTTCTACGTGATTTTCTACAAGGACTGCATCACCCCTTCAGAAAATTGTGTTGTCTCTCTCTACGTAAGTGCTATTGAATATTGAATCATAATCACTTAGCAAACCCTGCCCTAGTGATTTGATTCTGATCAAAAGCTGTGTCTCCTCACACAAACTCAAAAATGCCAAATGCTCAATGTGCTCAACATACTTTCCATAGGCCCCTCACCCTCCTTATATTCTTCTATTGACTCTTCAACGGCCAAGATTAAAACGTAATCAAGGGCGAAGATTAACTTGGAGGTGATCCATGACTTTTTCTAGAAGATTCACACTTAGTTTAATTAATACCCTTTAATTAATCAATTTCCCTAAGTTTAGACTTAGGAAAACATTAAAAAATGATTAATTAATTTAATTAAACCATCTCTAAGTGGAAATTTCCAAAACCATTTCTGGGTTTTATGGAATACATGTGTCCTAGCCTATATACAAAGTTACAAGGCTAGAGTACATCTGATGCTACCATAAATCAACACTCCCTCTTAGCAAGGAAAGTGCTCTAGCAAAACAACTCAATGTGCTGCTCTGACTTTTGGAATATCTGTTGTTGTGTTGTTGATGCTACTCACCAACACTGCACAAGAAAATGTTGCATTTGTACTGCTGCTGACTCTGCATATTGCTGCCAACTGCCACTGTACTGCAACTCCCTCTGAATTCTGCAACCATGTTGTTGCACTGCGTGAGCACTGCGTTGTACCACTTGTGCACTGCACTGTTGCTGCTCATATGTTGTTGTTGCTGCTTCAGAAAAACAGCCGAAATTGGACAAGAAAATCTGCAATTGGTTATAAGATTGATTGTTGCTAGTTTTTGCACTAGCTCTCTGAAAATACTGCATTGTTGCTGCTCTGCACTGCGTGAGCACTGCGCTGTAGCAGTGTGAACTGCATTGTTGCTGCTCAACTATTGATGTTGTTGCTCCCTCTCTGCGTTGATCAGGCTCTAGTACTGCTAGCCACTGCATTGTCTTCTCATCTTCTACTGCAACTGTCCATCCTACTATTGTCTTTAGGCTATCGTAGCTCACATGTGATCCAAGAGTCCGGAAATACTCAAGGATCCTACCACTTGTAGATTTTGGATCTACAACTCCAAGTCAGCCCATTTCTCTCCTTTCGGAATATGAGCTAACATAGCACAATCTCTTTCTGCCTCAATCTTGGCAGCTCCTGCTTGTGGATCTTCCTTCTCCTCAAATCCCTTTTCTTAAGAGGACACTGTGTGGCATAATGTCCCATTTCCCCACACCGAAAACACTTGATCTTGGACAGATCTTTCTTCTTCTGCTTCTGTTGCCCCTTTGATGCAAGGGCATTGTTATCTTCTTCCTCCTTGACCTTCGACCCACTGCTGCCATCTTCCAAATGGATCTTGAGGAGGTATCTCCTCAACTCTTCTTGTTGTAAGGCTGCCCACATTGCTTCCCATCCTGGAAGCCTTTCTCTGCCCAGAATGCTCTGGACCAAGACCTGATAGTCTTCTGAAACCGAGTTCAGAGTGAGCCTTACCAGCTCTAAGTCTCTAAGAGCAACTCCTACTGCTGACAACTGGTCTCGAGTATCTTGAATACGAGACATGAAGGAATCAAAATGTTCTCCCTTCTTCATCCTGGTATTACGCATCTTCTCCTCCAAATACATCTTCCGCTGCTCGGAAGATCCTTGGTATAGCTTTTCTAGCCCTACCCACATCTCTCTAGCAGTGTTCTTAGTTGCTATGTGAGATACGATACGATCCTTCACACCATCTAGGACCAATCACTTTGCTCTTGCCATATTCTTCTTGAATTGCCTCAGATGTGCTACATCCAAGAGTTTTGCAATTACACTTTCAATGAAGGCCTTAAATCATGCTCATCAAGGAGAAACTCAATCCTTGATTTCTAGATAACAAAGCTGGAGGCACCCTGCAATCTATCTTGGTCACGCAGTCCATTGCTGGCCATCCCTTCAACTGTCGATTTCTTTCTCTAACCCTCTGCTTGTAGAAATTTGCTGAATAATGATTAATTATCCACCGAGACTATCCTGATCACATACAATTCGAATTTATATGCAACACATAATCTCTTCCACTCAGATCATCACACATGCGGAAATAAAACAAGCGATAGCACATCAAATCATCATACACATTAACACGGTATGTATGGGGAAAGCTTATAGCTGAAAACCCCGCAGCTATTGTGTATATTATAATGGAGAAAACATGTAACAAACTCAGTACAATACTCCTCACAAGTACTCGGTACTATCTCATGAAGTTACACACAAACTAGCTTGGTTTTGAACAAGTCACGGGTTCAAAACACATCCACTAATTGCTTGCCTCTATTGCGCAATCATGGCTTTAACCTATAAGTCCAAGGTTCGAATCTCCCTGGCTTGACAGCGCAATCATCATGGGAAATTCCTCCAAGTGTGGTGCAAATCTCATGCACAACTGATGTCGCCACTGATAGCTAACTCCACCCTTTCATCTACCTCTTTCACTGGTCTCCACTGAACTGATCATGCACTGTAGTGAAGTGATGTGTTCTTGAGTTGAATAATGAGTTACTAATTAATGAATTAAATAATATTTAATTCACTCCACTCATAACTAATTGATTAGCTAGTTAAACTAATCTCAACTAGTTCAACTAAGATAAACAGAACACAACTCCACTAGCTGTCTCATTAACTCCACCAAACTTCTGCCACTGAAGTCCTAACTGAAGTCAACCATGCATGTGCTCACAAAACCCTTAGGAATAGCGTAATTCCTCTGTCAGATGCATGAGCCACTTCCAAGGCTCGAACTGAAGTGCTCCAAGAGAGTAAACTGAAGTTTATAGTCCAAATATTATTAAGGGTAAATAATATTTGACTTCCCTATTTTAGGAGAGGCAGTCTAAAAATAGACTTCGACCTCTTCGACCTAAAAAATAGAGTCTCATCTATTTTTACCAACATGACCAATGCTCCAAGAATCTCAAACTGGAATCCCCGAACCATGCTCCATATGTCTAAAAATAGACATAGTCTAAAAATAGACTTTGCGCCCGAATTCGCCTGCGGGCCCACTTGGTGAAGGCGACTTCATTTCCGCCTAAGCTCAATAATCTGCATTTTCAACAATACTCGACTGAACACGCCTCATGTGTGTTCTAAGTCTTTTTAACCATATCTGTTGCACGGGAAAACTAAGCTTCTTTGAGTAAGAAACTCTATGAGGTCAAGAAATCCCCCAACCTGTGTTTTTCATAAATTTTATGACGCTTATGCACCAGCTCTTATAGCTGTGCAGTAACTGCGTCCTTCAGCTATGTTGTCTCTTTTGCAGCTGAAAAAATGCTTACCCCTCTGTCAACTCTCTCAGAGGGAGCCTTTTTTGCGTTGAATTGCCCTCCTGGCCTGGATAGCGTAATCTTTGGGAAGGTTTGTTGCTGTTTATGCAAATCCCAATCTCTTCTGCTTCTGCTGGTTCACTCTTGTTTCTCCTACACTTCAGCTTGAATAAGCTCTGATAACATCTGAAAAATCCTAAATCTGGATTCCTACTGCAACAAATTTGAATTGCTTCTCCTATTATTTTTCTTAATTATTTCATTACATTGAAATACCGAAGTAATTCCTGAAGCAGTCTACACAAATAATACTTCGGAATGAATCTAAGTGCTGAAACAAACTGAACAAAATACAATGAAAACAACCACATTTGACACAGTTATTTTTGGACTAAGTCCCCGGAAAAACCCAACTCGGGAAAACCAGTGCAGCTGATCTAAGGGTTTATATTATTAAGCAACAGAATCTTGAGTACAACTAGGGTGCCAATATCTGGCTCACCCTTTAGATAAATCTAGACAGCAAATGTAATTGTGAGATATACCTCACTCTGCAAGTCTCCAACTAATCTAAACAGCGCTGGTGAAGCCCTTCTCTGCCTCTGCGTGAATTCCTACGCTGGAACTGCGTAAGCCTGCATGGGCAAGCCTGAGAAACTGCGTCACCTCTTTCTGCAACTGATCTAGCTGATCTGAGACTGGATTTTGGCCCTCCTGGCTGAGAAACCCCAGCCTATAGCTATCTCCGAATTGACTCCATGAGACACTGCTCTGTTTCTGCGTGATTTTCTGCAGGGAACTGCGTTGCCTCTCTCTGCGTAAGTGTTGCCTCTCTCTGAAATGCACTCCTGGTCCTCCTAAGCAGTCTTTGCTTCTGCCCCTCTCTATATCTGATCATTGAATCACAATCACTTAGCAAACCCTGCCCTAGTTATTTGATTCTGATCAAAAGTTGTCTCCTCACACAAACTCAAAAATGCCAAATGCTCAATGTGCTCAACGTATTTTCCATAGGCCCCTCACCCTCCTTCTTATATTCTTCTATTGACTCTTCAACGGCCAAGATTAAAACGTAATCAAGGGCTAAGATTAACTTGGAGGTGATCCATGACTTTTTCTAGAAAATTCACACTTAGTTTAATTAATACCCTTTAATTAATCAGTTCCCTTAAGTTTAGACTTAGGAAAACATTAAAAAACGATTAATTAATTTAATTAAACCATCTCTAAGTGGAATTTTCCAAAACCATTTATGGGTTTTATGGAATACATGTGTCCTAGCCTCTATACAAAGTTACAAGGCTAGAGCACATCCAATGCTACCATAAATCAACAATCCCAACTATGCGTCTCCCCGCAACCACATACCCCCGTCCCAGAGACTTAGTGGAACATTGCTAAAAAGTAATTTTACTTGATGTGTCATTTCCCTTTAGTAGGGACTGCATTTAATAATTGGAGAAAACAACAAAATTTAAAATTTAAAAAAATTAAAAATTAAAAAAATTAAAATTAAAATAAAAATTTTAAAAATTAAAAATTAAAAAATAAAAAAAAACTAGTATTAGTTGCATTATAAAACCCTGATGTAATCTCTATGTAAAAATATTATTTTTATATTTAAGAAGTAATCTCTATGTATTGATCAAAAGAAGAAAGATTGTAACTAGTTTCGCTCTTCATAATTATCATTTGACTCATGTAATGATGTAATCTCTATGTATTGATCAAAAGAAGAAAGAAAAATTGTAAAAGAAAATTATTTATAAAGTGTGGGTTTCATGCTTGGGTCAATGGTCAATAGGTCAAAGCATCCATTGTATGCTTACAGGGTTAGTCATGAATCAAAGGTCATTGTTACATTGTAAAAGACCCTTATGGGCACGTGTATCAAAGACGAAAAATATTATTTTTGTGTGACCTATACATAGGGTGTTGGAGGATGTAACTAGTTTCGCTCTTCATAATTATCATTTGACTCATGTAATGATGTAATCTCTATGTATTGATCAAAAGAAGAAAGAAAATTTGTAAAAGAAAATTATTTATAAAGCGTGGGTTTCATGCTTGGGTCAATGGTCAATAGGTCAAAGCATCCATTGTATGCTTACAGGGTTTGTCATGAATCAAAGGTCATTGTTACATTGTAAAAGAGCCTTATGGGCACATGTATCAAAGACGAAAATATTATTTTTGTATTTAAGAAGAGTATCTAGATACTCCAAAAGATCAAGTCGACTACCAAATTAAACTCAACCTTCGATAGGCTTGAAAAGTCACATAAGAAGGTGTTGTCACACAGATTGTCAAGGCACCGCGACAACGGCTCAGATTGGGGGCTGTCACTCTTATCCCCAATCTCTCTATTTAAGCTGTCTCCTTGCAAGCTAAGGGAGGTAGACCCTATTATAAATGAGGATGACAAATCCGGGAGACAGCTAAAACATCAAATACTTGATAGAATGAACGAGATTCCACAGATCTAAATTAGATTTCACGTTTAAGACCAATGCCTTATGGAGTCAAACAAGATCTCGCTATGCAATTATAAACAAGTAAGTGACGATTAACTGCTGTTTATTAAAACACGATTGATCACAATGATATTCAATTGAAAACGCCACAACCATGAATAACTTGAACTCACAATAATATGAGAATGCCAGATACTTGAAAGATTTCCGAAAACAAAAATATAACCCAGTTCGAAAATCAAAATGTTCCACGGTCAAGCTTTAGAATAAAATTTTAGGCTTATTTGACCATAGGACTTGGAAAATTTTTTAGAATTTGAAATTTTTATAATTTTTTTTGTATTTTCTATTTTTTTTAGAATTTTTGGAATTTTTTATTTTATTATTATTATTATTATTATTATTATTATTTTATTTTATTTTTAATCTAAAATCCTAAAATCAAAATTTAAACCAACTCTACAAAAAAATCAAAATTAAAATCTAAATCGAAAATCCTAAAACTA
Organism: Pinus albicaulis; assembly: GCA_034641835.2. NCBI lineage: Eukaryota > Viridiplantae > Streptophyta > Pinopsida > Pinales > Pinaceae > Pinus > Pinus albicaulis. Next base: position 670,721,948 of record CM076569.1, read on the forward strand.
AACAAAGATGAAACTAAATTAAAATCTAAAGTTAATCTAAATCTAACATCTAAACTAACTAAAACAAAAAATCAAAATCTAAAATTTAAAACTAAATAAATCGAACTTATATAAAACTACGTCTAACCAAAATCGAAATCAACAAAAAACAAAACCTACTCAATTAAAATTTAGAATCTAATACTATTAAAACTATACAGAAATGAAAGAATCAAACGCTGTCAAAAAAAAATCCAACTCACAAAATTTTATCAACGCTCATCCATTTAAGTTTGATTTTTTATAAATGTGTTTGCTGTGTGCGTTTTCTTTGGTTTTTTGCGTGTTTCCAAGAATGTTGCAGGAAACGTCCCCCCCCCCCCCCCGACTCCAAGGCCCGAACCGCGTCCCGTACGGGATCCATACCTGGAACCCCGGATCCGCGATTCCGTACAGCGGATCGTACGGCGGATCGTTGTACGGAACCGACGCGATTCCGGGACGGATCCGTACGGATCGCGAACGGTTCCATACCGCGACGTGCGGATCCGATTAGCGGACTTAAAAAATGCGCTTTTTTTATTTATTTATTTTTTTCATGTTAGCTTGGTTAGTTAGTGAGTTAGCTTAGGGTTAGGGATTAAATGAAAAGCTTATAAGCTCTATTCTTCATCTTATTTGCTCACTTATGTTTTTTGAGAGCTTGGAGAAGAGAGGAGAAGAGAGCTTTGAGAAGAGAAGAGAAAGAGAGGAGAAGAGAGCTTGGAGAAGAGAGAGTTGAGGAAAGCTTGGAGGAGTGAAGGAGGAGGAGCTTGGAGGAGTAAAGAAGGGCTTCTATCTACAAGATCTAAAGAGGTAAGTGCAAACCCCAAACTCTCTCATTTTTTTTGTCATTGTTTTTTGTATTTTCTCTCCTCCCTCTCCTACACTATCCCATTCTTTCTTCTTGTACATTTATTTGCAGGTTGTCCACCATCTATATTCATACTCAAAGATGATGTTTCTTTGGGTTCTATGTATCATTCCCCTCTTGGTTTTGATGATGGTAAGGGGGAGTAGAAATAGAAGAGGGGAACATGAAGAAGAAGAGGAAAGTGGTTACCATATGAATGACCCAATGTATGATGAGGAGGAAGGCTTTGAAGAAGAAGAAGATGATGAAAACATTGAATCACAAGATGGGAAAGCTGCATTGACACCCTTGTGGAACTATGTGACCAAACTTGAAGGGGGAAAAGGTGGTGGAAGCTACAAGTTTTTGTGCTCTCATGGTTGTCATGGAGAAAAACCATATAGCGGTTCATATACCCGTGTGAGGAGGCATCTTTGTGGGGTGATGGACAGTGATGAAAAAAAGGGTGTTGTGGGGATAGCAATTTGCCCCAAGGTTTCAGCTGAACAAAGAAGAAAATACATCCAAATAGAGGAGGCTGCACAACAAAAAAATGAAAAACAAAAAACTCAATCTGACTCAAGTGCAAACTCTAGATTTGGTAGCTCATCTGGTCATGGTGGTTCTGCAAGTTCTGGAGGTAAAAAAACTATAGCAGATTTCCTTAATGTTGCTAGGAGGGATGATGTGGATGGAAAGATAGTCCGATTTCTTTGTGCTTGCGGTGTACCATTCAATGTGCTTCGCTCTCCCTATTGGCATGAAATGGTAAAGGGCATCAATGAAGCCCCAAAAGGATACAAGTCCCCCAACTATGAGAAAGCTAGAACGGTGTTATTAGAAAGAGAAAAAGGAAAGGTTCAAGCAGCTTTGACACGTTTTACAAATGAGTGGGTGGATAGTGGGGTATCCATTGTATCATATGGGTGGACAAATATCAAAAACCAACATTTGATGAATGTTCTTGGTGTTTCTGCTACTGGTGCAATGTTTATTACATGTCATGATTCCTCCTCTGTTAGTGCAACTTCCCAAAACATTGTAGATCTCCTATTGCAATCAATTAGAGATGTTGGTCCTAGCAAAGTGGTTCAAGTGATCACAAATAATGCAGCAAATCGTAAGGGAGCAGGTAAAATTATTGAGCGTACTTATCCACACATATTTTGGTCTGGGTGCTTGGTGCACACATTGAACCTTTTGATGCATGATATTGTGAAGCATAAAGAATGTGGGTGGATTAATGAGCTTTACAAGAGAGGGAAGAAGCTCATTAAATTTATCACAGGGCATACAAGGGTAAACTACTTCTATGGCACTTACTCCAAGTTGCAGTTGCTTAAACTTGCAAAAACCAGATTTGCAAGTTATTACCTCACCTTTAGGCGGCTAGTGAAGGTGAGACAATCTCTAACTAATATGGTCACCGCTGAATCATGGGAGGAGATTAACACTGATAGAGATGGTGCTAATGCAACAAAGGACACTATTCTTGACATGTTATTTTGGTCACAGGTTAAATATGTTTTGCAATTCACCAAACCAATTTATTACATGATCAAGTTTGGCGATTCAGATAAGCCAATAATTGGGGAGGTGTATGAGCAAATGGATAACATGTTGGGGCAGATTAAAGACATTATTGAGCCTAGAGATACCACCTTGTACAAATATATTCGTGCAGAGGTGGTAAAGCGATGGGATATGCTAAATATTCCATTGCATGCATTAGCATATGTATTGACACCGAAATATTATAGTCCATCATGGCTTTCTACAACAGCACCTGGGGGGGCGAGCAGGAGAAAACCACACCTAGATCCAGAGGTCCTACAAAAATATATGCTTGCACTGGATAAATTAGTCCCTGATGAGGATGAGGCACACTTGGTACGGAAACAATTGAGCAGCTATACACTTTCCACTGGTCCATTTGGGAGCATGCATGTTATTAGAGATCGAGAGAGTTTTTCTTCTATTGAGTGGTGGAACATGCATGGCGGTGCTACTCCACTTCTACAGAATTTGGCATTGCGGGTGCTATCACAGGTGGTAAACACTTCTTCTGCAGAGAGGTGTTGGAGCTCTTATTCTTTCATCCACAGTGTTAAAAGGAACAGGTTGAGTTAAACCGGGCAGAGAGCTTGGTTTATGTTCATTACAACTTGAGATTGTTGTCCCATTACTGTGATGATGCAAAGAGCAACAAAGACCTTATTGTTTGGGACAAGCATCCAGAGGAGAGCAATTTGGAGGATGGAGTGTTGCGATTAGAGCAATTAGAGGATGCTCTTATCCATGATGATGATGATCGAGTTGACATGCCACCCCCCACTGGTGCCTTGGTTCCTAGGTCCCATGGTTCAACACCAACAGCAGGGGCTTCATCTTCAGCAAATGTAGTGCCATTGCCACAGCTTCCACAGCCACCATCTTCTTCATTGCCACCACGTGGAGGCGCACCATCACGTACTGTTCATGGTGGAAGGAGGAGAGATGAGTAGATATTTTCATAGATTATCATAGATTACTTTACTGCTTTTGTCATAGATTATCATTAGACTTGTAGGCTTGTTGTGAATTTGAACTTTTTTGTGTTGGTGGTGGCCAAGTGGCCTATTTTGTAAACATTATTATTTGAATTTTGGACAGGACTAATATTGACAGTTGCTCACTTTAACACTTATAATATGCTTTATGTTTTATGATATGGTTAAATGCTTTATGTTTATCATTTATGTTTTATAGTATGCTTAATTTTTAAATGTTTTATGTTTTAAAATTTATAGTATGCGGCTTTGCCTTAAATGTTTTAAATTTTTATCATGCTTAAATGTTTTAACTTTTAACTTTTATGTTTATCATTTATGTTTTATAGTATGCTTAAATGTGTTATGTTTTATAGTATGCAACATGCTTAAATGTTTTCTCATGATTCATGCTTAATTATTTGATGTATGTTTGCAATTGCTAGGATCTAGAATCTAGATTCTAGATTTATGATGCTCGAATAATTAATTATTGATGTACAATGGAATCATGGATGTCATATCTATCTTGATTTATGTAAGACTATGCATGTTTTCATGTCTTCTACAACTAATATGGTATTTGGGATTGTTGTTTTGAATATAAATGCAAAAAAATATTAAAAAAAAAATATATATATATATACTAGACGCTTCTGAAACGCTTCGCTTCCTAAATTTTTGGAAAATGACGCTTCCGCGTCCCCGCTTCGTGCAACGTTGGTTTCCACAGGTCGACGGACGGAGGCACGAAAGCGAAAATCAGAGATGGCAAGGTGAAGAACGCAGGTTTGGACGGCAGAATAGAGGCACGTGAGGACAGATTTGATGAGCAATGATGAAGGAATGATGGACGTTTGGGCGGTGGAGAAGAACAGTCGAATGGCAAGAGATGAACAGGGCGGCTTCAATTCTGCGCTTATGGTCTTGTGCTTGCAGGTTGCAGAGAATCGAAGGTGAGAAATGGAGCGGATTGATGGCTCGATGAGACAGCAGAGAAAGGCAGATCAGACGTGAAAACAAGTGGAAACGATGATAAAGAAGGGAGCTAACAAATGCGGCTAGGGAAGAGACAGAGATATGTAGTGAATAACCCAATCAAATTAAAATTTTCCCTTCAAATTTAAAAAATTCCTCCCTGCAATCTCAGATTTTCAGTGCTCTTTAAATCAAATATCGCCTAGATTTGTTCGCAGTCGTAATTTGAGGCCAGATCTGGCCTTTGGAGGCTAGATCTGCTTCAGATCTTAAAAAAAAAATCGATTTGAACCCTGAATCTGCAAGAAACCAGCCAGGCCTGAAGATACACACCAAGCAACGATTAAACCCTTTCAGTCCTAAAAGAAAATTTACAACTAGTTTACACTTTGAAACCCTCATGGTCAGATTTGAAATCCATTTTAGCACAATTTTCAGAGATTAAAATTTTTGGGAGAGGCACAAGCCTTAGAAAACCCTGCAAAACCACCAATTTCGTAAAATAGACTTGGAATTTAACAAATAATGAGCTTTTCAGACTTATGTCATTGAGAGTCGGCTGGTCCAACCGAAGACTTCCCCAGACGCTCAATTTAAAAAAAAAAATTCCCTGCACACTTAGATCTGAACTTTAGATCGATAGAGATTTAAGAAAACAACATGATACCTTTTCAGAAAAATCAGAATGTCATTTTATAAACCCAGAAAACTGCACAAGATACCTGTATGCAGATTAATCCATGAAGGCCATCAACCATAAAATGCAAAAAACAAAGTAGCAGAGTTTAGAGACAATTCACCACATAGATCTGAGAAGGAACATCAAGATTTGTAACCCCAAAGTCTTTATGCTTTATTCCTCAAAAATTTACAAGAGCTTCTAAGAACAAGTGAACGATCATGAGATCGGATGACTCAAGAATGACAAAGACTTCTAAATTTATAGGACAAAATCTCTAATGGCTAGTTTGGATGATCATCGTCAAAATAATCTCAACCGTCCAAAAGATTTAATTATCTTTTAATCCGGAGCGTTGAAATTAAAATTTTGGGGAAAAAACGAATTTATCATTTAATTCAATTTTAATTAACTCAAAAATATTATTTTTTGAGTTAATTACCCCAAAATTTTGACCTTGACTTAACCACCAAGGCCCAAGGGTCCAATATTTCTTAAAATTCTCAATATTCCCTTGGCCTAGGGCTTTCAAAATCATTTTCCAAGGACCCACAAATTTTTCCTTTAAAGATTTAATCCTAACTTAGGACCCTAAATTAATTAAATTTCTGGTTTAAGATTTTTATTGACTAGAAAATTTAATTAATTGACTGAGAGGGGATTTTAATTATTTTTTCAACCCTCTTTACATGAGATAATACATTTACATACATGAAGGGGGAATACCCATTCGTATAGACCCTCAAATAAATACCCAATTCTGCGACTCAAAACATGATCTAGTAGACCAAGTAGTTGAAACTACTTTTACAAGGACTCGATAGAACACTTGGACTCACTTAGTATGCTGATGATAAAATTCACCCTAGCTTTGGGGTGAGGCTGGAGGGAAAAACTCTGCCGATCACTTTCGTGAATCAGTGAGACAAAAAACCTCCTAGAATAGAGATCATCAACAACATACTAGGCTTACCTAGGTTGTTACATACATTGACGATCTTACTTAGATCATTTACATCATAACAGACAGAATGGGTTTACATCATTTGTAAAACTGTCGACTGTTGACTGATGATGGAATCTGAATGGCGCAACCACGTCAAACATGACGAATCCCATTTGAAAAAACGGGGGTGTACTGCTATGGGGTAGTTGACAAAGTGCGGTCAACCGAAGGTTATATAAAGGAATGATTTCTAGATACTCCAAAAGATCAAGTTGGCTGCCAAATTAAATTCGGCCTTGGGTAGGCTTGAAAAGCCACATATGAAGGCTATATAAAGGAATGATTTCGACCTCCTTTGGCAGAGAAGTAGCTAGCATATTTTTGTAGCTTTTGGTCTACGGTTTGGAGGAGCGAAGGTACAAAAAGAGGATCATTTAGGGCATGCAAAGGTGGATTTATTTGTCATATGAAGGGACCTAGAGTTACTTCAAGTCTAAGATGACTAAGAGACCATTTTTGTGGCGAGTTCCTATATCGATGCTCTTGAGGATCTCTTGGGTTATCTGGCAGGTCATCTTGTGTTGAGTTAGAGTTCGGCAACATAAGTATTATGTTCACTGACAATCACACAAAATTAGGGCAGGGTTTTAAGATAAATTGGGTGATTTAATTATGGTGTTGAACATACCACCTCAAACAATGCAACCAAGAGATGACGGCTACAATAAACGTGCTCTTGGGCATGCTCAAGTCCATGCTGCTTCTCTCTTATGGCCAAGTTCAGCAATTCCACTCCAACCATGTGCAATACATACTTTAGAAATGGTATTTATGGCAGCGGAAACTCTTCCGACAACCTGCATCATGTAGAAATGAAAAGAAACCCAACCTACTGCGCAGGTTTGGTCTTTGGAAATGAGGTTCGACTTTGAAATCAAAAACAAACTTCAAAAAGAGAAGAAACTGTAACTTGCTCACGAGCTACAATTGCACATCTGTCAAGCGTCAGTCTGGTTTGGAGCAAGTGGGAGATAAAGCAGCTAGAGCATGATCATGATGCTTTGAAGGAGCAACCCCGCGCTATTGTAGAAGAAAAATAGAAAATAAATAGAGGTGTTGTTTATTTTTTATGAAATTTTGAGGCAAATTTTTAACCCTGTATTGGTAATTTAAACAATATTTATGTTAATTAGGTAGATAATTGTTTATTTAAATGGGAGTTTGCGTGGCTTCCCTGTCTATTTCAATGAGAGGTTGCATTGCTTCCTGCAAAGCTGGAAGTCTGAAAAATAATATGGGATTACATGACCTCATACCGAATGGAAAACTTGCGAACAAGCATGTTCAGTTAGTTATTCTCAAAGCACTTCCAATCAATTAAAAGGAATTATGAAACGAAGGAAAACTTGCCAACAAGCATATTCAATTAGTTATTCACAAAGCACTTCCCATCAATAAAAAGGAATTAAAAAACAGAGAGAAGGGGCAATAAGGGGGTGTATTAATATATAAAAAGCCCAACATAGGAATATGACACTAGTAATATAGCTTGCAACATCATATAGATAACAACAAGAAGCCAAAATGGACCACAAAGCATGATGCAGCAATAGCAAGCAATGTTAGTTCTGAGCAGAACAGTGATTTTACCGTTAGTCTATAGAACTTGGTTCAAACAATTGTGACAGGTCATTTTTCTCACTACTGTTACCAAAAAAAAGAATGAAGGGAGAAGATGCTTCATCATTTTGTCAAACACGTCGATTGAAAACCTAGGGTAAATATGACACATCCGAACCACCGAACTGGCAACTGAGAAAACCAAAAAACGGAACAGCAGCTATAAAGAGATTCGAACCATGGACTGCCAATTACAGTTTCACCGAATTCACAGCAAATGTCATGAAGGAAAATCATAAAGATCAGTCCATATCAAAGGAATAAAAACCCTGTGCAAAATCACTAAATTCAGATGCCAAACTCCATAAATTCTTGATGTAATCGATTCAAACCAGTTAGCATTACTATTTCATTGCTTGGATGGCATACCTTGCTTATAATAGCTGAAATTTACAGAGATGGACACTGATGATTCGTCTTGTGGCTCCAAATCAGCGGGAATCCTAAAACTGCTTGAAATCGATGATCACGTGATAACTCAAGAATACTCCAGAAATAAGCAAATCTAAAAGATAACAGAGATTTATATCAGAAAAAGAAAGCACTGATTAAAATGTATCTCCAGGCTTGGAAATTGAAGACAACTCAATGTGAAAAACATCATGTATGAGTTAATTATGATGATAAAAAATTCTTATAATCGAGACCGTCGGTGCCTTGGGCATCAAGTTTCACTAATTAGGTAGACTGTCCATGAAACCTTTCATTATAATTTTTTATTTGGGGAAAGTCTCCCAGTGAACCTCGCTAGGGGGGCAATGCTAATTCGGCTTTTGCACATCATTGTGCTTGGTTTGTTTAGGGTGACCAAGCTAACCCACCACTTCAAAGAGCTTAACGTACTACAAACTCAACTAAGAGATTGAAACGAATTTTAATAGGGAAATATTATTATCCTAATTATTATTAATTAATTATGTAATTATGAAATCCTTTAAATTAGTTTTATTAAATGTTTTTATCTGTTCTAAAAAAAATTATAAAGTTTTGAAAAAAATAACTATTAAATTGAAATTTTGAAAATAAATAAAAAAATAAAAAAAATATTTGAAATTTGAATTTTTTTTCATATTTATTTTAGATGAGATGACTAATTTTATAGGATTATAAATAAAAATTATTAAGAATAAAAATTATTATATATATATATATATATATATATATATATATATATATATATATATATATATATATATATATATATAACCAAGTGTTATAATAGTACACACATCAAATCTTAATATTTTTAAAAACAGTACACACACTAAATCTTAATACTTATGAAAAACATTACACATTTCAAATCTCAATATTTATGAAAATTCCATTATTTATAAAAATTAAAAATCAAAAACTTAAAAAAAAAACTTATATGTCACCAAGTGTCATAATAGTACACACATCAAATCTCAATATTTATGAAAAATAGTACACACAACAAATCTCAATATTTATGAAAATTTCTCCCTGATGGGGGTGTCGAACGAAGAGAGAGCACAGTCCCCGAAGGAACGTGTGGGATGTGAGGTGGGGCATATGGAAGCAACTGCAAGGACCTGCCCCCAGGTCCTCTCTCGGTAGCTTGAGTATGGGGGAGTTAATTGAACTTTGTGTAAAACATCGGTTTGCATGGAATGTTGCAGGTGGTGGCGTTAGTGGTGAGTTAATGGACAGATGAGCAGGCAATTTTATCCGAGTGATGCCTGATTCAAGTGGACAATTTGCATTGAGGCATATTGAGACCAGAGTTGTCATGGCATATGGTATGCGCAATTCGAGTGGGTGAGAGGTTGCCTTTGTGGACGTCGGGTGTGGTAGAGGTGGCGACAATGTTGCGAAAGTGCCTTCCAGCGCTCACGGGGGTCCATCGTGCTAAATTGTGGGTTTGGGTTGCAGTTTGAAGTCGTGGGACACAAATCTCGACTTGGGATTATGGTTACCTTGGAGTAGCGTTGGTTTAGTTGGGGACGAAGGACCCCTCGGAGGAGCAACTGGGGATTGATGTTTTTTGTATGGATTATGAGGGATAAGGTTTTCGTCGCTTCTTTTGGTGCTTCCGTCAAGGCAATTGGGTATTGGTGGTGGTTGTAGAGTGGGTGCATTGTTCTCAGGACGGTTGCTTGGTTGGTGAGTCACCCTCTCAAGGCGGGTGTACTGGAAATTAGGGTGCGGTTGTGGTGGTTTGGCTGGTTGAGGGGGTGATTTCTCCTTTGGACATCTTATTTAGTGGTCTCTGGTGATTCAACATGCGCCCTGCACCCTACTCATCTCGAGCTTCATCTTGCATACAACCCATGCAAGGTGGTGTCGAGGGTGGTAAGAGTCTCACCCAATGGGAGCTTGCTCCCTTTCCCATTCCTATTGGACATGGTGGTGCCCGAGAGGGTTGTGGGTGCTCGGCTTCTTCAGCAGGTCGTGGTGGTGGCAGGATGGGTGGTGTTACACGGACAAATCCCTTTTGTGGATAGAAGCGATCTCCCTAGATTCCTAAAGGAAAACTTGAAATAAACGGACAAAAGACTAGCTCTTTCCCTAAGTTAACTTCGTTTAAATAATTAAAATATGAGAAGGAGAGTGGTGCTCTTACCTATCTGTGCAATGCTTTATGAAGATCCCTGATCCGTCTCGATGTAGCTCCTCAATGCTTTGATGAGACCTGCAAACACAAACATAAAAGGGATCAAAGGCATATGCAATATAATGATTCAAAACAAGCTTAATCTAATGATCAAGGAGATCAGAAATTGAAATTACCTTAATGAATACATAAAGAGCATAAACCATTCATTATTTCATTAAGATAACACAATGAGAAAAAGGATTCAAATGTATTAATTCATAGATAAAAGAAGATCCTTACAACCATGCCTGAGGTCATGAGGTTCCTCCCAAATGCCTCAAATCCTTTCCTTGGATGATAAGCTTCCCAATCCAAAATTACCATCATAAGACTACCTTTTTTGAACTCCCCTAACCCTCTAGCCTCTACTCAATTTATAGGACAAATAGAGGAGGTTTTAGATCCACAAAAGAGGGATGAGATCCATTAATAATGGGATTAGGGTTCCTTGATCCAAGGTGAATAGCTCCATGTTCAGAGGGGTTTGGCTTGAATAGATATGACCAAGAAGCTTCTAGTTGGGATATATTCGCCTAACAAGGCTTCTAGAGCTTACTTTTTATTTTTACTTTTGATTGATTCATGTGTGCAGTCTCTAATGGAAGACAAAGCGCAGTTCTGCGCAGGTTTCAATGGAAGAAACTGTGCATGCGCATAAACTGACTAGGAAAAGAGCGCAAGTCATGCTAAATAGGTCAAAAGGCCATTTTACCCAAAATTCATGATTTTTTCAAGGAATATAGATGTTTTACTAGCAAGGGAGTGCTTTGAAACATGTGTATGAATGGCAAGAGATCCATTGTAACCGTCAAGTGTCATGGTGACAAAATGACGTGTAACAGACCCCCATAAAGTGCGAAGTCTGAAAAGTCATTAAAAGACTGAAGTGCTTTATCATGCCAAAGATCAGATCGGAGACAATGGCTAGAAACTTGCAATGAACATTCAAGGATTACAATGCAAATATATATAACCATCACTGAGGTAGGCATTCCCATACTAGATTAAAACTAACTCGATGAATAAGTACAAAAATAGCCTAGAAACGTATCAATAGAAGACACAGTATGGATGCAACCATCTGTAATGAATCTGTCTACATAATCATGAATACATAACTCCTCACAGCCTGGATGGATGAAACTAGATCCAAGGTCTTGATCTCCATCTCTCGATCTGTAGTACGAATATGATCATGTGAACAAATGTGTTGAAGTCGAACACGATAGATACCTCTTGATTATCGGTCAATGATGTGAATTATAAACAAGTGCGAGAGAAACCACCAATAATGGCAATGGCTCTCAAGGTACTCTCAGTGCAACCTATGAAGTGTGATTAGGTGATCTGTAGTCGAACACTTATAGAATTGATTCAATCGAAGGTCAATGATGAGAACATGTCGTCGAAGGCAAGAAACCTACCATTAAGGCATGCAGGCCTCAAGGTACTGAAAAGGGTTTCTACATCAACTTCCTAGATGGTGAGTTGAAATCGATAGGAAGTGATGTGTCGCAGGAGGGTCTACGACACAAAACTTCATGTCAAGTTGAACATTTGTTTTGAAAGCACTGACTCAGGGATGGTCGATGCGAATGAGGGCTAATATTTCCAAAGGAACATGAACTAAGGGGAACTTCTCTTGAACACATGGCGACACGACAATTGACTTGGCAACATTTGACTTAATGATAATACCTAAAACTATTTGGAGACTCTCAATGAGGTTCAATTAACTGTAAGACAAATGGATTACCCAGCCTGAACACAAGTGTGACAGAGTGTCATGTTCAAGAGTGACACACTACCTTTAAATGAATGCAAAATGAATACCTTTTCCCCAATTTCCCCCCACCATTACTCACAGGTACCTCTTTATTTTTTTCAAGCTTGAGGAGGATAACATTTGCTTGTCCTGTAAGCTCATCCTTCGGATGAGTCCTCTGAAGTATTTTTTACGAACCCTAGGAAGGAGTGGTTCGGTCTCGTCATGGTTGACGAGTCCTGCACTGTTTACTTTTACGAGTCCAATGCAGGGTTAACTTGATGTCATTTTCATGTGCTAAAGGGTTTGAAAAGACACGAAAAGAAAACTCATTCAATTATTTCACGTAGATTTTTAACAAGCCCGGAGAAAGTAAACACGTTGTTTTTCATTTTTAAAATGTAAGTAAACTCCAAATGTTATTTTTCGTAATTTTAGCCTTTCAAGCTCGAAAAAAGTATAAGATGATGTAGGAGAGAACTCTATTGACCATGCTTAGTCAATGTATAATTTTTGCGTAAATAGTCTAATTCAATCCGTAAGAGGGGTAAACTTATACTGAATAGACAATTGCTCATTTATTTTTACGAGTTCGAGTGGTCAAGTACTCGACAATCTTTTCATGTGTTAGGGAGTCTGAAAAAGGCTTAAAAGAGAACTTTAGGGTTTCGCTTTTTCGTATTTTTCAAGAGCCCGAAAAGGTGATAAAAGTTTACTCATAGTCAAAATGATTTGTTTTTATGTCATAACTTCTATTCTGCACATAACACTTGATAAATCATCGTAACTGCTCAAAATTATGGTCAAAAACATCAAAAATTGACTTTTAAAAGGTTAAAGGCATAAAAAATAATATTTTATTGACCAAAAAACTTATAAAAGTTGAAAAAGTAATTCATTTTTTACCATTTGAGTTTTTAACCAATTTGAGAGCAGAAAGAGGGCTTTTACCACAAAACTTCAGAGGTTGATTCTAGGTAAACCAGTGGACCAATCTGCGAACCTTTTTCTCCAGGGAATAGATCTCTTCCATATGTTGCTTTTCATCCATTTAAATTTTGTTTTTAAGATTTGGTTTGATCTTTTGGGTGTGTTATAATTTTGAAAATTCGCCCACCGATGTGTGCGGTTTTCCTTCATCATGGTTGCGCACACCGTTAATTTTTTACACACTGAAACACGCGATTTAGCTGAGAAACCACGCAAATGCGTTGTCTATAAAGAAAAACCACACAAGGCGTTGATGGATTTCAAAAATAAATAACAACACACCCCAAAAGTCACAAATTTCTCTCAATCAATGTTCTAACACTCCTAAATTGCTAATTTCATGAATTTAGAGCAACCATCTTGGAGTGGAGAGAGAGAGAATATGAAACTCATGATGCATAAGCTATTGATGACCCAACAACTTTGCAAGCTCTAAATAACTATGGTCTCTACAAATTTTGGGTCATTCTAGGAATTAAAGCTCAGTTAGAGCTCATGACATGGCTGGTGAGGGCCTGGGATATCCAGGAACATTGTTTTAGCATAGGGGATCACCACCTTACCATTAATGTCGATGATATGTACTTTTGACTAGGTTGTCTTGTAGAGGACGTGACATTTCTCTATTTGGCCAGAGACCAGGTGGGGAAACTACTGCTTCATACCTAAGGCGATATTGTGTCATAAATTCAATGCTTAAGGATGGCAGGATAGATACCAAAACCATCCAACGACTCTATTTGAGGACGATTTCTTTCACAATCACCAAATTGTGTGGAAGTGCAACACCTCACGTGGCCACAAAGGCTTAGATGCAGATTACAGTTGAGTGTTCGCAGTTCACCATTTACAACTTGTGTGAAGGAGTGGTTTTTAATATGAAAGGAAAACTTACTAGAGAAAAGGATGGTAAACTGAAGAACTTCGGTTATGGCGCCATCCTTATTTCATTTTCCCTAGAGAGGATTCCACTCCGCATCCCACAACAAATTCTTGTTGATGAGATAGTACCCAGAATCCACGTATGTTTCGGTGGGTTTCGTTGATGGCTTGCCATGGTAGCGATGGAAGCCCAATTGTGAGATATACTCCTTAGTTTTTTGTGTGGTTGAGAAGCCAAATTTTCATGATTGAGGAATTCCCATATGCAGGGATGGAATACAAGGGCAACCCAGATATACCACTCCCAGGTGGAATGCAACGGGGAGATCTAAGTAACAAAATTCCCATTTTTATGTTTTAATGTTTTTAAATTTTTGTTTTGTTTTTAACATCCAAATTTTATTATCAAAATTCTAATGCAGATGTGGGCCCAGCTCGACCAACAGAGCTTCGACGATTTGACAGGCGAGGAGACCAGCCTATAACAACTGTAGTACCCCATTAAGATGCAACAGAAGATTTGACCGAGTTGGAGCACAACTTGGAGAGGCTTACTGTAGATATCCCAGAGACTAGGACTCGTGACTTGCCTCTCTGATACTAGAGGCACGTGGTTGGGGTTCCAGGACCGATTAGGTGATTATTGCGCCAAGTGGCTTGCACTATAGTTTGCTACCATGATCATCTTCATAGATAGTTGATATTCTTTTAGGGCTACATTTTTATTTTTGTATCAACATATTCATGTAATAAAGGCCACGGAGCCTTATGTATTTGGATGAAACTTTTGTAACACACTCTCTACAGACTATTTTACCTAGTGAGAACTACTACTTTTATTCTCAGTGTATCTTGTTCAATATGGATGAATATTGTTTTATTTACAAATGTTGTGAATGTCTATTTAACGAGTGATTGGCCAATGCATCAGCTAATGTGTTTAGATTTCTTGAAATGTGTTGATATTCAATATAATCAAATTTCCTTTTCCAAGAGATGGACCCATAAAAATATTCTTAACATTGATGAACTTCCAACTATATAGACACCATTTAATGTAATAGAATGAGTTGTGAATCTAACCTAGCGATCAAATGTCGAATTCCAAATGCGATGGCATCAAATAATAGTTCAATAACTACACTATATTTTGCTATGATGTTCGTTGTTCGACCAGGCATACCCCATGAATGGAAACTAACTCATTAGTGGGTGAATAGATGACCCAAGTTATGGAACATCGACATTTGCAAATCAAGAGTAATTCAAGATAAGCAGGAAAAGTAGTAGGAAATCGTAAAAAAATGCAAATATACAACACACACTCATAAAACTATAAATAATGTACAAAAAATACCACAAAAGATAAATCACGCATAATATCTCTTCACGTAGAGACCATTTATGGGCTTTCCTAAAGAGATATTGTCATAATCAACTAATTCATAGGCCCCTTTAGCTAGTACACGTTTGACAATGTAAGGACCATGCCACATAGGTTATAATTTACCAGCGCCTAGTTTTTCATGTGCTTGATCATAGACTAAGACTAGGTCACCTTCTGAATAAATGTGAGGATTAACATTTCGATCATATTGAGCTTTAACACGTTTCTTATAAGCCTTTCTAGCTAATGCAGCGTTATGGAGAGTTTCATCTAGTTGTGCTAAGTACAAAAAATGTTCTTCCTCTATAGAGGTAGATGGTAACAACTCAATGGATAGTTTTAATGACATAATTTCACACTTAATCGAAAAAACTGCCTCCAAATTGTAAACAAGTTGGAAGGGAGTAAAACCAGTCGATGTTTTCGCAGAGGTATGGTATACCCACAAGGTTGAAAAAGGCATGATATGCCAATTATGTTTGTGAATGTCGACAATCTGCTTGATCATATTGGTCAAAACTTTGTTTACAACTTCAACTTGGCCATTTGCTTGCCAATAATAAGGAGTAGAGTTGTCATGGCGCAAGCCGAGCTAAGCAGAAAGCTCAATCATCATAAATTTATGAAAATGGATACCATGGTTCATAAAGATGGCTTGTGGTATGCTGAACCTAGCAATCACATGATTTAATATGAAAATAATTGCAGCTTCACTGTCGTTCTTGAATGTATGCATCGCCTCGGCCCATTTTGTAAAATAATCTACTGCGAGAATAATATACCCATACCCCCCAACCGAGTGAGGGTTACATGTAACAAAATCAATGCCCCATTTAGCAAATGGATTGAAAACTATGATTGGATGAAGAGTAGCTGGAGGAGCACGCACCTTACGATCGAAACTTTTGCAATTATGGCACTTTCTAACCGCAGTTATACAATCTTTAAAGAGTGACGACCAAAAATAGGCATCGCGCAATATCTTTTGCGCAGTGGAAAACCTTGACATATGACCACCACATGCTCCCTTATGGCAGTCATTTAATGCATTCTCAACTTCCTCGTGCATTAAACAATGTCGAAAGACAAAATCAACACCATAATGATAGAGAGTATCGCCAACAATAGTATATTGTTGGGATTGGTACCGGATTCTACAACGATCAGTTTGTGACAACTTGGGCCAGAAAGTTTGAGTTTGAGATATATAATGATATATCCATACCAAGGATCTAGAGTACTGATTAGAAACATGGATTCATCGAGAAGATGATCTTCTGCCACAGTTTCAAATTCAGTATAGGGAAAGTCACATAATTATTTAGAAAATACCAATGACTTCTTAGATTTAGATATTTCGAATTCCAAATTAAACTCTTGGAGGATAACAATCCATTTATAGTATCCCCCCCCTATCAACTATTTAGTCAAAATGTACATCATAGGGTTTCAATCAAAGATCATGGTTGTTCTGCGTAAAAGTATGTAGTGACGAAAACGTTGGACAACTTGAACCGCTGCCAAGGCCAATTTCTCCACATGTGCATATTTGATTTTGGTTTTCGTGAGATTCCTACTCAAATAGTAGATCACATGTTCAATGTCAGATTCATATTCTTGAACTAACACCATGCCAATGGTGGCATCAGATGCAACTAAATACACAAAATAATCATGATGATAATCAGGCGGATGTAGTAACAGTGTGTGGGTCAGTGCATTTTTCAGTGCATCAAAATATTTTTCAGCAAGCTCATCCCAAATTAATGGAATGCCCTTTTTCCAAAGTTGAGTAAAACCTTTAGTTAGCTCGGCGTAGTTAGGAATAAATCTACGTAAAAAGTTTGCTTTCCCTTGCAAATTTTGGAGTTGGCGAAGATTGGAAGGAGGAGGCAGATTGACAATGGCCTCGACCTAAGTGGATCGACATGAATGCCTTCCTTTGAAGCGACAAATCCAAATAATCGTCCTAATTGTACACAAAATATGCATTTATGTGGATTCAAACAAATATTGTAATGCCTACATCGAATGAAAATATCTTTCAAATGTATAGGGTGATCTCGCCATCTCAATGAATGAGTTGGTAAGTCATCTAGGTAGGGTTTCACAATATGTTTGATATCGTGAAATGCGTAAGACATGGCCCTTAAATTTGTGCCAACGTTATTCAATCCAAATAGTAGTTTGCGATAGGAAAAGGTCCCCCATGGACAAATGAACGTAGTTTTGGGCTAATCAGCGAGAAGTATGTTTATCTGATTATATCCGGAAAATCCATCCATAAATGAAAATATTTCATTTCCAGCACAATCGTCGACAATTTGGTCGATGTAATGGGTAGGGTAACTGTCCTTTGGAAAAGCTTTATTGTTTTCCCTATAATCGACATATACTCGAATAGTCCCTAATTTTTTATTCACTGGAAAAATATTGGATACCCAATCAGTTAAGGGAACAAGGTAAATGAAACCTACTCTGAGTAATTTTTCAACTTCAGCCTTAATAGCAGCAACTTTCCACGGATGAACTAGACGTAATCTTTGTTTGACAGGTCTAGCATCCGAGTATGTATTAATTTCATGAATCATAATACTGGGATCAATTTCTGGCATTTCCTCATAGGACCAGGCAAAAAAGTCACAAAATTCCTGAAATAGGGCCTTATATGTGTTGATTTCATCAAGGGAGCATGAAGTGCCGATACAAATGTTTTCAGTAATTCTAGGTTTAATTGAAATGTCAATTGGTATTGTTGAAGATATGTTTCCCAAATTCATTTCTGAATATGAATGAAGGATTGACATAGGATATTGAGGACTATTGACAATCTCAGCTGAAAATATGGATGAAAAGTCGTTTTCAATTTTATCAATTTCAGTTAAAAAGGATGAGCGATGATGATGATCGTTCCATGGAAATTCATCCAAATTCATGACTTCCATCATACTCTCATCAGTTGGAAACATTTTATCGAAAGGATCAAGAAATTATATTGGTGTTAAACGTGATAAATGAGAATAGTTATCACTGATCACATTCACTTGATCAGTTTCAGTTGATGATGGGTTGGAAAGTGATTAAACTTCCTTGTAAGCCAATTCAAATGGGCTTAGGGGCATCTCACTGCCATACATAGCCAACTCAGACTCTAAAGGCACAATACAAGTATTAGGCGATGGGAGTGTGCTTGATGTAATCATGTTGGCGTGGGAAAAATTATGAGGAAAATTTGGTGGAGGTATGGGAAAAGTTCTCATTAGAGATGAATCCTTGAGCAAACCTACCCCAACATCTTCATGTGGGGCAATCAACTTTCCAACAAAAGGTATACTACTTTTAGAGGCAAGGTCTGAAGTATGGTAAGATAGTTGGTCTACTTTTACAATTCTCCCTTTGTGGGGAAACATTATCATTCAAAAATATGATGAGACTACAAATGACATAGCATAAGACCAACTTCGTCCCTGTAAAAGGTTACAGTCAAGTTGAGCATCAACAACCTCAACTTCAACTGCAACCGTTTTACCTTCTATCTCTATAGGTAAATCATTAAGAATCCCATGGGGGTGAAAACCTCTTCCATCGGGGGCTTTCAAAGTCATGGGGGATTGATTGACCATTGGAGAACCAAGGGATTTACAACAAACAATAGGCATAATACACGTAGACGCTCCTTCATCAATTACCGTGCGAAAAAACTCATTTGGTTTTAACAAAAACTGGTATTTGGAATGCCAGTTGATGTGGAAGTCTAGGTACATAATTATCTAGATCGAAGATAATTAGATTAGAATACTAAGGGTCAATAGCTCCTGTAGCTGACAAAAATAATTTCCTTTGTGCTGGACAAGTCTGCAGCAATTCAAGGGTCGACATTGTTGAAGGTGACATACCCAGATATTCAACAACATTGTAATTCTGAGCAGCTTGTGCATGTGGATTGAAAGATGACTTTCAAAGAACACATTTAGGAGGCAGTCGAATCACCATGTCAGAACTATGTTTCTCAACCTGTAATGGTTCAGAAGGAGGAGGAATTGACGTGAAAGCCTAACTGGGTGAACCAACATCGTTTCCATTTGCAGGACCCTTAGATCCGCAATCTTGAGATCTCGTAGCAACCATAACTTGAAAAGGCATCATCATGATATCTGCTGATGAGATGGAAGAATAAGCATTGTGAGAGACCATCTTATTGTCTTGAGAAGGAAATGGATCCTTCACAACAATAGGGGTGGATGAACCTTTGACAAATTTAGTTACCTGAGCGCGATGAGGGAACTCCTTGGTGTAATGATATTCATCACAGATTAAACAAGGATAGCGAGGTTTATTCTTCTCCGTAGATGGTTCTGTTTTATCGGTTTCTCTTTTGAGTAATTGTTTTGTTTCGATTTACCCTTCCCCTTTTTTTACCTCCGGTCGATTTATTTTTACTGGTAGATGAATCCACAACGTTAATCTCAGAAGTATTTTCGGGAGAAGAATCTCTTTTAGGTGAATATGGTAAAGTTATTTGGAGTATTAGATTTGAAATGTTCCTTTTTACATTTAGATGTACTAACAGAACCGACTACACCGTCTACAGCATGAGAGCCAAAAGGAGTTGTTGTTATTTGAACAAGGCGAGGCAAATCCAGAATTTTGTCATACAAAGTGCCTGACTATGTGTAAACTAGGTCCACATATTAGGCACAAGTGATAACTTGTTTTTTTGTTACAACACCTCCCTTGGAAACATCTTCAGTAATTACTAGAAGTAAAGACTTGGTAAACCATTCAGCCAAATGATATGGAATAAAAAATTTAACCAAATGACGCCTATGTCTCCATTCGTGTATATGATCAGAAATATAGGTAGACGAATTATGTTTTAATGAGGTTAAAATTTCGGTACCAATATTGTAACAGATGGATAACTAAAAAATGGTCAAGAAAACAATGGTCAAGGCATTGAAATTGGGAAAAGAAGCTCACGGTAACTTAATGTACCATTTTGTGGCTGAATTGATTAAGGTTCATTGAAAAAGTCGTAATAAAATGGAATCATCGATTAATGAATTGGTAGCACACCAAAGATGGTACGCCATGAAATTGGTTTGAAGGGTCCTCTCCTTATTTACCTTCAAATTTCAGAATATCAGTAGCCAACTTAGTGGGAATTTCCAGCCAAAAAGGAAAATAGTAAATTGGATCAGTTGTCAACCATGACAAATCTAGTAAATCCAAGGTTGCAATAAATGGTGATTGTTGATTAGACCTTGCTGTGGAAACTTATAACCCCGCGAGATCAGTCTGGTACATGGAGGAGGATATCTAGGATCTCTTATAATAGCCTAAGCGGTTTGGATTCATGCCTCCAGGATAACCAGGGTTAGCCATACCAAACTGGTGTTGAGACGATATTTGAAACGTATGACCACATTATGGTTGACTCTGGAAAGGCAGATTTTGTTCCATTTGTCACAATTGATATTGCCCTTGAAAGGGTTGGCCCTAAAAGAACTGACTCTAATAAGGCTGACCTTGAAAAGGTTGACCTTAAAAGAATGAGACCTGAAAAGGTTGGCTTTGAAAATCTGCTTGCAAAGTTCCTATTCCAGGTTATCCCAAAGGCATTTGAGGTGTATACTAGATTATAGGTCAAGCTTGATAAACTGAAGTCTGAGGGATAGCCTGTGTAAGAGGCTGCACTGGTACTTAAGGGATAATTGGAGCATAAATTTGAGACACTCGCGAGATGGGTGTTTGAGGTGTACTAGGTTGTTGAATAGATGTTTGCGCAACAAATTATATAGGAGTATGTGGACTACTCTGACCAGGTTGTTGAATTTGTTGTTGAACAGTTACCTGCGAGTTAACTTGAGGAATTCTTTGAATAGGTGGTTGGACTTGAGTATGAACAAGTTGTCGAGTTGGATGAGCAAGTTGGTAAATGGGCATCTGTGGAACAATTTGCAAATACTGTTGAGCGGATGAAGGATTCCAGATAGTATTCATCCTTGGATAAGGAGTGTCTATTGAGGGTTGTGACACGAAGGGTTGACGTAAACCAGCTTGAGGCATCAGACCATAACTTTGATAGCTTCCGACTGGAGGTTGTCCTGCAACTGTAGGATATGAACCAACAAAATGTTACCCTCTAGGTGGAGGTTGTTTCCCCCCAGGTGGATTATAACCACCTGTTGGGTTAACTTGAGGATTACCTACACCACCAGAAATCATATGAATGTATTGGTCTGTGGTCAAGTCTTGGGCAGTAGAAGTTGATAAAGCAGTTCACACCATAAAAATTTGAGGAGAAGGAGATGCTCCTGAAAAAGTCCCAAAAAGTGACTAATATCCAGAAGGAACTGAAGGACCGCCATATAACAATGTTTATGGAGAAGTCGAAAACATGGATGTACGAGTAGACATACTTCTATAATCCATTTCTAACATATTATTTATGGGAAAGAGTAAAAAGTAATTTGGTGTCTTGAATGACCGTAAGCAGATGAATATGCAAAGTCAAAAGGTGTAAGGTACCAAGTGTCTGGTTGAAAAGGAGAAATAGGAAGTTCTAGAGGAAAAGTATGTTCACCAACAAAAATTGGACTACTAGGAGTTTATTCTTCGTTGTATTCAGTAATATATTCGATACTAATGAGACCAGGAGGAATATTATTGATAATAATAATTTTTACTTTGGGTGAATGTGGAGCAGGAGTAGGGGCTATAATGTTTGAAGGAGAATCAGGTTCTAAAACATTAGACTTAGGTTCAGAAATTTCTGGCTCAGTTAGCTATGTATCTGAGGCTTCACTAGTGAAAAACTCTACCATAATGGTTTCAATAATTACTGGTTCAGTTTGTTCTAAGTCTCTTTCAAATCCCTGAGGTTGATTTACTTGAGATTCATATTGTACCACAATCGACATTTCAGGTTGATCTAAAGACCCAGATCTTGTTGATTTTTCCCTTCAGCCTTAATTTTCTCTAATTCACTCGGTGTATACTCAAGGGCTTTACCCTGCATTCCCCATGAGTGTCTTAATATTTCAGCCACGATTAATTTTAAATAAGAAATCAGAAAATGTTAAAAAATCACCCCTAAATCCTCTAAAAAGTAAAAACAAAAAAATTAACACGCGCTAGCGAATCTAGGAGTCAAACCACACAAACATTTTTCGCACAACAAAAAAACTAGTTGGTGATGAAATCCAATGTCGCAAAAATTAGTGTGAAAATATAGCGGATGGAATAGGTTACCGTGACAACCTGCTTAATGAAACAATTTGGTGCAAGTAACTCCACTTATTCCATCTCGAGTGAATATTACCCTCCAAAGAGAAACTGTAATAACTGGATTTACTCCCTACCGCAATATTCTACTATTTGTTTATAGTTTTGGAAAGTTTACTCACTTCCCTATTCCAAAGCACTAACCCGATTTATGTTGGTGGAATGAGCCCTACAAATGTAAAAAATTCTATATTTATTTTAATTAACACTGTATTATTTGGTTGTTACTTAGAGGGATATGGAGGTGAAACTGATGATATTTCGACCGACTCAAAATACTCTAATGCATTCAAAAATGAAATTGAGATCTTTTTCTTTTGATGAATTCATAGTTAAGGGAAAGTAAGAGGTTCTTTAATTCTCAAAACGAAATGCAAAATTAAAAATCCCAAAATGTTGTTTATTATGAAATGCCAATTTCACTTTGAAAACTATTCAGTTGTAGAAACTAAATGAATATTTAAATTCGTTTAAGTCAAATAAACATACAAAATCTCTTTCACAAACAATCACTTACAATTCTTCAAATTTGATGGAAAAACCAATAAAACTCTAAAAAGAAAATTTTGTAATGAATGCTCTTAATTAATGATGCGTATGAGTGAAATTATGAAAACTTCAAACTGAAAAAAGGAATAATGTTCTTTTGATATTCAACAAAAAAAAACAATTTTCATAAAAACATTATTTCTTTGATAAAACCCTAACGTCACTAATCTAGAAGATCCTTCAAAAATAAGTAAAGTATTTTGCTTAAACAAGTAAGATTAATAACAAATCTGGTGTATTTTATAGAAAAATATAGGGAAACAATGATTTCAAATAACAACCTATCTTTTTTTTATGAATCAACAAACACACCAGATCAAACCCTACTAAAAAATGTGAACATGATGAATTCCCCAAAAGGGGCTTCACTATGGCACTCAAACAAATTCAAAAAAAGGTTTTGAAGATGAAATGACCATTCATAAATTAAAAACTAGACTCTGATTAGGAGAAAGATTATTTTTTCAAAAATTTCAAACGGTTGCGCAGGTAGATAGTTAAGTCCAGTGTGCATGCGCACTGTTGCTGAAAGAAAACTGTGCAAATTTGCGCTCTGTTGCTGAAAGAAAACTGCGCAAATTTGTGCTCTATTGCTGAAAGAAAACTACGCAAATTTGCGCTCTATTGCTGAAATAAAACTGTGCAAATTTGCGCTCTGATGCTGAAACAAAACCACACAGGTCAAGGAAAATTAAAAAAAATAAAATCAAGGCTTATCAATCCAGAGGATCTAAAAGGTCATATTTTTTCCAATATTCAAATTTAGTCAAACAAGAAAGATTGGAAAGAAAAACCAAGGAAAAAGAAGACAAGTAAGACATTCCCTAGTGGAGTCGCCATTTTGTTATGCGAACAAATCCCTTCTGCGGATAGAAGAGATCTCTCTAGATTCCTAAAGGAAAACTAGAAACAAGCAGACAAAAGAATAGATCTTTCCCTAAGCGAACTTCGTTTAAATAATTAAAATAAGAGAAGGAGAGTGGTGCTCTTACCTATTTTCGAAATGCTTGATGAAGATCCCTGATCTATCTTGGTGTAGCTCCTCAATGCTTTGATGAGGCCTTGAAAACACAGACATAAAAGGGATCAAAGGCATATGCAATACAATGATTCAAAACAAGCTTAATCTAATGATCAAGCAGATTAGAAATAGAAATTACCTTAATGAATACATAAAGAGCATAAACCATTCATTATTTCAATAAGATAACACAATGAGAAAAAAGATTCAAATGTATTAATTTGGAGATAAAAGAAGATCCTTACAACCATGCCTTGATGTCATGAGGTTCCTCCCAAATGCCTCAAATCCTCTCATTGGATGATAAGCTTGCCAATCCAAAATTACCAGCATAAGACTACCTTTTTTGAACTCCCCTAACCCTCTAGCCTCTACTTAATTTATAGGACAAATAGAGAAGGTTCCAGATCCACAAAAGAGGGATGAGATCCATTAATAGTTGGATCAGGGTTTCTTGAACCAAGGGAATTAATTCCATGTTCAGAGGGGTTTGGCTCGAATAGATATGACCAAGAAGCTTATAGTTGGGATATATTCACTCAACAAGGCTTCTAGAACTTACTTTTTATTTTTACTTTTGATTGATTCATGTGTGTAGTTTGTAATGGAAGACAGAGTGCAGTTTTGTGCAGGTTTCATTGGAAGAAACTGCGTATGCACAGAAACTGACTAGGAAAAGTGTGCAAATCATGTTAAACAGTTCAAAAGGCCATTTTACCCAAAATTCATGATTTGTTCAAGGAATATAGATGTTTGAATTGCAAGGGAGTGGATTGAAACATGGGTATGGATGGAAATAGATCCATTTTAACCTTCAAGTGTCATGGTGACAAAATGGCATGTAACAGGTGGCAACTGGTGGGGTCGCACAGAGGTAAGGGGTGGCAGTGTCCAGGGAGTTTCGACTGGCGGTCGAGGGGGTCATGCCCAGCGGGGTCTGTCTCGTGGAGGGTCAACTCGTCAAGGAGGAAGGAGAGCCCAGGGAGTGGCGTATTGTGTGGGACGTGGGCGGCACCAAGGGTGTTGCATGGAGCGTTGTCAAGACCTGCTACAAACAATTGTGGACAAAATGGCAACAATAGAATGAGTGCAGCAAGAGGAACGCATGAAACTAATTGCAACCGTGAACAAGATGCATTATTTCCAGTGCCATACCTCGGAACGTGTGGGGGTCGTATGGCGAGGCCAAAATCTGCTAGCTGAGAAATTTTAAAAGCTGGAGGCCTGGATGACCCACTTCGAAGAGCGCTTTCAATGCTCCTTCCGCCCTCCTCCACCTCTAGGATCAACCTTGGATAACCCGGCCTCCATCACTTCCGATGATTGATATGATTACAGGTGTTTTATGTGTCTTGTGTGTTTACTCTAGTGTCTTTGTCCCTTCAAGTTGCGGACTTTGTCTTTCACTGTCTTTCTGTTTTACTGTCACTTGTCGTTAGCGGTAGTCAACAAACCAGGTCGAGGTGAGACTACCTACGTCTTTCCTTTTGATGTACTCTTTTTGGAAGTATGAATAGAAGTTTATTTTACAAAAAAAAAAAAATTATGAAAAAGTCATTTCTAAGTAAGTGTGTCAAACACATGTTTGACTTTTAATTAATGTGTAACTTTTGAAAATAATTTACAAATTTTGCTCACATTTTTGAAAATTTTAAAAAATCACATTATATTTTAATATATTATTTTTTGGTGGTTATATATATATATATATATATATATATATATATATATATATATATATATATATATATAATGTGAAATTACTTGATATATAGATTCACTTTTATATATAATATTAACATCTATAGTCTACTTAATATAAGAAAAACATTTAAAATTATTATGTCACTAATTAAATAAAATATTCCTAAGTTATAATGAGAAATCTTTAACAAAATCACTTTTAATCCTTACTACTATGACTCCAATACTATTGCAACAACTTCAAAAAAATCCAACAAACACATTTGTGATTTTCTATCACTTCCTATATCAATATAAAGATATTTTTGAAAATGCAATCTAAGTTCTTCCTCTAAACTCTTGTGCACTTGAGTCCCTTCCTACATTAATACAACTTCTCTAGATAGATGATCAACATTTGAGTTGAATTATATATATATATGAAAAAATGATTGAATTTTTTTTTTTTACCTTCATAAATTGATTTCTAATTTGAACTGATATTATAGTCTCAATTTTACATTTATTGCCTATCTAATCTATTAATAAGGTCTTCTAATACTTATAAATATTTTTTCTATTGTTTTTTCATTAAAATATAAAATGTCTAAAACTTAACTATTCCTTTACTAACAACATATTTCAAAATAGTATAATGTATTGATATGAAAAAACAATGTCCCCTCCATTATAAATCTTTATAGTACTTTGGTATACCCTTATGTGAGCATGTCTTTTCATAATTAATTATGTGTTCCTTTTATATTATATAATGTTTTTCTTTCAAACATTTTTACCTACCTTTTATAGCTAGCTTGATTTTATGGGCAACTTGTGTAAAAGTCATATGAGGTCTTGAAATATCAAGTTGCCAAATAATGCAAGGTAAAGACTTATAAGCGTTTGTAGATGCTGAAGGTATTGAAGAATATAGACAACAAACAAAAGTCAATTGATGCCATTTGTTGTGAAAAAAACTGCTATAAATGATTTTAATGCAAAATAGAAATTTCATTGTTTTAATAAACATTTACCGAATCTTAACTTTGTGAATTCAACTATAAAAATCTCCCTACTTAAAAAATTTAACAATTTTATTTGTTTTAATATTTTGAAAATTTGTTTTAATATTCTAAAGTAGAAACCTAAATTCAAAAGTTGAAGAATATCTAAACTAATATAATGCCGCTTACAAGATGGAACCTTTGCAAATCACAAGTTTTAATAATTAAAAAAAAAAAGGGTCTTTATGCATGGGCATGAGGGGACTTTTTATACTTCTGCAATCAATTACTTTTTTCATAAGATGTAGGTACCAAGCAACAACACTGCATATTAGATTTGTTGGTATTGGTTCAAAGTTACCATTATAATAATTACTTAAATTATTAAGTTTGTATTAGTTTTCTTTTTATTATAAATATTTATCTATTTGTTATTGTATAATATTAAGTAAATAAGAGTGTAATATTTTGGTAAGTAGTCAAGGAATTTTGGAGTGAGCATGAAACAAACCCTAGCACTCTCCCCTGCCTCCAACGCTTCTTTGTATGCCTCGTTCAAGCCACCTTTGTTGTTGGAGGGACTTCTGACGGCAGACTCTAGGACTCTCTTCCTTACATGCACTGCTTTAGATCAGTGGGGTATTCATGCTTTTTTTCCATGTGAACCACCATGTTCGGTCCAAGGACTTCTTCTTGCATGATAGGGACGTCATTTTCTTACAGGATTGGGATGTGAAATCTTTGAGGGACGCGAATTCAATGGGTCCCACACCATCCCTACCTATCGTGCAAACCTGAATTTAGCAAAAGGAAGGATGCACGGTAATGGATGCAATGAAAATAATTCCTTCTCCATCGACTCAAGGAGATCAACAATATAGCCCTATTTTGATTCAGCCTTTTTCCCTCTTCGTGAAGACCCTCGTTGGAGGCTCTCTCTATCTCATTGTCAGCAATGACTTCACAATTGCAGACACTAGGCTTCGAGTTTCCAATGCTATAGGCATCCCCTTCTCTAAGTTCAATCTCTTTCATAGAAATAAGTTGTTGCAGGACATGGCCTTTCTCTGATATCTTAGCATTACTAAGGACGCTACCCTCATGGTCACCCAGAGCTTGCTTAGGGGAGCCAAAGGATAGACCCCTTCACAACAATATTTCTAGGCACCAATCTAAGTAATAACTCTAGCTTTTGGGTTTAAATGCACCTCCCATAAATTTTTTTAGTGAAGTAGCAAAGAAGGTAGCCCCAGACTCGACTGCCAAAGCCCTCTCAGGCCCTTCTTTTATTATTGAGCATTCTTATGAAATGTCATCTATAAAGGTAACATAATATGTTTCTCTTGTGCATGCATATCAATATGTTAAAAATGAAATCATATGTCATTTTGATGGGTTTTATCCCTTACCTATAGCTCTAAGAGACTGGTTGAACAAGATCTGGACCACAAATTAATCCCTCCTGCGCTTTTCTACTGAAAATTTTATTGTATACTTCGATAACCCATAGGATTGTCTAAAGGCCCTTGATTATCAGGAGATCATGAATTTTTCTGAAAATTGAAAGTGCTCGAAACTATACCGAACCTGAGCGACTAGGTAGATCTCTTCGTTCTGATTCCGGTGCCATGAACGGTTCGAAAAACCGATGTCGTATGAGGGAGATCTCGCATTCTAATCGATTTCCCAAATAGCTAAAATTTTGTGACAGGGATGACTGGTATGCCTAGTCAGCATGCAGGTACAGTCAACAAAAGGTGGAATATTCTGAGAATATTCCATTTTCCCAAGCCAACCAGTGAATGCCAAGTGGCGTTATGTGATTCGTTGATTTGGTTGTACGAGTTAATTTGTGGGCCATTGGATGGGTGACACGTGGCAATCCCGAAGGCTACCATGTGTCCCCTGTACGGTTGATTAAAATTTTGGTTGGGTCCGGGGGATTCAACCTTGTGACCTTCGGCGCACCCGCATAACCTTTGACCAACTCCGCTATTTATTGTTTCTTACCCTATTAGTTCACCAAATATATTTATAATGTATTGGTTGGCAAGTTTGGGGGGGGGGGGGAGGAGGGGTGTTGTGGATCGTCAGCGGCCCTAATCATTGTTGTGTTCACATGACATAAAACAACAGCATCAAAGTGTTACCTCCGTCGGTTCCATAACTGTGACTCCGATGGCTCCAAACGTTGTCACATGTATTATATTAAACCGCAATGTTTTTTAACGGACGGTTTATCACCGTAACCTCCGGTGTTCAAGTTCATACTTATCACATGTGCGCGGGTTCTGACAGTCATGCCTACAGTTTCAAGAACTCTGCTTCCGTCGTGGTTCCATTGCAAGTTTTAAATGCAGAGTTTAATGTTAACAGCAGGGTTTAAGGGGGTCGGCATGTGGCCACCCCTGCCCCTAACCATAACAATAAATAAAACGGTTAGTCAGATGGCAGAGTTTTAGCGCGCCATTAAAATTAGGCGGGTTTTGCTATTTTAACTGCAGTTCTCCACAATTAGTGGAGGTTTTGTAGCTGTCATTGGGAAAATGGCTATGGAGGTCAATTTTCGACCAATTTTGGTGAAACAAGAGTCTACCTAGACTAATTTGAGCATTCTAGAGCCATTGATGCAGAGAAAACAACCATTGGAGGCTTGTAAACACATGTATTTGCAATTTTGAGCATAATGAAAAAGAGGGACATGCCATTGGGAGCTAGACCAGCAAATGTAACCCATGAGGGGTGAACTGCTTCATCATGCCTACTGTGTAAATCTTATGTGTGATGTTATTTCTTTGTTATACACTGTTGTTTAGTGTTATTTAGGTTTATTAACATGCTTAAAACTCATAATTTCATCTATGTTTCATGGTTAAATTCCTCTATCCTCAAGCAAACAAATGGAGACTAATATGTACATGTTTTATCACTGAAAAGACGCTTAGCACAACAAACTAATACAGTCCTTTTAGATTAGGTTGGTATCAGAGCTTGAGTTTATTCTCTGGTGTTGTTGTGTGCAAATATTTGTTTAACTGTTTGCAAGTTTTCACATGCTTACTAGGCTCAAGCTTAAGAGAGGAGAAGGAAAATTGGTGGAAGCAAGAGGGTCTCAAAGTGAGCCACAACAAAGGAGGGCAAGATTGCCACATTCTCCACCACCTAGTTCACCTCCAAAAGAAGCAAAAGCGACATTAAGCATGCCTCCAGGAGAAGGAGAATCCATGAAGAGGTGGATCCCAAAGAAAAATAAAGAGTGTTTAGGAAAGAATTCCTTGACATGACTGAGATGGTGAGAGTCCTTAATCAAGAAAGGAATGAGAGACTAGAAGGAGAAGGATCCAAACTTCACAAGCAAGGACATGGATCATCAAGAGGTCAAATTGATGAAGATAAATCCAAGAAGGGCAATGGAGGAAATGGAGGCAGTGGAAAGTCACCATCCTCACCCTCATCATCATCATCCTCTACTTCATCTTCAGTACATCAGCCACACAAGTCAAAGAACACTAGTAAAAGTCCTTTTCTAAAACTTGATGTTAAGTTTGAATTGTCAATGTTTAATGG
This sequence comes from Pinus albicaulis, assembly GCA_034641835.2. Classification (NCBI taxonomy): domain Eukaryota; kingdom Viridiplantae; phylum Streptophyta; class Pinopsida; order Pinales; family Pinaceae; genus Pinus; species Pinus albicaulis. The sequence goes on from CM076569.1 coordinate 670,752,385, forward strand.
TGAAGTCAATGCAGAAAATCTTGATAATTGGATTAGGCAATTGGAGGTCTATTTGAGAATTCAGAACCTTCATGATGATGATACCAAAATCCAACTAGCTTCATTGAGAATGGAAGGTGCAACACTTATTTGGTGGGAAGCCAAGACAAAGGAGGAGATCAAGAAGCATGGTAAGATTATCCTATCATAGAATGATTTCATTACTGCAATAAAACAAAAAATTTATCCATTAGTTCATATGCAGAAAGCCATAATGAACTGGAAAAATTTTAGACAATTAAAAGGACAGAATGTGCAAGAATACACCCAAGAATTTAGGAGAAGAGCTCTCTTATTAGGGGTAGATTTGCAGAGCCAAGATACTTTGCTCAAGTACATAGGAGGCTTACATAGCTACCTAAGACATACTATTCTCATGTTTAACCCTAAAGTCTAGCTGAAGTTTGTGTTTAGGCCACACATCTAGAAGCTAGAGGGGAAAATATTACTGATGAGGGTAGGAAGAAACCTTTTAAGGGGAAAAAAAAAGAGAAGACCTCAAAAGGGAAAGGAAAAAATAATTCATTTGTCAAGAAAGAGGGAGAAAAAGTGGTCTGTAAACATTGTTCAAGAGAAGGCCACGATGAGAAAAATTGTTGGAAATTACATCCTGAAAATAGGCCCAAACATTGGAACAACAAAGGGAAACATAAAACTGCAGCTACAACTCAACATGATTTAGGAGAGGATTCAGGTGATGAATCTAAAATTACATCCATGGGATTGAAGAACATGAAGGGGAAAGAAATTGAAACAAAACCCAGTACTAGTACATCAAACTGTCACATACAAGCTCCAAATGAAGAAGAGAGAATTGAACTGTTTCATGTGAGGATCATATCCAAACATACCAAGATTGACACACTATTTGACAGTGGGTCACAAACAAACTTAATCTCTGAATACTTGGTCAAGGAACTTAATCTTGAGACCATTCCACATCCAAAACCATATCCACTTGGGCGGATTTGTAAGGATGGAAATTTATAGGTTTCAAAGAACTGCATATTGCGTTTTGCAATAACTGCATATTTTGTTGACACAGTTGAATTAGATGTGGTTATGCTTGATATTACGGGTATTTTGTTGAGAAGTCCTTACTTGTATGACAGGAAAGCTATCTTCCATCGCCATGAGAACAAATACCATTTATTTAAAGATGGAAAGGAGTACATTGTTAGAGCACATCGCAAGAAGACAAATATTGCAATGGTAAATGTTGGACAGGTAAAAAGGCTGGTGAATTCGAGTAAGAATTTTGTTTTTCTAATGATTATGCCTAAAGCTGATGTTAATCATGAATCATTTGAGGATTGTGATCCTAATTTGAATTCATATTTATATGATGTATTTGATGCACATCATGAGATGTTTTAGGAGCCAACAGGATTGCCTCCACAAAGGGAGATTCAACATGAAATTCAATTGCAACAAGATTGTCCTCTTCCAAAAATCGACATGTATCACATGTCGATAATGGAGAATGATGAAATAAAGAGGAAAATCAAGGACATGTTGGACAAGGGACTCATAAGGCTAAGAAATTCTCCATGCAGTTCACCCATAGTCTTGGTTCTGAAGAAAGATGGGACTTGGCGCATGTGTGTAGACTTCATAGATTTGAACAAGATAACGGTAAATAATCGATACCCACTCCCAAGGATAGATGATTTGCTTGATCAGCTGAAAGAAGAAAATATTTTCACTAAGTTTGATTTACGAAGTGGATATCATCAAGTAAGAATTACAGAAAGTGATACATGGAAGACTGCATTCAAAACCAAACAAGGACTCTTTGAGTGGTTGGTTATGCCATTTGGTTTGTGTAATGCACTGATAACTTTCATGCGTGTTATGGATAATGTTTTACGTCCATTTCTTGATGATTATGTGATTGTGTATTTAGATGATATACTAATTTTCAAGAAAACAAGAGAAGAACATGTCTTGCATGTGAAAAGGGTGCTTGATGTTTTGAAGAAAGAGAAATTATTTCTTAAGATGTCAAAGTGTGAGTTCGGAAAGACTTCTTTGGTTTAATATTTGGGACACATTGTAGGAGGAGGCGAGTTGAGAATTGATCCTTCTAAAGTGGAAGCCATTTTGAATTAGCCCACTCCCAAAACAGTAACCGAGGTAAGAAGTTTCTTAGGCGAAGCTTAGTATTGGAGAAAGTTTATTGCTAACTTTTCTGCCATAACAACTCCTATGCATGCAGTGACAAGTGTGAAGAAATGATTCCAATGGGGAGGAAAATAGCAGCAAGCTTTTTAAGCTTTAAAATACAAGATCAGTTCATCTATGGTCCTTGCATTACCGAATTTGAGACAACCATTCGAGATACAAACCGATGCTAGTGATTATGCCATGGGCGCAGTACTTTTGCAACATGGTAAGCCTACCACTTTTCATTCTGAAACATTCAATGGTGCTGTAACTAATTATCCTACATATGACAAAGATCTGTATGCATTAGTACAAAGCGTCAAGAAGTGGAAACACTACTTGATGGGTAAAGAGACGATTATACATACCAATCATCAACCATTACAGTACTTGCAGTTGTAAACAAAATTGCAGCAATCACGACATTTCAGGTGGATGGGATTTTTTCAACAATTTCACTTGGTTATAAGGTACAAGAAAGGTATTTTCAATAAATTTGTTGATATTCTTTCAAGGCCAATCATAAGTGCTTCTACTTTACTTAAAAATGATTCTAGTGTACATGAGATTTACATAGAACAATATGCACATAATGTTGACTTTCAAGATGTGTATGCTAGTTTGAGTGAAGGGAATCAAGTTGAGGAAAATGATTATCACATACATAACAATTTGTTGTTTCATTTGGGCAAGCTGTGTATACCAGAAGGAGAGAGGCTTAGTGTCATGAGAGAGGCTCATTCGTCTCATATTGCTGGACACTTTGGGGTAAGAAAAATAGTGGCACATCTACAGAAGTATTGCTATTCGCCTCACATGATATATAGTGTGTCACGTTTTATAAGAGGTTGTTCTATGTGTGCAACAAGCAAGCCTTGCAATAGGAAGCTTGGGTTGTACATGCCACTGCCGGTACCATCAAGGCCATGGGAGAGTGTCTCCATGGACTTTGTTGGAGGTCTACCTATGCAAGAAAACATCATGATTATCTTTATGTAGTTATGGATAGATTCAGTAAAATGTGTATACTTATGCCATGTAAGAAAACCATTGCTGCTGAACAAATTGTTGAACTTTATTTTCAAGATGTATGGGTTCATTATGGATTTCCAAATTCTATTGTTAGTGACAGGGATTCCAGGTTCATTGGGAATTTTTGGTTCAATCTTTGGAAGATGATGGACAAGTTGAAAAAGAGTACTGCTTTTCATCCGAAAACTGATGGCCAAACCGAGGTGGTGAACAGAACCGTTGTGCATTTATTGAGAGGATATTGCAGCAAACATCCCAAGTTGTGGGATGAACAACTGCATTACATTCAACATGCTTACAACCAGGCAAAGCACTCTTCTACAAATACTTCACCTTTTGAAGCATGCTTTGGGTATTTGCCGAAATTGCCATTAGACTTCATCTTTGAGAAGGATGTTGCAATTGATGGGCATACTGATATTGACAAGGCTCTAAAGTTCATTGAGCAAATTCAAATTATTCATCAACAAGTTCAAGAACAACTTGAGAAGAGTCAAAGAAAATACAAGGAGAGGCATGACAAACATAGAGTTGATCACAAGTTTCAAGAAGGAGATGAGGTATGGTTGCACATAAGCAAAGAAAGGATGCAAGGAGAAGGTAAAAAGATCAAGCCCATTCATTATGGTCCATTCAAGATCATCAAGCAAGTTGGTAACAATGCATTTCAACTTGACTTGCCTTCATATATGCAAATGTATTCAGTTGTTAATGTTGAAAATTTACGTTTGTATGAGCCACCTTTGATCGATGATCAAGAGAGTGATTTTCAATTGCCTTCTATTGAAGATTTCTCACCAGAATTCCTGGATGAGCTCAAGGAGGATACCATTCTTGACAGGAGGACAAGAGCATCTAAGAGGGGAAGTTTCGACTACCTTCGAGTTGGGCTCAGCGGCCGTAAGCCAAGTAAGGCAGAGTGGATGGAAGTTGGAAAGGTGAGGGAGCTATACCCTCATCTAATGAACAGGTAATCAAAGTCTTTGGGGTTCAAAAGCTTCCCAATGGGGAGTTGTGATCAAGAAATCATGATTTTTTCTCAAAATTGAAAGTGCTTGAAACTGTACCAAACCTGAGCGACTGGGTAGGTCTCGTCGTTCTGATTTCGGCGCCTCAAACGGTTTGAAAAATCGATGTCGTATGAGGGAGATATCGTGTTCTGATCAATTTTCCAAACAACTAAAATTTCGTGACAAGGGTGATTGGGATGCCCATTCAACATGCAGGTACAATTAGGAAAAGGTGGAGTATTCCAAAGAATATTTTGTTTTCCCAAGCCAACCAGTGAATACCAAGTGGCGTTATGTGATTCATTGATTTGGTTGTATGAGTTGATTTGTGGGCCATTAGATGGATGACACGTGGCCAGCCCGGAGGCTGCCACGTGTCCCCTGTATCGTTGATTAAAATTTTTGTTGGGTCCGAGGGGTTCGACCCCGTGACCTTTGGCATGCCTGCATAACCTTCGACCAACTACGTTATTCATTGTTTCTTACCCTATTAGTTCACCGAATATATTTATGATGTGTTGGTTGGCAAGTTGGGGGGGGAACCGCCGCCGACCCCCATCGTTGTTGTGTTCACACGACATAAAACTGAAGAAACATTTACTGGATAATATTAACTAATTACCAAGAGGAATAATTAAACATAACCAACAACAGATCATAAACATTAACACAGATTTTTAACCAGGAAAAACCCCAAACTCTGGGGAAAACCCATCCTAATGAAATTTCATTATCCTTGGCCAAAAACCCTGGCCAATCCGGCCAAGTGAACCTTCACTGCTCACCTCCAGGCCTACATTACAATGAAGTCCTCTGAGCCTTTTATAGGCTCCATTACATGCAATACCATGAGCTGAAAACCATGGGTGCACAATATCATGTGCCCCAAAACCATCATTGTTTAACTCGGTCAAATTTGACTCTAATCCCGAGTCAATTTACCGAACGTTCCCCCCTTAGACTTGAATTGGGGATTATTGACTAAATCCAGCCAAAACTGCTAAGTGAGAAAACCCCACTCACTGTAACCCTTGCCCCCTCAAATTTTTACCCAGTGTAGTTATTAACTTGACATCCCCCCTATCACCTAGATCTAATCCAGACTTTACCAGTGATTACCCAGGGGTACGCATGCCATACCAGGCCTTACATTAGTATGCCCATTTACATGTAATAAATTAACTCCATTATAATAATTAATTTTTAATTTTCATTGTTGATATTTTAACACATCCTCTCTCACCGAGTGCTTTCATCTCATGGACCTCCCATAGTCCATCCTCTCCAAATGCAGATAACATACTAATTAAGGGCGGTCATGTCCATCATAGACATAGTTTTTGCCATATCCAAAAAATATTCCATCACGATGACCATCGAAACCTCGCCCCTTTCACCGTCCACGTCCTATTCTGCGATTCTGACCTCCGCCATGAAAAATAGCCAGCAATATAATTCCATAGGCTGCATTTCCTCCTACGCAAATTGCTCCATGAGGCCAACGTGATCACAAGAGTGCCAACATGATTACAGGAGCAGTGATCTTCCTACCTATGGTGCTCCACATAAACCTTTGTGCAACGTTCTCATCCACCCAAACAGTGGCTATGCTTTTTCTTCCAACAATCAGGCTCATCTCAATCTAGTGACTTTCGCTTAACCAGTTCTTCAGGAACTTGAAATGCAACAAAAATTCAATGAAAAATCCAGCTTATACTTCTCATTTTTTACTCCTCGAAGAGAACCATAACCCTTCTTCATTGCAAGCACTTCCAATGAATTATTTTTCCACACAAAATTATTTTCCTTCGTACAACCTTTTGTTAACTCCAGAGAATATCTAGATCTCCTGTGAGACATTGCACCATTTCATTATGGACCACATACCGTAGTCCTCCTTGCTGAACCTTACTCGAGGGACCAACATACTTTTGATCAATGTCATAGCCTTCCTTGTGCAATCTACACTGTAGAAACAATGTAGCTTGGGAAACTTCAAATACCCAATTTTCACCACCACTGGGATTGTTGTCGCTGCCGCTTGCATGCGAAAGTAGCCAAGCTCTCTCCAACATCGAACCCGTTGGCAATATTTAGCATGTGAGATGGAGGTCATCGTGGTTGTCTTGGCGCCTTCCCCGAGACCTGTGACCCAGCTTGCCCCTGCCCTGATCCTCATGGGACTTGCCGAATCTCACAAGTCTGATTACGTTACGGCCCAAGCCTCGTATTCTTTGTGTGAGCTCGATTTCTTGGCATTCATGCCATAGCCCCTTTGTTTGAGATGACATCGTTGTCACGCCCAAGTGACCAGGTCGAACCAGTGGAATATTGTGGCCACCGTCATTAGATCCATCGATCCTCCTTTATATTCTCACGCAGTCGTAGCTATAGAAGGGTTTGCTTCCACTGTCGATGCCTCTATCCACAGTCGGGTGCTCACCAATTTTTTTTTTTTTTTTTTTTTTGCAATCTGCATCAATCTAGGGTTTTCAACATCCTCTCCATTGATTTGGGTACATATTCACTGCTACGTAGATCAGATTTATGCATAACCCTCGATCCATCCATGCAACCTTCGAAACTGTCTTAATCTCTTAGCAAATAAACACTTTCAAATGTAAATCGATAAATTTAACCTCAAAGCCATTATCAACCCTCTCTCGTTAGAGAGTCCAGGTTAACCTTGACAACAAAGGCATCCCTCTGAAGCCAAAACCTAGACCATGGCTCTGATACCAAATGAAGAAACATTTACCAGAGAATATTAACTAATTACCGAGAGGAATAATTAAACATAACCAGCAACAAATCATAAACATAAACACAAATGTTTAACTGGGAAAAACCCCAAAATCCGGGGAAAACCCATCCTAATGAAATTTCATTATCCTTGGCTAAAAACCCTGGCCAATCCAGCCAAGTGAACCTTCACCGCTCACGTCCAGGCCTACATTACAATGAAGTCCTCCAAGCCTTTTATAGGCTCCATTACATGCAATACCATGAGCTAAAAACCATGGGTGCACAATACCATGTGCCCCAAAACCATAATTGTTTAACTCGGTCAAATTTGACTCTAATCCCGAGTCAATTTACCTAACAAAAACTGCAACATCAAAGTGTTACCTCCGACGGTTCCATAACTGTGACTCCAATGGCTCCAAACGTTGTGACATGTATTATATTCAATCGCAATGTTTGTTAACAGACGATATATCACCGTAACCTCCGGCGGTCAAGTTCATACTTATCACATGTGCGCAGGTTCCGACGGTCATGCCTACGGTTTCGGGAACTCCGCTTCCATCGTGGTTCCACTGCGAGTTTTAAATGAGGAGTTTAATGTTAACTGCGGGGTTTAAGGGGGTCGGCATGTGGCCACCCTCGCCCCTAACCATAACAATAAATAAAACAGTTAGTCGGATGGTAGAGTTTTAGCGTGCCATTAAAATTAGGTGGGTTTTGCTATTTTAACTGCAGTTCTCCATAATTAGTGGAGGTTTTCTAATTGTCATTGGGAAAATGGCTAGGGAGGTCAATTTTCGACCAGTTTTGGTGAAACAAGAGTCTAGCTAGACTAATTTGAGCATTATGGAGCCATTGGTGCAGATAAAACAATAATTTGAGGCTTGTAAACACATGTTTTTGCAATTTTGAGCATAATGACAAAGAGGGACATGCCATTGGGAGCTGGATCAACAGATGTAGCCCAGGAGGGGTGAACTAATTCGTCATGCCTGTTGTGTAAATCTTATGTGTGATGTTATTTCTGTATTATACACTGTTTTTCAATGTTATTTAGGCTTATTAACATGCTTAAAACTCATAATTTCATATATGTTTCATGGTTAAATTCCTCTATCCTTAAGCAAACAAATGGAGACAAATATGTACATGTTTTATAACTGAAAAGACACTTAGCACATCAAACTAATGCAATCCTTTCAGATCACTTGATTAGGGGCCTTAGTTCTTAGGCATTCGGGCCTCTCTTTAAAACCTTTATTTTACACCTTTAACCCTCTAACCATGGAGGGAATGAAGACTCCTATATGGGTAAGGCTTTCCAACTTTCCAATCCCCCTTTGCAACCCACAATCTCTAGAGGAGATAGGTTCAACCCTTTGACATTTAATCAAAATATACAAAAAAATATTCCAAAGGCTTCTACAAATTTACAAGAATATGCGTAGAGATAGATCTTAGTGATGGTATTTCCAGATAAAATCTGTATAAATTGGCTAGATGACTCTCTTATTTAGCCTTTGAACTATGAGAACACTGCATTTTGTTGCAGATCTTGAATAGAGGTATGGTATATGCATCATAATTTCCGCTCTTTCCCATCCTCAAGGATTCTGAAAAGAAATAAAAAAGGTTGGAAAGCCTCTCAAGTAGTTGGGAAAATCCATTTTCCTTTAGACACTCAAGAAGCACACCCATCAATGATCAATCAATCCTCCCCGAAGGTGCCCTCTTCGGGTACCCAAGTCTAGCAACCTCCTATTTCCAATCAACCTCCATAAAAAAATCTCGATCCAAATCATTCCCAGCAATCTATTAAACAATCTTCACCCTCATCATAGTTAGAAAGACAACAAGTTGCATCGCCATCTCCAGAGGCAGAGCCATCGAATATGGAATTATCGTTAGAGAAACTCCATGGACGGAAAAAGAGGCCTCACGAGTCTGGAAATTTGGATAGTGACAAAGAAGTATTTACCATCACAACTAGAGCACCATAGGATATCATAGCAGATAGTCTGGCCATTGTGGTTAACATATAAAAATCTCCCAACCCCACAAGCTGGATAGATGTCCAGAATAAAAAAGGAAAAACATAATGTATTAGATCTTCTCAGTGAACACAACTTTTGTGTGTATTAGTTTCTTGGTTTGTTTGTATCAGGATGCTCTAATAAGAGCTTTGCCCTGTACTTTAGTAAACTATTAATAGAAAATTAGTTGTTTACAAAAAAATATTAGCCAAATAAGATTTTACTTGTATGATATATTTAAATTCTACTTTTTTAATGTTTTTTTTTTTTTTTTTTTTTTTGAACAAAATTGAAGTTTTATTGCAAATTTATAAACAAGAATTAGGAAAAAAAACTTGGAAAGAGATAAAACAAAGGAAATAACAAAAAAAATAGTAAAAGTAAAAGATCGTAACATTAAACAAGAAAAAAATTATAATTCATGAAAAAAAAAATTCAGTTGTTTTTCCCTAAAGCTAATAATTATGTGAATAACTTTTTACAACATTAGATATATATACTAATTACATCTTATTAGTTCTTTTTTTAACCAAAATGTGTAAAATATGTATTAAAATATGCTCCTCAACACAACCAATACATGAGAAATCTAGTACAATATTTCTTCTTGTAGAGGATCCTTCCAAAGAAGACTATTAGGAGTGTCAAAAAGACTTCAACTAAAATCCGACCACGACAAAATTCCAACGTACATAGACATCACAAAATTGGCCAAGTAACATAACACATTTACAATAAGAGTTCTGAAGTGAACAAAGTTCCTTCTCAAGCTTAAATACTCCATAACACTTGGAATACAAAGATATCCATGAGGATACAAATATTATATTATAAAAGATATGAGATAGATACATGATAAAATGTTACAATGAGGCCCTGCTTATATACCTACGTAGGTGACCTTTCATGACTGGGCATGTCTCTTAGTCATGCCCTTTCACTAACTTAATGACTACTTACATAATCCTTAATTGACTATTTAATAATTATATTTGTTATATTCGTTATGAATTATATTCATAACATTGCCCCTTCCTTCAAAAACTTTGTCCTCAAAGCTTATAGTTGACACTTTTCTTCAGTTCAATCACGCACCGTTTTCTTCATTTGCTTTCGTCACAATTTAATATATCAACTTTTATTTATTTATTTGTTATGAATTGGCCCTTCGTTTAGAACTTTGTCCTCAAAGTTTTATGGATAATAATTTCTTCATCTTGTATTTGTTAAAATACTATAATTTTCAGGAAATCTTCCTTCTTTCCTTTCCGAATTGGATTTAATTTCCTTTTCATCAATGATTGATTTCATTTTGTCCGTTGAATTGAGTTTTTAGGGTTTTTAAGGTAACCCTTCCTAACTTTCTCTTCTTCTTTTTAATGAGGTTATTATTCCTTCAATTTTTTTTTAATAATTTAATTAATTAAATTAATATATATATATATATATATATATATTCTTTTAACAATTGATTTTTTTTAACTCTTTTTTTTGTTGAAAGGTTACAACCCTAGTGAAACATGGCTATTCACATATATTCACCTATAAAATATATGTCCACTTATGTGTATTTCTCCACGTAAAAGTAAACTTACCATTCACAAGAGATTTTTTATTCCTTTACTTCTTATTTTACCTTGCAAATACCATGGGCAATTACTATGGGCTTCCAAAACCACGAGCTTGTAAACCACTGAAAGAATAATCAAAATAACCTTACCTACTCTTCCTTATTTCTTTTTCCTTTTTAATTTTAAATTGTCTTGGTATGTACGTATATGTACTTCTTTATATATATCTCTTTCTTTTTCTTTTTAATATACTTTGACTTTCATTCTCTCTTTTATTATTTTTAATATAAATTCTTCCTTTTTTTATATTTCTTCAATTTTTTTTATATAAATTATTCTCCCCTTTTTTTTATATTTCTTTTCAAAAATTCTCTGGTTTGTTTTTTCCCTTTTTTTTTATTGTGGCCAAAGGCCTAGTGGCGAAAATGGAGAAACTCCAAGATTGATAGCGAAACGCTTCAGTCACGACGGCAACTAGGTTGACGATTTTTACGGTCAAAGATTTGGATCAAGGAGCGTAGCTCTGTGCAGCGATGAGCGGCCAGAAGATCGACTGCTCTGATACCAAATGAAGCGAACAAAGTTCCTTCTCAAGCTTAAATACTCCAGAACACTTAGAATACAAGTATATCCATGAGGATACAAATATTATATTATAAAAGATATGAGATAGATAGATGATAAAATGTTACAATGAGGCCCTGCTTATATAACTACGCAGGTGACCTTTCATGACTAAGCATGTCTCTTAGACATGTCCTTTCACTAACTTAATTACTACTTACATAATCCTTAATTGACTATTTAATAATTATATTTGTTATATTCGTTATGAATTATATTCATAACAAGTTCATCAGTGGTAAGGAGAAATAGCTTCAGTCAGAGGCCTATTGAGGTTAATCCGCACTTGGTGAACATGGTGGTTCGACACTATGCTTGAGGATTTCTAATTTTCGCTTGGCATGAACATCAGTTTGAGGTCTTCCAACTACCTATGCATTGCATCAATTTTATCATCCTGGTGGTCAATATTTTATTCTAGAGAGTAGATCTCCTCTATGAGGGAGATGGAGGTTTCCATTTGTTGTTTCATTTATAGTTGATATCTGAATGCTCTAGTTGTAAGGCTTCAATCTGATGGGATTATCTATTACAGTAAGAGGTACCCCTAGGGGATTGGAGTTTACTACTCCAGGATGACATGATTAAGTAGTATATGGGGAGTCTAGATGTCAAAGAGAACCGGGCACAAGTGGATCCAAGACTTGCAAGAGAGACCACAAGAAACCTAGGTCATGCGTTGACACCATAGGGGGTGAATAAACACAACCACTCCTAACCAAGGGGAACATAGGGGATACAATTGAATGCAGGGCCACGGGTCCACAGGCCACTGTAGAGCCATTCACTATGAACTGCTAAAAGGAGAGAGGAATCCTTACACTAGGGAGAGAGGTACCTAAGAACAAAAGGGCTCAATAGAGGAAGACCGATAGGTATAGAAGAACACCCTCAAACATGAGCAAAGTCACAAGTTAAACTGCCACAAACTAACAAATAAAGATCAAAGACACCAAAGATTACAATGGTGTTTAATTTGCAGTAGTCCACATAGATTGAACTCTCCCCACTACCAATGAAGTGTAAATTCAAACCAATGTGCACATACATGCACTCTCAAACATGAGAAACAACACAAATTAAACTACCTCAAACAAAATAGAGAGGAACTAAAACTTTACGGACAATTAGAGAGATATTTTGAGCTAAAGAGATGGGTAGCGTTGTGCTACCCAATTCACATCTTGTCTCATAGTGAATATTCGCCCCTCTGCCGATTAAATCAAAGACATAACAATTCTCTTCAAAGTTGTGCCAATAAATAACAGTAGCTTCAAGGAGGCAAAAAAAACTCAAATGCACATGCTTTGTGTTCCTTTGCGACAGAAATAACCCTACCAACCTCAACAAGCAAGCAATTGTAGAGAGTGTCAGCTAAAGCCATAAATTTAATTCCAGGGTCGAATATCTCACACACTACACAAATCTTATCACCATTAGATTTCATACTCACCCACAACCTTGTGTCCATCAAAGCTCTGAGTGCAAAGTCATATTGAGCCTAGCTTTGGCATCTGGACTTAGGGCTTACAACATGTAATGGGATTGGGAAGTGTTCCCATGTGGGGTTTTCCTCCTCTCTAAAAGCCACACCATCATGCCTCATTTTCCACCTTTCATGAGGCTATCGAGCAGTGTTGTGATCGAGACTCGTGGGGGGAAATGATTAATCATAAGAGTGTTTTGTAGAGACATTAAGACAAAAGGGGGAGGGAGAAGACTCGTGGAATATTTTTCCATCTTGTAGAACCGTTTATTTTGGTTTTACCCAATTTTAGAAGGAAAAATAAATTAGCTTGTTTATGAGCTTCAAATTTTGAGATCTAAGGATATGGATAAAGGACTTTGATGCAGGAGTATCCAAGCCAAATTTTCATTATTTAATTATGTAATAAGGGGGGTGAGATGTTTTAATTATTTTATTAATTAAATTGCTTATTTTTAATAAATTAAGAGAAAATTATAAATGTGAGGATTTTTTTGTAAATATTCTTTAATAATTAAAGGATATGAGTGGAGTGGAATTAGGTAGATAATATAGGGAGTAGGAATTCCATATACGGGACTTTGTTGAGTCCAAAAATAGAATAAATTTAAATTAGATTTAAGTTGAGATTTGTGTGGAGGAATTTATGGAGGGAAATAAATTCATTATTTGTGTATATATAGGAGGGTTTTGTGAGGATGAGAGACAACTGAGAGAAGTGAGGAGTGCAGAGAATGTGAGAAATGGTTTGAAGGGCCGAGAGCCAAGAGGCTGCCCAATGTAATATTTGGCCAAAGAGTTTTTGTTTTAATATCAATATGTTTGTTGTATGGCTCTCTTTCCTTCTCGTGTATTTTAAACTAAACATTTTTATGATTTTAATGAAAAATGATTAAGAGTTTTCATGCTGGTTTGAAGGAGTGTGTGTTTTATATGCTCGGATCTGTTCTATAGCAGAATCCCTGCATCATTTGGTATCAAAGCTGGAAGAGAGTTGATTGATATATTATACTTTTTGTTTTAGTGTGCAACGTATGCATGCACTGTGAGAAAAACTTGAACGCAGGTGATCGATTGGCAACACTGTAGTAGTGCTTCCCGAAGCTGGACATCACATGGGATGGTGTAGCAAATCTATTAGCGCGCAGGCAGAGATGTAGCATCGAAGGTGAAGCAACATCGGTTTGTGGAGCTTTGCGTACACAGTAAGGAGGAGAAAGTGGCTTGAAGCATCGTAGCTGAAGGATGATACTAGCGATGGCTTGAAGCACGGTGTTTCGAGGGACACTGCTGTGTATTGAAGGTGGCTCGAAGCATTTCGAGAGATGCCAAGTTCCTACACCAATCAAATGTTGTAGAGCTTTTTCGCATGAGGGACGACCTGTAGTATTCTATGGTTGTGGTGGAGCATCAAGGACCGAACTATTCAAAATTGTATTCCAAAAATATGTCAGAAGATGCGTAGTGTTGTATGTCGGGTGGAATTCATAACCCATAATTTCATTTGGCAGAGATAATTCAGATCGAAGTTCCTTAGCAGAGTTGGACCGGAGGCTGCCTTGTTCTTAAATACATGGGCACAAATCCCACAAGTCGTTGTTCATTAGCAAGAGGCACACAAGTTGTTGTGGGATGATAGTCAGCACACGTACTCCTGTGGTGCGAAGCCATGTGCAGGGATAAGTGAAGAATTTCCCTGTGTCATTGTTTCCGACTGATATGAAGGGCATCTACCGATTGGGAGTGCACAGGAAGAACGCTTGGTTTTTATAATCAATCAAACAACAACAAAATTCATAAGAGTGACCCGGATTGTGAAGCCGCGTCAAGGAAATAACAGAGGAAAAGTCGACAGACTAAATTTATTAAGCTCGATAGTGGGGTTGGGATCTTAAATTGATTCGCCAAGAAAATTATGTTATTGGTCCAATTGTCTCCATGAAGAGGTCGAATTGCATGTAGTGTCACTGCGTACAATGTCCAGAACTAATGTATCCATGCTCATCATCCTAAGAAGCCATCGATTGGTATGACAAATTTAAGCTTTATAATGCCTATAACAATTGATTTGAAGAGGAGGCCGAGCACATAATTTATTTCCCTTGGAGAACCGAGTTGGAAGCTTGTAAAGAAGAGATCGACATCAATAGAGATCGGTTTTGCATTCCTGCAGGTTGATGTGCAACCAACACTCGAGGTAATATGTCATCGAAGTAATTGGGTGACTTCGAATACGACAGGCTCTATGTATGAGTCATAATACAACCAATTAAGAAAGGCAGCATCGAAATGATCAGTGTGACTTCACATTACATCGATATCTCTCTCTGAAATGGATTTGGTTATCGACGATCGATGCTGAAGAGGTCAATTACTCTATGCATCTGACCCTGCATCTCAAAGGCGATAAGGTTGCAGGAATTATCTACAGAAATTGATTGGAATTTCAAATGAATTGCAAGGGAATTTTTTTTTTTAAGAAGCCATGTTTTATTGTTGGGTGATGGAATTTATCTAGAAGCACTTGTTGGAAGGCATAAAAAATAGCGTGGTCAAAATTCAATAATGTTGACAGACAACATTAAGTGTTCTGGAAGCAGTTGATTTTCTGGACAAATTACTTAGATGTGATCACCAGAAAACTGCAATGTAGCGGTTCACTTTTATTTTATGATGTGAGATCAACAGAGTTTTGTTTGTTGTTTTTTGTTTTTTGTTATTGTTTTTGTTTTTTGCAGATGAAGATGTGAGCAAAGACGCAACGAAAGCATGGTAAATGAAGCAAGGGTAGACGCAGCAAGAGCGTTAGATACTTAGAAACCATTCTGCTTGGAACCAGGAGACAGATAAGTGAAGAACCGTGAGTCGATAGTGTAGCAGAACCGTAAATAGTTTTGCAACCCAAACATTGGATTTCACACGAATTCAAGTGGTAAGAGGGTGCGATAAAAGTCTGAGTGTGACATGGTAAGTAATATTCCATAAGGCAGATATTTTTTTTGGTTACAAAAGGAAAATGAATTCCGCAGATGCTGATTTAACTGTTGGGTTATATTGGAATATGTATATATCCATGAGATTATATATCCATGAAATTATATATTTTCATGAGTTAAAAATCATAATCTGCAATAATTAAAGGCCATGGAGAACTAAAATTGAGTTGCAAATTTGTAATTCGCATAGACAAGAATGTTGAAAGGGTATTTGGAGATCTTGCTTGTGAAGAGACCAGTCAATGGGCTGAGAGTGGGTTCACTCGGACAAATTAGAAGGGCACGGAAAATTGGAAAGGTAAAGAGATGTGAATTGATGTTGCATGGTGCATAAAAGTACAGGGAAATGGTTGCATTAAGATGATAAGCTTATGGGCATGCAAGTATTGACAGTGACAAAGATGGCACAAAATAATGGAAACCAGAGAGTTGAGATTGCAGAGAGAAAGGTTTATTAATAACCTTAATAGGGCATGAGGTATGATAATTCAGGAAGATATTTTTTGAAGATTGAATAGTTTATTTATTTTCACTTTAAAATAAATCTTGGAAAACCTGAATTTCAATTCGACTAAAGACTTCAATATCATGTGAAATGATAGGGAAAATTGATGATTTTTCATAAGAATGAAATATGAAAGAGGGTGAAGATTTTACATCCTGAAATGTATTAGGGGTGTATGTTTATTGAAGAATTGTATAACTTCAATTAAGTCAAAATATCCATTCCCATAATTATTGGGTCGAGTCTTGAAGTGAAAACAGATGTTAGAGTCAAATGAAAGTTTGGATAGTTTGAGTTGAGATTGAGTATTTTCTTCCAATATGAAAAATTGGTGTAAGTCTTAAGTCGAAGAGTCGTAAACTAAGTCAAGAGTCTGAATGTAATGGGGTGCATGATCGGCAGAGCCCGACACCCAAAGAATTGGTCATTGTAACACATGCGTTACTAAAGTGTTGTTTGTAGCAAAGTGAAGCAAGAGGGTTGCCAGAGATTGGTTCCAAGACAGAGAACCAAGAGAAGCCAAGCACAGGAGGAGAACTTGCATTTTGATGAATGGCAAGTATGAAGGATTGCTAAGAAGTGGAATCCACAGGTGAACATATGAAGTTCACAAAAGGAGGGGAAGGTGACTGTTGATAGTCACTTCCGAAGATTTGATGAAGATCACCGCAGAGGGAAGAAGAAGGAAAATGCCAAGGTAAGTGGCATATGTGAACAATTGATGGATGAAGAGTACGAGCGGGAGAAGGATGAAATAACAATTCACCTTGAATTGTTAATGAAGTTGTTGCGGGAAAATGTGAAAAACCAGACACGTGGTTGGACCATAAGGAAGAAGGTAAAGTAGCAGAAGCTACACACAAAGAGGGAAAAGCAGGTAAACATAAAGTTGGTAGAAGAGCTAAGGAAGCTCGAGCAGATGTTGAGTTGTGAAGAACTCAAGAAGCTGAGTTAAAAATGGATGTTTCCATTTGTGGCCCAGAACAGGGTGAAAGTCTGGGTGAAGAGATCAATGAGGAAGATGTCATGAACTATTGGGATAGTTCAGAAGCATCTGAAGATGTGTTGGCGAGAGAAGTAGATGAGGCTATGAAGCCTTGCATTTTATCTCACAGTTTATGTATGTTTGTAGGATGTGTGAGAGATGGTGAGGAGTCTGATGGAACTATCACAAAGGAGAATGAAACTCTTGAGGTAAAGTTTGGTGGAGAATTCCTTTCAGCGAAGGAAGGTATTGATTTGTTACAACAGGAAGAAATCATAGATGAATTCTTGTTTGGGGTAAGACAGCAAGTCGAAGCTCTTATGGGGTAGGAACAAAGTAGAAATGCCGAAGAAAAATTCCAAGGAGGTAATCAAATGTATTTGTTTAATAAAATTGCTAACAAAAGTTTACAATGTAATGATGTTGAAACCAGGACAACTCAGGAAGATTTCCAGAGGAAGAATCAAGGTTGTGATGAAGTACTGAAAAGATTTCATATGGAAATCGAGTTTTTGGAATGATGGCTTAAGGAACCTGATGGAGAAGTAAAACTTACAGAGCCTGATCTAGACGAAATTACAGTTTCTATGCATGATAGAGATGAAATATTTTTAACATTTATGGAGTTGAATGAATGCTATAAATTTTCAAATAATGATGTATTAAACTGTAGGTACAGAAAACAACATTAATAGATATGATGTCGAAATCAGAGAAATCGAGCAGAAGTTATTTGGCATTGAGATGGAAGATCAGAAACAGCAAGAAGATTGTGTCCGTAGTGACATAAAGGAGACAAAAATATTGAATCAGCAAGATGAATATGGAAACAACCAGCAGTTCGAAACAGAATCTATTGAAGTCCAGAAATTCGATGATGGGAGATTGACGCTTGAAGCATCAAAAGAGACCAAAAGGTCTTATCTTTTTAAAACTAACAGTTTGTTGTGAATGCAGGTACAACACCAGACGAAATAATTGTTGCTATAAAAGCAATCAAAGACTATAGTTGTACTCAAGAAGGAGTTCTTGATTATTTTCCATTGCAGAAAGTTGAAAGTTCAGCTCAGTTGGAGATGAAAGAGTTTGACAAAGAAGTATTACTTTGAAGAATTGACGAAAGAAAATGTTGGAGAAGCCGATGGAATCTGATCGACAGAGTGGACGATGAGTTATCAAATTGAGTTGATACTTCGAAGGACCAGCGACAAAACATAGTATGGAATCCTAGAGGGAGAAAGTCATCAGGACTTGTGGCTGTCGCATTGTTACAAAAAAGTGACAGACCTCATAGACAAGAGTCTATGGAAACTTCTCTACATGGGGAGTCTGATGCAGGAGCATCCAAGTCAGATTTTCATTATTTAATTATGTAATAAGGGGGGTGAGATATTTTAATTATTTTATTAATTAAATTGCTTATTTTTAATAAATTAAGAGAAAATTATAAATGTGAGGATTTTTTTTGTAAATATTCTTTAATAATTAAAGGATATGAGTGGAGTGGAATTAGGTAGATAATATAGGGAGTATGAATTCCATATACGGGACTTTGTTGAGTCCAAAACTAGAATAAATTTAAATTAGATTTAAGTTGAGATTTGTGTGGAGGAATTTATGGAGGGAAATAAATTCATTATTTATGTATATATAGGAGGGTTTTGTGAGGATGAGAGATAACTGAGAGAAGTGAGGAGTGCAGAGAATGTGAGAAATGGTTTGAAGGGCCGAGAACCAAGAGGCTGCCCAATGTAATATTTGGACAAAGAGTTTTTGTTTTAATATCAATATGTTTGTTGTATGGCTCTCTTTCCTTCTGGTGTATTTTAAACTGAATACTTTTATGATTTTAATGAAAAATGATTAAGAGTTTTCATGCTGGTTTGAAGGAGTATGTGTTTTATATGCTCGGATATGTTCTATAGTAGAATCCCTGCATTAGACTTAAGTGGGAAATATTTCAAGGCACTAATGATTTGTTGAGAAATACGATTGTGGTGGTTTTATTTTAGAAGAGAACCTTTTTATAGGTGTTGGATCGTGAGGAGAGAGCCCCCCATAATGGAAATCTTAGAGATTTCCATCTCTCTACCCAAATCAAGTCCAAGTAAAAGGCCATACAATTTGGCTTGGTTATCGGTTCTTTGTCCAAGCACCCAGGAGTAATTAATGGATAGATTTCCGTCCGGGTTATATATAACCCCTCCCCTTCCTTTCTCCTCGGGAATTACATCTTACTAGTTACACAATAATAATAGTTAATATATATGGGATAGTGTGAAGATATTTACTTGTTATCAATATAGATCCATCTCAACCCTAAATATAGCAAGGGTTTGAGAGGGATCAAATCTCTTGAGGTGCAAACCTCTTTTAAAGTGCAAAACAAGAAAAAAGGTTTACATCTTGAGATATTTGATCCCTCTCAGTGCTTTATAAATACGTGGTTAAGATCAATCCATATTAGTTCTCTTGTGTGTGTGTGTGTGTGCATAAATGGATTCAATGAGTTGAAAATGCTCACTTATTGTGTAGACTGCACAACTTAAAATTGTAATTCTAACAAATTTTTACTCAATTCCACATAAAATTTGATTGAAAATATATACCTAAACAAATGGAAAAATGTAAACTATTTATTTTTTAACCATGAGTTTTTTTCAATTTCTTTATAATACATATGTATATGTATATGTATATTGAAACCATATATGTTAGAGTATTTGCAGTAGTATTCACAATCAAGGGTTGAGATTTATCTCCAAGTTAGTTATGCGCTTTTAATTAATTAATATCAAATTAAATAATTAAAGAAAATGTCATATCAACACGTCATATTGGACTTGTGGTATTGATAAGTCATGGTATTGGCCTACGATATTGTAAGAAGAGTTATTTACAAGTTGAGAATTCTCATGATAAAGTGGAGGTGAAACTCCATGATTAAAATATTGTTACATGATTTAACTCATATATTAATTTTTTTAATAATAATAACAATTTAAAACAAAGTTTTAATTTAGTTAACTTTTATTATTTTCTTTTGTTGAGGGAAAATTTTAGGGGCTAATATTCGTAGATGGGCTAATTTTCCATGTTTTTTCAAAAAAAATAAAAGATTTGCTATTTTCAATTTTTTTCTAAAGAAAATTTGTTTGAGATTTATAGAATATAATTATTTTACCTTAAAAATCACTAATATGGAAATATATAAAATCATTAGAAATTTGAATATTTTTACAAAAAATAACACCAAACATTTTAGAGTTTGCATAATAGAGACTATAAGGTTCGCCAAAGTTTATATAATATAAACTTTAAGAAAAATTTCCATCTTTTTATTGAGACAATGTGAGATGTATAATGGGGTAAATGTTTTGATGCTTATTATGGGTTGATGTCTATCGAAGTTTACTAGCCATTTAATTTATATGCATGCACTAATATATAGATAATTGACATTGAAATATTGTGTTTAACATGGACATTAAAATATTTTATTTATAAACCACATTTTCCACATTAATTTTTTTTTTCAATACATTTTAAAATATACCTCAATGTTACTTAACCCTCCACATTAAAAATTTTATGAAGTTGATATTCAAATAAATTAGTTAACATGGATATTCAAATAATTTATTTAAATCATGTATTGAAATATTTTTAAAGTATAAGAATTACACATCTTCCTTACACTTTAAAAAAGTGAAAATACAAGATTTTTTTTTAATAATTGACATAAAATTATGTTACTTCACATGGACATCGAAATATTTTATTTATGGAAGAGAGTGAGAGTGAAATTATTGATGTTTTATTATTTTTTAATTGAAACTAATTAAATATGTATATTGATTTTTGTTTAAAGGGATGTGCCATTTCTGGGTTGAGCACAAAAAGAATTACACATGTTCCTCATACCAAGTGGTAGAATGTGCCTCTAGACATAATCATGGTGTCAATGCCTAATTTACAATACATACCTGTTCACATGAATTTGATTTTCACAGGATTTAAATCTCATTTTACTTTTAGGATAAACTAGTCAATCCTCCTTTTTAGTTATTATGAGTAAATAATTATTTTTTAACAAAGTGCACTTAGTCATATTAAGTTTGACTATTTATTATGTTTTTTTTCTAATTTATTGGGAGGGTCTAAGATGCCATGCATCTCTTGTTAGTTAAATAAATTGTTATATGTATCGTGTGTTAACTTATATTCTATGTGATCGAAGAGGATGAGTTAGAGGGGGAGGAGCTTGTAGACTAGGGAAAAGGTAATAGGAATATCTCAAATGCGTGTTTGAATCTAGAGATAAATTAAAAAAGCATTGGAAGGTGACTAGGGCTAGGTTATGATTCAATGTTTGAAAATAATTAAGTCTTTTATTCTATCAACAAGATTTAAAAATCTCAAACCTATTACTAACAATGAGGCCCCTTTCAGAAGGTCAAAAATCTACACAACCCAAGGTGATGTGTCAAATACATGGGTGAAGGTCTTAAAAGGTCTTAAGAGGAGATTTTCTCTCGGGTATTAACACCAACATAGGAAATAGGGTATAGGATTTTATAAGGGCTAGATGAGAGTCTCAAGGCCTTATAATTTAGTGTACTTCAAAATAGCAATAAAGAAAAACAAATCCAAGGGATTAGAAGGAAAAAACATTGGATACAAAGGTAGGAGGATATCTATAACACATTCTTCAGTTAGAAAGGAAATGGAAGCATGTCATAACCAAAGTTTTAGATCTCTTAATATCAAGATGAGTTTAATTCATACAACTGATTCTCATATGGGATTCAATTCTTATGAAGGAGAGCAAGGGTCATGGCTTTCAAATCCTACGCTTGGAAGAACTAAATGGAGGACTATTGGAATAAAGAAAAGAAGTCGAGGAGATGAATTAGGTAAAGTAAAGGGTGGTAATAAAGAACAAGAAGTATGTTGAAGCCAAGAAGGAGAGAATAAGGCTAGTGCTAGGAGAAAACATCTCAGTGGAAGATGTTATATCCTTAAGCAACAAAGCATTAGAAAGCAGGTTCTTCCAAATGGTGTATCTAACACGTATCTAATAAATCTTTGTATATTAGGATTAAAAAAGGTGTATAAAGGGAATCTAGGGTATATGCCCATGTTTCATGTACCTATTAGGGATGGTGAGTGATTAATTCTAATTGAGGCTAGATGTAGAGAGTATCATAGAAAACAATGTAAACTTTGAAACATGAACTGATACGAGTACCTGCTTTTTTGATGACGTAGCAAAAAATTATCTGATTTTGAAAAGTATTGATTCAGAATACATATTTTTTTTTAGGTAGCAAAAAATCGTCTGATTTTGAAAAGTGTTGATTCAGAATACACATTTTTTTTAGGTAGCAAAAAATTATCTGATTTTGAAAAGCATTGGTTCACGATACACCTTTTTTCATTTTAGCATATTTTTGACACTTTAAATTCTCATGTATCAGGTATGAACATTATTTTAAAAATGTTAGCGATTTTATTTTATTTTATTTATTATTATTATTGTTATTATTTATTTATTATTATTATTATTATTAATTTTTTTTTTTGCATAATAATTTGAGCCATTGGTGGCCCAAGGGGCCACCTGCCGTGGGCGGGCGTACTTGCAGCAGGTTCACCTATCGACGGTAGGCAGCCCCTCGGGCCACCAACAACTCAAATCTGATTCTGAAAATCGGATCTGATTCTGAGAATCAGATCCGATTCTCATAATTGGATTTGAGTCGTTGGTGGCCGCCTTTCATGGGCAGGCGGAGCTACTGCTAGATTCTCAGAATTAGATTTGAGTCGTTGGTGGCCCGAGGGACTGCTTGCCATGGGCGGGCGGAGTTGCTGCAACTCCGCCCGCCCCTGACAGGTGGCCCCTCGGGCCACCAACAAGCTCAAAGTT
This sequence comes from Pinus albicaulis, assembly GCA_034641835.2. Lineage (NCBI taxonomy): Eukaryota > Viridiplantae > Streptophyta > Pinopsida > Pinales > Pinaceae > Pinus > Pinus albicaulis. The sequence continues at coordinate 670,775,509 of CM076569.1, forward strand.
GATTATGAGAATCGACTTAGGCCCCTAGTGTTGGCAATATGATGCAATATGTTGTCCTTGATGGCAACCTACTTGATGAAGTTGTCCTTGATGGAAACCTACTTGATGAGTTGCCTTTTGATAACAACCTATTTGTTAAAGATGTAAAAATGATGTTTCTACAGGTCAGTTCAGATGTGACAGAGAAAGGAATTCCAGTAAGTGCTAGAGAAATGAAACAGGAAATATTTCTCAATGTATACGCAGGTTTGATGAAGGCAACCCGCATATGGAGGCAATGTATACGCCTGTTTTATGAAGGCAACCCGCGTAAACAACTAGAATTAGTATATACGCATTTTTTATGAAGAGAAGTCGCATATACACGTGGGTACGAAGAAGCAAAGCCGCGTATGCCTTTTGCACTCTAAAATTATGATACCAAGGGGCATTACCATGGTATTAGCCCACAATATTGAGCATTGTGTCATCTATTTGATCCCGTCCAAGAATACCATCGGCAGTTGTATGGTTTTCACTCATGTTATTGGTAAAGGCTAAATCTATATAAGGAGAAGAAGATCATAGTGCAAAATGTGAATGTGTATGGGTATTAATGAATACTTCACTCTAAAGTATATATGCATGGAATGGGTTACAATTTATTGATAGATCTAAAATAATAATGCACCTATGAATGCAATGATGGATCACGATCTCTAGACTTGAAGTGACTATGTATTTTCTAGATCTGTTTATGGAATGTTTAGGTTTGTGATCGAGCGAATGTTTGCTGAAGAAAAGGGTAAGGTTCGAGCTGATGATTTATTTTGAAGAATTGTGCAGTCTTGAAATAGTTGCAGATCTATACACAGGTTCGTCTTTGTAAAAGTGCGTATATATGCGGGTTCAGTAAAGCAAAAGTGCGCATGGGATATAGGGTTTTGCTGAAGTGTGCGGAAGGAAATTTCTGATCTGTTTCGTTGTATTGCTGCTATTTGTCAATGATGTCTTCATACAGATCTGGGTTGTTTGAATTTTGATTATGCTTCTAGTTGAATATGATTAAAGATCAGTGGTTGGTTGGTTGATTGATGATTCAGTAAATAAGTTGATGTGATTATAAGTTTTAGTTTGATGAATGTTCTTTGATCTTAAATGTGTGGAGTGGGTCTAGTCTGAAAATCTAATGAAAAGAGGCATACAAGTTGTGTTGGGTTGAAGTTGTTGGATCCAGTGTGAAAATTGATGAAATGTGGTCTGCGGTGGTACTGAGGGTCAAAGCCTTCAGTGAGGGGGTTGTAGCTCCCTTCCAATGGTAGCTGGTAAACGAGATCAGGGGGTAGTATCTCCCTTCCAATATTGGCTGGTAAACGAGATGAGGGGGTTGAAGCTCCCTTCCAGTAGAAGCTAGAGAACGAGAGAAGGTTGCAGCCTTCTACAGGTGGGTGGCTGCGTGCTGGTATGAGTATGTGCCAATACAATATTGTAAGCAATTTTCTTTATAATAAATATTGAAGACAGAGACGATAGCAACGGTGGTTTTCTCCCGAATTGGGTTTCCACCTTAAATCCTGGTATTCATGTGTGTTGTTTATGTGTGATGATTTATTTTGTTCTTACTGCACATGCTTACTGCTTACTAAACATCCGATGAATGAATGACGCACTGATCTAAGTAAGAATTATCTGCATAATAAGATCTCTGGACATACGCAAGTTTGCTTAAAGATATCCATGTGTATACGCTAGTTGGGTTCATTAAAGTTGCGTATAGAAATTAGTAAGGGAAAAGTAAAAGTTTTATGTAAGTTATAAATACTGATTCACCCCCCCCCCCCCTCTCAGTATTTTTCCCAACAATTGGTATCAGAGAAGGTCCTTCAGAGGAAGCTTGATTGCTTGAAGGAGATCTGTCACAATGGGAAGTCATGAAGGAGTATTTTCTATAAGGCCACCACTGTTCAATGGAAGTAATCTATTATTCTGGAAGATACGAGCAAGAGCGTATTTGCAAAGTCTTGGAGCAGACGTATGGGGAATCGGGGAAGGAGGTTATCAGTATCCAGCAAGTGTTCCTACAGATGTAGCAGAAAGAAAGGGATATGAAATCAATGCAAAAGCTGTCAATGCTTTATTAGGAAGCTTGTCAGAAACAAAATTTGTCAAAGTTATGCAACTCAATTCAACAAAGGAAATATGGGACAAGATCATTTAGAGCTATGAAGGTGATGCAAAGGTAAAAAGTGCCAAACTTCAAACTCTTAGAATGCAATATGAAAATTTCAGAATGCATGATGATGAAAGTATTGCAAGTTTATTCCTAAGATTATATGAGATTGTGAATTCTATGAGGAATATGGGTGAAGATATAAAATACTCAACTTTAGTAGAAAAGATATTGAGATCTCTAACTTCAAAGTTCGAGTCAAAAGTGTCAGCTATTGAAGCAAAGCAAGACCTGCAAACTCTTACTGTTATTCAACTACATGGTATCCTGACTGCTTTTGAAATGAGAAGAGGAGGTCCCTCACAAGTCAGAGAAGCTACCTTTAAGGCATGTGCAAAAGGAAAAGAAAAGGAAGTTGTCAAGGAACCAAGTTATATATAAGAAGAAGAAGTAAATTTTGTGAGAAGACTTCAACCAGGTACTGGAAGATTCAGAGGTAAGCTTCCCTTCAAGTGTTTTGCTTGTGGAAGAGTTGGTCATTATGCTGCTAAATGTCCTTATAAAGAAAATCATGATAAAAAGAAACAATTTGAAAAAGGAAGGAGTTATTATAAAAATGAAGATAATGATGGATTACCAAATGAAGAAGAATATTCTGATTAAGATCTAAAAGTACTCATGGCATGTACCATGGATTATGATAATTCCTTAAAAGAAAAGGATTCGGTTATTGAAGAATTGCATAGATCAAAAAAGAAAGGATGCTTTCATGGATGTTGTTTCTATTGTAACTCATTTGGGCATAAGGCCACTGATTGTAGGTTAAGTATGATGAAAAAATATGGGAAGTTCCAGCACACAATAAGAAATTACAAGCAAAGCTGGAAAAAGAAGAGGCATCGGTAAAAAACATAGGGAATATTGACCCTACTGCAACTAGCTATTTCTAAAGTTTTCTTCTCATAATGACTACAGGAGTGATGTGAGATACATTATAGGAATTATTAATGTATCATCACAGGGGGAGCAATATATAGTGATTCCCATGGTTGGTTTGGTAATTATGGTTGAGTTTATTTCTAATAGTGCATCTAATGTGACAACAGAAGATAGGTACATAATTTATAAATCCAAGAGGAGATGGAGCTGGGAAATCTTCAGTATTTCACTTTCTATACGCGAGTTTCATGAACTAAAGCCGCGTATACACGCGAGTTCCAATGGTGACAGTTGCGTATGTTTTTCACTGATAAGAAAAATAGTGAGGCAGACTCAAGAACAATTTCTGATATGTTGTTGACAGTAATAAATTTCTTGATCTGATGTTGATGGTTATGTCTACTGATATGATATTAAGTTTTTATTATCTACTTGATGAAGATGCTTTGATGAATTGGTTGGTGAAGATGTTTAGGATGCTCAGGCTTAGGTGGAGCATTAGCCTTGCTGTGAATAATGCATTGTTGGCATTATGATGGTTCTGAAATATGATCTCTCTCTTGAGGTCTTTTGGTCTTGGTTATAAAATGTCATATCTGTAATTTGATGAAAAGGTCATGTTGAGACCTATGATGTAAAATTTTTATATTTAGCCATGTAAGGACTTATTCAAATTTGTAAATCCACTTGGTTGGATAGTTGAGTCAAAATTTGTTAACACACTTGGTTGGGAAGTTGAGTCAATTATGTAATTCCACTTGGTTGGATCATTGATGTAAGTATGAGTCCTTGGTGATAGGAAAGGTCATACTCAGTTGAGTTATATAGTCATGTACTTCATTGAAAAATATGTCTGAAGATTCAACATGAACTCAGAGGGAGCATGGTCAATACAATGCACATCATATCTGCAGAGCTCTTCTTTATACAAGGAAAGAGAAACCTTGTTTCGATATTGATCCGCCCTTTGCCCTTGATGTCAAAGGGGGAGAGTATTTTGATGTTTGGATAATGGTTATGATTAATGTATTTATTTGTTGTGGTGATCAAACACCATCATGGTTTCCATCAAGTCCAAAGGGGGAGATTGTTGGCAATATGATGCAATATGTTGTCTTTGATGGCAACCTACTCGATAAAGTTTTCCTTGATGGAAACCTACTTGATGAGTTTCCTTTCTATAGCAACCTATTTGTTAAAGATGTAAAAATGATGTTTCTATAGGTCAGTTCAAATGTGACAGAGAAAGGAATTCCAGTAAGTGCCAGAGAAATGAAATAGGAAATATTTCTCAATGTATACGCAGGTTTGATGAAGGCAACCCGCATATGGAGGAAATGTATACGCTAATTTTTTGAAGGCAACCCGCGTAAACATCCAAAATTAGTATATACGCAGTTTTTATGAAGAGAGGTCGCGTATACACACGGGTACGAAGAAGCAAAGCCGCGTATGCCTTTGTTAAGTCCCTATATTAATAGTGTAGCCCCTTATTATGTTGGTGTAGCCCCCCTTATTGTTATTATTGTGCCCTTATATTATTATTGTTAGGTCGGCTAGGATTACATTGTGGCCCCACTAGGATTATATTGTGGCCCTATGGACTCCTATATATGTATGGGAGGTTTTGTTCATTTGTATCATCCAAGAATTGCTCATTTATGTAATGTATTGGAGGTTTCCCCCTCGAAGTGGCTTATTTCTAAGGCGTTCATATCTCTTTTCTTCTATTTTTGGAGCTGGTTACACAACATTTGGTATCAGAGGTTTGGATTCTAGGGTTTCGCTACTCCAAACAGGTCATTGTGGAATTTTCGCTATAAATTTTTTTCTACGAAGGTTCAGAAGCTGAAATTTTTAGGGTGCGAAGCCGAAATCCTGAGGAAGATTTTCTAAAAATTTCAGATCTTGGTTCGCAATATTTTAAAAGATATGATATGTGGAAGTTAGGTCTTTTTTCAGGATCCTAAACAGGTCATCGTGGCATTTGCGCTATAATTTTTTTTCTACGAAGGTTCATAATCGAAAATTCATATGGTGCGAAGCTGAAATACTGAGGAAGTTTGTCAAAAAATTTCAGAACTTGGTTCGCAATATTTTTGGAGATATGATCTGTGGAAGGTAGTGCTTTTTCAGGCTCCTGAATTGCATCTCAAAGAGGTGATCGTGGGAAAATTTCAATAACTCTCTCTCTGGGCATCGGATTGGAGTGCCGTAAAAAGTGGTTGCAAGTACACAAACACTTAGTGAAATTTTCTTGGATATCAATTTTAGAGACAAAGGACGAAACAGTGACATGTGGCAAGTCGTACAAGTTCGCTCTACTGAACCAGTCCATAATTAGGTCATTGTGGGAGATTGGACACAACTTTGTCTTGGAAAATCAAAATCAGGTCAGACCTGTGGAATTCGAAAGATAATTAAGAGGGCTACATTGGTACTGAAATTTAGATATTGAAGTGCTACAATCACAGAAATAATCCATTTTCAATATCGAGCTCCTCAAAAGCAAGAAAAAGGTGTGTATTTTTTTCCAAATTGCATAACGTTTGTTTGAAAAAGTAGTTTGAAGTGATTCCAAGGGCCTATTGAGCATATATCTCAGTATTGGACTTTGAAATTCCTACTAAGAAGAATTAAACACCCATTAAGACCTCAGAAATATATACTATGATGCATGAAGAGGAAGAATTGCAGTATGAGATATCAAAATTACGGTACCAAGTGCAACAAATTTCGATCAAACGAAGAGCAATCGAAGATGACATAGATGGTTTAAAAGAAGAAATGGAGGCTAAGTTGGATGGTTTTAAGGATCAAATAATAGCTAATATGGATGATAAATTAGTGGAAGATCACAGCGAGCATCAACAACAAGTTCTCCAACTCTCAAAGGATAACCCAACTTTGGTGCAGAATCTAATGAAACAACAGGAAGATCAACATCACATTGAAAGAAGTTATGAAGCAGTCATAGAAACAAGAACTCGACAAGTACGATCAATTTCAAAGTATCTCAGCAAGTGGAAGAACTTTCCTGTAGAATATTTCACATGGGAGGATGAGAATTTTATACAGAAGCATCAAGAAATAATCAAGCGTTGAGGACAACACTTGCTTGAAGGAGAGGGGCATGTTAAGTCCCTATATTAATAGTGTAGCCCCTTATTATGTTGGTGTAGCCCCCCTTATTTTTATTATTGTGCCCCTGTAACCCCCATATTGTTATTATTGTGCCCTTATATTATTATTGTTAGGTCGGCTAGGATTACATTGTGGCCCCACTAGGATTATATTGTGGCCCTATGGACTCCTATATATAGAAGGAGGTTTTGTTCATTTGTATCATCCAAGAATTGCTCATTTATGTAATGTATTGGAGGTTGCCCTCTCGAAGTGGCTTATTTCTAAGGCGTTCATATCTCTTTTCTTCTATTTTTGGAGTTGGTTACACAACAGCCTTTTGCGCTCTAAAATTATGATACCAAGGGGCATTACCATGGTATTAGCACACAGTATTGAGTGTTGTGTCGTCTATTTGATACCATCCAAGAATATTGTCGGTAGTTGTGTGGTTTTGACTCATGGTATTGGTAAAGGCTAAATCTATATAAGACGAAGAAGATCATAGTGCAAAGTGTGAATGTGTATGGGTATTAATGAATACTTCACTCTGAAGTTTAATTAATGAATACTTCACTCTGAAGTATATCTGCATGGAATGGGTTACAGATTATTGATAGATCTGAACTAATAATGCACCTATGAATACAATGATGGATCAGGATCTCTAAACTTGAAATGACTATGTATTTTCTAGATATGTTTATGGAATGTTTAGATCTATGATCTAGCGAATGTTTGCTGAAGAAAAGGGTAAGATTTGAGCTGATGATTTATTCTGAAGAATTGCGCAGTCCTGAAATAGTTACAGATCTATACACAAGTTCGTCTCTGTAAAAGTGCGTATATACACGGGTTCAATTAAGCAAAAGCGTGTATGGGATCTAGGGTTTCGCTGAAGTGTGCGGAAGGAAATTTCTGATCTGTTTTGTTGTATTACTGCTATTTGTGAATGATGTCTTCATACAGATCTAGGTTGTTTGAATACTGATTACGCTTCTAGTTGAATATGATTAAAGATCAGTGGTTGGTTGGTTGATTGATGATTCAGTAAATAATTTGATGTGATTATAAGTTTCAGTTTGATGAATGTTCTTTGAGCTTAAATGTGTGGAGTGGGTCCATTTTTGAAAATCTGATGAAAATAGGCCTACAAGTTATGTTGGGTTGAAGCTGTTGGATCCAGTGTGAAAATTAATGAAACGTGGTCCGCGGTGGTACTGAGGGTCGAAGCCTTCGGTGAGGGGGTTGTAGCTCCTTTCCAGTGGTAGCTGGTAAACGAGATCAGGGGGTAGTAGCTCCCTTCCAGTAGTGGCTAGTAAACGAGATCAAGGGGTTGGAGCTCCCTTCCAGTAGAAGCTGGAGAACAAGAGAAGGTTGCAACCTTCTACAGGTGGGTGGCTACGTGCTGGTATGAGTCTGTGCCAATACAAGATTGTAAGTAGTTTTCTTTATAATAAATATTGAAGATAGAGACGACAACAGCGGTGGTTTTCTCCCGAATTGGGTTTCCACCTTAAATCCTGGTGTTCATGTGTGTTGCTTATGTGTGATGATTTATTATGTTCTTACTGCACATGCTTACTGCTTACTAAACATCTAATGAATGAATGATGCATTGATCTAAGTAAATAATTACCTGCATAATAAGATCTCTGGACATACGCAAGTTTGCTTAAAGATATCCGCGTGTATATGCTAGTTGGGTTCATTAAAGTCGTGTATAGAAATCAGTAAGAGAAAAGTAAAAGTTTTAAGTAAGTTATAAATATTGATTCACCCCACCGCGCCCCCCCCCCCCCCCCCCCCCCCCCCTTCTTAGTATTTTTCCCCTAACAACCCAAGGCTGAGTCTGGGTCAGGCTCTAAGGGACCAAAATATATATATATATATATATATATATATATATATATATATATATATATATATATATATATAATTTTTTATTTTTTATTTTTTATTTTTAAATTATAATTATCAGTTTTTTTAATCAATTTTAATTAGTTTTAGTTATTTTATTATTATTTTTTATAGTTTTTGTTTGTTATTTTAATTTTTTTTTATATCTTTTTTTTTTTTTTTTAATGTTTTGTTTTAATTTTTTTTTCTTATTTATTTAATTGTTTCAAAATGTTGAAAAATTACTTCAAAATGTTGAAAATCTATCATGAAGAAAAAAAGTTGTATTTGAGCATCAACACTTTTTGTTTTGAGGGTGTTTTTTGCACCCAAAAAATTTGTTTTCACTGCCATGTTTAAAACATGTTGAAAAGTTACCCGAGAAAAAAAAATTGGTATTCCACCATGAACACTTTTCGTTTTCGAGCTATTTTTCTATATTTTTGGAGTTTTTTTGCTAGAGTTCATGGGAAAACTATAAAAGAAGAAAACCCCTAAATATAAACCAAGGTCCAAAACATATGAACTGTGAAAATAAGATGAGGGTATTGAAGATGGTTTAGCCCTAGATTCAAGTCAAATTATCTTTTTAAGTAGGAAATATTTCATGTCCACAATGAAAAAAAAGGTGGAAAAATAAATTCTAGAAGTTAGAGAATCAACCATTAAGGGGGTCCTTTGAGCAGGAAGTTCCTCAACATTGGTTTCCCAATGATAATTCTATATTTAAACGTGAGCGGGATAAGGGTGTTCACAAAAAACTAGAGCTCAAGGGAATGGTTTCTTAGATTGAAATATAGGTAATTATGAGCAAAGAGACCATTTGTAAAGGAAGAGTAGTAGAAATGTTGTCATATTTACTTAAGTATCAGAACTTCTTATATTTATATTCCAATGGAAAGTCAATAAATTTATTGATAAAATGGAATAACAAATTGTAACACCGTGGTTAAAAATCCATGTAAAAAAATATAAGACCATGGTCATGGGACACATATTCTAAGTTGAATGGTGGAAAAAACATCCTAATGGGTGTCACTTCGATTTATTATGGCTAAAGGAAATTGACAAAGGCAATGGAAAAGTCTTTGGAAAGGCATGAGGCATTAATTGGCATTTTATTTATCAAAATAATGAAAAATAGGAGAAAAGGAAGGTGAAAGGTCATAGGTTGCATGTGAGGAGGAAAATGAAGGAAAATAATGGAAAATGAAGAAATTAGAGGCCTCATTAATAAAAGGCTTTTGAGTATCAGTTGTTAAGATTTTGCTCAAACCTTTTTGTTAGTTATATGGTGTTCTATGATAGAGCTCTCTTCTATTCTCTCTCTCATACTGTTGGACACTTAGAGTTTCTTAGAGCACTCTTGGAAGGGTGTGGCATACTTGGGATTTGGAGCAAGAAAGCGAAGGAAAAGAATCAAAGCGCAAGAGAACATCAGGATCAACAACTACAACTGGATTGATTTGCAGGTATCGTGTTGCATGTATGGTTTCCAGTTTTGGCATGCACGATACATGCATGTGGTTTCTTGGTTATGATTTGTCATTGGCACAGAGATATGCTTGGATTGACAGTGGTTTTGCCTAAACTTTCCATTTCCTAGATACTCATGGTGTTGTGGGTGTTACTTTTGTTTTCTGGTTGGTTCTCATGTTCCTTTGGCTGTGGGTTGAGTTATTAGTTCCTGGAAGCCTTGGTTGGAAAAATGCTATAGAAGCCCTGTAAGAGCTTGGGTTGAGTTATTAGTCTTAGGAGCCTTGGTTGAACAAAAAATTTCAAAGCCCTTGGTGGGTTAAGTTACTAGTTCTGGAATTCCTAGTTGGACAAATGCTCTGGAAGCCGATGACAGTTGTGGTTTGAGTTACTAGTCTTGGGAGCCCTGGTTGGAAGAAACGCTTTGGAGCCCTGTAAAAACTTGGGTAGAGACCAATTTGGTGATGGTTAGTGATGTCCAATTGTGAGGTGGAATCACTGGTTGACATTTAAGGTGGTTTGGCATGTAGAAGCTCTGGTTTGGTTTTGATTGATGTGTTTTATGAGATCCCAAATTCATGTTTGGAATATGGCATGAGGGTGATTCGCTGAAGAGATATTTGGCTCAACCAATCTATGGTTAGGTGGAATGTGGCAGTCCCATAATGAGTTGGCTTTTGCATTCATCAATAAGAGTTTATTCTCCTTGGTATTTATGTGCAAATGTTTTGGTTTATATGTGGACTCTATGGCTGTTGTATCCTTATTATTTCTGTTGGTTATATGTTGGTTATGAGCATGTTTTATGATAGTTATGATTCATGGATCTCATTAGGTTTTGATTTATAAATGAATGAAAAATGAATATATGACCTAACAGATGACAATGCATCTAATGATCTAAAGCATCGGTGCTTATTAGCGATTCTCAGGTAAGTATGAGACCCCTATGCTCAGATATGTTTTCTAAACCTGTAGATTACATATTTGCGACATGTTTGAAAAAATGCATCTCATGGCTAGTAGGGCTCTAGTCAAGTCCTTGCTCAATTAATTGCAATTGTATCATTATTCCCCTATTATCTTTCATTCCAAAAGTGTCATGGAGTTCTGAGTAGTGACCTGGCTCCTAGCCTTGAAATTCAGCAGTCATTAGCATAACACTGGCAGAAAAAGGTTGCAGTCACACTCATGCAGGCTCATGGGAGCGACTGGGGCTCTCAGTCGCTTGAAGGGCTCAACAAGGGAGCGACTAGGGGATTAATGCAAAAAAAAATTTATTTTGTATTAGGGGCTACTCACCTGGAAGGTTTGGACGGCTCTTCGGGGTTCTGTTGCATGCATAGAAGGCCTGTGTTGTTGTGTTTCATTGATTCCACTTCCTTAACTGACACATAGGGAGTTGAATCATATCACAATAACTCTTCATCACATGTTTATCTCGGTTGGACGGTCACTTGGGTAGATGTGGGAGGAGGGTGTTAAAAAGTGGTATTGAAGCATGGCTATGCTATCTTTGGGTAATAATTAATACCACAGAGTGGTATCAGAGCATGGTTCACCCCTTGGACTGGATGGGCGGTGTGTTGGCCATTCTTTCATGCCAGTTGCATATGTGTTCTTTATGTTTGTGGATTAATTGCTTATTGTGTATGCATGGTGGTGCTCATGGTTGTCGTTGTGATGTCATGCTAAATTTTTTGTTGTTGAGATGTGTTTGTCATGAATGCATGTTGGTTGTATATGCATTTTTTATGCATGGCAATTTCTATATGTTGTTATGCATGCACTGTCATGGTTATAGTTGTTATCCATGAGGTAATTATAGGCATTTTAGGTCATCATGATGTTGTTGGTATGTTATGATGTTGATTTGTTGGTTGAGATAGAGCAGGAGATGTAGATGATAAAATTGAAGTTGCGACATTCGAATTCAGGGTGAGAGCATATTTTCATATAGGTTTGTATGTTTGGTATGTAGGTATGTCAGTTAATTTTTGTTATAAACGTTAGGGTTACTTACATGTTTGTCATTCTATTGTTATTATGGTTACATGTATGATAAATGCTAGTTAATCAATGTGATCATATATGCGTCAGTTAGTCATGCATGATAGTGACTTGTCGTTATATGCATTGTGTTGGTTCCCTGTAATTTCAGCAGATAAGCAAGACTAAAGCTGTAGGGAGAACATTTGAACCACTTTGGGATTCTAGGATCTAGCCCTCCTGAATTCAGAGAGGGATCTCTCTAATGAGTGCAAAGATTGATTTATCTTTAAGGCTTGGAATGATATTAGGCTAGTTATGAAGAACAAGGTTTTTGTTTGGTTTTGGTTGGGCAAAGATACATGAAGGTGAAGGAAGTTTAAATTAAGGGTGAAGATGTATGCAAGTGAAAGAATTGGTTCAGCTAACAAGATAGGCAAGAAGCAGTTTCAATCCATTGGGGTATGGAGTCATAATATGATTTAATTGAGACAACAAGGTTCAAGAGTGGTCCATGGGGCAAGTCATCTATGTCAAAGGATCTCTTTAAGTTGATTTTATGGAATGAAAACAATAAGAAATTAAGATCAAACAGATGAAGAACAAAGAGCAGCCTAAGATCAAGTAAGTACTTTGAAATTATCCTGCTTTTGGCATGCACTAAAGAAAAAACATAAAAGTAATCTAAGATCAGGTAAGTACTTTGAAACTAGCCTGCTTTTGATGCACTTTCAATAGAAAACATTTAAAACATATAGAATAGCTTAAGATCAAGTAAAGAATTTTAACTTAGCCTGCTTTTAGCATATTCAAAGGGAAACTTTTCAAAGCAACTGTTGGAGAAGAAACTAGAGGACAGGGCTAACCATAGACTTCCCTAGTTGATTCTTTAATTAGCAAACTTTTCAAGACAACATTTAAGATAAACAAAGAATAGTCTAAGATCAGGTAAGGACTTTGAACCTAGCCTGCTTTCAACATACCCTTAGGGAAACCTTCAGACAACTTTTGGAGATAAAACTAGAGGACAGGGCTAACCATAGACTTCCCTAGTTCAACTTTACTTAGCATAAACTGAAAATAACATTCAAGAACAATGTTTGAAGTTTAGTAAGTAAGACATGGGCTCACCAACATTCCTTAACTGCTTGGACTGTATTAAATCATTATCAAATACACAATTGGAGGAAAACATAAAGATAAAGCTTATCAGTGAGAGTAGGGTACTTGTAACAGTAAATCTTAGCTCTATATTTGTTGTTCTTTATCAGAGAAAGTGGACAGAATGGAAACAAAAAGAAAATAACAATTTACAATAAGAAACACATCACCGTTGACATAGACCAGGATCCCATAAATCAACTTGTATTTGATGTTCAAACCAGTTACAATCATCAAGTCCAGTGGTTCTCTACAACTTCAAACTTTTCATCTCAACTTAGGTATCTTTAATTACAAACAGAGCTTACAGTAGCTTCAGAAAACTATTTACATGCATCAGATATTCAGTGACCAACCTTTATCTCATCTTCTACATAAGTATTTATAGAATAAATGAGGAGGTGGGATAAGAGAAAAGATCTCTAGGCTCAATTAATACAATTTAATGCTTCTCGGCCTTTGAGGGGCTCAATGGAGAAGCTTTTTGATATTTCCTCCGTATTAATTGATTTTCATTAAGTAATAAGCTTGTTGGGCAGATTTTGTTGACTTAAAAACTCTTGAGGCGAGTTAGCAATAACTCTGGCTGTCTTTTAGGCAAAATATCACTGACTGAGGCAATAAATCTGCCTTCTTTGATTGCTTTGAGGCTGCAGGTGGCTTTTGGTAGCTGGAGAGGATTCAATTAGCCTCTGATGTGGCAGTGGAGGCTTCTCAGATTGATAGATTTCATTGTTTTAACCTAAAACACTGTTAATTTTCTTTTAATATGTGTTTTTAGGTCTGATTAGGCTTTGATCTTCATTTCTGGTCTTCATACCGTCTTTAACTGTGTGGATTAGGCCTTTGATAGTTGAATTTTTGATCCGGATTTACACAGGAACGCAACAGAATACAGATATAACCATAGATACAGAGATGCAGCGGAAATAATGCTTCAATTTATTAATAAACGAATGACTAAAATAAGCTTACAAACATAATGGAAACAAGCTAGGGCGCTGGTAGCGTATCTCTGAGAAGAGATGTGGCATACGCATGCCTCTGAACTGTGTTACATTGAGGCTCGCAGGCCTATTACAGAAATAATGGAAATAAAATAGCCAGGGTACTGGCAGCGTATCCTTGAGAAGAGATGTGTCGGCTACCAGCCCCTGAGCTGTGTTACAATGCAGACATAATGGAGATATGGCGAGCTAGGGCACTGGTCGCGCTTATCTCTGAGAAGAGATGTGTCGGCTCCCAGCCCCCTAAACTGTGTTACAATGCAGACATGATGGAGATGCGGCGAGCTAGGGCACTGGTAGCGCTTATCCCTGAGAAGAGATGTATCAGCTCCCATCCCCCTGAACTATGTTACAATGAGGCTCGAGGGCCTATTTATTGTTGAGAAACAATGTAGAATCCGAAACGTCCAAAACCCTAACCGTAGGAGATGAAGCGCCAAAACTGTGGGCGCCCGTTTGGGTAAATTGGTGGTTCAACTTCCCAGGGGTGTAACTTTGGCATCCGATCTCCGTTTGACGCGTTTAATAGCTCGTTAGAAAGATCTATCCGAGGAATTCAATTTTTGAATGAGTAACATTGGTCCATGGATCCATGTTGCTCTCCGTTTTCCCAAAAAATGTCGTTTAGGGCCTCAAAATGGCTCCGGAAGTTCAGGACCCGAAAAACTGCAAAAAATAGTAAGTTGTGCCGAAACTTACAAACTGAAATAACTGATGGTGGGGGTTCAAATGGACTTGATGGGTGGCCACCAATATCCACCTGGATTATTAATGCCCCAAAACGGCTACGGGTGTGCAGGACCCGAAAACCTTCTATAAATAGTAAGCTGTGCTGAAGCTGGAAAACTGAAAGAATTGATGCTGCGGGTCCAAATGGAATAGGTGGGGGGCCACCGATATCCACCTGGATCAATTTTATGCCTAAATCCCTCAAAACTATGTTTAAAACCTTTAAACATTGATTTCTGCTTTGATCCTATGCCGTAAAACTGATACTCTTTGTTTGATTAATGTTCGCTGTTCCTTTGTTGCTTTGCAAGCGCGCAGAGGGTTTTATAATGTTATCAGTGCTCATGAGGCACAGATAAATCGTTATTTGAACCCAATAGATCCATTTTATTCATTAATAATGGCCTGGGGGATCGTCATCCCCGATCTTTGATTTTATTTTCAAACAGTCGAGAAACCTTTAAAACCTGCAAAAACAAACAAAAATTATAAAAATCCTGCGGGGATGGGTTTAAACTTCTTTGGAGGCTCAGATTTAATCACGACCGTTGGATGAAATCCACCAACGGCGAGGATTTCTCGCTGGGGTCAGATGGGGAGGCGGTTGGATAAATGGTGGTGGAGTTTAAGTCCGGGCCATTGATCTGCAAAGATCAACGGTTGAGATCAATCGGGATTATATAATGTAGAGGGTGGTAACATTATCGCGAAATGGAAGAAATTGCTAAGGAAATGGGAGAAAACCTTTGGCGGAAGTAAAAAAAGGGTTAAATGAAAATTTGGGGTTGCAGAACGATCTGGGCCGTTGAATCAGATTGATCAATGGAGATCAACGACAGAGATTCAAAAAAAAAAAAATGTGGTGGAGAAAGTGGTAATGCGGAAAACCAGGATGGTTTTCGCGCAGCGAAAAGGGGGAAAGGCGGTATTGTCTTTTGGAATGCGATATGCGTTAGTGCTTGACACGTGGCTTTTTAAAACCACCCATATCGCGTAAATTTAAAACATTAACTTCCGGACGCGAAATCACGCGAAACCACACGTTGGCTGTCGGATCTGGGGCGTCAGATCGAACGGTTGTGAGGAGAGCGCGATGGAGGTAAGATGCACGGGCAGAAAATGGTGGGTATGGTCAAGGCGATTTAGATCTTGACCGTTGGATCTCAGGAATGGATGGTCTAGATCTGTCGATGGGGAAGTAGGTCCCAAAGGAGTTGGGCCTATGGGGTTTAATCTAGACCGTTAGATGTTCAGAATGAACAACCCAGATTAAAAAATGGAGCATCAAAGGGAATATGAGGCAGGGGGTTTAGGCGGAGGTCAAGTGCAATGTGGGCCGTTGATCTGCAGAGATCAACGATGGATCTTTACTGAGGAATTTACACTGTCGGTGTAGTGTCCCTTATAGTGAGATAGCTTTGATGATACTTAGAGATGGTGATTTTGATATAATATTATGTATGTAAGACTTATGTACATGCTTATATGTTATGACTTGGTCACTTGGTTGATTGTGTGCTTATGATAATATCTATGGTTGTGTGCACAAGAATTGATTTTGGTTAAGAGAATATTAGCGATGTTTTCTCTTTTGGTATCCTATTTTGGACATAGGTGTATGACGTGAATGGTGATTCAGAATTGAGACACAGATCCATGGACGATCATGGTTATGTGGAACATATGGTTAAATATTATGAATTATAGATGATTTGTATGATTATATGTGCGTAGTCTCGTATTAAGCATGATGTGGCAGGGGACTTGGTCATTGCCAAGAGGGATGCTCAAGTTATAAATGACTGCGGAAGTCATTTCTCCAAAACCAAAATGACTGTGGAAGTCATGCACAATATTTGGTAAAATTTGAACAAGTTAATTACGAAATTCATTTGATTTATTTGATCAATGAGATTGTGATGTGTGCAGGTATTGGAAGAAGACCTTACCAACGAACCATCAGATGGGTATGAGCTCACAATCAGTACCTTAAGGTGAAACGCGGAGTTTCAAAGCAGAATAGATGAGAAGCCATGGAAATTAGGGCGCGGAGTCCTAAATCCATGAAATATAAAGACATGGAGTCTTGGATATATGATAAAAGGATTAGGACGCGGAGTCCTAAATCCATGAAATACAAAGACGTGGAGTCTTGAATATATAAGGAAATGTTTGGGGCGCGGAGTCCTGAATATTTAAAAAGATCAAGGTGTGGAATATTGGATCTTTAGAGTAGATCAGGGCGCAGAGTCCTCAATCTAATAAGGCATGAAGATGCATACAATAGGGGTGCGAAATCCCTATTATCCGGAAGAAAAATACCACTCATGGGCAACTCGTAGATGAATTTCCTTAATAATCTAATTCCTAACAATTTTGGAGTGACTTTCTAAAAATAGAAAGTGATGTCTACCATTTCAAGTATGACTTTCCAAAAATAGTAAATCACCTCCAATCAATGGGTAAACAAGTATACTTGAAGGAAAATCACTTAAATTATGATTAATTAACTGTAATAGTTCAATCTCGACTTAATCCTCAATATTATTAATATTATTAATATGATTATTATCTTTTATGAGACTATGATATTATTATTAAAAGGAAATTATATCTCCTCAATCACTTCACATCTCTCTCCTTCATGACTCTCATGGCTCTATGTAACTCTCTCTATTTTAAATATTACATTACACTCTCTTTTATGCACTCATCAAGAAATGGCATATTCCTCTTACACTCATTAAATATATGTCATAAAATATTCTTACACTCATTTAATATGTGTCATAAAATATTCCTCTTACACTCACTTTAATGCATATGTTACACTCTCCTTAAATAAGGCATGCATACCTCTCCTTAATGGCATAAGTTACACTCCTCTAAAGGGAATACAATGCATGCATATTAATCCTCCTTTATGACATGAATTTGTTGCTCCTCCTATATATGAGTCTCATGTATTCTCATTTGGGGAGAGGGGGTAATGCCAAGAGTGGAAGAGACTTGAGGAATATTGTGAAAGGGAGAGATATGGAGAGTATCCAATTACTTCCAAAAAAAAATCTGAATTTCTTACTAATCTACTAAGTATCTATTGAGGTTGAACATGAGTGGTATTTAAAGGAAGTGAAAACTATCTTCATTAGTTTTCCTTGCATCTCTCTCTCTATTGCTGTATTTTGGTACTGGTTGTGAGCTTTTACAGCTCGGGGGTTCCAGGGGGAGGAGTTCTCCCTGGATATGGTTGGGCGGAAAACCGGATGGTTCAAATGAGTTGGTTAAGGGATCGAAGGTGGATCATATTCTCAACGATTGGAGCTGAATATCTCTTCAGGTATAATTTCCGTTGTCCTAAAATTATAGTATAGATTTAGCATAAAATAAAAGGTAGACCTTTAAATTGTTGTAAGCATCTAATTTTGGTTTAGGCTTATGTTATCTAAAATATTATTGATTAGTTAAAAATGAAGACTAGATCAATCTATATGTATGGATGTTTAGATCTCAATATTGGAGTTATTATTGGTATAGTTTACGGTACTAATCTTGGTATTGTAGCATTTGAAAAAGGAAAGCCAAATATTGTTGAAGGTAATTTCAATAAATAAATTCCAAAGGACTTGAGTAAGTATTTCACGATTTATGGTTCTGTTTCAAGTAATTAATAGATGCATGTTTTATAAATGGTTTTAGGATAGTTTGCAAAGTGTTTGACAAAATCTGTGAATGAGTAATGTTATAAATTTATTTATGCTCGAATAAGTGCTAACTTGCAGCTTACATCAGAAGTAAGAAAATTGACGTGTACCCAAAATATGCTTGGAGGAATTACAGAATCAACCCTTAAAAGAAAATGCAAAAATAATGGCAACTAAAGTATAGTTTGGAAGATCAAATGCTTGAGGTAAGTTGGAGATAAATTTTAGTTATGGCTTATGTTTCATATTCTTCAATGTTTTGTTATTCAAGTTGTTGTAATAGTACTATCATAATTTTGACAGAAAGCCTTAATGGCTGTAGCATTCGGGGCTTCCATGTGTTTGTTAAATTGTAGCAATTGGTGCAAAAAGCTTGTCACTCATGTCAAATGAATTAGCTTGTGGGTGGTAAAATGTTTCAAGAACTCATATGGTGGATTTAGAAATGTGTGATTTCAATGAGCATATCTTAGTAGCATAACTCTGGGTTGTTTTTCCTCATGTAGAGGTGTAGTTGTAAGTTTTCATTCCATATGTTTGACAAAAGTCATAAATGAAACATTTAGGCTATAAATTTTGTTGTTTTAAAGAATTGCATTTCTGGGCGTCCCTGTTGCGATTCAGCTCCACTTCAAGGGGTATCCATACCAATGGACCATTTCACCCCAACTTTGATTTCAAAAATCAAGGTTTCGGACATCAATTCCCAAATCTGCTCTGTTTTGCAGATTTGCTGTTGCATGTAGAACCGCCTGTTGTTTTGTTTTGCTGTTTGGTTCTTTTTATATTGGAACTGCCTGATAATTTATAGTGATGAATCTGATATAGGCTAACCACTTGGAAATGGTTTTTTAAAGTATAAATGGTTAATAATTTGAAAATTTAAATAACCTTACGACAACTTGTTTTATGACTGCCAACTATTTGTCAAAATTCCTCAATGGCTGTACCTTACAATATTGTGAGCTATGTTTGAAATTTCTAAATATTTATATTCATTGGTATAGATTCAACAATGAATATGACTGATAGTCTACTAATATCTTAAGTTCAATTATTAACACTACTTACAAAAAAAAATGAAGTCATGTAACTTTGGATTCATGTTAGCTAATTGTTGTGAAAACACCTTAAAGAGATAATGGTTGTAAGTGTTTGAAAAAATGCCTCAATGGCTGTACATTCCATACTTGTAAATTGGTTTTCATAATGTTCAATGGTTGCATCTAATTACGTTTATGAACCGTCCATAAAACAAAAGGCTTAAGTTAATTTAAGATTTGCAATCAAGGTATTTATAGCGTAATAACTCATTGAGTTAAAGGGTCTCGCTGAAAAGTCAAAATTGCAGTAAGTAATTTGTTGCAATATCAGCTCACATATGAATTCCTAATTATGGGATGCCAACTCTATATAATTTAAATTATCCTTTTAAGAAAATAAGTCATAAGCATGTTATTACTCACTATTGAACACATTTAATTACAACAGAATTAACAATTAGTTTATTGTAAATTGTGGTTCATAAAGGTTGACATTTATTCATCCCACCAAACAATTCATATTTTAAAGGTGATTTTAGTCTTGAGAAGAAAGTATTACGGTTGTAGTTTTTTTGGATCTTGATAAACCTTGAACTTGGTAGCTTTGAAGATAAGTTGATAGAACTCAGGGTGTAGTGTAAAGGACACCAATAACTTCTATATATAAAAATAATAATAATAATAATAAAATAAATAAATAAAGAATAATAATAAAAAATATATAAATAAAAATTAAAAATAAAATAAAATATATATATATATATATATATATATATCGCATTTTGATTTAATATAATAATTATGCTAGGTAAGGTGGGACCTTACAGTCGGGCTGTATGAAATAACAAAGGGAAGCCAGGTTTGATTTGGACCGTCGGATCTATGAAATGGACGATCTAGATTTGATCGCAGGATCGCAAATCGGCGGAGGCAAAGGGAGGTCACAAAGGGAATGCGCCGATGCGATTAAGTGAGGGCCGTTAGATCTAGTAGAGATCAACAGTCAGGATTAATCGGTGGGTTTTAATGTCGGAGGGCCATGGTAGAGGGAGATTAATCTGGGCTGTCGATTCTTGTGGATTCGATGGTCCAGATTGAATCGCAAGATCGTAATCGGAGGAGGGAGAGGGAGTGAACAAACGGTTTTTTGTGATGCGATGGAATAAGAGTCGTTGATCTCAAAATTAGATCGACGGTCAGGATTTAATTGTGAAGGCCAAAGGCAGAAGCGCGGGTTTTTAACGGGGAGTGATATGGACCATCAGATTTGGGCATGATATAGCAGATCAACGTCCAGGAATTGATCGCTGGATCGCATCGGCGGGGGGAAAGAACAAAGGGTAAATTGAAAAATTGCGATGCGATTACGTATTGACCATCGGATTAGGGAGTCGGATCGATGGTCCATATTAAATTGGGGATTACATCGCAGAGGGCACAAGGAAAAAGGAAAGCTCTGATGCAATTGCGTATCGATCGTCGGATCGGAGGGATGGTCGACGGCTTGGATTGAATCGGAGATCACATCGGCGGGAGGTGGTATGAAAACTGGGCGTTGATCTGCAGAGATCGACGACCCAGATTTATCATAAAATTTTCATCAGGTTTCATAATAAAGCAAAGGAAAAAGGTTTGGAAAAGGATTTTTACAATGTTTTAGCGCCCGATTGCGGGGCTCTGGGTTATGTGAAGAAGGTGAAGGGATCGGGCGGTTTAAAAATAAAGGGGCTAATCGCATCAGAAATTTTGAAAGCAAAAGGAAAAATAGGAAACATAGAGAACCCGATTGCGATTGCGCAATTAGGCCTTAACGCCTGGTCTCGGTGCTGGTTTTATGTGGAAGAAAGGGGCATGGGGCTAAGGCCAAAGGGGTTTAAGGCCTTAGTGCAAAAAAGGCTATTTTTGGGATTTTTGAAGGATTTTTTGAGGATTTTCAGAGTTCCGATAAGGTTAAAAAAGGAGTTTCAAACCTTATCAAAGGGAATTTATGAAGGAAATGAGGAAAAATGAGGGAAATGGAGGAATATTATGAAGAAGAAGGGGATGAAAATGGTGTTATTTAAAAAGTGAAGAAGGGGTAAAAATGAAGGGGAAAATGGATTTTGCAGCAGTCTTTCTCCTCGCAAACAACATATTTTTCATGTTTATGAGGGAAACAACAGTGAAGATTAACTAAAGGATTAGTTATCTTCATAAGAATTTAAGAACTCACAATTTGGCCAAAAAATTGTTTCTTGAAGGCTTAAAAATGATTTTAGCCACCATTTGATATGACAATTTTTTATGGGTGGCTAACAGCGGCTCCAACTTGGGATGGCAGCTCCTTAGAGGTGTCAAGAACCTCAGATATGTCTTCTTTGGAAGCTGATCAATGCCTCATCCTTTGGGCTGCAATTTTTCTTCTTTTGCTGATATTCTTTTCTTCTGACAATGTTAGTAGCCATCAAAAACAATGGAATTCTATCAACACAAGCTTTCTACCTACCCAATCCTAATGATCTAACATTTTTTTCTTCTTTCAGAGTGCATTTGGATTGGAAAACTCTTTTTACAAACATTTTGTTCTTTTGAAAGCATAAAACTATCTAAGTCTACCATTATTTCTCCATGAACTTAGATTAAACAATTGAGTTCATAAGCTTCTCTACCTAACTACATTCTGTCAGGATTAGAATGTCTAACAGAATTTATTTCTCTAATTTCTAAAATAGAAATTTAAAAGCAGTCAAGCCAAGATTAAACAGTTTGACTTGATGCATATCTATGGCATAAAACAAGCTACACATAGACAAAAACTGTAGAAAAGTAAAGCAAAATGATGAAGGCTTAAGATCTGAAAGGTTAAGAACATCCCCCTCTTTTCTTCAGCTCTGTTTTTAGGCTTGTTTGAGCTGTTCATTCTTTATTATCTGGTTCAAGTTTTGAGCATATCAGAACCAGTTTACTTCTATCCTTGGCTCAAGATTTGATCTAGTTAGAGCCATTCTTTCTTTTGGAATTTATAGGTTTAGATTTTGAGCTTGTTTGAACCTTTATTTTTCTATCCTAATCTAACTAACTGATAAGCCAAGATTAAGCTGTTTGGAAAATCTATTTCACTAACCTATCAGCAGTAAATTTAAAACTAATTAGTCATGATTAGGCCGTATGACTAACTAGGAGTGTGTTTCTTAGGAGTGGCATTTGAGCTTACACACTTTCAGATTTTGTTTCTCTTTTTGGTATGGGGCTGTACCTTGTTTTTACAATCTGCCATCTTTTCTCTTTCTATTGTTTTTTTGTATTTTTTCATTTTCTAACTTTGAATGCAATGATGAGTATGATATTCACAATGAGAAAAAATAAAAAAGGCTTCCAAACTAATATGGTCAAGAGAAATAATGTTTGATCATCCTGCCATTGACAGGACCCCCAAACAGTTCAGCTCCATTCAATTCCTGCAAGAAATAAGCATTGTTACCAGCAGTAGAATGAATGAGATAAAGGCCAAACCATAAGTTATCAAATTTCCCATACTTGCTCTTATCTTCTCTCCTTGAATCCCACTTTGAAACCTTGTCACCAATGTTAAAATTACTGGCTTTTGTCCTTCTATCAAAAAGCTTCTTGATGCTTTCTTGCTTTTGTAATGCTCTGTTGTAGACCTTTTCTCTAGTTTGTTGAAGATGTATAGTCTGATTAATCCTTCTGATCATGTCATTGTCTTCAGAATGTACTTCTTGGATCAGCTTCATAACTGATGCTCCTAGGTTGGTTGGAAAAATTGCATCTACTCCATAAACAAGATGGTAGGGTGACATTCCAATTGATTTCTTAAGTGTTAATCTGTCAGCTCAAAGTGCATGCACCAGATTTGTGTGCCATGATTTCTTATTGTCCTCCAACAACTTCTTGATTATGTTTACCAAACTCTTTTTTGAGGATCTTGCTAACCCATTACCTTGAGGGTAATAAGCAGTAGAATGGCCCAATGTAATCTGATATTTGTGACAGAATTCAACCATCTTTTTGGATCCAAATGCAGCAGCATTGTCAGTAATAATCTTCCTAGGACAGTCAAATCTAGAGAGGATATGATTTTCAAGGAATTTTATAATGACAGAGTCATTGGCTTGCCTAGAAGGGATGGCTTCTATCCATTTGGTAAAGTAGTCTGTTGCAGTGAGAATCTATCTATGTTGGGCAGATGAGGGTGGATGGATTTCTCCTATGAAGTCTAAACCCCACTGTTGAAAAGGAGCTTCAACAGTGATTGGATGCAAGGGTAAAGGAAACAATTTTCTTTTGCCTTCAAAGAGTTGGCATTTATGACAGGCAATGATCATTTTATGGACATCAAGAAAGAGAGTGGGCCAATAGTAACCAGCTCTAAGGATTTTATTGGCAGTTGTCTTCCAATGGAGGTGGCCTCCACATTCTCCTTCATGGAACTCATGCTTGATTTTCTCTGCATCATTCTCAAGCAAACATTTAAGCAATAACCCACTCGCATTTTTCCAATATAGACATTTATCTAAAATGTAGTAGTTAACAACTTTTAACTTTAAAAATCTTGCATTTGTCTTAGATAAACCAGGAGGTGTATTCAAGTTGCGCAAAACATATAAAATATCAGCATACCAGGAGGAATTCATAAAATGATTTTCAATAATGGGAGTTGACAATTCCTCCTGTTCATCTAATGCATTTATCATGTTTATATCAAGAGCTTGAAAATTTGATTCAGCCATTAATCTTGCTAGTCCTTGGCCTTTTATGAGTTTAGTGGGCTTGATTTATAAATCACATTCAAGTATCACAGCTATCCACTTTCCTCTTTTTCTATCTGGGTCCTGTGTTAGGATGTCTTTCACAACTGAGTTTGGCACAAATGCAATTATGTGGGAGTGTAAAATGTAAACTCTAAAGTCTTTTAAGGCTTTGACTAAGGCAAAGGCTTGTTTTTATATAATATTGTACTTCAGAGGTGCATCTCTCAATGCATTGCTAAATAATGCAATTGGCTGCTCTTGTCCCTTTAGATTTTTCTGCAATAGGACAACAGCCACTGTATGTTCTGATGCAAATGAAAATATGTAAAAATATTTTGTAAAGTCAGGACTTATAAGAACTAGTGTTTTGGTTAATGCTTGTTTTACCAGTTCAAAAGATTTCTTTGCTTCTAAGGTCCATTTAACTCCTTCTTCCTTTTTCAGCATGTTTTTTATGTTTCTAAGGAGTTCAGCAAAGTTGGGTATGAACCTTCTCAAGAAATTAATCTTTCCAATGAAAGATTGAAGTTCCTTGATGTTTCTAGGATGATTGATTTGCAATATACCATCAATCCTCTTTGGGTCTATCTTTATCCCCTCTTCTGATATGATGTGTCCAAGTAGTTTACCTTCTTGGAGACCAAACATTGTTTTCTTTGGATTTAAAGATATCCCAAACTTTCTGCATTTCTCAAAGACCTTTCTCAAATATTCTAGGTGTTCTTCATCTGTTTTGGAAAACACAGTGATATCATCAAAGTAAATAATGATGAAGTAGCCTAATTATTCCGAGAATGCAATATCCATGGCTCTCTGAAATGTAGCACCAACATTCATTAAACCAAAGGGCATTTTCACATACATGAAAGTACCCCAAGGTGTGGTAAATTCCGTCTTAAGTTGATCATCAGGATGTACTAAGATCTGATTGTATCTTGAGAAGCCATCTAGAAAAGAAATTCTTTTAGAACCAACTACCCTTTTTAAAATGCGATCCATCTTGGGTAAATGGTAGTTGTCCTTTAATGAGGCTTTGTTTAAGTCCCTAAAGTCAATACAAAGCCTTATTTCTCCTTTATTTTTCCTTACGGACACAAGATTAGACACCTACTCTGAATATCTAATAGGAACAATAATTACAACCTCATACATTTTCTTGATTTCTTTCTCAACCAAAGGTAACTAAACAGGGTTTATTCTGCGCAATTTTTGTTTAAAAGGTTTTTGGTTCTCTTTGAGAGGTATCTTGTGCTGAATTATTTCTGTGTCATAGGACTTTAGATCCTCATAACTCCATGCAAAGACATCATAAAATTCTTTAAACAGCTCAATGTATTTCAGTTTGATGTGAGCTGGTAAAGTCTTAGACAATTTGATCATTTTTTGTTTTAGTTCACTGCTTATATTACACTTTTCTGCCTCAGTTTCTATAGGTTCCAGTTTTGGTTTTTTGGCAACATCGTTGAAATCAAACAACTCTTCTAAAGGGAACAGACCTTTTGGAAATTTTTGAGTATTAGATTGCAATGTTTCTAAGTCTTCTTTTGGTAAATCTGCACTAATCTCTGTGTTATGTTCAACTTTATCAGCTAGCAGATTTATAACAGCAATCTCTGGAGAGTTTTCTTCTTCATCAAGTAGATTTTCTTCAGTAGGACAGTCATCTTCATACTCTGAATCCGAACTACGAAGTTCAAATTCATTTCTGGACTGTAAGAAGTCTTCTATTTGTTTGTCTCCATCAAACACTTGCCAATATTTCTCATTATCAGGGACAGCTGGTCTAAATTTGATTTGAGTTGTGCATTGTTTGGTTTCATAAGGAGTTAGGCATGCTCTAGCATCAAAAGCTAAACCATTAGCTTGGATATTTTGGTTTCTTGGGACAAAGATAAGTTTGAATTCCTCAAATGTTTTCAATAAATCCACGACATCATTTTTATAGGCTCTAAGTCTAGGATGTTTTGCAGTGTATTCCCCATTCATTTGCCTAATTATTAGTTCAGAATCACCATGAAATTTTATTCTTTTGGCCCCTAATTTCTTCAATAAGTGCAGGCCTAAAAGGAGGGCTTCATACTCAGCTATGTTATTGGTGCACTTAAAGTTTAATTTGCAGAAATGCCCTTCAGTATGATTGTTCATTGTATTATGAAGCCACACTCCTACACCCGCATCACTCTTAGTGCAAGATCCATCAAAGTTCATATTCTAAAGAGGACTAGTTTCAGATTCACTAGTTTGACTACTATCCTCTTTATCTAGTGTGCTTTCGGATTGTTCTTGTAGATCAACACCATGTTGAATTTGTTTTATTTCCTCATGTTTTTCATTGTGTTGAGGACTCTTCTCTTGACTTTCAAGGTTGAAAAGCAATGGATGACTGATTTGCAGCTCTAGACCTGTGATTTGTTTGCTATGATTTTCAGATTTAGCAAACTTTTTTGACACTTCTGTCTTGTCTTCCTCTTTTTCTATATCTGCCACTAATTCGGTTAAGGTTTCCTGCTCAGTGAATGTTTCATCATTGAAAAGGATAAATGAATCAAGACTTGTATGTACAGAATAAAGAGGAGAGTTTTGTGGTCTCTCTTGGCTGGTAACCATGTATTGCATATGAGTTTCCCTATAAAGTTTTCTAGTTTGATTAAAAATAGGGATGGTGACATATGTCATATCCATTTGCATTGTTCCTTGTAGCTTAGCTCCCCACGATCTTGATAACAACATACCATACTTGGGGGGTACATCAACCACTACAATCTCCACTACCAAACACTTGGCTGGAATTTGCACTAAGTTTACACAGAGGTCTTTGATTAAACCTAAAAATTTCACTCTGCTTGAGTCAAAGGAGTAAAGATATTTCTATGGTCTAGTGATTTCAAGGCCTAGGCTCTCCATTATAGCTTTGGAAATTAAGTTATGAGAGGCCCCTGAATCATGCATAACGTTGTGTAAAATTTTGTCATGAATCTGTAAACTAACATAAAAAGGAGGAACCGGTCCTTCTTGATATCTACCTTCAATCTTAGGACCAAAAATGAGCTCTGGTTGGTCATCATTAAGATTTACAGTGTCATTATTCTCTTCTATGTTAAAAGCCTTCAAAATTTGGGATCTATACATATCTTGGGTAGCTAATTCAGTGAGAGGAACATAGATTTTGATTTTGGCAATTTCCTGCTCCAAACTAAAAGGCATCTGATTTTTGAAAATGCTTGTTTCAGCCTTATTAACTACCACTCTATCAACAAAATCAGTTTGCTGATTTCCTCTATTTACATTTGTCAAAATTGTTTTGATAGGAGCACTAGCTGAAATACTAGCACTGCTAAAATTTACACTCTGTTTTTCATTACTTTGAGTGCCTTTTTCTTTGTTTTTATCATAATTTCCAGCCACTGTTTTGTCTTTCTTTTTTGTAACTTTGGGTTTATTTACAGGGCTGCTTTTTGCAGAACTTTCAGAGGTCTTAGTCTTGGGATTTTCTTGATTGCTTTTACTCCTAAGGTCATATTCTTTTGGGGTTCCTATGATGACATTTTCCATTTCTTGATAATAAAATTCATCTTCTACTCTTTTATCATCATAGGGTGTATACAGACCTTGTTTCCAATTGTAATGAACTTCAAAATCATTATTTTCTACCCCTAACATGTTTATGTCATCTTCCTTTGTTTGTTCTATTGTTTCTTCAACCTCACATAGTTTTGATGAAAAGGAGGTGTAATCTATTGATCATCCTCCCTTGGTCTGTTTTGAGGCTGGTTTCTCTTAAAATTCTGATTTTGATTTTGATTTCTATTTTGAGGAGCTGATTGGTTTTGACTTGCTTGTGCTCTCTTAGTATGCTCATCTTTTTCATCATCTCCTCCATCATTCTTTCCATCTTTGAGCTAGATGTGGAAGGTGTAGATTCCTCTCTAAAGGACACTTTCTTTTCATTCCTCATTCTTGCTCTTTTCTCCATTAAATTAACTTCCACAACAAGAGCTCCTTTTTGCATATCTTCAAGAGTCAAAGGATCACTCTCTCTCAACTGATAGGCCATTTCAGGATCAAATCCTTCAGGAAACTTGTTCAAAGCTGAGCCTTGTGAAGGTTTTAAGTCTGCGGGAAGGGCATTATAAACATTGTTGAACCTAGTGCAATAAGTTTGTACACTCTCCCCAGTGTTTCTTTAGAGATTCTTGTAATCAGAAAGTATTTGGAGAGGGTTTTTCCTGACTTCCCATATTTTTAAGAATAACTGATGGAAGGCTTGGAGGTCATTAATACTATGAGGGATTAATCCTTTAAACCATTTTCTTGCTTCTCCTCTTAAACTTTGAGCAAATAGTCTAAGTTTTACAGTTTCATCATCAATCTCGTTTCTGTCAAAGTAGTCATTCATCTTGTCCACATGTTGTGAAGTAGTAGTAGGACCACTGGCATCATATAATGGTATTTTGGACTGATAGTCCTGTGGAAGATTGACTAGAGGTAAAGGAAGGACTAGGGGAGCATACCATGTTTCCAGGATAGGAGGTTGTGGAAAAAGTGGGGGGTTTACAAGTGGTGGATTGGCAAGAGGGAAAGTGGGCTGGGATGGAGTGGTTTGGACAGTGGATGTATGAAGAACAGATTTGGATGGACCAGTAATAGATTGTTGAGCAGATCTAGGATGAGAGAAACCAAAATTATGAATGAAATCTAAATTAGGTGGGGTAGTTTCTCTGCTACCAAGATTTTCACCTCTATCTTGGGATGAAGGTGGAGACTCAAGATCTATCTAATCTATATCATCAAGTGACTTAGTTATAAATGGGTTTCTTAAGTCAACTTGTGAATTTTGTAGAGCTGCAAGGTTTTCAGGGACAGAGTTAGCTCTATGGAGTGATCTGACAATAGTTTAAGATTTGGCCTTGGGAGACCTCCTAAGTCTCCTTTCAGGGTTATCAACTATCTCTGGAGGGTTTGGGTCATGATAGGCTCTAGTATGAATCCTTCTAGGAGCCACTATGCTATATTTTTCAGACCCAACTTACAAGAAAAGTTTAAACAAATATGACAATCTTTAGGATGCTAACTGATCTTTAAACAAGAAACTTTAATCATTAAAGTCTTCTTAACTGAGTTTAAATGATGTTATGATGATAATGGGTTTCCTAGTGGAGTCTTAAGGTCTGTTTAGGATTGTGGAGTCGCCAGGTGGAAATGTTTAGCTCTTTTGGAGGTAAAATGTTTTATGGTCCACCATCATTAACCAATTTGAAATATTTTTGGGTTTTCTGAGTTCTTTCAGTCCTATGGGTTCTAAGAGTGTCCTAAATCTGTTTCAACACCTAGCTAGGGTGATGAGACAAAGAGAGTTTACTCTTATGGCTAAGTTAGCTGATTCCTTCAAGGTTTGATAAGCTCTTATGAGAATCCTAAGGGTTCCTTAGTTTGTCACTGACTCAAATAAGTGTTATCATGATTACCATTTGCTTTGGTAGTGCTTGAAGAGGGCTACTTGTACTCAAGGGGTTTTTGAGGTCTTAAGGATGTCTAAGATGAAATTTGACTCAAAGTCCCCAGTGGAGTCGCCAGAAATGTTGGTTCCCTGTAATTTCAGCAGATTGGCAAGACTAAAGCTCCAGGGAGAACATTTGAACCACTTTGGGATTCTAGGATCTAGCCCTCCTGAATCCAGAGAGGGATCTCTCTAATAAGTGCAAATATTAATTTATCTTTAAGGCTTGGAATGATATTAGGCTAGTTATGAATAACAAGGATTTTGTTTGGTTTTGGTTGGGAAAAGGTACATGAAGGTGAAGGAAGTCTAAATGAAGGGTGAAGATGTATGCAAGTGAAAGAATTGGTTCAGCTAACAAGATAGGCAAGAAGCAGTTTCAATCCATTAGGCCGTGGAGTCATAATAAGATTTAATTGAGACAACAAGGTTCAAGAGTGGTCCATGGGGCAAGTCATCTATGTCAAAGGATCTCTTTAAGTTGATTTTATGGAATGAAAACAATAAGAAATAAAGATCAAACAGATGAAGAACAAAGAGCAGCCTAAGATCAAGTAAGTACTTTGAAACTATCCTGCTTTTGGCATGCACTAAAGGAAAAACATAAAAGTAATCTAAGATCAGGTAAGTACTTTGAAACTAGCCTGCTTTTGATGCACTTTCAATAGAAAACATTTAAAACATCTAGAATAACTTAAGATCAAGTAAATACTTTTAACTTAGCCTGCTTTCAGAATATTCAAAGGGAAAATTTTCAAAGCAACTGTTGGAGAAGAAACTAGAGGACAGGGCTAACCATAGACTTCCCTAGTTGATTCTTTAATTAGCAAACTTTTCAAGACAACATTTAAGATAAACAATGAATAGTCTAAGATCAGGTAAGGACTTTATACCTAGCCTGCTTTCAACATACCCTTAGGGAAACCTTCAGACAACTTTTGGAGATAAAACTAGAGGACAAGGCTAACCATAGACTTCCCTAGCTCAACTTTACTTAGCATAAACTGAAAATAACATTCAAGAACAATGTTTGAAGTATAGACAGTAAGACATGGGCTCATCAACATTCCTTAACTGCTTGGACTGTATTAAATCATTCTCAAATACACAATTGGAGGAAAACATAAAGATAAAGCTTATCAGTGAGAGTAGGGTACTTGTAACAGTAAATCCGAGCTCTATATTTGCTATTCTTTATCAGAGAAAGTGGACAGAATGGAAACAAAAAGAAAATAACAATTTACAATAAGAAACACATCACTGTTGACATAGACCAGGATCCCATAAATCAGCTTGTATTTGATGTTCAAACCAGTTACAATGATCAAGTCGAGTGGTTCTCTACTGCTTCAAACTTTTCATCTCAACTTAGGTATCTTTAATTACAAACAGAGCTTACAACAGCTTCAGAAAACTATTTACATGCATCAGATATTCAGTGACCAACCTTTATCTCATCTTCTACAGAAGTATTTATAGAAGAAATGAGGAGGTGGGATAAGAGAAAAGATATCTATGCTCAATTAATACGGTTTAATGCTTCTTGGCCTTTGAGGGGCTCAATGGAGAAGCTTTTTGATATTTCCTCCGTATTAATTGATTTTCATTAAGTAATAAGCTTGCTGGGCAGATTTTGTTGACTTAAAAACTCTTGAGGTGAGTTAGCAATAACTCTGGTTGTCTTTTAGGCAAAATATCACTGACTAAGGAAATAAATCTACCTTATTTGATTGATTTGAGGCTGCAGGTGGCTTTTGGTAGCTGGAGAGGATTCAATTAGCCTCTGATGTGGCAGTGGAGGCTTCTCAGATTGATAGATTTCATTGTTTTAACCTAAAACACTGTTAATTTTCTTTTAATATGTGTTTTTAGGTCTGATTAGGCTTTGATCTTCATTTCTGGTCTTCATACCGTCTTTAACTGTGTGGATTAGGCCTTTGATAGTTGAATTTTATGCCTAAATCACTCAAAACTGTGTTTAAAACCTTTAAACATTGATTTCTGCTTTGATCCTATGCCGTAAAACTGATACTCTTTGTTTGATTAATGTTCGCTGTGCCTTTGTTGTTTTGCAGGCGCGCAGAGGGTTTTATAATGTTATCAGTGCTCATGAGGCACAGATAAATCGTTATTTGAACCCGGTAGATCCATTTTCTTCATTAATAATGGCCTGGGGGATCGTCATCCCCGGCCTTTGATTTTCTTTTCAAACAGTCGCGGAGCCTTTAAAACCTGCAAAAACAAACAAAAATTATAAAAATCCTGCGGGGATGGGTTTAAACTGCTTTGGAGGCTCAGATTTAATCGCGACCGTTGGATGAAATCCACCAACGGCGAGGATTGCTTGCTGGGGTCAGATGGGGAGGCAGTTGGATAAACGGTGGTGGATTTTAAATCCGAGCCGTTGATCTGCAAAGATCAATGGTCGAGATCAATCGAGATTATATAATGCAGAGGGTGGTAACATTATCACGAAATGGAAGAAATTGCAAAGGAAATGGGAGACAACCTTTGGCGGAAGTAAAAAAGGGGTTAAATGAAAATTTGGGGTTGCAGAATGATCTGGGCCGTTGGATCATATTGATCAACGGAGATCAACGACGGAGATTCAAAAAAAAAAAAAATGTGGTGGAGAAAGTGGTAATGCGGAAAACCAGGATGGTTTTCACGCGATGAAAATTGGGAAAGGTGGTATTTCCTTTTGGAACGCGATATGCGTTAGTGCTTGACACGTGGCTTTTTAAAACCACCGACATTGCGTAAATTTAAAACATTAACTTCCGGATGCAAAATCACATGAAACCGCGCGCTGGCCATCAGATCTGGGGCGTCAGATCGGACGGTTGTGAGGAGAGCGCGATGGAGGTAAGATGCACGGGCGGAAAATGGTGGGTAGGGTCAAGGCGGTTTAGATATGGACCGTTGGATCTCAGGAATGGACGATCTAGATCTATCAATGGGGGAGTAGGTCCCAAAGGGGTTGGGCCTATCGGGTTTAATCTAGATCGTTAGATTTTTAGAACGAACGGCTCAGATTAAAAAATGGAGCATCGAAGGGAATATGAGGCAGGGGGTTCGGGTGGAGGTCAGGTGCAATGTGGGCCGTTGATCTGCAGAGATCAACGGTGGATATTTATTAAGGAATTTACACTGTTGGGCTGTATGAAATAACAAAGGGAAGCCGAGTTTGATATGGACCGTCAGATCTAGGAAATGGACGGTCCAGATTTGATCGCAGGATCGCAAATCGGCGGAGGCAAAGGGAGGGCACAAAGGGAATGCGCCGATGCGATTAAGCAAGGGCCGTTAGATCTAGGAGAGATCAATGGTCAGGATTAATCGGCGGGTTTTAATGTCAGAGGGCCATGGTGGAGGGAGATTAATCTGGGCCGTCGGTTCTTGTGGATTCGACAGTCCAGATTGAATCGCAAGATCGCAATCGGAGGAGGGAGAGGGAGTGAACAAACGATTTTTTGCGATGCGATGGAATAAGAGCCGTTGATCTCAAAATTAGATTGACGGTCAGGATCTAATTGTTAAGGCCAAAGGCGGAAGGGCGGGTTTTGAACGGGGAGCGATATGGACCGTCGAATGTGGGCATGATATAGCAGATCAACGGCCAGGAATTGATCGCTAGATCGCATCGGCGAGGGGAAAGAACAAAGGGTAAATTGAAAAATTGCGATGCGATTATGTATTGACTGTCGGATTAGGGAGTCGGATCGACGGTCCATATTAAATCGGGGATTGCATCACGGAGGGCACAAGGAAAAAGGAAAGCTCCGATGCGATTGCATATTGACCGTCGGAACGGAGGGATGGTCGACGACTTGGATTGAATCGGAGATCGCATCGGTGGGAGGTGGTATGAAAACTGGGCGCGATGTGATGAGCCGATGGCCGTTGATCTGCAGAGATCAACGACCCAGATTAATCATAAACTTTTCATCGGGTTTCATAAAAAAGCGAAGGAAAAATGTTTGGAAAATGATTTTTACAATGTTTAACACCCGATTGCGGGGCTCTGGGTTATGTGAAGAAGGTGAAGGGATCAGGGGGTTTAAAAAGAAAGGGGCTAATCGCATCTGAAATTTTGAAAGCAAAAGGAAAAATAGGAAACATAGAGAACCCGATTGCGACTGCGCGATTAGGCCTCAGCGCCTGGTCTCGGTGCTGGTTTTATGCGGAAGAAAGGGGCATGCGTCTAAGGCCAAAGGGGTTTAAGGCCTTAGTGAAAAAAAGGCTATTTTTGGGATTTTTGAAGGATTTTTTGAGGATTTTCAGAGTTCCGATAAGGTTAAAAAAGGAGTTTCAAACCTTATCAAAGGGAATTTATGAAGGAAATGAGGAAAAATGAGGGAAATGGAGGAATCTTATGAAGAAGAAGGGGATGAAAATGGTGTTATTTAAAAAGTGAAGAAGGGGTAAAAATGAAGGGGAAAATGGATTTTGTAGTAGTCTTTCTCCTCGCAAACAACATATTTTTCATGTTTATGAGGGAAACAACAGTGAAGATTAACTAAAGGATTAGTTATCTTCATAAGACTTTAAGAACTCACAATTTGGCCAAAAAATTGTTTCTTGAAGGCTTAAAAATGATTTTAGCCACCATTTGATATGACAAAATTTTATAGGTGGCTAACACATTGTTGATGTTGTTTGATGTTAGTTAACTTGATGATTATGTTATATGTTTTTGATGAGTATGTTATATGTTAACTTCTTGTTTTTATATGTTAGTTAACTTGATGATTAAGGTTATTGCATTAAGGTCTTGATGTTATATGTATCGTGGTGATCTGGATTGGTATGTGTAGATGACTATGGTTATGACATTCATGTATGAGTCGATATAATTGTGATATT
Organism: Pinus albicaulis; assembly: GCA_034641835.2. Taxonomy (NCBI): domain Eukaryota; kingdom Viridiplantae; phylum Streptophyta; class Pinopsida; order Pinales; family Pinaceae; genus Pinus; species Pinus albicaulis. The sequence goes on from CM076569.1 coordinate 670,809,842, forward strand.
GTGTTATACTAATCTAGACTAATTGTGAATATGTGATATTTATGCATGAATGACAACTGTTTATTATTTTATGATGTGAACATGTTAGCTAATTATTGTTATGTATATCATGACCTTATTTATGATTGAGTTGATATGTTGTGAAGTTATATCATGCTAATATAGATTGATTGTGCAGACAAGATAGGCTCCCTTGAGATACATTAAGGTATGAGTTTTCCTATGTCGTATACTTGGTGCTTGACTGTTTGATTATGCCGTATATTGGTGCTTGATTGTTTGGTGTCTATTATGCCATTTATTTGTTGTTTTAATGTTTGATTAATTGAATGATATGAGTATGTGTATATAAGATTGCTTGAAGAAATTATTTTGTTTTAATATGGTTGTACTAACAGATATGTGTTGAGACAATTGATATGTACTTGAGTGTAAGTAGGTGATAGTTGCAGTATTATGTATTATGACTGATGAATGTGAGTTGATTTTTGATTATGACATGGTTGTTAGACTTGGTAAATTCTGATGTCAAATTAATAGATATGTTATCTTGAGCTTGGGAATATGTGGCTGACATGTGTGTTTAGTTTCAGGGCAACGTGATTCGAAAAACAAGGTAAGATGTCTAGTATATTTTTATATTTATTTATGCACTAACAATTGTGTGTTTATGGTAGTATGATGCAAGGAATTGTATGGCAAAGGAGACTGCCATGGAATCTTCAAGAAGGATCAAGTTGAATTTCCCTTGGAGGCATTGGGAACCCATGGGGACTGACTCATGGTGTTTGTTGCTAGTCTTTTTCTTTTGGTCTCTAGTTATTTGTTGCGCTTGATTGTGACTTTGTTTATGTCTAGTGCATGATCATGCCACTTTGTTCGTGGTGTTGTATTGTTAGTGGTTATCATGATTTTCTTCTAGTTTGTTTATTTTTCTTGCCATTTATGTTTTGAGGGCCTTGGGAATTGGTTGGGAAGGAGGAAGATTAATGGAGTTCAGGAAGATTTGTGTGGAACCTAGCAAGCAATGTAAGGCCTGGATGAAGCTCGGTGCATGTATAAGGGCAGTTGAAGGCAAGAGTATGACAGTGAATTGGATTGGTTGTTTTCATTGGGATAAATGGACAATGGAAGAGAAGTCATGAGAAAGGTAACGAGGTAAGGTAAAGTAAAGGTATTTGAGGCATTAGATGCCTTGGCTAAGTTGGGAATTGTGGTTCTCAATGTTGTGCATGTTGTGCACAGATAAATTAATTTCTCTTGACCTTGACCTTACGATATTTGGTAAGTGTGTTGTGACTGTGTGTAGTATTCCTTTTTTTGGTGTCACCTATGACAGGGTTAGGATGGACTTCCGGAGTTAGGAGCATACATGTCACAGGTACAGGTTGGTGTCATCAGCGGGCCCATGGGATTTTTGGAGGAGTTTTGAGGAGTTTCTATGAGGTCGGGTGGCATTCACTTGATATATTCCATCATTCGAGCAATTTACCTTTTGTTCTGGTGCATTCCGACAACTCTCGGAAAAATGAGTTATTTTTGGGCCTAAATCAATTAATTATGCTCAAAGTGGCATTCCGCGAGGAATACATGAAAGAAAACCCTAGTGTAATAGATCATTGGAACCGGGACGAGGATACTTACATGATGGGATGGTTGGACATGAGTTTCAGTGAACTAAGGAGATATGATAGATGATTTACTCTTTCCCGCATTAAAAAGGAATATTTTAATAAGAGGGAAAAGTGCTCCATGAATAAAATAGTAATAAAATAAGGCTCTAGAAGGATCTAGGAGATCTATAAAAGAAAAGGAGGAGGCCATTGAGGGATATCTTGGATTACATCATTTTATTGTGTGAGAGGTTTAAGAACTTCGTTCTCTACTTCATTGGTAGCCCCAAGACGGAAACCCTCAGGTGATTTGTGAGTGTTGGACGAAAACCCAAATCTCTCGAGGAGATGTCATTCAGAAGTTTCGTAGAGCTTCAGGGATTGGTGTGAGGATCATCTAGATCTTCAACTTGTGCTTAATTATCTTTCGATGGGTTTAGTGACAACTGTTGCCAGAGGGAGAGTGCAGTAGTTCAGTTTTGGAGGCTAGCGTAGTGCAACAATTCATATTGGTGGCCAGTTTTCCATCTCAGCCATTTTGGGTCAGATATGCATGTAACCCCAGTTTACCATTTATAATAACATGTTGATATTATTCCTATTTAATGTGTAATGGATTGAAGTGCTCTATATGTTTTTATTTTTACATGGCAATATTCTGTTAATAAAATGCTGATTTTATGGTAAATGCTGGGTTAGTAAAATTTCTGCAAAAATAGATGAAATATCCCATTTCGGATATTATAGTGGTATCAGAGCCTTGATCTTGGCTTGACCCTGGGTTATATTAAAAATCCAAGTTCAAAGGCTTAATTGCAGATCAATTCGTGGGTTCAAGAATTTATATGCCAAACTCACTGAAGTCATCTTTGTTTTATTATTCAAAAAGGGACAGAGGATGTTTCAGTTGAAAGGGTCGATGCTATGATCTTAAGAAGGAAAAATAATTTTTTTTATCAAAGGACTGATTATTGAGGGAGCAGTCCAAGGCTAAATAAAAAATATTCAAAACTCATTTTCGTCAAATATTTTCAAGGGCCGATGACGTAACGAAGGTAAAACTAAATTGACAATGCCAAAATCGGTACCAAACCCCAGCGTCGAAACTGCATCTTTCATGACTGAGATGTTTTTGTTGGTGTCTGAATTTCTTGGTTTGAATAGCTGTCTAAAGGAGGATAAAGAAATTGAAGGCAGTCATAAGTGTTGGAAGGGTCGGTTATCATTAAGCGGTTTATAATCCTGACGAACAATGGTTGTCTTATTTTTTCCTTTTCGAGCAAGTTTGGTACTGGAGTTGAAGTCTACTCATTCGCAAAGGGAATTTGAGCATGACTACGAAGGCCACATAAAGGCTGAATCGTTTCTTTACGAGTCACATGGAGGCAAACAAGGTAGATCATGGTGGTGTTCATATAGATGGTGAGATACGCTCGAAGCTAAATGTGCTTTGGACAATGATAAGGTTGCACTCAAAGCCGCTCTTGCTATGGTAGCATGTCCACATGGAGGAGTTGACCACGTAATTTCAAAAGCTTGAATTTTTGAATAATTGTGCCTATGGGAGACTTTAGCAGAGTGTGATGGTTGATAGAGCCAAGAAACGTCATAAGAATTGGGTAAACTCGACCACATGAAGAATCTATGTTATGAGCATTAGAACGATTTGCTCAAGAATTACTTGTGCGCAGAGTCTGTTTGACAGAGCACTTTGTTCAGAGTATGTCTATCAGTGTTAATTGAATATTACTATTGGTGCTACAGTTCGATTACGAGTGCATGGGTATGACATGCGTGTTTCTAAAGGTCAACACAGTTTGCTATAGAGATGGATATCTATATTGAAAACTACATGAAAAAGGTGTTGTGACAGAGTGTATGTCGGTGCATTGTATTGTAGAAATAGAAGACAAATTCACATTTATTCTGTAAATAAAATTGAGGAGCACGAGATCACATATGAATATATTTACACGACTGTAACTCTATCACCAGGTGGCATGCCATCATTGAGGCAATTATTGTGGGGATCGTTGGCTGTAGGAGGGTCATCTCGATTTTTTGGACCTGAGTTCATCTTTGGGCAGCGTTTATTTCCCCAGGGGACTGAAGTTTTCCAAATATCCTTACTGTTTGGAGCACAAAGAGCGTAGCATAATCACTATCAAGCAACATTGTGGTAACGTTGAAAATTATCAGTCATCCTGGGATGACCAAGTTCTGTTGAACGAAGGGTGTGGTGACGTTGAAGACAAGACAGAGATAGGAGCATAAGTTTACTTGCTGCAGTAGTAATATGGACCGAGATATGATCGCAGGTATTTTTTGTGTATGATGTCGATACCCTATGTGTGTGGAGATCTGTGGCATCAATTTCCAAGTTTTTGAAGTCATTCTGAGCTTGAATGACCAGGACGCCATTGCTGGAAGAGGTTGTGACTAGTGTCTTATCAATTGAAGGAGCCGTGAACCTATTTCAAGACCATGGACCATACATTTTTTTGCCAGAAACATATTTCAACTTGTTGCCGGATACACATTTTGAAAGGAAAAGTTATTCCAGTAATTGAATGATGCTTGGAAGCCAAATTTTTATGAAGCAGAGTTTCCTATGCGTGGGTGACGAGTTTGCTGTGGCCAACGAATTTTCTTGTGAAAGCCACTTGATAAAAGGCAGGCTTTGTTTGAGGAGCTGAGTAGTGAATTTGTTCGAGGAGCCTAGTTCTTCTGCAATTTCTGGGCATCTACCTTTAAATTAGGTTCATCGTTCTTTTCTGTCCACTATATTCTTTATATTTCCAAACTGTATGCATGGTGGGTTGTCTACAAATTGTTTTTCATGAAACATATGTTAGATATGGTTGTGAAGAATTTTTTTTTTCCATGCATGAGTAAGCTGCTAGAGAAGCACTAAATAATAAAAAATCTGGTGTCTTCCTCTTTGAACAAAAATGATTGATATAGTTGTCCCGCCATTGTTGAGCTGAGGCATTATAGCAGCCTTGTATTTCCATTTCTAATTGATTATAAGCTAAGCTGCAAAATACCATTATTTCCATCTATGATGCTGAACAATGGGGTTCTTAAAACACCTCATTAACCATAAAAGTAATATTACCATGGACTGTAATATACAACAAAAAACAAAATAGAACAAACAACCCTTTTCAAGAGGAATATATGCCATCCTTCAAAAAAACATCCAAAATATTTGTAGGAAGAATTGGGGATTGGTCATAAAATTCTTGCCCTTGGAAAAAATTCGAAACACATGAAGATGACATGGAGAGTTCTGTCAAAACTTTATGAGCTTAATGAACTCCTATTTGAAGTAAGCCAAGTAGGAGGGAAAAAACTGATTTAGGCTCTAAAACCTGCTATGCTTGCTCTTATACAACCCAAATTATTAGAGGAACCTTGTGAGGGGTTCAGACTTCCCGTTATATCATGCGTCAGTAACATTATGAAGTTGATCGCACCTATAGCTCTGTACAATAATGATGTTATGAGGAGGATTATGAGATTGATAGTAGAGAATTTTCAGGATTTGGAAAACAATGCAGGCTCTACCTTTGGGAATAAGCTTGAGGCTTTAGGAGGTATGGCCACATTCAGAATGTATGACATCATGTTTGATCTTGAGTGTGATGAGTTGATTCTACAGATGTTCCAATGCTTCTTCAACATTAGGAGACATCATCCTGACACCATCATAGCTCACATGCAGTCCATATTGTTGTCATTTATGAGAGACCGTGAGGCTATTTGTCGGGAGTTACAAACTAGGTTGTTGAGAATTTGGAGGAGAGAGAATTTGGTCTCACTTGCTGCTTATGAGCTAGCCCAGGGGCTAGTTGAGCAGAACATTGGGCTATTTAGGAGACAATTGACCAGGGAGGAGTTGCTCTAGTTTGGTGGACCAGGAAGCAGAAATGAGCTGAGGATGAAGGGACTTTGCTTCATCTGCAAAGAACCTTGGGGGCCTGATCACTCATGCTTGAGTGATGCAAATGATGTGGTAGAGGCAGAACATAAGGACATTCCTTCTGTATGCCAGGATGAGGACTCTTCTTCAAATGAGTCCATGGGATCATATGAGAATGATTCTGGGGAGCGAGAGAAGTTAGGCGGAGTTGATGACAGTAGGCCGGAGCTGTATTCCAGTGTGCAGGGTTAGAAGTCAGGGGACTCTACGGGAGATAATCTGGGTGATGAGTCACTTGTGACGATTCAGCCAGAGCAGCATATGATGGAGCATGAGTCAGCAGAGGAGGCTATGCATATCATGCATGGTAGCCCTTTGGGGGAGAGCCATATGGAGGCTCACATTGAGTCTGTGATGGATATGTGGCTAACCTTGGGGTCAACCATCTGTGAGGAGTAGACGGATGTACGGGCATCTAACAGGGAGGCAGCAGTTGCAGATACTTATCGTCATGAGATGTTGGAGGTTGATGGGATAGTTCTACTGGATGATACTATATAGCAAGAGCTTGACATTCCTGATTAGGAGAGGGATGAGTTGTTGGATATGGTGGAGCATCCATCATTGGGCTAATACACAGATGAGGTGCAGATAGTTGCACATGCAGTCAGAAGAGCTGCAGTAGTTCCAGGGAGCAGTAATCTCCAGGAGTACATCAATGGGGCTTGCAACATATCTTGCCCACTTTCGCCCATTACAGAGAGAGGGGACTTCTTCTGCAGATAGATCTCGTCGGTAGACGAGACGGGGCAACACGAGTTGAGTATGTACTGGTGACCTCACACCAGACTTGTTCTGTGTGTAGGTCTCACTACCTATTCTTCTTCCGTGATAGATTGGCGGGATATCATGAGTTTGTATCCTATTGATGGTGAGATATTATGCATAGGGAGCATAATGGAGCATGGACCCGTAGACATGGTAGATTCAGAAACTTCCATTTGGCAGTGGGGCATAGGCCGACAATTCTTCAACATTCCATCTCGACTTTAGGGGAGCAGGGTTAGCATTAAATCAAATCCGAAGTTGGATTGGAGAGAGGTGATGAGTTGGTATTCTATTGATAGAGTATCATTCTTAGTCCCGGGTACATTTTGGCAGGAGCACTTTGACGAGAGAGATGTTACATGTTCCATTGGGCCATGGATTGTGGACCAACAATCCATCGGTATTTTAGTAGCACTAGCTCGACATCCACAGATCAGGATTGACCTTGGCCTAGACTGGGGGTTGGCTTGGAGAGAGTGGTTGAGTTGGCCTTCGCTTCATGGGGTGACAACTACAACTAGAGACAGTGCGCAATCCAAGCCATGGGACTTGGGCAAGGAGTGGCCATGGTGGCGTCGAGATTTGGGGGATTGTTTGATGACAGGTATAGTGAAAGATTAGTTTGGGATTCGAGCATTGAGGGGTCTGTTTTGGGTGAATTGACACAGGAGCATAGCATCACCCAAGGGTTTGTATGGAATTTAGGCATTGGGTCTTAGTTGCATTGGGCCAATAGGGTGGCCCACATATTTGGATTGATTGAGGGAAAGAAATCTTGGGGCGGAAGGTCTGTAATATTCCTTTTTTTGGTGTCACCTATGACAGGGTTAGGATGGACTTCTAGAGTTAAGAGTAGACAGGTCACAGGTACAGGTTGGTGTCATCAGCGGGCCCAGGGGATTTTTGGAGGAGTTTTGAGGAGTTTCTACGAGGTCAAGTGGAATTTTCTTGATATATTCCATCATCCGAGCGGTTTTCCTTTTGTTCCGGTGCATTCCGACAACTCTCGAAAAACTAAGTTATTTTTGGGCTTAACTCAGTTAATTACGCTCAAGGTGGAATTCTAGGACGAATACATGATAGAACACCTTAGTGTAATATCTCATTGGAACTGGGACGAGGATACTTACATGATGGGACGGTTGGAAATGAGTTTCAGTGACCTGAGGAGACATGGTAGCCGATTTACTCTTTCCTGAATTAAAAATGAATATTTTAATAAGAGAGAAAAGTGCTTCATGAATAAAATAATAATAAAATAAGGCTCTAGAAGGATCCAGGAGATCTACAAAATAAAAGGAGGAGGCCATTGAGGGATATCTTGGATTACATCATTTTCTTGTGTGAGAGGTTTGAGAACTTGGTTCTCTACTCCATTGGTAGCCCCATGACGAAAACCCTCGAGTGATTTGTGAGTATTGGACGAAAGCCCAACTCTCTTGAGGAGATTCCATTCAGAAATTTCGTAGAGCTTCAGGGATTGGTGTGAGGATCATCCAGATCTTCAACTTGTGCTTCATTATCTTTCAGTGGGTTCAGTGACAGCTGTTGCCAGAGGGAGAGTGCAACAGTTCAGTTTTTGAGGCCAGCGCAGTGCAATAATTCATATTGGTGGCCAGTTTTCCATCTCAGCTATTTTGGGTCAGATATGCATGTAACCCCAGTTTAGCATTTTATAATAAAATTCTAAGATTATTCTTGTTTAATATGTAATGGATTGAAGTGCTGAATATGTTTTCATTTTTACATGGCAATCCTCTGTTAATAAAATTTTGATTTTATGGTAAATGTTGGGTTAGTAAAATTTCTGCAAAAATAGATGAAATATCCCATATGGGATATTACATTGTGATTATATTTATATATTTATATATGTATGTATATCATTGGCTCACAAGGTTGTTATGATTTTTTTGTGCTAGTGTTCACACACACACACACACACATATATGCAGTTGTCTGACAGGGTCATCATGGATCATGATTGTTTTATGTTGATGTTTATATGTATATATGTATGTATGTTTGTCATTGTCTGACAGAGTCGTCAGTGGTCATTCTTGTGGAGGAGTGATTACTTATGCAGGTGAATAACATGAAGAGGTTCCTGGCTTATGAGGAATTAAGTGGGAAGAATAACCCTGACAGATCTACAAGGTCAATATCATGTGGGTATGAATTGATATTATGTGATTATACTATGCATATTTCTATGTTATGGCAGGTAATGCTGAGGGGTACATCAGCAGAATGAAATCATTGTGATATGCGGTATGCTGAAACATGCATGAATAGCGGAGAGACACTGGAAGCAAGGTTGCTTGGTAGAGTTAATGTGTGGTCTCTGGATGTGTAGCACTATTGTTGTATATATGTTGTACATGTTGCACCTGTGATGTTGTGTGAATATGGTGCTGTGTATATATGTTGTTGTATGTATATTTCATATGCAGTGTTGGGTATAGATGGTGCTATGTACATGTTGGATATGTGGTGTTGTGTACATATCATATCATGTGCATGTTGGATATGCGGTGTTGTGTGCATGTTGGATATGAGGTGATGTGTACATATAGTGCTATGTACATGTTGTATATGGAATGCTATGTGCATATGGTGTTGTGTGCATGTTGTACATGTGGTGTTATGTACATATGGTGTTGTGTGCATGTGGTGTTGTGTAGATTTACATGTGGTGTTGTGTGCAGGTGGTGCTGTGTACATGTCGTGCATGTGATGTTATGTACATGCAGTGTCGTGTACATGTCATGCATGTGGTGTTGTGTACACGTTTTACATGTGGTGCGGTGTACATGTGGTGATGTGCACACGTTGTGTCGTGTACATGTGATGTTGTCCATGTTGAAAATGCAGCAAGATGATGGAGCTTAGTGAAATGAAGTCGCCTTCACTAAGTGGGCCCGCAGGCAAATTCTGGCGCAAAGTCTATTTTTAGACTATGTCTATTTTTAAACATATGGAGCATGGTCCAGGGGTTGCAGTATGTTATTCTTGGAGTATTGGTCATGTTGGTAAAAATAGATGGACCTCTGTTTTTGGACCTATAGGTCGAAGTCTATTTTTAGACTGCCTATCCTAAAAATAGGGAAGTCAAATATTATTTACCCTTAATAATATTTGGACTCTAAACTTCAGTTTACTCTCTTGGAGCACTTCAATTCGAGCCTTGGAAGTGGCTCATGCATCTGACAGAGGAATTACGCTATTCCTAAGGGTTTGGTGAGCTCATGCATGGTTGACTTCAGTTAGGACTTCAGTGGCAGAAGTTTGGTGGAGTTGATGAGACAGTTGGTGGAGTTGTGTTCGGTTTAACTTAGTTGAACTAGTTGTGATTAGTTTAACTATCTAATCAACTAGTAATGAGTGGAGTGAATTAAATATTATTTAATTCACTAATTATTAACTCATTATTCAACTCAAGAACACATCAGTTCACTACAGTGCATGGACAGTTCAGTGGAGACCAATGAAAGAGGTAGATGAAAGGGTTGAGATAGCTATCAGTTGTGACATCAGTTATGCATGAGATTTGCACCACATAGATGCCCATGATGATTGCGCTGTCAAGCCAAGGAGATTCAAACCTTGGATCTCTATTTAGACAGGCCATGATTGCGCAATAGAGGCAAGGCAATTAGTGGTAAGTTTTGAACCAGTAACCTGTTCAAAACCAAGCTAGTTTGTGTGTAACTTTATGAGAAAGTACTGAGTACTTGTGAGGAGTATTGTACTGAGTTTGTTACATGATTTCTCCATTATAATATACACAATAGCTGCGGGGTTTTTCAGCTATAAGCTTTCCCCATACATACTGTGTTAATGTGTATGATGATTTGATGTGTTATCGCTTGATTTTATTTCCGCATGTTTGATGATCTGAGTGGAAGAGATTATGTGTTGCATATAAATTCGAATTGTATGTGATCAAGATAGTCTCGGTGGATAATTAATCATTATTCAGCAAATTTCTACATGGTATCGGAGCTATTGAAGTTCAGATTGATCATCACGGTGATTACAAACTTATTTCGGTAGACAGAGTCTGCATGCGGGCCAGGTAGCCTCCGGATTCATCTTTCTTCGGAAAGTGAAAGGTCTGGTAAATGCCCCTTGCAGTCAATCTCTGTGCTAGAAATAATTTGTTCTCACAAATCTAGAGCGGTTGAGCTTTGAGGTGGAATTCGAATTTTGCAGCAGTTTTGTTTCTTGGTGCCGGTGTTGAAAATGTCTTTCAACGGTTTGCGACTCGAATATGCTCTTGAAGGCAGTTCGAATTATGTTGCATGGAAGGATCGCATGGAGGCAATATTAGAAGATAATGGTCTGAAGGAGTTCATAGATACGGATGTCCAAAAGCCCACTGATCCTGCTGAAGTCGAAGCATGGCAAAAGAAGATGGCGAAATGTCGAAGGATCCTGTTGGAGGGCGTCAAGGATCATATTGTATCCAGCCTGCATGGAAAGGCTTATCCATATTTAATGTGGAAAGCTTTGACAGATCTATTCCAGAGTAAGAGCGACCAAAGGAAGCTAGCGCTCAAAGATAAGCTCAGGAACATCAAGATGGAGAAAGGCGACAGTATCGCCAAATACCTCACGAAGTTCACTCAATGCAGAGATGAGCTAGGAAGTGTGGGGGTGACTGTCGAAGACGAGGACATGGTCGACCTGGCTCTCCTTGGTCTTCCGAAGGCTTGGCACTCATATAAAGATAGTGTCAATGGTCGGGAGAAGCTGCTGGGATGGGAGCGCCTTTGGGCGGATCTCATGCAGGAGGAGATAAGGAGGACTACTCGGGATGGATCTTCATCAAAGGGAGCTGATGAAGAAAATTGCGCTTTGGTTGCCAAAGCAAAGAAGGGGAAGGGTAAGAAAACTTCTCATTCTGGTGCAAAGGGCAAGAAGAAGGATATGGCGAAAGTGAAGTGTTTTCACTGCCATGATCACGGACATTATGCTACCAATTGTCCAAAGAAGAAGAAAAACAAGCAAGCAGGAAGATCTGCAGTTGGAGAGGCTTTGGCTTCACAGTTCGAGCTTGACTTTTCACTGATCGCATGCTTGGTTTCAAGTGTGATGGGATCGGTGTGGTTCTTGGACAGCGGTGCGTCATTTCATATGACGGGAGATCGGGATTTGTTCTCAGATCTGGAGCACAAAGATTTGGGTGTGCACATCGAGATGGGTGATGATGGTAGATACAGTGCGACTGGTATCAGTACCATATCCTTTCAGAGGGAGTCTGGTAAACCCTTTGTATTGAAGGATGTCATGCATGTACCTGGATTGAAGAAAAACTTGATCTCTGTGGCGATGTTGGAGGATAAGGGGTATGATGTGGTCTTCAGCGAAGGAAAAGCCTTCCTGCGCAGTAAGACTACTGGAGAGACCCGGAAGATAGGGGTTCGAACCAAGAACCTTTATCAGTTGTAGGTAGATGGCTGCGCAGCTATGGCATGCAAGGCGGGAGAAGTGGTGAGCCAGGATGATGAGGGCGAACTGTGGCACAGGAGATTGGGCCACCTTCACCATGGAGCTTTGAAGATTCTGCAGCAGATTTCTACTGGGCTTCCTAAGGGCACCCTTGCGCAGTCAGATCAGTGTAAGGGGTGTACTTTAGGGAAGTATGTGAAAGCCACCTTTCATGAGAAGGATAGTCGCGCCACAACGATCCTTGAGAGAGTTCACACGGACGTGTGTGGTCCTTTCTCAGTTGCTTCGACAGCAAAGCACAAGTATTATGTGATCTTTGTTGATGATTTCTCTCGAAAGTGCTGGATCTTCTTCATGCAGAAGAAGAGTGATACATTCGCGAAGTTCTGTGAGTTTAAAGCACTGGTCGAGAAGGAGTCGGGGAAGAAGTTGATTGCTCTAAGGAGTGATAACGGTGGTGAATTCATCTCGGCTGAATTCAAGGAGTTCTGCAGCGCAGAAGGGATTCGGAGAGAGCTCATCGCACCCCACAACCCACAGCAGAACGGGGTGGCTGAGCGGAAGAACAGAACGATCGTGGGTGCTGCACGGGCGATGTTGCATGATCAGGGCCTACCCCTTCACTTGTGGGCTGAGGCATGCAATACAACGGTGTATGTGCAGAACCGTTGTCCTCACAAGGTTCTTGGCATGAGTACACCAGAGGAGGCTTATTCTGGCAAGAGGCCTGATATTTCCCATTTGTGGATTTTTGGTTCTCCTGTCTACATGCATGTGATGAAGGATGCGAGAAGGAAGCTGGATCCAACTGCTGAGGTTGGAATATTTGTGAGGTACACTGATACACCTCACAACTACCGGGTGTATTTTTCAGACAGTCGCAAGACTGTTGTGCGACGGGATATAAAATTTCAGGAGGAGAAAGCCATGCAGTGTTTGCTTGAGAGGGAGCTACACTTGCATGCAGATGAGGAGCTGTTAGTTCCTAAGGAGGAGCTTACGGATGTGGATCAGCCACAAGAGGAGGTTCAGGAGGTGGAAGAAACCACCCAGGCAGCGCCAACCATCAGAGGGCGCATGCGCACTACAGAAGCTGAGCGACTGGCTCGGGATGCAGAGAAGGTTGTAGGACCACCTACAACACAACGCAGACAGAGACAGTCACCGGATCGGTACACTGGATACATGGATCTTGTGAGTCAATGTGTTGTGACAGAGCCATCCTCTTTTGAGGAAGCTGTGGAGGAACCCGCATGGGTTGATGCCATGATCGAAGAATATGATTCGATCATCAGGAACAGTGCATGGGAAATTGTCCCAAGACCGGTTGGGAAATCAGTTGTAGGTTCGCGATGGATCTACAAGGTGAAGCAGGCGGCTGACGGGAGTGTGGAGAAGTACAAGGCGAGATTTGTCGCCCGTGGCTTCTCACGGATCGAGGGGATTGACTATGAGGAGACTTTTGCACCTGTCGCAAGGTACTCTTCCATACGGACGATCCTTGCTCTCTCAGCGCAGATGGGGTGGCACATTCATCGGATGGATGTGAAGACTGCGTTCCTCAATGGAGTTATTGAGGAGGAGGTGTACATAGAGCAGCCTGAAGGTTTTGAGATCTTCAGCAGTGAGTCGCATGTGTGCCGACTCAAGATAGCACTGTACGGGCTGAAGCAAGCACCTCGTGCTTGGTACACTCGGATAGACAGCTACTTCACCGGGCTTGGATTCTCCAAGAGTGAGGCGGATCCAAACCTGTACCAGATTGTGGTGGAGGGGAAGCTGTTGATCATCGTACTGTATGTAGATGATCTGATTTTGACTGGCGACGAGCAGTTGATACTTTCATGCGAGGAGGATCTTGCACGAGAGTTTGAGATGAAGGACCTGGGCATCCTTCATTATTTCCTGGGATTGGAGATTTGGCAGCGCAGTGGAGGACTGTTTGTTTCTCAGGGCAAGTATGCTCGGGAGATTCTGGAGAGGTTCAACATGCAAGGCTACAAGCTTGTTGACACTCCTCTTCCTGGTGGTTGGAGGAAGGAGGATGCTACTTCAGCGGAGGTAGTGGATGCCACTGTCTATCGACAGTTGGTGGGGTCGCTTATGTATCTGGTCAATACACGACCCGATATATGCTATGCAGTTAACCGGCTTTCGCAAGCTATGGTTAAGCCTACCAAGCTCTTTTGGAAGGCAGGCAAGCATGTATTGCGCTATATTAGAGGCACATCGGGATATGGTCTATGGTACAGACAGGAGGATGAGTTGAGGCGGCAGTGCTTCAGGCATCGGTATCATCATATCAGAGATTGTGTTCAACGGAGAATCATGATGCTTTCATATGTTCCCACGGAGGATCAGGATGCCGACATCCTGACGAAGGCGCTCACCAGGAGCAAGTTCGAATTCCACAAAGGTAGGATAGGGGTTGCAGATAATCCATATCTTGCTGAGAGGGAGTGTTGAAAATGCAGCAAGATGATGGAGCTTAGTGAAATGAAGTCGCCTTTACTAAGTGGGCCCGCAGGCAAATTCTGGCGCAAAGTCTATTTTTAGACATATGGAGCATGGTCCAGGGGTTGCAGTATGTTATTATTGGAGTATTGGTCATGTTGGTAAAAATAGATGGACCTCTATTTTTTGACCTATAGGTCGATGTCTATTTTTAGACTTCCTATCCTAAAAATAGGGAAGTCAAATATTATTTACCCTTAATAATATTTGGAATATAAACTTCAGTTTACTCTCTTGGAGCACTTTAGTTTGAGCCTTGGAAGTGGCTCATGCATCTGACAGAGGAATTACTCTATTCCTAAGGGTTTGGTGAGCACATGCATGGTTGAATTCAGTTAGGACTTCAGTGGCAGAAGTTTGGTGGAGTTAATGAGACAGCTAGTGGAGTTGTGTTCGGTTTAATTTAGTTGAACTAGTTGAGATTAGTTTAACTAGCTAATCAACTAGTTATGAGTGGAGTGAATTAAATATTATTTAATTCATTAATTAGTAACTCATTGTTCAACTCAAGAACACATCAGTTCACTACAGTGCATGGACAGTTCAGTGGAGACCAGTGAAAGAGGTAGATGAAAGGGTGGAGTTAGCTATCAGTGGCGACATCAGTTGTGCATGATATTTGCACCACACTTGGAGGAATTTCCCTTGATGATTGTGCTGTCAATCCAAGGAGATTCAAACCTTGGATCTCTATTTAGACAGGCCATGATTGAGCAATAGAGGCAAGGCAATTAGTGGTGAGTTTTGAACCAGTAACCTGTTCAAAACCAAGCTAGTTTGTGTGTAACTTTATGAGATAGTACTGAGTACTTGTGAGGAGTATTGTACTGATTTTGTTACATGATTTCTCCATTATAATATACAAAATAGCTGTGGGGTTTTCAGATATAAGCTTTCCCCATACATACTGTGTTAATGTGTATGATGATTTGATGTGCTATCGCTTGTTTTATTTCCGCATGTGTGATGATCTGAGTGGAAGAGATTATGTGTTGCATATAAATTCGAATTGTATGTGATCAGGATAGTCTCGGTGGATAATTAATCATTATTCAGCAAATTTATACAGTCCACACGTTGTGCAAGTGGTCTTTTGTACATGTTGTGCATATGGTACTACTATACATGTGGTACTGTGTGCATGTCATACATGTTGTTTTGTGGGCATGCGATACTATATATTTGCATTGTGTAGTTGTGGTATCGTGAGATGTGTATTCATTGTGTTGTAATTTGTGTACATATATGTATTGTGTTGTACACCAGATTGTAGGTGTATGTGTTGTTTTATACATCGGGTGTAGGTGGACGTGTTGTGTTGTGTGTTAGGTGTGGGTGTCTGTATTGTGTGATGTTGTATGACGTGTGTGGATGTACGTGTTGTGATGTACACTGTGGGTATGTGTACATGATTGAAGAGAAGCAAAAGCACTAGGTGCTTTCCGAGTGTGGCAACCAATCCGGTGTGTGTATAGAAAGAACAAAGGCAGAAGTATGGATCGATGAAGGATAAGTATCAATATTTCATTTCATTTTTATTATGCATGTGATATATGATTATGATTTATGATGGTTACATGTGACCTATGATTATGGCTTATGATGATTTTATGTGATTCATGATTTTGATTATGATGGTTGCTTTTCGAGCTAACTTGATGTGATATGTTGATACATGATGATTTGGTCAAGTTGTTAGTTTGACTTGTTCTGACATGAAGTGAACAAGATTGCAAGTGTACCTTACTGGGAGGCCATCAATGAGGTATGATTTGAAATTGTTTCAATTTATTTTGAATTTAATGGAAAGGATGTGCTTGGTACATGAAATCATGCAATTCCCGGTTCAGGATGGTTGAAACCGACTGCAAGAATTTGCAGCGTCAATGAAAGGAATTGGAACAAGAAATAGTATGATAGTAAAGCGTTTTAGGAGCAGGGCCATTGTGGGAAACTGGTACTCAATAGTTTCCATTTATTTCCATGAGCATGCTATGACCGGTATGATGGTTTTGAGGCAGGGATATGCGTTGGTTTTTGGACCTTTCGATGTGAGGAAGCCTTGCCAAGGGAGGGGTCGCCCAAGGACTGTGTAGCAGAGAAGGGGATGCCCACGGAACTTGGAAGGTGTGTGACTACACAGAAGGGGGTGACCAGATTGCCCAAGGGATTGTGTAGCAGAGGAGGGAAGGTCGTGGATGGATTTGTTTTGGTCATTAGCATTGACAAATGGAATCATATGCACATTAGGAGTGTGACCTAGAACAATGAGTTAGTAACCGTTCATTGAAAGGACAAGTAGCGTAGGATTTTAACGCTAGACATTGGATGCAAATTTGAATTTGGCAGTGGATTTTGGACTTATTGGGAAGGAGGTGAATCCGAGTACTACTTTAAGGGTGGAGGTGTGAGCCTCTGGATTCCCTTGTTGTTGATACAAGTATCTATCCTTTTATTTTCCGTTTGAGAAAATGTGCACATGTGTATATTATTGTAAATACTGTATCGAGCTGGATTTATAAAGCTCCATAGATAGTATGGTTGTATACATGGTTGTCATTGTAAATACCATAATTAGTTGTGTTATAAAGCTCCAATAAACAATATGGTTATCATGTTTTCAACAGGATGTCATTGTAAATAGTACAACGAGCTATGTTATAAAGCTCCATAGGCAATATGTTTTGTTTTTCAGCAGATTTTTTGGTTGTAGGCGTCATTGAACACTAGGGATAGTGTTCTCCCAAGGGGGAGAATTCTATAACAACCTTGGCTAAAAATCCATGTAAAAAAAATATAAGACCATGGTCATGGGACACGTATTCCAAGCTGAATGGTGGAAAAAACATCCTAGTGGGTGTCACTTCGATTTATTATAGCTAAAGTAAATTGGAAAAGACAATGGAAAAAGTTTCAAAAAGGCATGAGGCATTAATTGGCATTTTATTTATGAAAATAATGGAAATTAGGAGAAAAGGAAGGTTAAAGGTCACAGGTTGCATGTGAGGAGGAAATTGAAGGAAAATAATGGAAAATGAAGAAATTATAGGTCTCATTAATAAAATGCTTCTAAGGATCAGTTGGCAAGCTTTTGCTCAAACCTTTTTGTCAGTTCTATGGTGGATCTCTCTTCTATTCTCTCTCTCATACTCTTGGACACTTAAAGTTTCTTGGAGCACTCTTGGAGGAGTGTGGAATACTTGGGATTTGGAGCAAGAAGGTGAAGGAAAAGAAAGAAAGTGCAAGTGAACATCAGGATCAACAACTACAATTGGATTGCTTAATTGCAGGTATCGAGTTGCATGTATGGTTTCCTTGATAGTTTTGGCATGCATGGTACATGCATGTGGTTTCTTGGTTATGATATGTCATTAACATTGAGATATGCCTAGATTGAAAGTGGTTTTGCCTAACCTTTCCATTTACTGGATCACCATGGTGTTGTGGGTGTTACTTTTGTTTTCTGGTTGGTTCTCATATTCCTTTAGCTATGGTTTGAGTTATTAGTTCTTGGAAGCCTTGGTTGGACAAATGCTTTTAAAGGCCTATATCAGCTTGGGTTGAGTTATTAGTCCTGAAAGACTTGGTTGGAAAAAATCTCTGGAAGCCCTTGGTGGGTTTAGTTACTATTCTTGGAAGCCCTGGTTGGAAAAACACTATAGAAGCCCGGCGACAGCTGTGGGTTGAGTTACTTGTCCTGGAAACCCTAGTTGGAACAAACACTCTGGAGCCCTGTAACAACTTGGGTAGAGACAAATTTGGTGATGAGTAGTGATGTCCGAGCGTGAGGTGGAATCACTCAATGAGTTTTGAGGTGGTTTGGACTCTGGAAGCCCTGGTTTGGTTTTTATTGATGTGTTTTATGAGATCCCACATTCATGCTTGGAATATGGCACGTGGGTGATTCAATGAAGAGAGATTTGGCTCAACCAATCTATGGTCGGGTGGAACGTGGTAGTCCCAAACCAGGTTGGATTTTGCATTCATCAATAAGAGTTTATTCTCCTTGGTATTTTATGTGCAAATATATTGGTTTATATATGGACTTCGTGGCTGTTGTATCCTTATTATTTTTTTTGGTTATATGCTGGTTATGAGCATGTTTTATGATAGTGATGATGTATGGATATCATCAAGTTTTGATTTATAAATGAATGAATAATTAATATATGACCTAATAGATGAAAATACAACTAATGATATAAGGATTCAATGCTTCTTAGCAATTCTCAGATAAGTATGATACCCATATGCTCAGGTTCGTTGTCTAAACCTGTAGATTACATATTTACGATATGTTTGACGAAATGCCTGCCATGGCTAGTAGGGGTCCAATCAAGTCCTTCTTCAAGTAATTTCATTTGTATCATTATTCCATTATTATCTTTCATTCATGGAAGTTTCATGGAGGTCTGGGTAGTGACCTAGGTCCTAACCCTTAAATCTAGCCTTGAATTCCGCAGTCTCTAGCATAGCACTGGCAGAAAAAGGCTGCAGTCGCACTCATATAGGCTCATGGGAACAACTGGGGCTCTCAATTGCTTGGAGGGCTTGGCAAGGGAGCGACTGGGGGATTAATGCATCATAAAGTTAGTTCGTCTCAGGGGCTAGTCACCTGGAAGGTTTGGATGGCTCCTGGGGGTTCTGTTGCAGGTGTAGAAGGTATGTGTTGTTGTGTTTCGTCGGTTCCACTTCCTTAACTGACACACAAGGAGTTAAATCATATCATAGTAACTATTCATCACATGTTTACCCCAGTTGGTCAGTTACTTGGGTAGATGTGGGAGGAGGCTGTTACACTAATTTAATCTTATGCAAACCTTGTTTCTTAATGTAGGAATATTATGAACCTTGCGCCTTTAAAATGATAAGAAAATAATAATTATAGTCCACTTCAAGGATGAAACCTCCTTTAACATGAATATAATGTACAAGACAATATTTGACGATCCTCAAACTAGATATCTTGTGTGTGTGTATGCGTGTGTGTGTGTGTGCAGTGTGTATGTGTAGTGTGTTATCACTCCATCGGATCTCCGAAGGCTGAATGGGAGACCATTAAAGGTAACCACAGAGCGCTTTGACCTAGTAGCTATCCCTACTAGGTTGAGAGGGCTCTCTCCGTGATATCTCTCAATCAATTGAGATGATTTGAGATCAATCAAAGTCTTAGGCTAGATATTATGCTCAATGGTTTTGAAAATTTGAAGGTATGAGTTACTGTAGCTAGGTTAAAAATAACAAAGGGTTACAACACAACCAAAAATAGGAGCAAGGTAGCAATAACTTAATGATGGATTTGGGAAATTTAGTTGATGTAGTGTAGGGCTTGAATAAGTAGAGAGGTCCTGGTGAGCATGTCAACCATGAATTCACCAATTTGGAAGACAAAATCACAAAATGATATTTCCAAAATAAACAGAGCTTTAAATCAAGAATTATGTATGTTAACCTTATGGAAAATCATTGATGAAATGGAATATGGAAGGATGGCATGTATAACAATCATACAAAACCATAATACAGGAGACACAACATCAAAAATTTACTGCACAATAATTCCTAAAATATAGCTGCAAATGGTTCTTTTGATTACTAAAAATGGCAAAATAGAAGCTATAATACTCTCTATCTCTAATGTCCCACCTATTACATCAAAATCCTGAAATATATAGACATTTTTTACAATATCTGAGGAAATCCCCAGATCCAAAATGATTGCGAACTGAAGAACTAATTCCTAATATCTAGGAACATGAAACTATCTAATTATTAAATAAATTCAAACTAATTTACTAGGTCTCAAATTCAAAAATCTAGAAGAGTTTGAAACAATCTCCCTGTTGCGGATTTGGCACCTTGACAATTGGGATATGATGCTGATGATGTGGTTGATATGCTGATTGTCCTGATGATCTGGAGTTTTCTTGACTTATTTTCATTTGAACATGTGTCCACCCTTTTCCTTCTGAAAACTAAATTTCAAATTTCCCTTTTAAAGAATGGCTGCCCAAGAATGCAACACCTTCAAAACAAAAGCGCAACACTCACTTTGAAACAGTGTTAGAGAGCTATAATTTAACCCCTTTTTTGTGATTTTACAAAACGATGTGAGGTTTGAAGTAATCTTAGGTAGATTTCTAGAAAGTGTAGGTCTAGAGCTATCTCCAGGTGTTTTCAAATCTGCATTTGGAATTTGTGGGAAAAAACACAGTGCAAAGGCGTTGCGTTTCCTGTAGGTGACTATACGCAGACAAAAATTTCCAAACTGTCAAAATTTGTAAAATTTCACCTCCTTTCCGGCAAGATAGTTTTGGCTTAAAAACTGTAATATCATTGAATGATGATCTTCATCCTCATAGCAATACCAATTTGTGGTTGCTTAACTTTTATCCTATTTAACATTACATTAAAATTCTCCCTATCTTCAACAACACTAATTGAAGTGGGAGAGGTCCCCATTTTCTGCTGCAGTCAAATCGATGTCAAATGCAAGTTCAGTCCTGGTTTGGGTTTCAACCAATTTTCTCATGGCTTCATATACCTCTTGAGGCTTGTAGTATATGAGTTCTACACGTTTTAAGGCCACCTTTGCAGCTGCCCTCATATCTTGGACCGGCTCAACATAATCCTGAACATTCTAAGCAAGGACAGTAAGTAAAGGTTCATCTCGCAGCCTTTCAACATACTCCCTAGTCTGGGTATCAATGCATTGCAAGATTTTAAAGAGTTTGCTATCAATTCAGTCAAGAAATGCAACCATATTACCCAACACTCAAAATTTTCACTGATGTTCTGTTCCTTTCTGAGTCTCCTTCTCATCAGGCTTCACTGAATCATCCATGACTATATTAGGGTGTTCAGCCAAAATATCAAGCATGACAAGAATATTCTATAAACATTTCTTCCAAACAGGAATCAAGAAATGTGTGCTAAGAATAGGGTTTACATCAAATTGTGCATATACAATACTAACCAAAACCTCTATTTTCTGTGCGGGGGTTTGTTTTCCTTTGTAATGTCGGGCTTCCTCATCTGTGGATCATCTGTAGGATTTTCAGTAATCTTCAACTGAGCAGAAGGCTCTATGAGCTCCTTCATAGCTTCAACGAGTTCCAACATATTCAATGTGACAATCACATTAGTCTTTATTTCCTTCACGGGATTATATTTATAGAATATAGGTGATGTTGGGAAAGCCAAATGATAAATCTGATTCGCTTCTATCAACAGGGTCTCAGTCACAACATGCCGAATGAGTTCAAATTTGGATGCCCAATCCATTTTCTGAGCTTATGTTTTGATTCAATGAAGAAGTTGTCAGAAAAAATCACCTCATTGTTTCTAGATTCAATCAACAGATCTACCAAATGAGATCCAATGAAGCCAACTCCCCCCGTGGATTGTTGATCTCTCGTTCCATTCAATCCGTGTTAAAAATGAAGTTGGGAAACCATGACAACCTTCCAAATGCCATTACTGAAAGAACATATTCCATTGTAAGTGAAAGATGCCTCAAGTTCATTAAAACAAATTGACTAATACAGTCCCAGGTGCATCATTCCCATGAAGCACATATAGAGTGCCTTGCTGTTCAAAGCATTGGGCTTTCTGAGCTCTCTGATTTGTATTATCTACGCTGGTTTGACTCAAATCCATATCTTGAGAAAATGTATATCTCCTATAGTGTACAATTTAGCTGTGAATTTCAGTGAGCAACTTAAATGAATGGCTTCGACTTGGTACAAAAGTAGGCTTTCCCATTTCCCCTTTCCTAGATCGAACTTTCACCAAAAGATCAGGGTTTTAAACGAGATCTGGATGTGCACCTTTTTAACTAATACCTTGGGATTTGTCCCACATTCAGCGGACCGAACATATCATTAGCCTTCATATGTGTCGTTGGTTGGTGAAATTATCAATGCATAGTGCATGACTATACTTCCTCGTGGCTTGGATTGGCTCTTGGTGCGCTAGGCTTTTACTTGCTTGTATTATTGTCTTATGGTAGGTGCTAACTACTGACATGTGTTGTTGTTGATGCAGGTGCTTGGATCATATGCTCTCGGTGTTGAGCACTTGGAGATTGGCCCTCGGGCCAATAATTTTGACAATTTTTTTATATCGATCCTAATAATAGACCCCAGAGCCATTTTGGATTTTAAAGACCAAATTTGGATATAAAGGTAATTTGTTTTTAATTTTACATGAAGTAGCCTTCTTTGCCTGAGCAAAACCTGAAAGAAAAGATTTTCCCAAAACCAGATTGATGTCAAAAACCAAAATAACTTGTGACACCATTTACCTTGCAACATTTTAGGATGGTGAGGACCAGGCATAATCAACAAAAGATGTCAAATTCTCAACCATAACTTGAAAGATTGTAGTTGATCACTAGCGACTGACAAGAGCTAACATGGTGTGTGTGTGTGTGTGAGAGAGAGAGAGAGAGAGAGAGAGAGAGAGATAGAGAGAGAGAGAGTACAATTATAAAAGTATTAAGGACCTTATTTTTATCCCCTAGCCATGGATAAGACCTTGAAATCCATCCTTGCTGTAAAAAAACTCATTATGGTATCTCTATCCCACACATATGCAAACAATTTGTTTTAAGGACGTGTGTTGCAATTCAAGGCCTTGATTATGGTCCACTATCCAAATAATCTTCATTTAGGGTTTAATTCCTTGTATTTCACCCTCAATTGTTGTTAAGGCCTCAAGACATATTCTTAATTCACAAAATGTCATAATGGTAACCATATATCACTCAAGGGAGAATCATGCCCCATATAGGACATGATATGTGGGACCATGAAAGGTTCTAGTTGACCTCCTAATATAACGATTAAACTAATAATGAATGCTTATTAGGGCCCTAATATAGGACCCAAGGGCCATAACACAACCACCCTCGTTTAAAAAATATTTTCCCTCGAATATTGTAGTTGAGATTGTTTCTTCATGAACTGTTCTTTTTCCCAAGTAGCTTCTTCTAGAGGCATGTTCTTCAATTTGATTAGGTACTCCATAATGGTTCTATTTTGAGGATATACAGAACATTGATCCATAACTTTTTATGGTTCAAGAATCAACTTCGCTTCTTCTTTTAATTCTAGTAGTTTTGTTTGTACTGGAATACTTTGTCCCAGAACCATTTTACGCAATATATATGAAAAACCTTATGGAGGTGAGAAGAAGGAAAATCCAACTCATATGCCACTTGTCCAATTCAACGAATAATATTGTAGGGTGCATCAAATTTTGGAGCTAATTTCTAATTCTTATTTTGTTTAAGTATAGATTTCGTATAAGATTGTAGTCTAAAAAATACCCAATCACCTACCTCAAATTTTATCTCAATTTGATGTTGATTTTCTTGTTGCTTCATCTTGTTTTGCACCATTTGAAGATTCTCCTTAAGAATTTTTAGAGTTTCTTTAATATTCTTCATATGTGACTCAATTTCTTGTACTTTGGAATTATGTTGTAAAAAATATGAGATACTAGGAGCTGTATATTCATAAAAAGCCTCAAATGGGCTCGTATTAGTAGATGTGTAATAGGTAGTGTTATACCACCATTATACCAAAGGAAGCCACTTCACCCATTGAGATTGCTTATCTGAATAATGACATCATATATAACCCTCTAAAAATTTGTTAACTATTTATATTTGACCATATGCTTGTAAATGATATGTTGAGCTCATCACTGGTGTTGTTCCACTCATCTTCCCATAATTCTCTCCAAAAAATACCTGTGAATTTTAGATCATTGCCAATTATTATTACCTTAGGATAACCATGAATTCTATGAATTTACTTTATGAACACTTTTGTTAATTGGCTTGTTGTCTATGCACTTTGAATTCCACAAAAATGTGTGTATTTTGTGAATCTATCGATGAGCACAAAAATGGAATCTTTACTTTCCAATTTGGTAACCTTGTAATAAAGTCCATTGATATTTCTTGCCAACTTTGATTAGGCGTGTATAATGGCTAAAGTAACCTAGGAAATTTTACTATATATCCTTTATTTCTTCAGTGGACCTATAATTTACTTATTTTTTTTTGAATATCTTCTTTATTCCTTCCCCAACAAAATATTTTTTGATCCTTTGATATGCTTTAAGGAACCTTGCATGTCCTGTCATTGAAGAGTAATGGGACTCCCTTAATGTTTTTTTCTTCAAATTTGATTGAGGGCATACAAAAATACTACCCTTGTACCGAAGTATATCTCCTTTCCACTCCCAATGTTCCATAGAGTTCATTCTTTCCTCTATACATTATATTTTTTTTAGCACTATTGTCATTTTTCCATTCATGGTGAGATTATTCCAGCCATACTGGAATAGAAGATGTGATCAAATTTAAACTTGAGGCTTCTTTTATTTTAGAAAGAGCATCTACTGCCACAATGTTCTTCCCTTCTTGTAGATTATTTCAAAATCAAACCCTTGCATTTTTGCAACCCACTTTTGTTTCTCTTTTGATGACAATATTTGTTCTAAAATGTGCATTAGGCTATCATGGTCTATATTAACTTTAAAGTGTCTCCCAAAAATATATTGTTGTCATTTTTTTATTGCATGTAGAATTGCTTCCATTTCTTTTTCATATGATGATTTCACCAAACATTTTTCCCTAAATTGTTTGTTCAAAAGATAACGGTCTCCCTTCTTGTGTCAGCACTACTCCAATTCCTTTTCCTAATGTATCACATTCTACTATGAATGTTTCTAGAAATTAGGTGTTGTCAATACTAGTGTAGGAGACATGACATCCTTTAATAGAGAGAATTCCAAAGTAGCCTCATCATTCCATACAAATAATTTTTTATTCAAGAGAGATGTAAGTGGGACTGCAATGCATGCATAATTCTTAACAAAATTTTGATAATACCCTATAGGTCCCAAAATCCTCTAATACTCTTGATGTTCTTAGGCATAGGCCATTTTATGATAGCTTGGATTTTTGAGGGTAGACCTTAACTCCTTTGAAACAATATGACCCAAATACTTTGCTTATTGTTTCCCAAAATCACATCAATATATTTTTACATATAATTGATTGTTCTCGAGGATTTGTATAACTTTATACACTTGTTTAATGTGCTTTTCCACGATTTGTTGTATATAAGAATATATTCAAAGAAAACATACACAATTTTTCTAAGATAGTGTTGAAAAATCTTGTTCATAAATATTTGAAAAGTATAAGGAGCATTAGTTAACCCAAAATATACGAAAAATAACTTAGAGTGCCCTTCATGTGTTCTAAACGTTGTTTTGGGGATGTCTTGTTGAGAAATTTAGAGTTAGCTAGATTAGCTGATTTCTCTTACTTTGATAACTGTTGGAGATGTATTTTTACTTAAATTGAAGAATTTATTTTTTTACTTTATTATTATTAGCGTTCTCTATCATCAAACAACTACCAAACAATGAATATCAATGAGACAATATGACGCAAAATGTAGGTTGTAAGTTAGGGTGGAAACCTCTCCTCTTGAGAGGAAAACCCACAATAACTCTTCTCTTCTTATGGAACTTCAAATGAATAATTCCAAGACCTATGACCCTTGAAAAAGACCCCTCCAATACCAAGTCAAACTTTTCCTTGAAGAACTTCCTTCTTGCTAATACAACTCAATTCAAACTTGGCTTGTAACAACTGTAACTTCTCCTTTGACCTAGATTTCGAACCTGCAACTTGTGGCTGTAATTTAGGCCTGCAATTTTCAGCCTCCAACACTTACTGCAACTTCACATGGGTATTTCAGGGTGGAATTTAAATGCTTATTTCCTTTACTTTGATTGGACTTCTTCCTTGTAAATTTGTCTTGCAAGATGATCCTTTGGATGCTAGATTTCAGCTCCTTTTAAGATCTACAATTCTTCACTTTATAAACCATAATTGAAGTAGAATGATGCCCTAGTTACTCACACGCGTGAGATATTTTTAGCCTTGAAAAAAATCCTCCTAACCCTTCGCTCTTCCTTCCTTGTTTTCTCCTTCTTATTCGCTAATTCTTCTTATGCTTCTTGTGCTTCAACAAATTTCCTGTTTTCTTGAAGTATATCTCCACAGATGAAGTCATGGTTCCCTTATATATAGGCTTATTTTCATGGTTGAATAACCCTTATGAAGCCAACTTGTTGATACTTGTTGACAAGGTATTGGAGGGTCTTTATGACACTTTTGAATTTACAATAATTTTATTTGATTTTATCCAATAAGCCCAAGAGGGTCTTCCATACATGATAACAACTCAATTGACTTGTTGACTCAATGAAAAGCCCTAAAAACATTTAATGGGTTCTTGACCTAAAAATGAATTTTTATTGAGCATGAAACCCATGCATCAAGAATGAAAATAATAAATTTATTTTATATTTAATATCAAATATATAAAATCATGATTACAATATACATTATGAAGATCGTACCTAGTTACACATTTTAACACCCCCTCTTAACTAGGGAGGTATTCATAATCCATACACAGTACTTCGAAATTCTCATAAGAAGAGTCATATTGGTAAGCCATCTCATAAGCTATCTTCTCAGCTTATATCAATTCATCTCAAACATATCAACCAACATTGTCACATAGCAAGGCATTGACTAACAACTCTATCTATCCACAATATTAGAGCACAATGCTGGGAAGACCAATGATTCATGGACACCTTCATCATTGTCTCTTAAGGCATATACCCCATCTAGATGTTCATAAGGTATGTACTTTTAGTACCATTCCTGTCTTGGAATAATTCATCCTCAAGGAATTTCCTCTTTCAATACTCTTGCCTATTGGATGTCCTACCACATCCTCAAAGAGTATCAGAATCAACCTCATATGCTTACCCAATCCTCCATTTTTTATTCATAACATGAAGAAAAGAATGACATGTCTATCTCTCCCTCTCAACTAGGGAGGATCTACACATTCCTATAAAAGGAATATTCCCAAGCTCCCTTTTAACAAGGGACTTGCCCAAGATCCCTCTTAACTAGGGGCTTGTTTCCAACAACAACTATTTACTCTTTGGTGGAGATCATGGTACTATCATATGTTGTTAGACATCCTTTCTCTGCATCATTCCATGAACTTCATCTTCTTCATTACGGATTCTTCTTCATCATAACTTCTTTGTATGGCTTCGAACATCTTTCTCCATCACTTCATTTCAACAAACCATAGGGTTGAACCAATAGTCATGACATCCTTCTCTTCATTGAAAAGTGATCTTCTAGTCCACATATTGCTTTATAGCTACGTCTTCCAAGTCATGTTTCTTTCAAGATCTTCCATCTAATATCATGAGTACAGGTTGTAGGTGACTTTCTACAACCCTATTTTGGCAGCCCTGTAAAAGCCCAACCATATGATTTCAAAAATTAAATGAACAATAAATAAAAGTTACCTCTTTATGATGGCCTTTCGTTATGATATCAAATTCTTGCAGCATAAACATCCTACATATGTATGATTCCATCTCCAAGACACATATTACCAAGATTTTCCTTTTCCATCATACATATTAGGGTCTCCATAACTTCTTTGGGGATATGTCATAGCTAATCCTCCTAGATATCAAATGTTGATCACTTATATTATCTTATAGATGCATCTTCCTTCAAACTCTTCTTTCATATTTTTCACATATTTCTTTCCTCATGATCTTCTTTACATGGTTCTTTCAACATATGAACCATGATTTTTAACCACCTCATATTCTAGATGAGGTCATATTATGTTTATTTAATCTTATCAATATGTAGAATAGTTCAAGCCACATTGTCTACATGCATTCATGCAACATTCTAATGGGAGAGATCCTTCCTCTTTGATCATGCTCATGAGATAGAGCATTCAACCATGTTATCTACAACTATATAATGACATGAATTTATCTATCAAATATATACATACATTTTCCTTCTTTTCATCATCTAGACTTCCTTTTAGCACCTTCCTTTTCTCGCTTGAAGATGAAATTACTTCAAATATATTGACATGTTGCACATCTTTGTGATCATACCTTATCAGTGGATCCCACAAAAGGTGGAATATAGACTATCTATGAGGCACTTACTTCTTCTTAATAGAGATGAAAATTTTCATAAAGATTCTAGTGGATGATGTTGATGATCCTCATTCTACAAATGCTCCTTTCTAATAATCATGATGTATGGTGATCTCTTCATATTCTATCCCCCTAGATGAATTTTTCCAACCATATGGATTGCTACATTAGTTTTCCTTGTATGCTTCCATTGAAGATGCCATGAGCTACTTCCTTTCTATGATGATTGCTTCATAGACCGACCTTCCATGTCACTATGATTATGTCATCTCTATATCAAATATAATGCATCTTATCATACTTGTGTTGCTTTCTATCATGACTATTATCTTCTTATAGACAAAGTGAAGGAGGTTATTTTAGTCATAATAAAGGTCTTTCACTTCCTCCTTCGACTTCTTCTTTTTAGGTTCTTCCACTTATTCGGTGATATGGGATTCATTTATATCTTCTTTTTTTCTTGTTTTCCCTTTTGAGTTTAGGACAATTCCCGTTAAGGTGCCCATATTCATTACATTCATAGAATTTGATCTTTCACATGTCAAGCTTCTTCTTTTTCCTAGGATCAAACTTTCCAAACTTTTCTTTATTTCTCTAGCCATAGCTACTTATGCGTGAGTTTGTTCACTTGATCCAACGTCACTTTTTTCCTTCAACATAGTTTCTTAAATCTTAGATAATAACCAAAGTTCATTGAATGGAGTGGATTCCTTCTTTCCATAGATACTTGATACAAAGTTTCCCCATTCATCAGGTAGTGAATTGAGCACAACGAAGGTTATTTCTTTATCAGACATTATTTCTCATAATTCTTGTAGTTGATATCTTATTTGAGATAATCTCGTAAGGTATGAGGCTACCCCTTCTTCCTATGATACCTTCATTTGTACAATTTGGTTCTCAATGATATGACTTCTCCTGCAGTGCTTACAAAAAAATAAAATCTACTAATTTTTCATAGATATCTTTTGATTTCTCCAACTTTTCTAGATAAGAGATGAGGGAATCCTTGATTGATTCTATGAGGTTATTTGAGCCTTTATTTCCATTTTCATATAACTCGATAGTGCTTGAGATTTATCTTGATATGGTTTGGAGATTGAACCCTTAACATATTCAATAACTTCATTCTCTATGAGGATCAAATCTATCCTCTTTTCCATGCAAGGAAATTTGATTACCCAACCAGTTTGTTGCTTCCCTTGAAGAATGAAGTCATGTTGATAGTATATTTAGATATAAATAGAAAATACTTACTTGTTAAGTGAATATGCGCCTTTTTAAAGATGATTTCTTCAACTTGATGCCTTCTTGATGATGTTGATAATTGAAGATCCCTTCTTGATGATGATGATTTCTTAAAGATGTATTCCTCTTCAAAGATGACAGTGCTTCCTTTTCAAGAGAGGGAGATAATCTTGATTCCTTTGATGATGATGGAAATGCTTCTTTTTTCTTCCTTATATGATGGTTGTAAAATATGCGAGCTTCCAAAGAATGCTTTAAGTGTAGAATCCTTCTTTGAATGAGCTATGGTTTTTGAGGTCTTCTTCTTCCACAAAGTGTTGATCCTTCTAGATGATATGATCCTTGAGATGAGACGAGTAGTCTTCTTTAATGCTCCTTAATTACTTCCTTCAAGATGATGTGTGGATTAGTCCTTATTGATGATATTCTTGCACTTGGAACTTAGGTATCCTTCTTCAATTGATGATCTTATTCAAGTTGTATTTCCTTGTTGTTGTCACCTTAGCTCTAATACCATGTTGAGAAATCTAGGGGAAACTAGATTAGGTGATTTATCTTACTTTGATAACTGCTTGTGATGTATTTTAGCTTAACTTGAAAAATTATTTTTTTACTTTATTATTATTAGTGTTCTCTATCATAAAAAAAATACCAAACAATGAAGATCAATGAGACAAGAGGACACAAAATGTAGGTTGTAATCCAGGGCCAAAACCTCTCCTCTTGAGAGGAAAACCCACAATAAATATTCTCTTCTTATAGAAATTCAAATGACAAATTCCAATACCTACGATCCTTGAAAAAGACCCCTCCAAGACCAACTCAAACTTATCCTTGAAGAACTTCCTTCTTTATAAGTAAACTCAAGTCAATCTTACCTTGTAACAACTACAACTTCTCCTTCGACCTAGATTTCAGACCTGCAACTTGTGCCTGTAATTTCTGCCTGCAATTTTCAGCCTCCAACAATTATTACAACTTTTCACGTGTGGGTAGTTCAAGGCATAATTTAGATGCTTCTTTCCTTCGCTTTGATTGGAATTATTTCCTTTTAAATTTGGCTTGTAAAATGATCCTTTGGATGCTATATTTCAACTCCTTTTGAGGTATAAAATTCTTCACCTTAGAAACCCTAGCTGCAGTAGAATGATGCCCTAGTTTAATCGCATGTGTGAGAGACTTTTAGCCTTGAAATAAATCCTCTTAACCTTTCACTCTTCCTTCCTTGTTTTCTCATTCTTCTTCACTAATTCTTCTTATGCTTCTTGCGATTCAACAAATTTCTTGCTTACTCGAAGTATATATCCACAGATGAAGTCAATGTTCCCTTATATATAGGCTTATTTTCATGGTTGAATAGCCTTTATGAGGCTGACTTGTCATTTGATGAAGGACGACTTGTTATTGCTCATTGACAAGATCTTGGAGGGTCTTTATGATGCTTTTGACTTTACAATAATTTTCTTTGACTTGATACAATAAGCCCAAGAGGGTCTTCCATACATGATAATGACTCAATTGAATTTTTGACTCAATGAAAAGCCCTATAAGCACTTTATGGGTGCTTGACCTATAAATAGATTTATCTTGAGCATGAAACCCATGCATTAAAAATAGCAATAATAAATTTATTTTCTCTTTAATATCAAATATATAAAATCATGATTACAATAGACATTATGAAGACCAGGCCTAGTTACACACTTCAACATGTCATCATTCCTTTTTGTGATTTGGTGGTATCTTGATTTAAGATCAAGCTTTGTAAAATAAGCCAATCCATGAAGCTTGTCTAATAGCTTGTCAATAGTTGGGATAGGGAATTCATCCTTAAAAATGATCTTGTTTATATCCTTGTAATAAAAACACGTCCTTTAAGAACTAATTTTTTTTTCTCGCCATCACCATTGGAGATAAAAATGAACTCCTACTATGTTGAATAATACCTGAATCTATCATTTCTTGTACCATTTTCTCAATCACTCATTTTTCTTAATGAGGATATCTATAAAGAATTTTATTAGGAGCAATGCTTCCAAGTATGAATTTAATTTGATGTTCATGATATCTAGATTGAGGTATACGTTTGGGAATTTCTTGGAAGACCCTATATTGTTTTTCCAAGGTTCCTTTTAATTCCTCAATAATATTTTCATATTCCTACTTAAATTCCATAGAATATGATTTAACCACAACTCGATTTCTACCCTTTTTAAAGATTTTTTTCCATTCTATGAGAGCTGATCGATTGAGAAGGTTTGGATTTTAACCTTTTGAGCTCATATTGAACTCATTTGGATTCAAATCTCATAAAAAAATCATTATAGTTTATAGAAATTGTACCCATTGTTATCAACCATTGAATCCATAGAAAAAAATATACACCTCCAATTGGAATGTCATACATTGAGTTTTCCAATTTAAATTCTCCCATACTCATTTTAATATTATTGCATTTTCCCACACAATCAATACACCCTACATTGGAAATTAAAACTTGAAAATTTGTCATTGGATATACGAAACAATTGAGGTGCTTTACCAATCTTTTATGAATGGAGTTATGGGTACTACCTAAGTCAATATGCATTATGACCCTTTGCTTGTTAATGTAACCAACAATCTTCAGGGTTTAAGGAGTTGAAAACATGAACATATATCTCACACATGTATAAATAGACATTATGCACAATTTATGTATCTATTTTTTTCTCTTTTAAGTTGACAATTTCTTCCTCACTAATTTTGTATAAATGCCTCCATTTCAACTTCATCATTATTTTCCAAGGTGAACAATTTTTTTTATTGACATTTATGCATTTTTGACCATTTGTTGTTGCAACCAAAACACAACCCTTTTGCTCTTTTTTTCTACATTTGCTTCTATGATATTATAGTAGGTTTAGGTAGGGTTGTCTTATGAAAGCCAAAACGATATTTGATTCATGTGTATGCCCCCATGGCATACTTTTATGAAGACTTATTATTTGCTTGAAGATGACGAGAAAATTGCATAAATTCCACAACGTTTTCTCGCTTTTTTGGAAAAATATCATGTATAATGTATTCTTTTAGTCCACCAATGTAAGATTCCAATAAATTTTCGTCATTTATGTTATCCACTCTTGTGGCCAAAACCTAAAATTTTGAATTATTATCTTCAATATCACCAAATTTCTTGATTCTTGTTAATTGACTAAAATAGTCTTGTTCCCAAGCTTTGTCATATTTTTCTTTTAAGTCTCTTGTAATATACCCCAAGTATAATGATAACAATGGGGATTCATTTTAATTACCCATTGATACCATTGATAGGGTTTTATCACAAAGTTTAATGTTTCCAATTGAATCCTTCGCTTGTCATCCATACTATGTAATTAAAAAAATTGTTCTATTTGGTGCGCATAGGTAGAGACATCGGTTCCATCAGACTTATTTAATTCAAGCTTGGGAATGTTCACTCTTTTAGGAAATCATCCATGAGTACCTCCAAAATTAGAGTCAAATCCACTTGAAAAATTCTTATTATTGGCAAGTTGTTCAACTTGAATATTACCTTTATTTTCATGAGTTCCTTCAGACACATTATCAATTTTAAGGAACCCCCTATTTAGAACTTCTAGAATATTTTTATTTTATTTGTTTCATCTTCTCATCTATTTTTTCCTTTTTTATCATATATTTTTTGTTTGATGTCCCTTTTAACTAATTATTGCAACTATGACAACTAACTTTCCAGCTCGGTTATTTGGCAATTGGCATCTTCTATTTCTTCATGAGTTATGGATGAGTCTTCAGGAAGTTTAGTTGGTATAGTAGGTTTTGTATATTTATTTGGAGGCATGTGCGAAAATAACAACACACTTATTTATCACAACTTTTAGTCACTCAAAAAAATGGATCTTCTAATCAAAAGTTATGTCACTTGTAAGTTACACACCTTTAAAACCTTAATTTGGAGAATATGTAAATCGCTAAAAAATTTCTTAATAAATATTTGATATTTGAGCCCTTATGAATATGAAATTCTGGTTTGTAATACTTTGATATGCCTTCTTTGCAATTCCATAGGTTTTGCTAGAATTTGATGTGCCAAGTGAAAGTTATGGTAACTTTATGAAAGTTTCTTGATTTTTGGCCTCTTCCCAAAAGCGAACTTGTATAGTGTGCCACATGTCCAATTCTTCAAAAATAATTCTGAAAATTTTACGTGAGGTATTTTGTTTTGTGTCATCAAATATTTTAAGATTTCATAATCTAAGGTATCATGGAAAAAAATATAACGAAAATTCCAAGCTCACTTTTTTCAAACTGATTTCAGATTTCCTTCATAAACCATAACTTACAAAGGGTATGCCTATGAAAGTATAGTGAACCATGATTTGAAACTTTAACTAAATGTACCTTAATATGAATTCTTAATTGTATCCAAATTTCTGTAAGAGTTTACACAGTGGAAAACTAAAAACACACACAACAATCTCACATGAAGACAAGAATTAACATGGTTCACCCAACCAATCTGGGCTACATCCACCAAACAGAGGTACCGGAAATCTTATTCATCAACAGGAGAAATGGTACTTTATAGGTATATGCTTTGATTTACTATGATAGGCAGGATTTTTAACCAAATGAATTTCACTTTGACTATCAAAAAATAACTTTATGTTGTCTTGTAGCCTACCAAACTCACCAAACAATCCTTTCAACCAAACCGCTTCTTTGCAAGCATGTGAAGCAGCTATGTATTCTGCTTATGTAGTGGATAAAGCAACAATTTTTTGTAGCTTTGACATCCAGCTAAGAGCTCCACCTGCAAGAGTAATGACATATCCTAAAGTTGACCTTATCTTATCCAAATCACTTGCAAAATCGGAATCAACATATCCGCAAACAAATTCACTACTTCTGTCATAAGTGATACAATAATCACTTGTGACTCTCAGATACCGAAGCACCCATTTCACTGCTGCCCAGTGTTCTTTCCCTGGATTTTCCATATACCTATTGACAACCCCAACTGCATGTGAAATATCTGGTCTTGTACAAACCATCGCATACATCAAACAACCTACTACATTGGCATATGGAATTCGAGACATATATTCCTTTTATTCATTTGCATTAGGACATAAACTTGAAGATAGCTTAAATTGGGAAGCTAAAGGGACTGAAACTGGCTTCACATTATTCATACCAAACCTTAAGAGTATTTTCTCAATATAATTCTCTTGTGATAACCACAGCTTACCATTGCTCCTGTCTCTGAAAATATCCATGCCCAAAATTTGTCTTGCTGCTCCTAGATCTTTCATATCAAATGTCCTAGCCATCTGAGCCTTTAACTTGTTGATCTCAGTTATGCTTTTGCTTGCTAAAAGCATATCGTCAACATATAATACTAAGAGAATGAATATGCCATTACTTAATTTCTTAAAGTAAACACAATGATCATATTCACTTCTTATATAATTTTGGCTCATCATGAAAGAATCAAATTTCTTGTACCATTGTCTCGGCGACTGCTTCAGACCATACAATGATTTCTTGAGCCTGCAGACAAATTTCTTATTGCGATTTTGAACAAACCCTTCAGGTTGTTCCATATAAATCTCTTCATCTAGATCTCCATGTAAAAATGCAGTCTTAACATCTAGTTGTTGTAATTCTAAATCAAGTAAAGAAACTAATGCTAAGACAATCCGAATTGAAATAATTTTAACAACTGGTGAAAATATCTCATGAAAGTCAATTCCTGCTTTCTGAGAAAAACCTTTTACGACCAGTCTCGCTTTGTACTTGTCTTCTTTATCATCAACACCCCTTTTCAATTTGTAAACCCATTTAAATCCTATAGTTTTTTGGTCATTAGGAAGTTCTACGAGGTCCCATGTGGCATTCTTGTCTAATGCCTTCATATCATCCTTCATAGCTTCTTTCCACTTATCACTGTTAGAAGCTTCTACAACTTCCTGATAGCATAAAGGTTCATCATCATTAGCGGTTAAAGCAACTGAAGTAACATAATCATCATACCTTTTAGGAGGATGTCTGATTCTCGTGGAACTCCTTAAAGATGTTTCTGGTTCTTCCACAATTTGCTAAATGTTATTATCTGTAGGAAATTCTTCATGATATTCATCTGAAACTTGTTCATCTTTACTATCATCAGTATTTGAACAGGTTTCAAACTGAATATATTGAAACTTAGGTAAATTTTCCTATTTTAATTTATTGTCTACATCTGGATTATTAAGTGAAAATTCATTGAATTTAACATCTATGTTAATGATGATCTTATGAGTAGTAGGATCCCACAACTTGTATCCCTTAATCCCATCACCATATCCAACAAAGATATATCTTTTTGATTTAGGATCTAATTTAGAACGCTGATGTTTCAGAATTAGAGCATATGCATCACAACCAAAAACTTTCAGTTTAGAATAATCACAAGGATGACCTTTCCATACCTCTTGAGGAATTTTGCATCCTATTGTAGTTGATGGTGATCGATTTATCAAATAGAAAGCCGTAGATACTGCTTCTGTCCATAATTCCTTCTGCAAATTTGCGTTACTTAGCATGCTTCTTGCTCTTTCTAAGAGAGTCCTGTTCATGCGTTCAACAACTCCATTTTGCTGAGGAGTATAAGCAATAGTTCTATGTCTTTCGATCCCAACTTCCTTGCAATAATTATCAAATTCCTTTGAAGTAAACTCACCACCGTTGTCAGTTCTTAAACATTTAATGGTTCTACCAGTGATATTTTCTACTAATGCTCTAAACTGCTTGAAAACTGTGAATACATCAAACTTTATTTTTAACATGTAGACCCATAATTTTCTAGAGAAATCATCTATAAAAGATACAAAATATGATGATCCTCCATATGAGGTTGTAGGAGATGGACCCCAAACATCAGAATGGATATAATCAAGGATTCCTTTACTAGTATGTTTTCTAGTTTTAAATTTCTGCTTGCTTTGTTTCCCATATATACAATGTTTGCAGAAATCTAACTTAGAATATTTTAAACTAGGAAGTAACATACGATCAGATAAAATTTTTAATCCTCTTTCGCTCATATGGCCCAACCATTGATGCCATAGTCGAATAGAATCACTGTTATTTTCAGATACAACAGAAGTATGATCTGACTCTGTTCTTCCTTCTAACTGAAAAATATTTCCAACCTTCTTTGCTTTCATTACTAATAGGATTCCTTTATGAATTTTCATTACTCCACCTTGAATAAAAGTTTTATATCCATTTGTGTCTAACACTCCTAGAGAAATAAGATTTTTTCTGAGTTTAGGCACATGTCTTACATCAGTTAAGATTTTATTTTTCCCATCAAACATTTTAATCTGGATGCTTCCAATTCCCACAACATTACATGAGAAATAATTACCCATGTAAAGCCATTAGAGATGAATGGATAGATATTTTAAACATGATGGGGAAAGGAGACATTTCTCAACTTCCACTTCGTGACATAACAGAACTATGTGTCCATCTCTCAAGAGGAAAATCTAAAACAGGAAAAGGGCCTAGGGATCCTTCTCTTATCAGGGCTAACAAATCTGCAACTGGATCAGTAAGTAGGGCAGAGATTGGCAATATGCTCGATGAATTCAAAACTGATATCTTAGGGAGCCTTAGTGAACAACTAGACACCCTTAAGATCCAAAACAAGCAGAAAGCAGAAACAGATGCTCTAGCCATCTTTTGTCCGAAATGTAGGAAGAAACATACTTTAAGGGAATGTCCCTTGGATGCAAAAGTTGTAGAAACATGTATGATTTTCTCAGAGAATCATGAGACCAAGGATTGTCCTTCAATTCCTGGACTCAAAGCTGTCTTTCAAGAAGACCCAAATTCAGTAGAATCTCTCTGTTTTGTTGCAAGAAGACCTTGGCAGGGACAACAAACTCAAGGGTTTAACAACCCTATGAATCTTCAAACCCCACCAAATTGGAATCCTTGGCAAGAACCTTGGCTCCAACATCAAAATCCATATCGGCCATGGGTACAAGGGATGCAAAATCCTTATGGGAGATTTGCTCAATTTTATCAATATCCTCCATCTTTTCAAAATCAACAAGCTCCACAACTTCCAAACCCAAATCCATAACTTTCATTGCCATTTCCACAACAACAACCTTCTCAACAAAATCCAAATCCTCAACTCATGCTTCCATACCAACAAAAGACAAATCAACTTCCAGCTCAGCCATTGCCAAATCCTAATAATAAAAATCCTTAGAATACTTACATGATAGAAGGACAACAATTTCCTACCTATATGATTGTTCCTCTCAATGATGTACAACTCAGATCTGGTAGAGTTTTAGAAAAACCTTATATAGATGTCCAAGAGCAAGATACCTCTGAGGAGGACTCTCTTAAAGCCAATAAGGGTTATGAGGAAGCATCTCTTCAAAAATCAAACATTCAAAAAGAGAAAGAAAAGTTAACACCCACAACTCCTATAGTTGAGCAACCTGCATCTTCATCCACACCTCCTTTTCCTGAAAGATTACAAATTGATAAAGGGGTGGAAAAACAAATCTTGTTGCCTAACTATGATTTTCTAGATGAATTAAAGAATGTTTGTATCAAGATTCCCTTGCTACAAGCCATTCGAGAGATTCCTTTTCTAGCAAAAACAATAAAGGAGTTGAGTCTCAAAAGACTAGGAAGGAAACTAAAAGATACAAGAAGAATCCACCTGGTAGGAAAAATTGCAGATATCATGATGGGAAAAATTACCATGCAGAAGTATGTAGATCTAGGAAGTCCAATTGTCAAGACACATATAAATGGGATAGAAATTCCAAACACATTGATTGACTTAGGGGCTTCTATCAACATTATGAGTAGACAGACTATGGACCAGCTAAAACTTCCTAACCTTCTTTTTACACCTACTTTACTGCAACTTGCAGATCGATCAATTATTAAACCGGATGGTGTATTAGAAGATATTTCAGTCTCCTTAGATTCTTGGGAATATCCAGTAGATTTTATGATTTTGACTCCCAAGAGTAATCTAGGAGGGCACCCACTTATCTTAGGAAGATCTTGGCTAGCCACAGCTGATGCTTTCATTAGTTGTAGATCTGGAGATATGTACATTTCTAATGGTAATTCGACAAAGAAATTCAATTTGTATCCTCCAGCAAAAGAAATCACAGAAGTAGGAGACAATGAATGGGTTGATGATGAGGATATTATACAACCTGTCTTTACCATTTCGGAAATTAGTGAGGATAGTCAAATTCTGAACACATTAGAAAATTTTGAGACATCTTCAGAATATGACCCCACACAATTTCATTTGGAATCTGACATAGAATATTTATCATCAAGACAAATGTCTCTTTACTCTATGGAAGAGTTTGGTAGTTCTACCATTGAGATTTTTCCAGGAAAAACATTAAATATCGACAAACATTTGGAAAAGTCACAACACGAAGAACTAACCAAAATATTGCAAAAACATTCTACTGCATTTGCATGGGAGTATACTGACATGAAAGGTATTGATCCTAAGACCTGCATTCATCATATCTATATTGAGGAAAACAGTAGACCAATCAGACAACCTCAAAGAAGGATGAATCCAAATCTTAGGGAGATAGTGAAAGAAGAGCTCCAAAAATTACTCAATGTAAACTTCATCTATCCAATTTCAGATAGCCGATGGGTTTCTCCTTTGGTTATAGTACCTAAAAAGAATGGTAAATGGAGGGTATGCATTGATTACATGGAATTGAACAAAGCAACTTTGAAGGATCACTTTCCTTTGCCTTTTATCAATCAGGTATTAGATACATTAGCAGGTAAAAAGTACTTTTCATTTTTGGATGGTTTTAGTGGCTATAATCAAATTCAGGTAGCACCTAAAGATCAAGATAAGACCACATTCACCTGTCCATGGGGAACTTTTGCCTATCGAGTACTTCCTTTTGGGTTATGTAATGCACCCGCAACATTCCAAAGAGCAGTACTAGGAATTTTTTCTGATCTAATCCATGATTGTGTAGAGGTTTATATGGATGATTTTACGGTTTATGGTAATTCATTTGAAGAGGCATTAGAAAATTTGGAAAAAGTCCTTATAAGATGTAAAGAAACAAACCTTTCATTAAGCCATGAAAAATGCTTTATGATGTTTACTGAAGGTATTGTTTTAGGGCATCATATTTCAGGAGATGGGATTAAGGTTGATAGATCAAAAGTTGAAGTCATCTCCAAGCTGCCTATTCCAAATTGTCAAAGAGATGTTAGAAGTTTTCTAGGATTTACTAGATACTATAGAAGATTTATAGAAAACTTCACCAAAATATCATCTCCACTCTTCAAATTTCTTACAAAAGACTGTGAATTCAAATGGGATCCTAATTGTCAATCAGCCTTTGAAACTTTGAAAACAAGAATATCTGAAGCACCTATCTTGAGAGGACCAAATTGGAAACTCCCTTTCCATATTTCTACAGATGCTTCAGATACAACTCTGGGAGCTGTGTTGGGTCAAAAATATTTAGTCCCTTATGCCATTTATTATACTAGTAAAAATTGAACTCCCACTGAGTTGAACTATACTGTGACTGAAAAAGATTTTTTAGCTGTTGTTCATGCAATCAATAAGTTCAGACATTATATAACAGGCTATGAAACTTTTATTCATACTAACCATTCTGCAATTAGATATCTAATGAAAAAACCTGTTACTAATGGCAGAGTGACAAGATGGCTCTTACTTTTGCAAGAATTCAATATTACTGTGTTGGATAGACCAGGAAAACAAAATACAGTAGCTGATTTCTTGTCTAGGATTCGGAATACTAAAGAAGATTCTCCTGTAGAGGATAAGTTTCATGATGAATACTTGTTTGCAGTAACCATTAAAACTCCTTGGTATGCAGATATTGCTAACTATTTGGTTATAGGGAAACTACCTTCACATTTATTTCCAAGTGAAAAATGAAAAATTATTCAGGAGAGTTCAAAATATTCATGGATTTCTAATGAATTGTTTAAAACAGGGCCAGATCTTGTGATCAGAAGATGTGTCAGGGAAGATGAAATGCCTGATATTCTTAAGGCATGTCATGATGAACCATGCGGCGAACACTTTGCAGACAAAAGGACGACCTATAAAATCCTCTCTTTAGGATATTATTGGCCTTCCCTCTTCAAAGATGCAAAACAATATGTCAAAAGGTTTGACAGCTGCCAAAGAGTAGGGAAACCTACCCTTTCAAATGAAATGCCATTGCAACCACAGGTACTCATTGAACCCTTTGAAAAATGGGCTTTAGATTTCATTGGACCTATTAATCCACAATCTAAGCAAAAGAAGTATATATTGGTTTGTACTGATTATGTTACTAAATGGGTAGAAGCCAAAGCATTAGTATCTGCTACTGAAAATTCAGTTGTTCATTTTCTTTATGAGGATATTTTTACTAGCTTTGGTGTTCCAAGAGAAATTGTGACAGATCAGGGGAGCCAATTCACATCCAATTTGGTGGAGAAGTTGATGGAAGAATACAAAATCAAGCACAGAAGATCTACTCCTTACCATCCGCAAGCAAATGGTCAAGTGGAGTCCACAAACAAAGTTCATGAAAGTATCATCACCAAAACTGTTCATCTACATAGAAGAGATTGGGCAGAAAGGCTTCCTGAAGCCTTGTGGGCCTACAGAACTACATGGAGAAATACAACAGGACATTCTCCCTATGAACTTGTTTATGGGAAAGAATTCCTGCTCCCCATTGAGTTCCAAGTCAAGACCTTCAAGATTGCAGTTCAGTTGGGGATGGATTTATCAGAAGCTCAAAAGCATAGAATGGAGCAGTTGAATGAGCTAGATGAGATCAGACAAGAGGCAATTCTAAGAACTGATCTAGTTCAATATCAAAGAGCTAAATGGCATGACAAATACATCAAAGAAAAGAAGTTTCAAGAAGGAGATTGGGCATTGTTATTTGATTCCAAGTTTAAATATTTTAAAGGAAAATTTCAGACTCATTGGCTTGGGCCATATGAGATTGAAAATATCTTTAGCAATGGAGCAGTAAGAATCAAGACCATTGATGAATTTCAAACTCCTCTTATTGTGAATGGCCACAGATTAAAAGTCTATCATAAGCCACTCTCAAAAGAGGAATTTGTCAAAATGTTTCAAGAAAATTCTGCAATTAGGCTGGTACAGAAGAATTTTTCTTCTCCACCAGCCTAGCCTTTGTTCTGTTCAGTTAAAAAATAAAAATAAAAAAATTGTATAAGCCTGAAAACCAATCATTGATTGACAGTCTTATACAGAAAATGTAGGGTGAAAATTAGGAACACCTGACAACCTATATTTTCCAAAAAAAAAAAATCTCTCTTTCATTTCACAAGTTTTGTGACCACCCACTCCATTCCATTCCACTTCATTTCACTCCACTTCATTCCATTTCACTTCATTTCATCTATTTCATTTCATTTCACTAATAAAATTTTCTTTCATGACCATTTTCATTCAGTCAGTTATCATCCATCTATTTCCATTCACC
The DNA here is from genome assembly GCA_034641835.2 of Pinus albicaulis. NCBI lineage: Eukaryota > Viridiplantae > Streptophyta > Pinopsida > Pinales > Pinaceae > Pinus > Pinus albicaulis. The sequence continues at coordinate 670,852,096 of CM076569.1, forward strand.
CAAATAATAGTTGTGTCAGTTTCCGCAGCTGACACCTGTTTCCGCAGCTGACACCAGTTTCCGCAGCCGGAAGCAGATTCTGCAGCTACCACTCTGTTTTTCAAAAAAAATGTACAGCCAGATGTTAGTTCAACAATCATGAAATCAAATGCAGGTATGAAGACATATTATGAAGACATGGGGCATTCAAGATATCAATGAGGAGCAACTAATTGAAGACCAATGAAAAATGGAAAGAATTCCAAGGTATGAGTAAAAATTTATTTCAAATGGCATTTAAGCACATTTTTACATAGTTATAAACCATAGCTCCATTATATGCAATGATTGTGTTGAAAAACTCCGTAACCATTCCACGATCTCTATATGATCCTCCCAAAATCCTTGCATTCATTTTCAAACGGTCCCATAATCAAGCCTCCGATCTTCACTCATACTCCGATACTCCACCTGTGATGATGAAACGTGGTTGATTTGACTACGGCTTCTTTCAGCCGCATAAAATCTGTAGCCGTTTCATAAACGTGCTTACATTTACTCTGCAGCCACTCAATTTTAAATACTGCCAGATGCGTTATACTCCTCCTACTGTTCTATTAATCTCACAGCTGCATTTCCACCGTGCTCACGTAACCCTTCTCTGTTCCGCTTTACCCCATTTTTTTCTCTGTTACGCTACATTCCGTATACCCATTCTTTGATATCTGCCTACAGTCACTGGTCTCCTCCATAAATCGTGCTCATTTCCACTCATTCAGCCGTCTTACCTCCGTTGAACCCTCCTCACGTAGACAATTTTTAAAGAGCAGAAAGAAGGATGGGTCATTTGTTGAGAACAGAACCAGAAGGACCTAAATTCATGGAAGGATACCCGCAAGTCAGAGATTTATTGAAAAAGGCAAAGTGGCTTCGGTTTATCCAAAAGTTTAGAGGCTACCATAAAGAGGTGACAAAAGCTTTTGCAAGGTCTTTCAATGGTCTGGAGGTAGAAATTGGGGACCTCAAATTTACGGTGAATGAGGCATCCATAGCATCTGCTACAGAACTTCCTCAAGAAGGTGAACGTTGGTTCAAGAACAAAAGCATTAGTGATGAAGCCTGGAGAGTGATCCTACGTAACCCAGGTATGGATGTAACTATTTTTAAAAAGGGAATTCCTGTTCATGCTTTGAAAGAAGAGTGGGCCAGTTTACTGTTAGTTATTCAAAAATTTATCACCTGTGAGGGCCGTTTTGGGTCAATGTATATGTATCATACCCGACTGTTGATGAACTTCCTAGACAACCAGGCCCTCAATCTGCCATAATTTTTATTAAACAGTTTGAAGAAGATGTCTGTGACCGTCCAGAAGCATCTAGGGGACGTAGAACCACATTTGTATCACCATGGTCTTGTGAAAATTTTGATTGAAAAATAGTTAAAAGAGAAAAAGGACACATGGGAACAATTTTTGATTAGAAATTTCTTTGAAGAACCCCGAGAAATTCCTGAAGGCAGTACATCAAGAAGGAGTAGGAGAAAGAGAACAAATGATGAAACTCAAAGCACTCCTACTACTACAGTTGAAAGAACTAGTAGAAAAGAGAGACTGTCAAAAAGGAGGAAGGAAGAAACCAAGGGCAAAAAGCCAATAAAATCAAAAGAGAAAAAAAGCATTGAGGCTATGCATCAAACCCCTTCCTCAGAAGAATATCATCAAGTGTTATCTGAGAGACTAGTTCACCTTCAGGAACAGTCATCTATGGCCAAAAAGAGAGGGAAAGGAAAACAAAAGCAAAAAGACAGTAGTCCACAACGTGTAAGAAGAAGTTCCAGGCTTAAAGGGAAGTTGAGGAAAACACAAACGAAAGGACCCCATTTTATTGATTTGGGAGAAGAAACATCTGAACAAACTCCAGCTGGACATAGTCCATCTCATTCTCAGTTAGACATTGAACATAGTCCATCTCATTCTCAGCCAGACGTTGACATGAGCCCTTTTCAGCCAAATTTTGAAGACAATTCTCCTCCACGGCATTTTGGGGACAGCCCAATGAAAACGACACCTGAGATAGAACCAAAGCAGTAAGAAGTGTATGATTATATAGAATCTTTAGAAAGAGCAGCCACGGGTCCCAGTACTTCATCCACTCAGCCTCACACAACACAAGAAGCTCTAGTCCAATCATTGAAACAAGAAGTCTTTGAGTTGGAGGTTTTAAATAGACACATTAAAAATGAAAATGAGGCATTGAAGGAACAAAGAAAATTGGACAAGATCGTTCATGACAATACCATGCTACATCTAGGACTGTGGCAGAAAAAGAACAGGAAATTGAAGAAGAAATGCCAGAAGTTAAGTAGAGCACTGGTTAATATCAAATTCAGATGCTTGATGAAGAAGCCCAGGATGTTAGCAGCACCAAGGAAGAGGAGAAGAGGACTGGATGTACTGGCTAAAGTGTCAAGGCATATGAATTGAAGAAGGATTATCAAAATTTTGGTTGCATGAGGACATGCAACACCTTCACAGTGGGGGTATGTTGAGTCTCAAATCTGCATCTTTCCTATACACCTTTCTAGACCTTTTTCATTCACCTAGACCTTCTAAGTCATCAATATCATTGCATATTAATTGTAAAAGAGCATTTAAAATGGTTTTTAACTATGTTTTGTGTCTGCTGTTTGAATTAGATTTTTGCTCATTAAGCTGCGGAATCTTGTCACTTTCCGCAGCTGCTGCAACTTTCCGCAGCCATTTTGTTAAAGTCTATATTGCAGGTGTCTTCAGGAAAATCGAGCCACATGGGCAAGTTAGAATTGACATGGACATGGATCATGTCCTATTGGCTCAGTCGAATTCACCTAAGAAGGCTGTGGTCAAAGGTGGCCAAGTGGTGGTCAACCGAAGAGTCCCACGGTGACAGAACTCTGTTTCTCATCACGTGAAGATTTGCATGGCCGTTTCTAAATCACGGGAGACATATCAACATCTGTAAACGACTCCATAAGCTGAATCCAACAGCCACTCTCCATAGATTTAATCCTCACGGCAGCCATAATGCTAGATCTCTGGACGTGGTGGTCCACGTGTCTTCTATCAGCGCAGACTTTAGGGAATTAGTTATATCACCCTCTGTTATAAATAATGCGTTCTCATATGCATAATAGTTAGCTCTGTAATGTAATTGCGTCGCCATTGTGCTGTGACATTATTTCTCTGTTATGACCTCATTTTAATATATGAGAAGACTCTATTCATAAGCGTAATTCGTATTTGAAAGCTGCTTCTCGAGGTTTGTGCAGAGGGCCCCTGCACACGCTGAGGTTTTGTGTATTACTGTATAGTTTCATGCTTCATTTCTTTACATTCATTGTGCCATAGTTATTCACATGTATATATCTTACATCTTTCATGGTATTTACGTTTCATCTCTGTCCATAATCTTTCATGCTTTACATTTTACTTTTGTCCATAATATTTTATGTTTTATGTTGTTGTTAACTGATCAGTGTTTTTGTTCTAGATTACAATAGGCAGCCCGGGCATTTGCACATCATTTTATAATGACTAATGACATGGAATCAATATTGTCCTTCTACTGATTTCTTTTTATTAGTTTTTTTTTAATTCCAGCACTGTTTTGTTTATTTTAGTCTTGCACATTTGCTTTAGTAGTTAGATTAGATATTAAATTGCTCATGTCATTTTCAGTTACCTCCGAAAGCCATAACGGGACTAATGGTGAGGGATTGAAGTATGAGTGTGTAGTTTGATATTAGTTTACTTTTCTGCAAGTTAGATATTAAATTGTTCATGTCATTTTCAGTTACCTCCAAAAGCCATAGCGAGACTAATGGTGAGGGATTGAAGTATGAGTGTATAGTTTGATATTAGTTTACTTTTCTGCAAGATAGATATTAAATTGCTCATGTCATTTTCAGTTACCTCCGAAAGCCATAGCGAGAGTAATGGTGAGGGATTGAAGTATGAGTGTATAGTTTGATATTAGTTTACTTTTCTGCAAGATAGATATTAAATTGCTCATGTCATTATCAGTTACCTCCGAAAGCCATAGCGAGACTAATGGTGAGGGATTGAAGTATGAGTGTGTAATTTGATATTAGTTTGTTTTTCTGCAAATTAGATATCAGATTGCTCAAGTTGTTTATGATTACCTCTGAAAGCCATAGCGAGACTAATGGTGAGGGGTCAGAATATGAGTTGATGTAATTTGATTTTAGTTTTATTTTACTTGCAATCTTTTCTTTGAGTACAGTTTATTTTGTGTTTAGACATCAGCAAGGGTAATGGTTTTCATGATCAATAGTTCATTGTTTGTTTAACTAGAATAGTGGCACATTTTCATTTCCTTTTAGGAACTAATTTTGTCATTGTATGTTTCAAAATCCTTTTGAAGTTTGAAGTTTGGTAAATCATTATAAAGGACATCATTGCCTTGAACAATCATAACCATACTTGCCTTTTAGAATTTCCATCTCACATTAGGAAACCAACTAAGATAAAAAGAAAAAAAAAACAAAAAACGACAAAAAGTAAGAGATAGGTTATCTTGCACATATAGTGCGCCACACTTCGTCAGCTTACGAATCTCGGATTGATAAATTAATGTAGCAATTTAGGACACACTAAATTGACCAAACAAGTAGATCATGCATCTTCAATTTCCAGATCTCGAAGATATTCCTTCCATTAAACTTCTTGATCTCAAACCGAGCACTTTGAGTTTTTGCCATATTGAGTAGCTTGTGTCAATAGTTTTCAATTTCAAATATTAATAAACGAAGATTTTATTTTAATCAAAATTAATAATTTTGATAAAAATGCCCTTTTTCAAAAAACATGCAATTGCTTTTCGCCTACAAACCGAAGCTTTTTCGGCAAATCGACAACACTTGTTTCTGTCGAAATCCTAGGCCCTACCCAATATAATGGCATATTGGCATTTTAATATAATCGATATAAAAAGGGAATTGCAATGGCATTTCAATATAATCAATATGAATGGCATTTGAATACAAATCAATTTAAATGGAATTTCAATATAAATCGATTTTACTCACTTTACTATTTTGTGTGGGCAATTGACCACCCCAGCTCACATTCAATACTTCCTCCAGCATTCATGGTATTTCATTTACGCGCTCCAACAACTCTGCTTTCAAGGGTTAGCCAGTAATAAAAACAATGTAACTTCACTAGATGTGGAGACAACCAATACCATAAAAACCCGCCTTCTAGTGAAGGGCTATTGAATTCAGACCAGGTGCTTTATTCCATTGGAGGAACGAAAAGGGAGTTGGTGGAATTTTACATGCAGAACCAGGAGGCATTCTTTGAGAACTTCAAAACCTCCAGCTCACGGCACTGACCAACCTCCAATTCACATCTTTCTGTCCACACAGGCAATCGAAGATTAAATTTTTTTTGCAAGCACAGATCCACAGATCTGCTCTCAACCTCGCGTCCTCCTCTCTTGCACGTTAATACAGGCAACACTTCAATTGATTGTAAACTAGCTGTGGCACCGTTTGGAACAAGCTCAAATCACATGGGTGATAATTCTTCAATCTCTACTCAGCTGTGTTCATTTCATAATTGCAATTCTGATTCCATCCCACGTAGTCATGGGTCACGGCTTTGCACACAGTCTCACTCGAACCGTCGATTTCTTTGATTGTTTGCTCAGCAATAGAGTTATGCTCAACAACTTCAAGAACTTTGCAGGCTTCTGCGGTTTGCTCCCAACGACTTATCCACACAAGACATTTTCTCATCGAACCAGCTCCATGTCCTTAGCACACTGGTCACGCAAAGACAAAACCCCTGGACAACATCGCGCGCGAAGAATCTATCGATCACAAGAGCTCTGATACCAGTTGTAAGAGTTTACACATCGGAAAACTAAAAACACACACAAAAATCACACATGAAGACAAGAATTAACGTGGTTCACCCAACCAATCTGGGCTACATCCACCAAATAGAGGTACCAGAAATCTTATTCATTAACAGGAGATTACAATAGTAGATTTGCACATATGCACTTCCTCTTCCACACACCTCACATCTCATGTGTTTTGCCTCTACAAGATTACAATTTATAGAAGAGAGAAGAAACTGAATAATTAATTCTATCACACCAAACTAGGATAGAATATCTCCTCATGCTAATTTGATGCCATCAGTTTTGCAAAAAAACCTATTGTTGGCATATCCAAGAGATTTTAGCCAGCAAAATCTCAAAAATTTCACTATCTGAAATGACTTTGAGAAAAGTTATAGTGAAAATGTCAAGATGACTCATTTGAAATAGATTTCATAACCAAATCACAAACCCTAACTTCCACATTAAATTAAATCATAGAAATTATAGCTAACCAAAATATGAAATTTTAACTAGATGTTCCTCAAGATCTTTCCTCAATATCCTCAAAGTTTCACCATCTGAAATGTCCTAAAAAAATGTTATAGTCAAAATTATATAATGACCCATTTAAAGCAACAAAAGTGTTGAGGGAAAACTCCCCCTAAGGTTAGGGTTGGAAGCCTTAGTAGAGCGAATGAAATAAACTCAACATACATGCCTAGAAAAGCATGCAATACAAACAATCTAATATCTACAAGGTGTATGATGTACTTGGTAGTTCATGAAGTAGATCCCAAAACATTTTCCTCTTCTCTTACTCATGATCTTCAAACCTGTAATCAAAACAGAAAGAAAACAAAAAATAGAAGAGAGATTAAAGAATACATGTATACAAAATGTTTATATAGTCAAATTTCAATGCATTTGGAATAGGAAGATGAGTTTCTTTATTTACATAGGAGAAACATATAGAAAATACATATACTTGATCCTCGCCACATGCACTACATGGAACCATCCTCCAGATTCCTCCTTCCAGAGCCACTAAAGGTCTCCTTTAGTATTATTCTTCAAAGTAATGTATAATTGACACAATATAAGGAATATATGAGGAAGACAAGGAAACTAGTGTTTCTAGAGAGGGGAAGAAAAGGAGATAGACTTGGATTTCCATAAATTTCACCATAACTAGGCTACAATAGTAGTAAATGGATTTTCTCATACCAAAGGCATCATTATATTCCACTAAAATTTGATTGGGATGGTTATGACATAGGTTGTATGAAGTGGCTTTTGATATAACTCGTAAACTCTACTAAAAAAGTGCGAAAATGCACACATTTGTGTTTTTTTGGTGCACTTTGTAGGCATACACGAGTTGATTCCATGAGAATTGCAGACATATGCAACTTACTTTGACGAGGGTTGCAGACATACATTAGATACTAGAACAAGAAGAGCATATGGAATTTAAAAAAATAATTTTCAAGAAATTTTTAGTGAACATCAAGTCCACCATAGGGAAAAGGGCTAATAAACTGGGAAAAATTGCATCTGAAGATAAGATGTGGCAAAATATGCTATAATAGATGCCCCCTAATGCATGAGGTTTGAAGGGTAACTGGTGGTTGAAATTCATTATGCATAACCAAGAGGAAATTTTTAGAAAGACACAAGAGGATTTCACTAGTTGGCAACAATATCTACGAAAGGAAATAGGAAAGACAACTCATCTCTCGATGTGGGAATACCTATGCTTAGAGAAGAGAAAGCATGGAAGCAGGGTCAAGCACATTAAAAATCCACGTACATGTGTATATAAAGTGACAAAAATGGCTACAAAGAAATATATAAGAGATCCATGTCAGATAGATCATAACTGTGAACAATACACAATGGAGCTATGTTTAAGTATATAAACTTGGAGGATATTTGGAACAAACTGAAGTGAACATTTGATCCTCCAGAGAAGTATTAAGTTCATGTGTAAAGGAGTGGTACTATCCAAAAGCTCAGGTGCCAACATATAAGATTCTGTTGAACTCGGAAGTATCATAACAAGATGAATGCCACTATTAGGAACTAAAGAGGCTTGCAAATGAAAAAGGATGTTGATACAATCTGAGGTCTTCAAAATTAGCCACCGAAGGTACCTTTCAACACCATGGGAATAGATGAGTTGAAGTTGACCATGTGAGTAATTATTTGATTACTAACCATTGATGTATATCATTAACAAATGTGAGACCACCCACCAATAATGAAAAAGTTCATCAAGGTACCTAATGCAATTTAATAAGCGTGAATCGAGGTGTTGAATCCAAACACTTGAAAGAATCTATTAAGAATGGGACATTGATCCCATAGTGAGGGAATCTGTAGCTGGTGAGTGCAAAAATTAAGGTACCAAAAAGGGACTTTAGACCTTATTCTTGTAGAAATGAGTTGGAATTGATGGGAAAAGATACAATGGAAGTAGGGAATTAGGGAATCCCACATAAAACAATGTGAGTGTAACCAAAAGATCAATAATTTGTAAGATCTCAGACAAAATAATGAACGGACCATCGATGATTACATCTCTTACATGTACCAGATGGAATAACACATTGAGGATACCCTTTGAATAACAATAAGTGACTAAATTTATGGGCAAAGGTGATGAATCCACCAATTGGGTCAAATGGGATTTGAGGCACTGCACAAATCCCAATGTGTGATAATGTAAGCTGACATGAAACACAAGGGAAACCACCTAGTCAAATACCAATGATTGAAATCAATGTTGGGCATAAGGTCACCTATTAATGATGGAAACAGGGGCGGGGCACTCCTCTAGGTCTACTCTCAAAGCAATTTGTTGAAACCAATAAGAGTAGACACATCATCAAGAAGAAAATGGGAACCTTCCATACTAAGCCAAGTACATTATATGAATGGCCAATATAGAGTCAACTTCCCTTGAACATAAGCATGACATATTTTGTGACTTGGGTAGCATAGATTCAATACTTAACAATGTACAAGCCCAAAATATAGGATGGATCAACAAAGTCTCCATATGATTAGAAGAGTAACCAACTAGAGGAGTAAGGAAAACTCAAAACCAAGGTTTGGTTTCCTAACGACCATGCTAAACTATTCAGATGTTGATAAGACTAATAAATTGGTGCTTTGTTCAAGGGAAACATGATTGACACTGCTGCCACATGTAGACAAAGAAACTTTCTTCATGTCCCCTCTTCTTCTTATTATTTTTTTTTTTTGTCTTTCTCATATCATAAAAGCTTAAAAATGAATAAAAAAATGTTTTGATACAGTGGAGGGAATGAGTGTCGCTAACAAGCTGACTAGTTCCAATGCTTGAAACATTCCTATGCTCAATGCAAGGGAAGCATGCATGATATGGAAACTTAGGGAATGTTCCCTTTAGGGATAACGATGTCAAGTCACAAAGAAATATATGCAATACTTCTACTTAGAAAAGGAAAAATTAAATGGCTTATAAAAGAGAAATCTAGAGTTGGCATTAAGCTCAAAATCACAAGCGATTAATATACAATGCAATAATAAGACTTAACATTTCAAAGTCTCTTAGGTATAGGTTAGACTAAGAGCAAGGAAGAAGTATGTGCCTTCAACTCAAAGTAAGGACAGGACTAAAGGGGACTCTCAAGCCTAAGAATTAAATGCAACATGGGCACCAAATGGCTAGTGAGGTGCTAAATTGGATTCTCATGTGAAGGTAGGCTCTACCACTAATTTATGACACATAAAATGATGAGTGAAATGGTGGTGTCACAAAATAGTGGGATCGATCATATGACAAGGTAATGAAAATGAGGTCGAAATGCATCATCAACACAAAATTCATACGCTATATGCTATTTGTAAAATGATACTTGCCATAATGTATCCCATTATGGTCGAAAAGTGTTAATAGAATATTCGAAGGTGATAAAATTAAGTTGAAATACCTAAAAAGCTAAGTAAAACACTAAAAAATGGTGTTAAGGATTAATTTATTAAATAAAAATGAATAAAAAACACAATAAAATATATAAAGGTGGATTAAAAAGTTTGATAAATAGTAAAAAAATCAAAATTTTAGCATTCATCTATGTTTTTACCCCTTGGAGTGCATTTGGAGCTAAAATGTCCTCATGAATTTTCTCAAGGATTTGGAACATTCTAGACCACCGATCAGGAATATGCTATTTTCAAGTAATTTTTCACTAAAAATACTTCAATTCTATCTGATTAGATACATTTTTGACTGAAATTTGAGAGATATTTATTAAAATTTTAAAACGGATTTGCACATATGCAACTTCCTTGTTATCAAATAGCATATGGTTGGTCCTATACACAATTTGCATGAGGAAAATTCACATATATATGCGATTGTTTAGAACAAAAGATGTGTATATGTACGCCCTCTTTGAAAATGAAAAATCTAACCTTCAAAATTGATTTGATTTTAGGATGACTATCACTTGGAGAGAATGTGAGCATGAAGAAGTGGATAATTTAGTTTAGGAAGATCAAGAGGAAATGGATGCACTTAGAGATATTGATTACTCAAATTCTTCCTTATGTCCAAAATGTGGGCTCAAAGGTGCTTGCTTCAAAAATTGATTAATTATTACAGTCCTAATTAGGATTGTTCCATTATTGACTCTATGCCTTTACACATTGAGGTGGAGGAAATCTACTTCATTATGGGCCTCTCAAGAAGAGGAGAGGTGGTGGACCTAAGAAGTAATACCATTGGAGGTCATAAAATCCAAGACTGTATAGACATTTATTGTGCACTAGGCACTTAGAAGGTGGGTACTCAAATATTTATTAGGACCATTGAGAGTTTGTATCTCAAGATGATCTTATTCCACTTCACTACACTAGGCATCTAGACCACAGATGTTCTTAGCAGTGGACTATATATGTTTCACCGTGTACTATTGTAGTACCATCCTGCTAACTAATATCAAAATTCAATACATGTAAACAAGGTTGAATGATTTTTTTTGGCTAGAGGAGCATCTTGTACTCGTTTTTCATCGAGCAAGATCTAGATTTTTGACTTGTGACATGCATCACTCATCCAAGAGAACCTCAGATTGTGAGGTGGGAAAACCTCAAAGGCAGACCTAGAGGAGGGCGAGTTACACCTACCACATTCAATGAGGATTTATTCCACTAGTGGGATTAGTGGTTCATCGCCATTGAGGATTGCCCATATGTTGATCTCAACTTCCGAGGAGACCTAGAGTTAGTTATTCCTCCAAATGCCACATGGGGAAACATAGGTAAACCATGTTTTAATTTTCAAAATTATTTCATTTTTATTATTTTTAAAATAATTGACTCAAGAATATATTAATGTTTTTTGTGTGAAATAAAAGTACTGACAAAATGCAGGATTTGTGCATACAATGAATTAGTGATACCTAAGGGATTTTCATGACATAATAATCAATGTCGATGTGAGACACAAGCCTCTAAAGAGGAAAAGATGGTTCTTTGCTCAGTTCAAAGAGACTTGGAGGGTTTGACTTGCTAGGTCCCCATGGCAAGTGGAGGACCTCCATAAGGGTATATAACATCACATGGTTGGAGTACCATGTGCGTGGGTACAACTCTTCCATTGGGTAGAAAACACCATTCTGTGTTACTAAGATGTGCATCATGGCTAAAGGCTCCAAACCTAGTTATATATATTTATGTTGATGTATGGTTCAAATCTAGAGATGATTACGATTCAATAAGCCCTAATTTTATAAGACATTTGTCCAGATTTTGTAATTGGAAATTTTACCTATATATATATATATATATATATATCTTTATGTTGACTCAAACATGATTTTTATTTACATGATTGTGTATTTTAAACATGATTTCAATGTGATGAATGATAAATATGCCTATCCAAAGCATAATTAACAATGGAATCAACAATTCAATTTCTTGATCTTGGGATATGAATGTAAGTAATATAATTAAATGAACTCCCAATTAATATGACTCGAAGAAATATCCATAATAACATAGGATCACACATACAATAAACATTATTGACCCATGACACCACCATCTATGAATCTAGGATAATCACTAGAGATTGGATACCATGTGAAATGGTTTCTTAGATCAATTTTATAATGACACATTATTCGGTAATATTACTAGTTCCATCCCCTATACAAGCACGAACAAACACAACCATCTTAGCCAAACGAACAGTAGATCACCCAAGCTAGGGAAACTAAGTTCTGGGTGTGATTATTGGTTCCATTATCAAACCCTAGAAAAATCTAATCATTCATCGACGTCTGCCAAAGCATGTCAGAAACACGATCATAAATGTCAACAAAATAATAACTTATCTAAAATACACTATATACACTAATCAAAAAACAAATAAATTCTTCAACAAAAGCTTAAGCATAGTAATTCATGAGATAGACCCCATTTTTGGGCTTCACAAGGACATTTGCATCATAGTCAATTAACTCACAAACTCCCTTTTTTAGTACATGCTTCAGAATGTAAGGCCCATGCCACATTGGTTTTAAATTACCCGCCCCTAAGGCATCCTTGTGCTGGTCATAAACCAACGTAAATTCACTTCCAAAGAAAAATATTGGATGGAAAAAATTTTCATATTCGCTTTTGACACATCATTTTCATACCTCATTCAATATAGCAACATATTGATGTTTCTCTTCAAGATGTTCAACATGAGGTACATGCTCCTCTAGACTGGACATATCAGAAAGAAGCCTAATTGCTAAATTCATGGATCGTATTTCTCATTCGATGGGGAGAATCAATTCCACATCGTGGAATTTTCGGATTGGACTAAACTTAATAATAACTATGACATATGTTTAGTGTGCCCAAATGACTGGATATAACATGATATAATAATTGAATTTGATTTCCTTAATCATTCTCTAGCTGTCCATTTTCTTAGGGATATTAAGGATATGAATGTTCATGTTTAATCCTTATCTTTGAAGCTAACTCATTCGTCATCTTATTTTGTAAATGACTACCATGTTCAATTATAATCTCCCTTGGAATACTAAAACATGTTATGACTTGATTGAAGATGAAAAGTGCAATAGTCTCACCATTGTTCGAAAAATTTGGGATGGATTCAACCCACTAATTAAAGTAATTGATAGTTGATGGTATACTTGTGCCCCATGGCCAAGGCTCGGTGACAAGTAGTAAGTTCCACCTCCACTTGGTGAATATACCAATGGCGAGAAAGGGAAAAAGTGGAGCATTATGCACGTGTATTTTTCTTGTAAATACTTGACATGGGTGGCACTTTTTAACAACCTCAATATAACATTTAGAAATATATAACCAAAAGTATAATACATTGTTAATTTTTAGGGCTTGATTGTTCTTTATTGTAGATAATTGCAATTTTAGAAATTTTCAACATTTTCACATAACATTCGCCCCATACATCATATCATCATTAGGAATTGTGTAGAGAGAACAATAACATCAACAATGTAATAGAATAATAAGGAACACTAGAATAAAAGCATACATAATAGAGACACTAGGATTTAGGTCAAAGACCTAGGAAAAACCCCACAAGGGGGAAAACCTAACCTAATTATTCTTCTTAGATATTCATCAAATGTTCATCTAAGATACAATGTACAAATATCATGAGACATAATTATTTCATACTCAATCACATTATGCCTTAGGCCATCTTGGATCATACTAGATCCTCATAAGATAGCAATAGAAAAGTATATCAAAGAGGCAGTTACAGGTCCCCCTCAAATTTTCCTCTACATTATTGTCATACACACATCTTGGTCATAGAGGCATTGTCACAATTGTCATAGAGACACTATCACATTTTTCATAGAGCACAATCACACATCTCAGTCATAGAGGCACTGCCATACATTAGAGTGTCAATACCATATACCAAAGTTTATTGCCATGTCAAGGTCACTGCCATACAACAAGGTCATAAGAACAATTCCATTAAAACAATTATTTCTATTACTATAATCCAGAGTATTGTAAACATATTGTTATCACTATCATTAGGATTACTATTTTCACTCAAGGTCAGTTCTACCATAATTCATTATTACAACTATACTGTCATGAGGATTTTCATAACCATAAGTAACACTGTTATCATATATAACTACCATAACCAAAGGTATCTTGTCAAAAGTTATTGTCATAAGCATAGGTAATCATTGTCATGGGAATCAATGTCATAGATCTTGTCCTTCATCATTTTCAATATCACAGTTATGGGTGAAATCATCATAGCCATATAACACCGTTAGGAGAACAAATAATATTGTCATGTATTAATTCCATTCATCATTGTCAAGGGAGCAATTGTTACAGCCATAGGCCGCAGACATTATAAGGACAAATGCGAGGCACTGTGAGTCACAGAGAAAGATTTGCGAGCCACGGTAATATATGTGAGCCACATAGAATTACATGAGCCACAAAGAAATATATGTGAGTCATAGAGAAGGAAAGTGAGCCACAAAAAAATTATATGACCCACATAGATTGAATGCAAACCACAGAGATATAGTGCAAGCCACAAATATGTAGTGTGAGCCACATAGAATGTAATGTGAGCCATATAGAAATAGTGCGAGCCACAAAATGAATGCAAGTCATAGAAATATAATACAAGCCACATGAATATAAATGCAAGTCATAAGAATATAATGAAATCCCCAATAATATAAATGTGATATACAAAAGTATAATGTGAACCATAGAAATATAATGTGAAACACAAGAATAGATATGAGCCACATAAAAGCAATGTGAGCCACAAGATTAGACGCAAACTAAAAAAAGTAAATACGAGCCACTAAGAAAGATGTGAACCACAAATGTAAGCCATAGAAATTGTGAGTCGTCACAGGGATTGAAGATTCGCTATCCTAAAGTGCGTCAGATAGTGCAAGTATTTTTAGCCACTGACAAACTTATATTAGATGTGATTGAGATGCCTTAATGAGAGATAAGTCATTCATATTTATAATATTTTATGGTGGTTCACATAGATGTCTTGAGGAATCAAGCTGACTAGATAGATTGGAGGGAAATACTCAAATTCAAATTTAAATATATTTCTTTTAATGATTTCTTCCCCAAATTTGTGTCACATTAAATAATAACATTTATTTTCTCCAATTGAATTCTCCTTGGGGAAATATGGTTTCTTTTGGGGTAGATGGGTTCCTATGGGGAAATTCATCCCACAGCTACCCTAATTTTCAACACTCCCTCTTAGCCAAGGAGGAATTTCCCGCACCATGTGTCTCATCTCAAATGTACATGTATCAACATAAGAGAAGATCATATCATCTAATTTCGTCTCATAGAAGAATAATAATCCACAAACGATGGTAGGAGAGATCAATTTCCCACAAGGGTAAAGATCCTCCAAACCCTACTGGTCTTGAGGTAAAGCTCCATGACCTCATCTCAGTTGAACAATGATGTCTTAATCTAAATAAGAATAATCATCATAGGGGAGATCAATTTACCACTAAGGTAAAGATCTTCCAACCTTATCTCAAAGACAATAGAGGAGATCAATTTTCCATAAGTGAAAAAGATATTCCAACCCTATGTCACCCAACTTGATCCTTAGTGATCAAGTGGTTGAACACCATGTATCCCGGACTTAGGGAGATCAATTTACTAGACGAGTCTTCCTTAATAAAAGATCCTCCAACCTAATTTTCATCACTCATTTTCCAGATGAGTGAAAATCCCAACAAGCCTGGATTGTGGGCAGAATGCATGTTGAGGTATGTACTCTGTCAAGTCCCTGAATTGATTAGGGGATGCCAAATTATCAAAATGATAAGAATCTTCCAACCCTATAGCTCCAAGTAGTACCCCACTCCCCCAAGAGCTCCCAGAGCTCAATGTTCGTGCTTATCTAGGATCCCTTCCTGGAAGGGATTCCTTCTCCACAACTCTAAGCTACTCTCTAAAGGGGATACTTTCTCCAAAACTCTAAGCTACTCTCTAAATACCAAGTACTTCATTTTTGACAAATGTTGGTGAGAATGGTAACAAATTTCTCATATGTTGAAGCCTCACTATTTCAATTACACAACAAATCACTATTGGAGACTCATTGCTCCCACTATGCTGGAGCCTCATTGCTCTATCAAAAATCCATACTACTCATAATATGATCTACCACTCATTTGACTGAGTGCAATGGAAGTATTCTACCTACTCATCCAAGAAATCAAAGCAGGACCCTTACGAAAGAAACATCTCAATGTGTTAGAGAATTGACATTTCCACAGTCATAAACATAATGTTGAGAGCTTCTGGAGAACTGTGTACATTGCTCGTTCAACCTGACATTTCGAGTGAACACTTCACCCATATTCAGGGGTAGGAAGCCAAAGCATAATATGAGAAGAGTGCTGGACCAAGATTTTATAGGGAACACTAAATTAGCTATTAGAATAAAGGGGGTTAAGAGGGACTATGAGCATTAAATGAGTCAAAGTATTGAAACATATTTAGAAATAGAATTATAAATTTAATACCATATTATACTATTAAGAATCAAATTAATTAATAAATGATAGTTGATCGTTAGGGAAATCAATTATTGAATTTAAAATTGAGAATTAAATTAAATTTAAATTTAAATTAAAATAAAATTAAGATTTTTTATAATTAAAATTATTTGGAAGATATCTTATTATTATTTGAAATAAAATGTAATATATGAAGAAAGAATAAGGTTTAGAAAAAGGATAGGGTATTAAATTAATAATAATTTAAATGCAAAGTGGAAGAGGGAATTTTGAATTAGAGAAAGTTTATACACAAATTTATTTAATTAAAGAGATGAGGGTGGAAGATGGGATGGGCTGATCAATGATTAATCGTTACATTAAAGGGATTTAAAAAAAAAATAAAAATCAAAAGGTAAAATTAATAAGATTAATAAAATTTAAAATTAAGGAGGAGAAAATCCCAATAAGAAAAGATCAAAAGGGGGCCTAAGAATAAACAATGAAGAGTCATGAAAGGGGAGGAAAAGACACGACAATAAGTGGGGGAGGGTGGGGGGGGGGGGAGGAATTTAGGATAGGTTATAATTGGCGATAGGGTGTTTATAGGACATAAAATGGATGGTGGGCTTAAATGATACCCATCATTGCGATTAAAGTTATTGGCATGCTTATCAATTTCAAGGGCTTCCCTAATGATCCAGCTGGAATGGAATGGGGCAGGAGCAAGGATTTTGGATTTATCAAAGAAAATAAAATGGATAGAGGAGTGAGAATGTTCAACTATAGCTGATTTGGTGACACAATTATGGTAGGTGTTCGCCATGTGTTCTTTCATTTGGGTTTTAAAGGATTTTCCAGTTTTTCCTATGTAGGACTTACCGCAAGAGCAGGGGATCTCATATACACCAGGACCTGACAAGGGGTCATTTTTGTCTTTTGCAGACCTGGAGAGATGGTTGAGGGTTTGATGAGGTTTAAAAAAGGTTTTGTTGTTCATTTTAGAGAGAATTATGGAAAGGTGATCAATAACACCTTGAATATATGGAAGGGTTACCTTGGCTAAGGGAGGGGTACATGTACAAGTTTTGGGGTGGGGATGGAGGCGATAAAAAAAGGCCTTATTGATTCAGGAAGAAGCATAACCATTAGCTTTAAGGGATTTTGACAGATGAGTTTTTCCTTTAGGGAAGGATTCAGCGGAGGAAATTCTGAGAGCACGAGAGACAAGGGTCTTGAGAATAGAATATTTTTGAGCTGGATAGTGGCAGGAGTTGGCGTGAAGGTATCTATCGATATGGGTCTTCTTCCTAAATACTTGGTGGGTTAGGGAGCCATCAGGGAGGCGAGAGATGAGGACGTCAAGAAATGACAGGGAATGGTTTTCTTCCAATTCCATAGTGCACTGGATATGAGGGGAAATGTTATTAAGATGAGAAATAAATTTGAGGAGCGCAGGGATACCATGGGACCAAATCATAGAGGGGTCATCAACAAAACGTTTCCAAAATTTAGGCTTAAGGTGGAAGGTTTCTAAGGCTTTGGATTCAAAGCGTTCCATAAAAATGTTAGCTACAACAGGAGAGAGGGAGGAGCCCATGGTTGTGCCCTTAGTTTTCTCGTAACAAACATAGTTAACCCATGGCTCTCTCCCTATACACCTTCTTCACCCCCTCCCTTACCTTAGTCTTCTTTCTCTCCTCTTCCCCCCCTTAATTCCAAGGTGGTTAACCTTTCCTCTATTAAACTTGATGCCCTTGCTTTAAGCCTGCTTGAGAAAGGCTTTAACTTTGCCCCTATCCCTTGATCCATTACTTTCGAGGATATTATTTGCTCCATCGAATCCATCTCCCGCAGCCTTCCCTCCCATTCATCTAAAGAGATTTGTCAAGAATGTGGAAATATTCTTCAAAATTCTAAGCTTCCCAAGCCTAACCTTTCTAAATATGAATTTGTTGCCCTAAGTCAGCTTAAATCCAATCCTAACATCATTATTATAAAAGTTGATAAAGGCAACACCACTGTCTTATTAGATTCATCAGATTACAGTCGTAAGATGATGGACCTTCTATCCTCCTCCTCTTACCAACCCCTCTCTAAAAATACGATCCAGTCCATTACCGCCAAAGTTTCTAAAGCCATTAAATCCTCTTCCCTTGACCCTTCCATCCAAAAGCTCCTCCTCCCCCTTAATCCCATCAACCCCAAGATTTATGGTCAGCTGAAAATTTATAAGCCTGGCATCCCCCTCCGCCCTCTTTTCGGTGATATAGGAGGCCCCACCCACGCCCTTTCCAAATTCCTTGCCAAAAATCTTCGACCCCATTCTGGCCACTCCTCCTTTATTAAATATTCCACAGAATTTATCCACCAATTTAAAACCTCGAAGCTTGATAAGAATGACATTATGGTTAGCTTTGATGGCGTTTCTTTATTTACCAAAATTTCGGTCCCTAAAGCCCTAAAACTTATCTCTAAGGTTGTGGACTCTGAAACTCTTCATCTTATTAACCTTTGCTTCACCACTACCTTTTTCTCCTTTAACGATGTTTTATACGAGCAAACTGAGGGCACAACCATGGGCTCCTCCCTCTCTCCTATTGTAGCTAACATTTTGATGGAACACTTTGAATCCAAATCCATAGAAACCTTCCACCTTAAGCCTAAATTTTGAAAAATTTTTTTTGACGACACCTTTGTGAATAGGTCCCATGGTATCCCTGCGCTTCGAAAATTTCTTGCTCATCTTAATATCATTTCCCCTCATATCTAGTTCACTTTGGAATTGGAAGAAAACCATTTCCCTCCCCTTTCTTGATGTCCTCGTCTCTCACCTCCCTGATGGCTCCCTAGTCCACCAATTATTTACGAAGAAGAATCATACCGATAGATACCTTCACGCCAACTCCCACCACTATCCAGCTCAAAAATCTGCCGTTCTCAAGACCCTTGTCTCTCTTGCTATCATAATTTCCTCCGCTGAATCCTTCCCCAAAGAAAAAAATCATTTGTCAAAATCCCTTAAAGCTAATGGTTACACTTCTTCCCAGATCAATAAGCCTTCCGTTCTTACCTCCATCCCCGCCCCAAAACCCGTCCCGGTACCCCTCCCTTAGCCAAGGTAACCCTTCCTTATATTCAAGGTGTTATTGATCACCTTTCCAAAATTATCTCTAAAATTAACATCAAAATATTCTTTAAACCCCATTGAACCCTAAACCAACTCTTTAGGTCTGCCAAAGACAAAAATGACCCCTTGTCAGGTCCTAGTGTATATGAGATCCCGTGCTCTTGTGGTAAGTCCTACATAGGACAAACTGGCATATCCTTTAAAACTCGATTGAAAGAACACATGGCGGAAACCTACCATAATCGTGTCACCAAATCGGCCATAGCTGAACATTATCGCTCCTCTAGCCATCTTATTTGTTTTGATAAATCCAAAATCTTTGCTTCCGCCCCTTTCCATTCCAGCCGGATCATTAGGGAAGCCCTTGAAATTGAGAAGCATCCCAATAAATTTAATCACGATGACGAGTATCATTTAAGCCAATCATGGAAGCCCACCATCCATTTTCTGTCCTCTAAACAAATTATCTCCAATTATAACCTATCCTAAATTCCTCCCTCCCTCCCTTACTGTCATGTCTTTTTCTCCCCTTTCATGACTCTTCATCGTTTCATTCTTAGGCCCCCTTTTGATATTTTCTTATTGGGATTTTCTCCTCCTTAATTTTAAATTTTATTAATCTTATTAATTTTATATTTTGATTTTTTTTTCTTTTTTCCCTTTAATGTAATGCTTAATCATTGATAAGCCCATCCCATCTTCCGCTCTCATCTCTTTAATTAAATAAATTTGTGTATAAAATTTCTCTAATTCTAAATTCCCTCTTCCACTTTCCAATTACCTTATTATTAATTTAATACCCTATCCTTTTTCTAACCCTTATTATTTATTCATCTATTACATTTTATTTCAAATAAAAATAATATATCTTCCAAATTAAATTATTAAAAATCCTAATTCTATTTTAATTTAATTTAATTCTAAATTTTAAATTCAATAATTGATTTCCCTAAAGGTCAATTATCATTTATTAATTAATTTGATTTTTAATAGTATAATATGATATTAAATTTATAATTTCTATTTCAATTTTTTTTTCAATACTTTGACTCATTTAATGCTCATAGTCCCTCTTAACCCCCTTTATTCTAATGGCCAATTTCTCATTCCCTATAAAATCTTGGTCTAACACTCTTCTCATATTATGCTTTGGCTTCGTGCCCCTGAAGATGGGTGAAGTGTTCACTTGAAATGTCGGGCTCAACGAGAAATATACACAGTTCTCCAGAAGCTCTCAACATTATCTCAATGTGTTCTTCATGTTCACAACACTCATGGTTCACTTGACACTGTCTCAATCCATGAATGGTTGTATCTCCAAACCCTACTGGTTTCCAGGTCAATCTCCATGACCTCACATCAGTTGAACAACGATGTCTCAATCTAAAGAAGAAGAATCATCATAGGGGAAATCAATTTGCCGCTAGGGTAAAGATATTCCAACCCTATATCAAAAACAATAGAGGAGATTGATTTTCCATATGTGACAAGGATCTTCCAACCCTATGTCACCCAACTTGATCCTTAGTGATAAAGTGGTTGCACATCATGTATCCAAAACTTAGGGAAATTAATTTACCAAATACGTTTTCCATTATAGGTAAAAATGTTCTAACCTAAGTTTCCTCACTCATTGGTCAAATGAGTGGTAATCCCAACAAGATTGGCTTGTGGGTAGGATTCATGATAGAGTATGTACTTTGTCATGTTCTAGACTTGACTAAGGGATACAACCTATCAAAATGATAAGGATCTTCCAACCATATAGCTCCAAGGAGTACCCCATACCCCCATGAGCTCCCAGAGCTCAATGTTTGTGATTAGTCAGGATCCCTTCCTGGAAGGGATACTTTCTCCACAACTCCATGCCACTCTCTGAAGACCAAGTACTTCCCTTTTGGTAAATTCTCGGTGAGAATTACAAAATTCTGCTCATTTGTTGAAGCCTCACTTATTTAATTCCACAGAAAATCATTGTTGGAGCCTCATTGCTCCCACTGTGCTAGAGCCTCATTTCTCCCTCTATGTTAGATCCTCATTGCTCCATAAAAAATCCATAAAACTCATAATATGATCTACCACCGCTTGGACTAAGTGAAATTGAAGTCTACTACCTGGTCATCGAGGAAATCAAAGCAAGACCCATATGGAAGCAACATCTCAATGTGTTCTTCCTGTTCACAACACTCTTGGTTCACTTGGCGCTATCTTAATCCATGAATGACTGTATCAAGTAGGTATCTCAATAACAGCTTTGAAAAATCTCGATATGTGTGTGTCCAAGCTCTACTTGACTCAGAGTATATGTTGCAAGGCAAGGATCCATCTGGTTGGTAGCTTATCATGGGATCCACTAGATCTGTATTTTAAGAGGAGTCTCACTGAACTGCTTCACTATAGTTCATCATGTTAAGTATTTGACATCATACTTCCCTTAACAAGTAATTCCTCATTAACACTATGTTACACTTATAACCTGAAGAAGTGGATCACCTTAGGATTTGAGGTCAACTTCCTCTAGTACTGAATAGATGATATGATCCCGTCAGAAGTAAATTATTAGTATATAAATCCAAATATCAAAGACATAACTTCAACCTTGAAGCAAGGTTGGTATCCACATTAGATGTCCATAAATCCAAATATACCAAGCCCGGAGGACCTGTTTCAATCCATAAACATCGGTATCCTATTCATGCACCTCAAATATCTTAGGTAGCTCAAACTATGCTTCTTCCTTGAATACATCATAAAGGAATCCAATTTCACATACATTTGATAACAATAAATTTGGAAACAGGTGTTAGGATCTTATCACAATCTTCTCCCTCTAACAGCATGTTCCATATCACTGTTGAAATTAATATCACGAAAGCATTTAACACTACTGCATATTGTTTTCTAGAATGGTCCTTGCATGGACACATTGATATCATCATCTCATCAGAATGTTGCATTCAAACTGATAGTCTATCCCCTATGAATATGAAGCCTCTTTAGTCATAATCATTAGCCTAGAAGACCGCAATCCTTCCTTGAAGATTTGAGCTCTTGTCCATTTCAAGTTCCACTCTAATCATGGGATGTTTTTGCATCCTCCTCAATCTTTATATTGAGGGATAGGTCCTTACATCCATATGATGTACCTGTAGACCCTAGGACAAGAGAAAGACAAATAATAAAAAAGTAAATAAACATAATGAAAGTGTACCTGATAATAAGGCAAGACTGTCTTTCTTCTCTAAATATGAGAGTGACTTATTAATTTTCCTGCACCAACTCCCTCTTGGGGCTAAATCTTCTTGCATTTCTCTATATCTTGATGGTATTCAATATGAATCTGCTTTCCTCATCCAATAATTTAGTGGAAGAAGCATTCAAATAATCTGCGGGAAAAAGAAATAATTGTCTAAGAAAGTCAATTAAACAAGAACATTGTCACAAAGAAATAACATAGGTCTTAACAGTACTTATTTTTAATTAGGATTGTAGGAAGAAATCAACTCCCTTTTGATCCTACCTCCATGTTACACCATTTTCCATTAACCATATGTCAATGTCATCTTCAAAATAAATGCATCCTCTTGAATACCACTTATATTCTCAATCCATATCCTTCCAAGTCTGGCTCTCAATGTACAATATGATCACCAAATCTGCATTATGCCATCTCCTATTGGGAGACTAACCCATCTAGGGTTGCAATGAGTTTGTCATAGGTACCAAATTATATTAATGAATTATTACTAACGATATCATATCATAAATAAATTCTGAATCACACTAGGGTTCCAATGTTATATAATCTAAGCCTTTTAAATCTCCAAGGTCAAATCCAAGAGTTTCTCCCAAACCCTAACCTTTATTTATAAGAACAAAAGGACTCGCTAGGGTGTCCTTAAAACCTTATCATTATTTTAGGTATTTGACATCTTTATCCCTTTCACTCTGCTTGCTCAAGAAATCCATCATAGGTGTCTTCACGGGGGTGATATTAATTACTTTATTCAACCTAGCTCTGATTCCATGTTAATGTTTAGGGCTAGATTGTTCTATGTTGTAGATAATTCCAATTTTAGTCTTTTTCAACATTTTCGCATTACATTCACCCCATCACATCATATCATCATTAACAATTATGTAGCGAGAACAATAACATCAACAATTCAACGAAACAATAAGGAACAATAAAAGAATAACTTACATAATAGAGATACCGAGATTTAGGTCAGAGACCAGGGAAAAACCCCAAAAGGAGGAAAAACCAACCAAATTCTTCTTCTTAGATATTCGTCAAATGTTTGGCTGAGATACAATGTACAAATATCACAAGACATAAGTATTTCATCATCAATCACATTAGTTCTTAGGGCCAATCCCAGATCATACTAGATAATCATATGATAACAACAAATAAGTACATCAAAGAGGTAGTTACAAGCTCCTCAAATTTGCCTCAAAATTACTGTTATACACACATCTTGTTCATAGAGGCATTCTCACAACTGTGACAAAGGCACTATCACATATGTTATGGAGCACAACCACACATATTAATCACAGGGTGACTTCCATACATCAAAGATTCACTGCCATATACCAAATTTCACTATCATGTCAAGGTCATAGCCATAGAACAAGATAAATACCATAAAACAAGGTCACAAGGACATTGCCATTAGAACAATTACTGTTATCACTGTCATCAACAATATTGTAGACATATTGTTATCACTATCATCAGGATTACTATTTTCACTCAAGTTCACTTTTTCCATATATCATTATAATAGCTATACAGTCATGGGGATTTCCATAACCATAAGTAACACCCCCACCATATATAACTTCCATATCCAAAAGTATCTTGTCAAAAGTTTCTTTCATAACCATAGGTAATCATTTTCAAGGGAATCAATGTCATAGATATTATCCTTCATCACCGTCGATATCATAATTATGGGTGCAATCATCATATCCATATAACACTTTTAGGAGAACAAACAATATTTCCAAGTATCAATTCTATTCATCATTGTCAAGAGAGAAACTGTGTCAACCATAGGTTGCAGACATTATAAGGACAAATGCAAGCCACTGCGAGTCATAGAAAAAAATGTGTGAGCCGCAGTATTATATGTGAGTGTTGTAGCTGCTATAACCCACTCCAAAATTTTAGCCTATACCAAAGTTCAAAGCCTTCCTTGGTCTTGTTCATGGATTCTTTTGGCATGTTGGTTGTCGCAGTGAATGCATGAGCTTGTTCTAGTGGTTTCAAGAGGTCATATTTGTGTAAATGAGTTGTTATAACATTGTAAGTACCTATCACACTCATTTCCAAAGTTCTGAGCACAATCGCACAAGTGTCGTCACGATCGTCGTAAAGTGTATCTTTGTTGTCGCACTTGTCGTAACTGGTCGTAAAACTGTCACACAAAGGAGAATGATTTGTTTGTATCTCTTGGATGATCTATGTTGTTTGAGTCTTCAAGTATTATAAATGTGTGATCATAGTTAAAGTCCATCACTGTTTACACCAATCTCACTGGTCCCACACTTAGTCATTTTTCGGAAAAAATCCCTGACGCAGCAACTTATTTTCACCAGGCCTCCCCTGAGCTGCACACTACAAAACCTCAACCCTCAAGATGCGACCTTGCTACTTGGAACTACGCAGTGTGAAGTAATTGACTCCCAATACTGCTTCATTGCGTAGTTTTATGTCCAAGCCTTGACCTTGACCTCCATAATTGCATAGTCATGTCCTATAGCTCGACCTGAACTGTGTACTCCACAACCTCAAGCAACAATATTTCTCCTTGAGCCCTAGAACCATGTACTCCAGAGTAACCCATGCCTTTCTTGACATCTATAACTGTGTAGTAAGCTTTGCATATGACAATCCATGCAACTTGTCCCATTGGCTCCAGAAACTGCGCAGTCATGCCTCCCATCCCAGCCTGAACAATGCACTACGTAGTCTCAAGGCTCAAGGCTTCCCCTTGTCTTCCTGATCTGAAAAAATACACATTCATTGAGCCTCCTTTCCCAATGTGTCACTTGTTTCAGCCTCAGATCATGGATCAAAATGCATCATTTTAGGCTAGGGTTTTTTTAGATTGATGTCGTCTCGTCATGAGTGAATTGCAGGAGCATGTACTCTACCAAGTCATGGTGATATGATAAAGGAGGAGAAGAAGGAGGGAAGCATTCTCAAAGACACTCTTGCAACTAAACTCACAAGATACTTGATCAAGATAAAGAGAAAGGACATTAGTTTGTGACCACTATCCAAGACTTGAGATCACTGAAGATGCAGAGGAGTAAAGGAGAGCTCTCTCATGAAGATACTCAACTCTCAATATCAGTAATGGATTGACATTGCCATGTCATCAAGCAGTTCGTGTCAACAGTGTCATGTCATGTCATGTCAAGAGTGGTCATATTGCCACATCACTAGCATATATCATGTCCATTGTAATCAAATGTGTTGTAAAGTGGAAGTCTAAAGGACACACATGAATGTAAAGAGTCATGTAAGTTGAAAATCCATGGGAAGTCAAACAATCATGAGGGTAGTCAAAGAGTCACTCCTGGTTATATATACTCCTCATTGTATGAGCAAAGGTCTTTTCACCTTGGCTCCACCAACAAAGCATTAAAGAGATAAACCAGTTCTTTTGTGGAGCAAGGAGTGGCTCCAATGCTCCACTATTGGATCTAGTGATGTTCATTGTATATATGTGTCTTGTAACTTTTACTTAATAAAAAAATCCTTTCAAGGCCAACACGTTCTTCATGCTTGGATTATGAATGTTTGTAAGACTATTCTGCGAATTTTTGTATTTCATGTTTGCTTTCACATGTACTAATATAGTTGAAATATTTCAGTTATTTTGGTGCTTATCTTGTTGAGAATGTGGTGTAATGGTTGTTATTTTTGTTCCATCCTTGTGGACTATTCCGAAGGATATTAGGAAGATCTTTATCCATCACTAGTTGTAATGACCGTTGCATCCCTTGTGATTATTTCGCTGGATGTTAGACAAATATTTCAGTTCATGTACATCTCTTCCTGGGTGGTATTATTACATCTCTATTAGAGCCTCAATTTTCTCTCTCCCCCCACTATAGAGGAACCTTGACATACTTATAATTGGACATTCACCAGGCACACCCCCTTGATTTTAGAAAGTACATCTGCATCACTTTCTTTTGTAGACAGTTAGATCCGAGGAAAATATTTAAGAATATGGCAACGAGGCCTTTATTCCAAATGGGACTCCTACACCAAACAATGTGAGGTCTATTTAGGTCTTCGTATCAGGGAGATCCCCTGAATGTTGGAGGATCCAACACCATCAACATTTATGGTGTTAGAAGGAGAGAAAATTGTGTTTTATGGATGATGAACCCATCGACCACAACATCTCATCTTCTAATCAAGGAAACAACGTTCAATACACTTCCCCTACTCGTTTTTCCGAAGTTGGTGACTATTCCCAACCACAGCCCACTCAAACTTGCGAAATCCCATATGATCAATTGTAGGCTATCCTTCTTATAACCTGTCAGTTTTCAAAAGTAGTTGGATTGATCCTGGGAGTACTTAGCCTTCCATATTCTGAACCAAAGAAAAAAACCACTCCTACTAGGATCGTGGTTTCCTCTCTTGAAGACATATTTCTTTCCACCCTTGAATAGCTTGTAGACTATTTGAAAAAAGCAGTAGAACATCCTTTTTTGGTCCTGTATTCTCAAACATAACTTCCTACGGGTTGGGCGGTGAGGAAAGAGCAGAAGATCCATCAAAATCTGATAATGAAGGGGAGAAGAGCGAAGAAGAAGGCATGGCAGACCAAGATTTGGATTGAAGAGAAAACTAAATATCAGTCTATCTTAAATCATCTGAAGTTATCATTTATTTTAGAGATTTATTTATGAGACTATTTGTCTGTATAAGTTCCTCTACTTTTATTAACTATCAGTCATCTTCATAACGTTAAATATATATTGTTAAGATGTGAACATTGTTTATCAACTTTTCTTTCTTTTGATAAGCTAAAGGTTCAATTTGAATACTTAGTAAATCATAGCTTCTTACATTTTTGCCTTTCACATATTATAAAATCAAATCAGTGTTTAGAAGTAAAAGAACAACCCTTTCTTAATATTCAGTACTATTAAAGGTTTAAAAAATCTGCCTGTAGTTTTCTCATAGCATTGGTCATCCAAAAACCCTTTTAAAAAACAACAAAATATTTTAGATGCTCTGGCATAATTAATTAACTTATAATTATCTCAGAGGACAACAGTACCCAGATTCCACACCTTGCGGGGACATTGTAAAAGTAATGCTAGTATGAGGATTTTTGAGGCATGTAATATGCCTAGGTATCTTGGGACCTTGTCATCAAGTGAGTATTACTCTCGGAGGTTTTTTTTCACTTAATTAATTATCATCTCCCTACTAGGACTTAATAATTAATTGAGTTTTTTCCTAAAAATATACCCCAAAGCTGGAGTATGGCTTGATGGTAAGGTCTTAGGTGAGTCCTAGTGTCTAGGGTCAATTTTTATTACCATACTATATCACACAAAAATTTTCATGGAATTTGGTGAGGTCTAGGTAGTCATTTTAAATTTTTTTAGATTTCCCGAGGGTGAAAATTGCAATTAAAATTGTAATGTAATAAGTGATGTATAGAGAAGTTGTATGGTGCATGAGTAATAAAATTTTCACCTCTTACCCTCAAATTTCTACTATGACACACTTTGGGGGGGTTAAAAATATGTTTTGAACCCTCAAAACCCACTTTTCTTAAGTTTAGTGGGAAATCTGACAATTAATTAAGCCAAAAATTAAATAAATGGAAAAAAAAATATCCACATGATAAATTTTGTGGAAATGAGGTGGAAATGGAGGAGTTAAAGTGAAGTTCCAAGGTTATGTGGACTCAAAAATTGATTTTTTTGCATTAAATGAGAAAAATGCTTACTTGGAAATTCAAATCTATGAAGTTAATGCACATTTGGGAGGAT
Source organism: Pinus albicaulis (assembly GCA_034641835.2). Lineage (NCBI taxonomy): Eukaryota > Viridiplantae > Streptophyta > Pinopsida > Pinales > Pinaceae > Pinus > Pinus albicaulis. The sequence continues at coordinate 670,880,718 of CM076569.1, forward strand.
TTGGGAGAATGTTTGGTGGATATTTTTGTGATAAATTGTTTCCACATGGGTTACAACCCATCTACACTTGTCATTCCATCATAAAATTTGACTTTGGCACATAAGGGAATAAGAAAATGACGTCCACTTGCCAGAAATTAATTTTTACACTTGGGCTCCATTCAACAAATTCGAATTTCCCTTTGGGATTGTCACCTCATGCCACTTTTTTAATCACTTATACATTGAAGTTTTCTCCCAAATCTCTATATAATGGAGCCATGATCTTTCATAATGTAACCATTGTTTTACTAGCTATTTTTCTTGTGGAGCGCTGCTAGTTTATACACTTTTCAAGAATACCAATAAAAAGACTTTGGGGGTCCATTCATGAGTATTCTTTCTTTGGAGCATGGTGCATTGTGAGTTATTGGTATAGTATTTTCTATGCTTTGAATCATTATTATTTCCATATATTCTTTTAAACTTGCTATTGCAAAGCTATCTTATATTGACATTTGATTTGAAAGTAGGCTCTGGAGTTTGAAATTTCTAGTTTGTTTTCAAATAAACTTCTAGGAGTTTCAATTCATTGCTTTGTTATCTAAATCTATATGAACTAATATTTTCTTTGAGTATTGTAGAATAAATTTTGTTGGATAAAGCGTGGGGGGAAGTCTTTGGGAGACCAACCCACTCTTGGAGCAATTTCAAAGAAAATCTCATTTGTTATTTGGATTCACTTAGTTTATCTTACAAAAATTGTCTTGCGGGGATTTTTTAGTGCATAGTTTGTATATATAAAATCAATTTAAAATTTAAATATTTTAAAATGGTGCTTCATTGATTCATATTAGCTATTTGAGAGCTTTTCCAAGCTAAACCAAGTGATGGGTTTCACTCCCATCACTTGATTTGGTTTCTTGTATATTATTTATATTTTATTTAGTTGTTTTCATATTCTCTCTACACTAATTTGTTTCTTGATATTGCAGCCCATATGTAGAGTGTTTGTGATAAGAGCATCAAGGAAGGATCACAAAAACTCTAACATTTTCCTTCTAGGACCTCTCAACCACTTTCAAAGTTAATTTTTTGAGAAGACCGCAGACAAGGAGGAAGGCTGCAATTTGGAAAGACCATGGGCATTTGAGGAGGATTGGCTTCTTGTCTTGTGAAACATTACATTCACTCTTGAAGGCCAAGCTTTGATACATCAAGAGACACTTGATTTATTCAATATTGAGAGTTTTTTTTCATTGTACTTTCCTCATTTTTTGAATTTGACTTTCAAGAAGGAGATTTAGAGCTTGAGAAGCCTCACACATTTTAAAGATCCCTCTTGAGGTTTTACTTGAGACCTCTTGGAAGTTGCCTCATCTTGTAACACCTAATAAAAGTTTATTTTTTCTTATGGGAGCTTGGGTTTTCACCCAAGGCATCCTGTTATCATTTTTCCAAAAGGAGAAACTTGGGTGTGGTTTGATCTTGCATTTGTTTTCTTAGTTTTCATCTTTCATGACTTAAAATTAACACCTCACCTTCACAATCAAATTTTCTGAATTTGCTTTTTCTACTTATTTCCAATATATGCTTTGAAACTTCAAGTTTTTCTTTAGAGTACGATTTTAAATTTTACTTTTGGAGAAAATTTATTTCATTTTATGCAAAGCATTTCATTTCAAGTAGCAAAATTGATTTAGTTAGTTTAACCATTTGCTTCATGTAGGTCTCACAATAGGCTCATTGTTTACATGCTCATTTATTTTAAGTTATTTTCTCATTTTTCAAGCATATAAATTGCAAGCTTCATGTATTTATTTGGTTATTGCTATCATTTGACACAACAATTATTTTCAAAATCACAATCTTATATGTTTATGAAGGATTATATATCTTGCATTATTTTGAGCAACTATCTAAGTTATCTTGTTGAGCATATTTCCATTTCTTGAAGCTTTTCCATTTTTGCAAAACACTTGTAATCTTACTTGCATTACATATTGGGTATTTTAATATAGTTTCATTTTTAATCAATTTACCTCCAAGCATAAGCTTAGTTGAAAGATATTTCTTAGGGACCCCTTTCTTTCATCAACTTAAGGGACATAGACCCTCTTATGTGGTTAACATGGTGACCTTGCAGTCGTTAGAGCCATAGTCTCTGCAGTGTTGGAGGCATCGGGTGTGTTTGGTAATCCAAGGAAGGTATCATTAATATATCCTTCATTGTATTTCTATTGGACCCCTTCCATAACTCACATAAGAGACTTGTTTCAAAACAGTCGGAAGAAAGCTCACATCTAGATTAGGAATTTTAGATTAAAATCAACCAAGACAATTGCATCAAATTTTAGTTTAGGTGCACTTCATGCTAACACATCTTACTATTTTAATCGCAAATGATTTCATGTACTTGTCATTGATGTAAATGTTTCGATTTTATTATCTTATTTAGGCAAGCATCATTTGGTTCACTTTTGCAAGTAAAGTTTAAATTGTTCTCCTTTACAAGTCACTCTATATATGTTTTCATGCATGATTTGAATTTGTGAATGATTATATGAATTTTGAAAGCATTTATTGAAATAAAATTTTGTATCTTGTATTGGTATCATATATTGCTAAAATATTTTGTTTGATTCACAGGGTTACTTATGTTTCAATTAGAAGCACTTCATTTTATTTTGAGCAAGTATTATTTATTCTTAAAAGCAATATTTGAAGACATTGGTTTCATATATGCTAATAATTATCTCATTTGTTGATGATTATTAAAGTTTATTCCATTTTATATTGTTCATTTTATTTTCTCACAATCTCAGGTAATCCTAATTTAACATCTCCTAGAAATCTTATAACTTAGTTTTCCATTTAGGGACCACCCCCCTTATCTAACGTAGGAGATAGATTAAACGGAGAGAGTTGGGAATAGGTGACAACCCTTTCTCTAGGTTCCTTGCTACCAACCACACCTTGTGGGGTTAAAGGATTTTCTCACTAACTTGTAGGTAGGTGTAGGCGACAAGGTCAACAACTACAATTGAGGAAATTTGATTCAAAGCTAGTGGGAATGGAACGTGTGAAGAAAGGAAGGAAGATATCATGGAATATTCAACCATGGTAAAGGAAATCAACATCTGAAAGACCAAGAATATCTGACTATGATATCTCCATGGAAGATATGAAGACTTTGACGGAGTCTAAAAAAGAAAGAGACCCTTGAAAATATATATCTATGGGAGATGTGTTGATATGTATGTAGGATGTTGATGCGAACTTGTAGATGTCATGATGAAAGACCATCACAAAGGTAAGGCTGATTTTAATGTTCATTCCTTTATTTTTGAATATCTAGATAGGTTAATACAGGGTTTCCAAGGGAAGATCTATGGATGTCTTCCAACATTGATGCACATGTAGTAGTATGAAAGATCCTTAAGTAAACATGGCATGAATAAAGAAGCATAGCATAAAGGAAGACCAGATATGGACTGATGGATCACTTTCTGATGATTAAAAGGATGAAAGTGATGGATGGTCGGTGCCCTATGTAGAAGTCCCGAACATGAAGACTCCTAGATAATGAATAGAAGTTCATGTATCGTGACAAGGTGCTATTCAAGTAGTTGGTTGTCCCATCATCTCCACCTGAGGAGATGTTTTAGGTCCCTAATTAAGAGGGAGCCTAGAAAAAAGTTTCCTACTTGGAAGAAAATTGGAAATTCCTAAGCCAAGAGGGAGCTTCAGTACATTCCTTCTGTAGGAATGAGTACATTCCTATATTGGAATAGATATGTCCTCCCTAATTAAGAGGGAGAGATAGACACATCATTATTTTCTTCACTCGGGAAGAAAAAATGGAGGATTGGGTAAGCATCATGCATCCGATGCTCTTTGAGGGTGTATTAGGGCATCCAAGATAAGAGAAGTCATTGAGGACTCAGAATCCAAGGTAAGAATAGTCATGGTGGAACACACCCTAATAACTCGGGTGGGGTTTGTTCCGAGACATAAAATGATGAGGGTGTCTATACATCATTGGTCTCGCCAGCATTGTGCTCAGATCTCATGGAGAGATAGAGTTGTTAGTCAAGGCCTTGTTATGTGACAAGGTTGGTTGATATGATGCTATACAAATGGGTTACCAATCAGATTCTTCTTATGAGAAATTATGAGAATGACCAAGTACCATTATGAATATCTTCCTAGTTAAGAGGGAGTGTTGAAAAGTAACTAGGTTCGGTCTTCATAATGACATGCGTAATTATGATTTTATGTAATTGATGAAAAGAAAAGAAAAGAAAATTATTGTAATGCTTGTCTCATGGGTTTCATGAGCAAGTAATTTTATTTTAGTAATGGCTCCCATTGTGAGCCTTTAGGATTGAGTCATCTAGTCATAAAACTCAAATTTAGTCAATGTCAAGTATGAAGGACCCTTCTTGGGCATGATGCACTTGTATATGAGTCAATATAAGTGTCAAAAAACCCTCCAAGACAAGCACAAGCATCCTCCTATAGGCCGGTGTCAAAGAAATAATCATATCTTCATAAAAAGGACACGTCGGTTCACCAAAATTCATGTTGACTAATTATGAGACTCCAACCACTATAAATAGGCAGCTCGACCTAATCTCATAACACGGGAAATTTAGAGATGCGTGAGGAACAAGGGTTTGTAGTTAGAGAAGTGTGAGGTATAGTATGTATGTGGTTAGAGAAGTGTGAATTCTCATCAAGGAAGCCTCTCCCCAAGCGAAGAAGGGGGGACTAGAAGAAAAACTGTTTTGGGCTAAAAATATCTCCACTAATGAAAAATTGCAGACCTATAAATTTGTAGTAAGGAGGCCGAGAAAGAGACCTATAAAATTGCAGAAAGAAGGCCGAGAAAGTCGAAGTTGAAGACCTATAAATTGCAGCAAGGAGGCATAGAAAGTAACAACAAGCAAAGGGTTTGACTATTGCTGACTCAAGAAGGCTTGATGTCTTGGTCTTGGAGTGGAAACTAGGTCAAGGGTCTTGTTATTGGTATTATTAAATTGGAATCTCTATAAGAAGAAAAATTTGATCGGGTTTTCCTCTCAAAGGGTGAGAGGTTTTGGCCCGGGCTGATAGCCTATATTATGTGTCTCTTTATGGTTTATATATTGGTATTTTTTTGATGAAGAAGAACACTAATAACCTCATTAAAAGGAGATCCTAATCTAAAGAAGTAAAAATTACTCACAATAATTTACTAATAGAAGAGAGAACACTTAATCTTTATGTTCTAGATTTCTCAACAATCTATTGACTGGAGCAACTGTAACCTTGACTTATAGTACCTGAGCATTTGATTGATTTGGTAAAAGACTTGACACTTTGACATAGGCTTAACACAAATATTTAACAGTGAGCTAAGATCAACACATGTGATAACTGTGAATTGATCTTATTCTAACAATGAATTGAATTTTGATATGACTAACAATGAGTACTTACAGTGATAACATGAAAAAAATTATATAACCTATGGTATTATATAGTGAACCCAGATAGGGATTTTGAGCAATAATTTTAATTGAATTCAATTAACTATTATGACATCCTGACATAACAACGATTTGAATTGGATGCGACACATTGATACGATATATTAAATTGATCCACATATATGATAGTAAGTTGACATATCAACATTGACTAGACATGACAGTTGATTTGACATAACATAACTTAGTGACATAACCATGAACTTATAGGGTAGAAGGTCTTTGAGAGAAATATCATCTTGTTGTGCAATATATTGATGTAAATATGGATAGTAGGGTTTGACCAGCAGTGTTTACACATATGCTGGTAGCTCTCAGAGGAGGCAACATGGGAGCATTGGTAGGAGGTCATAGGAATGACCTGAGGCACCTTGGTTTGTGCCATCATTTGATAGTAGTGCTAGATGGTTACAACATGTAGAAATATATAACTAATGTGTTATATGTCAAAGATTCTCCTGATCACACACTATTTGACTTCATGAACAATACAGAATCTATTCCACCATTGATCATCACATGCGGAAATTAAATCAATTGCAATGCACACATGAAACCATAAAAATTCACACACATTAACACAGTGATTTTACGGGAAAGCCTGAAGCTAAAAACCTCAACTATCTGTATATAATATATGTCATAGAGATCATGTAACAATCCTCATTCAAAGCTGAACATGTCAAGCTCTCAATACAATACAATCGCTACACACTAATCAAGTCCGATCTAGAAAATCCATGCACCGATCTCTACCACCTGCTAGCCTGCCTCTACTGTGAAATCCCTGTTGAAGAATGGCTCTGAATGAACTCGAATCCACCTAGCTTGCACTACGCAATCCTCATTGGCATCTCTACTGAATGTTGGATGCAATCAATGCATCACTATAGTCACAACTGATAGTCACACTTGCTCTTTCACCTACCTCTCCACTGGTCTCCACTGAAACTTTCCATGCACTGTATTTAATTGATGTATTCTTCAGTTGATTAATGAGTCAATATTTAGTGAATTAATTATTAATTAATTCACACCACTCTCACTAGTGTATCAATCACTTAGACTAGATACAAGTAGCTCAACTGTGTCTAACTGAGTTAAACTGAACACAACTCCACCAACTACTTCTATAACTCCACCAAACTTTGTCACATGAGTTCTAACTGAAGTCGTCCATGCAATAGCTCCACTAAACCCTCAGGAATAACGTAATTCCTTCTGTCAGCTTCTGTGCCACATCTGTGCACTTAACTAAAGTGCTCCAGGAGAATAAGATAATGTTTAGAGTCCAAATATTATTAAGAGCTAATAATATTCGACATATCTATTTTTAGACTGACAATCTAAAAATAGATTCTGCCCAATATGTCTAAAAATAAAAGTCCATCTATTTTTCCAACTTGACCAACCATCCACAAATAGCATCCTGCAACTCATAGAATATGATCGACATGTCTAAAAATAGACTTTGCACCAAAAATAGCTTGCGGGCCCACTTAGTGAAGGCGACTCTTTTCACTAAGCTCATCATATTGTTGAATCTCAACACTCCCTCTCAACAAGATAGGGATTATCTGCCACCCCGATCCTGTCTCTATGGTATTCGAATTTTCTCCTGGTGAGCGCCTTCGTCAGAATATCTACATCTTGATCCTCCGTAGGAATGTAAGATAGTAACATGATCTTCCGCTGCACACAATCTCTGATATGATGGTACCGAATGTCAATATGTTTAGATCTATCATGAAATACTGGATTAAACAAGAGTTTAATGCAACTCTGATTATCACAATATATCACAGTAGGATATAAGTGTGAATCGAACAACCCGACCAGGATCTTCCTCATCCATATAGCCTCGCATGCAGCCAAACTTGCTGCCATGTACTGGGCCTCCGCTGAACTGAGTGCCATGGATCTCTGTTTCCTGTTGTACCAAGAAACTGCTGTAGACCCGATATTGAATATCCCTCTAGATGTGCTCTTTCTGTTCGTTGGGCTCCCTGCCCAATCTGCATCCGTGAAGCCATGCAACTTCAAATCATCCGACTGTCTGTACCACAGTCCATATCCCGATGTGCCTCTGAGATACCTCAGAACATGCTTGATTGCCTTCCAAAAGTGTTTGGTAGGCTTAACCATAGCTTGTGAAAGCTGGTTAACAGTGTAGCATATGTCCGGTCGTGTATTGACCAAATACATGAGCGAACCAACCAATTGTCGATAAACAGTGGCATCCACTACCTCTGCCGATGTAGCTTCCTCTTTCCTCCAACCACTAGGAAGAGGAGTGTCGATAGGCTTTCAACCTTGCATGTTGAACTTCTCCAGTATCTCCCAGGCATACTTGCCTTGAGACACAGACAGTCCATCCTTCCACTGCCAAATTTACAATCCCAGGAAATAATGAAGGAGGCCCAAGTCCTTCATCTCAAACTCCTTTGCAAGATCAGCCTTTCATGAGAGTATCAACTGTTCATTACCTGTCAGTATCAAATCATCTACATAAAGTATAATGATCAACAACTTACCCTCAACCACAATTTGGTACAGGTTAGGATCCGCCTCACTCTTGGTAAAACCAAGTCCGGTGAAATAACTGTCTATCCGTGTGTACCAAGCACGAGGTGCTTGTTTCAGCCCATACAACGCTCTTTTGAGCCTACACACATGCGACTCACTGCTGAATATTTTGAATCCTTTAGGCTGCTCTATGTACACCTCCTCCTCAATGACTCCGTTGAGGAACACAGTCTTCACTTCCATCTGATGAATGTGCCAACCCATCTGCACAGAGAGAGAAAGGATGCTCCATATGGAAGAATACCTTGCGACAGGTGCAAAGGTTTCTTCATATTCGATCCCCTCAATCTGTGAGAAGCCCTAGGAAACAAATATTGCCTTGTACTTCTCGACACTCTCGTCAGCATCTTGCTTCACTTTGTAGATCCATCTTGAACCTACCACTGATTTCCCTTCCGGCCTTGGGACAATCTCCCATGCACTGTTTCTGACAATCGAATCATACTCTTCCACCATGGCATCTACCCATGCAGGGTCCTCCACAGCTTCCTCGAAAGAGTATGGCTCCATCACGATACACTTGCTCATCAGAGCCATGTATCCAGTATACCGGTCAGGTGACTGTCTCTGTCTGCGCTGTGATGTAGGTGCTCCTACATTTTGTGCTGCATCAAGATTCAGTCGCTTAGCTTCTGTAGTGCGCTTCCGCCCTCTGATGTTTGGCACTGCATTAGTGGTTTCTTCCACTCCATGAACTTCCTCTTGTGGATGATCCAAATCCTGAAGCTCATCCTTAGGAACTAATATCTCCTCATCTGCATGCAAGTGTAGCTCCCTCCCAAGCGAACACTTCATGGCTTTCTCCTCATGAAATTTGATATCCCGTCGCATAACAGTCTTCCGACTGTCTGGAAAATACACACAATAGTTGTGGGGTGTTTCTGTGTACCCCAAAAATATCCCAACCTCTGCGGTTGGCTCCATCTTCTTCCTGGCATCCTTCGTCACATGAATGTAAATAGGTGAGCCAAAAATCTTCAAATGAGAAGTATCAGGCTTCTTACCAGAAAACGCCTCTTCGGGTGTACTCATGCTAAGTACTTTATGAGGAAAACGGTTTTTCACATAAACCGTAGTGTTGCATGCTTCTGCCCACAAGTGTATGGGAAGGCCCTGATCATGCAACATCGCCCGTGCATCACCCACGATCATTCTGTTCTTTCGCTCCGCGACGCCATTTTGCTGTGGGTTATGAGGCACTATGAGTTCTCTTCGATTTCCTTCTACGCTGCAAAAGTATTTGAATTCACCAGAGATGAATTCACCACCATTATCACTCCTAAGAGCCTTCACCTGCTTCCCCCACTCTTTCTCAACCAGTGCCTTGAACTCACAAAACTTTGAGTATGTCTCGCTCTTCTTTTGCATGAAGAAGATCCAGCACTTACGAGAAAAGTCATCAACAAATATCACATAATACCTGTGCTTTGCTGTCGAAGCTACTGAGAAAGGTCCACAAACATCTGTGTGAATTCTCTCAAGGATCTTCGTGGCGCGACTATCCTTCTCATGAAAGGTGGCTTTCACAAATTTTCCCAGAGTACATTCCTTGCACTGATCTGATTGCGCAAGTGTACCCTTGGGAAGCCCGGTAGAAATCTTCTGCAAAAATTTCAAAGCGCCATGGTGAAGATGGCCCAATCTCCTATGCCACAATTCACCCTCATCCCGGATCACCACTCCTTCTTCTTTGCCTACCATTGCTGCACAACCATCTACTTGTAATTGATAAAGGTTCTTAACTCGAACCCCTATCCTCCGGGTTTCACCAGTTGCCTTACTGCGCAGGAAAGCCTTTCCCTCGCTAAAGACAACATCATATCCCTTGTCTTCCAACATAGCCACAGAGATCAGATTCTTCTTCAATCCTGGAACATGCATGAAATCCTTCAATATGAAAGGTTTACCAGACTCCCTCTCAAAGGAAATAGTCCCGATACCAGTTGCACTGTATCTACCATCATCGCCCATCTCGATGTGCACTCCAAGATCCTTCTCATCTAGATCACTGAACAAATCTTTGTCTCCGGTCATATGAAAAGACGCACCACTGTCAAGAAACCACACTGATCCTATCACACTTGAAACCAAGCATGCGATCAGTGAAAAATCTAGTTTAAACTGCGAGGCTAAGGCCTCTCCAGCTACAGATCCAACAACCTGCTTATTTTTCTTCTTCTGTGGACAATTAGTGGCGTAATTTCTGTGTCGGTGACAGTGAAAGCACTTCACCTTGAAAAAGTCCTGCTTCTTGCCTTTCGCACCATATTGAGAAGGATTTTTCTTTCCCTTCCCTTTCCTGGCTTTGGCATCCAAAGCGCAATTTTCTTCATCTTCATTCTTCGATGAAGATCCATCCCTGGTACCCCGCCTTATCTCTTCCTACACAAGATCCAACCAAAGTCGCTCCCATCCTGGCAGTTTCTCCCGACCATTGATAGAGTCCTCATAGGAATGCCAACTCTTCAGAAGCCCAAGGAGAGCCAAGCTCACCAATTCCTCTTCATCTACAGTAACCCCCACACTTCCTAGCTCATCCCTACACTGGAAAAACTTCGTGAGGTACTTGGGTATACTTTCGCCCTTCTCCATTTTTACTTTTCTGAGCTTGTCTTTAAGCGCCAACTTCCGTTGGTCACTTCTGCTTTGGAACAAGTCTGTAAAAGATTTCCACATCAAGAATGGAGAAGCTTTACCATGAAGGCTAGACACTATGTGATCCTTAACACCTTCCAATAGAATTCTTTGACATTTTTCTGTCTTCTTTTGCCATGTGTCAAGTGCGGCAGCATCGCTAGAAGCAGGTTTTGGAATTTCTGCATCTATGAACTCCTTCAACCCATTATCATCCAACACTGCCTCCATCCTGTCCTTCCATGCAATATAATTCGAGCTTCCCTCAAGGGCATACTCCAATCGCAATCTGTTGAAAGACATCTCAACTTCGACACCAAGAAAACACTGCAGCAAATTCGAATTCCACCAGCACAAAACTCAACCGCTTCAATAATTGCAATCTGCTCCAATGATCAACTGCTTTGATACCATGTAGAAATTATATAACCAATGCATTATATGTCCAATATTCTCCTGATCACACACTATTTGAATTCATTCACAATACAGAATCTATTCTACCATTGATCATCACATGCGGAAATTAAATCAATTGCAATGCACACATGAAACCATAAAAATTCACACACATTAACACAGTGATTTTACAGGAAAGCTTGAAGCTAAAAACCCCAAATATCTGTATATAATATATGTCATAGAGATCATGGAAAAATCCTCATAAAAATCTGAACATGTCAAGCTCTCAGTACAATACAATCGCTACACACTAATTAGGTCCGATCTAGAAAATTCATGCACCGATCTCTTCCACCTACTAGCCTGCCTCTACTGCGCAATCCCTGCTGAAGAATGGCTTTGAATGAACTCGAATCCACCTGGCTTGCACTGCGCAACCCTCATTGGCATCTCCACTGAGTGTTGGATGCAATCAATGCATCACTATAGTCACAACTGAAAGTCACACTTGCTCTTTCACCTATCTCTCCACTGGTCTCCACTGAAACTGTCCATGCACTATAGTTAACTGATGTATTCTTCAGTTGATTAATGAGTTAATATTTAGTGAATTAATTATTAATTAATTCACACCACTCTCACTAGTGTATCAATCATTTAGACTAGATACAAGTAGCTCAACTGTGTCTAATTGAGTTAAACTGAACACAACTCCACCAACTACTTCTATAACTCCACCAAACTCTGTCACATGAGGTCTAATTGAATTCCTCCATGAAATAGCTCCACTAAACCCTCAGGAATAGCATAATTCCTTCTGTTAGCTCCTATGCCACATCTGTGCACTTAAATGAAGTGCTCCAAGAGAATAAGATAATGTTTAGAGTCCAAATATTATTAAGAGCTAATAATATTCGACATATCTATTTTGAGATTGGCAATCTAAAAATAGATTCTGCCCAATATGTATAAAAATAGAAGTCCATATATTTTTCCAACTTGAACTACCATCCAAAAATAGCATCCTGCAACTCATAGAATATGATCGACATGTCTAAAAATAGACATAGTCTAAAAATAGACTTTGCGCCAAAAATAGCTTGCGGGCCCACTTAGTGAAGGCAACTCTTTTCACTAAGCTCATCATCTTATTGAATCTCAACACAACATCGTGTGCAACCTGATGATAACATCAATTGAGAATTGATGACTATTCATTCGTGAAGTGACATTTAGTGATAGCCAGCAGTTGTGCAGTGATTTTTAGTGACAATGATATGCATTTGAAAAATGATAGCTTGATGCATAGCATTTTGCAGTGATTGGTTTGCGAGGACAGTGATCATCGACTACTAGGACTCAAAATTTATTCTACATCTTTCTTACAACTATTCTATAGAGTACAGGGGATTTGGTGTGAAAATGTGAAACGTGATCTACTGACTCTTTTGGGTGATGGAGTGACCTTCAGGTTGTGGCCTAAGGACACTTCAGGGAAGCAGTGTGGTGCTAGGGAAAGTTGTGGTTTGCACAAGGTGTTGTGGTGTCCATTCATTCATGGCTTATAAAATAATAGGGCAACAAAGCATCCTTTCCGACAACAACTGGTAAATAGAGTGTTGGGGCATTCATCAGGTTGTTGCCTGATATACAGCGCATTAGGGTGTCCTTCTGGTTGCAGCAAGATATTAAGGTTTAGTAGTGTCCTACAGGTTGTGGCTCGTGAATTAGGGGGTTGACACATCCCTCAGTTTTAATTGAAATCTTGATGTAATTAATATTTCTTTCAAAGAGAGAGGAAGACAATTACTAGAGAAGCGTTTGGTGGTTTTGACCTGGAGGGAGTTTTCCATCTAAAAATATCTGTGTCCATTGTTTTATCTTTTTGTGTTGTTGTATGGTGTTGTCTACGGTGGATTATTATCTGAAGAAAACAATAATAATAACTGAAGATTAACTAATGCTTTAAAAAAAGATTAAAAAGTGTTAATTAGTAAGAAATACTGATTCAACCGCCCTCTCAATATTTCCAAAAATTGGTATCAGAGCTTGGTTCCTTCAGTAGCAGCTTAAAAACTATAAAGAATATCTCAGAGTGCAGAAATAGGAAAATAAAAAAGGACAGTCGCCAAGAATTCAAAGGATGCAAAGGAAGTTATGGGTATTGAAATGATTTTAGATTATATTACCGCTAACAAAGAAAATGATAACAGGAATATTTTGAAGAGGAAGATGAAGAGATGACCGTAATTGAGTTTCAAAATGAAGTTTTCAGAGTTATAAAGGAACTCAAGAGTGAAAGGGAAAGGGATAAATTTTTGAAAGAAGAATTGAAGATAGAAAAAGGAGATGTCAGAAGCCTTAATAAGAAAAATGAAATTATCATCAGTCTTAGAGTGAAGCTGGAAGAAGCCAAAAAAGTTGAAATCAATCAAAAACCACAAGAACTTGATGTAGCCATGTTAGAGATTAATAGGCTTAGGAAACAAGTAAAGGAAGGCAAAATTAAAATGAAAGTCATGGAAATCCAATTAAAGGAATTGGAAACATCTTCAGCAGAAATAAGCAGGCCTAGGATTGAAAATGAGAAGCAGAAGGAAAATATACAATTCTCAACAAAGAATTAGAGAAGACCACTCTTCTCAAGCTACAGATTGAAGAGGCAGAAAAAATAAGGGAGATCTTGAAAAGATGGTTTCAAGAAGATCTTGCTCAAAAGCAAGAACTTGAAGCAACACTTAATGAGATCAACAAGCTCAAAGAAAAGGACCATTTATAGGTTATGGATAAGACATATAAAGAATTGGCAAAAATAATAGGTAAGGCTCTAATTGATTAAAGTAAAATCTCCACATCTTCGCATAGTGAGAATGAGAAGACGATTGAACCAAAGAAGAATGTTTTAATTTCGAAGAATGGTGCCAAAGTAGTCAAAGACAAAGAACATAAAAAGACTATGGCACCACCTCTGAAGAAGAATTAGTATAGAAAATCATCGAGGTACATTATTCCATTTAACGGTTATTATTTTTCATGTGCTAACTTTGGATACATGGCTAGGGATTGTAAAGTTGTTGACAAGTACAATTATCAAGGACCATCACCTTTGAATGAATTATCTAGGTAAGCATGTTCATTTGATCGTTATTGATTTTTATGTGCTAACTATGGACATATGGCTAGGGATTTTGAAGTTTTTGACAAGTACAATCATTATCCGAAAAACCCTAGAATCAACTTTGCAGGATCACCAGATAGGATCCACGATGATTTTGTTAGTAGAGAATACGTTCCACATGGGCCAAACATTGAATGTTTCAAATTCCATAATTATGGCCATAGAGCTCGCGATTGTATATATAATATGGAATCACCTATGGAAAACATTTAATGCTTCAAGTGTCATAACTATGGGCATATGGATCGAGATTGTAGGATTAGTAAGGTCTAGAAAAGGAAACATGTACATGAAGACCAAGCAGATAAGAAGGTTTCAAAAATTATGCTTTCAGGATTCATAAAAGCAAAATGTCACGAGGAATTAGCAATTTCTTTAGATAATGACTCAAGTCAAGATGGCCCGATAGGTGACTCACTATTTTGAATGATTCAACTTCTTGACTCCTTCAATTTTGAAGAGAGGGGAGTATTAAAACAATATGTGGCACAAGTCAAGGGAAGCACATACAAGACATAGGTCCACAGGGATCGACATTGACAAACTATATAAGAAGTATTCTTGTTAGGGGGAGCACAGGAAGATAACAAGTACACATGAAGCAAGAAAATTCTAAGGGGGAGTAACCATTTTCCATTGATGTCAAAGGAGGAGAGAAAAACCTGAGGAGATTGAAATATCGAGAAGGAATTGAAGCATGATGTCAGGTGGAGTTGTACTCGTAGAAGGAGTATGTGTGTTTCCATCAATGACAAGGGGGATATTGTTGGATGGTGTTGTAATTGACATCAACCCATGGAGTTGACTGGGTTTGACTTTGACTAAAAACACTAGTCATTGATGTCAAATGGTTAATGAATTCTTGCTAGTAATTGTTGAATTACATCAAGATGGCAGCTATACTGTTGGATGGTTGAAACACAAGTCCTAGGATTTGGGTTCCCTGGACTGAGGGTGTACCTTGACCTTGTCGAGGGGTTTTTAAGGGTCAAATCATTGAGTTTGATTTGTAGGTCTATGTTAATGGATTATCCTCATCGATATCTTTCCAGTGGTATGTGGCACGCCTTGAGAGGTCTCCTGGTTTGAGATATAATTGAGTTTGAATTTTGTGACCTCAATTTCTGGGCTAAAATCCTAAGGGGTGGTGACATGGCTTGATGTGACAGTCTCCTTAAGAAGAATTTATAGTGTATGACATATTGATTTAACTTAAATTAACTATCCAAGATGGTTGAACATGACATAGAAGTCAAATACATAAGATGACTGTGATTGGCTTGAAAGACTTGAGTTGCTTGCGACTCCCCTAGTGTAAAAGTAAGACAATATCTATTGGAGTTTTGATCCTTGAATATAAAAGCAACATAAGGATTGACATATAAACAAAATTGACGAATATTAAACAATTACCTTGACATATTTGACAATAAATATTTGACCTTGGATTGTAAGATAGATATGACACTTGGCAGGTGTCTAAGTGACACATCCTTGTGTCTATCTTAAGTGAAACAATCTTGCTGTAGTGAAACATATGAAAATATTGTGATGAATGGTGTTGTGAAAACTAGACTGAACAATGACTTGGATGAAACAAGTAGGTATATGATGAAATTTACTACTAATAATAACTTGACAACTAAGATATGACACTTGACTTAACACCTAGACAACAAAATTGATTTGACTTGAGTATAGTCCTTAATGAAACTACATCGAGATTTTGTTATTGCTTCAAGGTTGAATTTTCTACTTCTTCTAGGTCAAAGATCTGTTGCTGCTACTATGTCGAAGTTCTGTTGCTGCAAGTCAAAGTTCTAGGTCGAAGTTGTTATTGGAAGGTCATCATCTGCAGAAGTAGGGAAGCGCTGACTTGGTGATTGGAGGAAGTTCGTGTCTAGGTCAAAGAGTCTTGGATTATCTCGTGAAACTATTGAAGGAATATTTGTCAATTGGTTTCCCCCCCATATAGGAGTTTTTCCCTAGTTATTCGCCTACATATGGTGTCTTTGATCTTTGTGCCATGATTTTGGTAATTACTTGATGAACTAAGATAAAAGAAGAACACAAGAAAGTTAATCAGAACATAATAATATCATAAGTAATTATCAACATAAAGACAATCTTTCTTCCTTCCTGATTTTCCAACACTTTCTACATAGTTGCATATGCTGCTGAATAATGATGTAAATTTGAAAAATGTTATGATGTTATGGGGTGCATGAAATATGTTAATGAATAAATGTAATTATCAAAGCAAAGAACAACATATCCCTAAGAAAAAAAAACATGGAATCAGAGTTGGGCAGAAAAAAATTCATGGAGATCGCCCCTATGATGACATCATTGAATGATGTAAGAAGAGGATGGTGGAGACATAAAAGAATTCTAGGGTTTGAAGGAAACCCTAGGCAATTTTTGTATTAGGGTTTCATGGATATTATGAGGTTAGGGTTTGAGAGAAACCCTGGTTATGGAAAATATTTGAGATATGAAATCTAGAAACCCTAGAATGGTCAAAGCAAATATGCTCAAGCACTTGCAACAGATTTGATGAAGCCCTAAATGGGATAGCTTCTATTAGGCCTGATTGCTGATAGAGTTAAAGAAAACATTGTTATATGTACAATGGACAATGATGGCTCTTGAAGGTTGGTTCAAGAGGGAGATGATCATTATTTATATTTTTGGGTAGCACCGGATGTGCTTTAGCTCTGAAACTTTGTGGAGGGACTAGAACACATGAGATCTCCAAGAACCATAAATTGTTTGGAGAAATTCCACCCAGAACCTAAGTTATTCAAAATATTAATTATTTTAATGGAGACCCTAAGTCTAACTTAGGGAAATTAAATAATTAAAGTGAATTAATTTAGAAATGTGGGTGAGAATGTTCTAAGTGACGTGGATCAAGTATTTTCTAATCTTAGCTGTCGATTAGAGATTAGATCACGACCGTTGAATTTTCAACGAGAAAAGTATTAAAGGAAGGCTTGGGGTTAGTTAGAAAACACACATATAATGGCAACACTTGAGCTAAGTCAAAATTTTGAGGCACAGTTTGCTGAGAATTTTTGAGTGAGATTGTAGTGTAGTGAGGGGCAGATCGACAGTGGGATTTCAGATCCGAGGCCCATAATACATTAGCAGAGAGGCATATCCATACCATAGCAGTGCAAAGACCCAGCAAGGGTAACGCAAGCCAAGCCAAAGCAACACAAAGGCAGCGTAGGCTCAGCCAAGGTGATGTAGGCCAAGCCAAAGCTGCGCAAAGGCTACGTAGGCTCAACCTAGGTGACGCTACCAATGCTTTGTAGAGGCTCACGCAGGGCCGTAAGGCTAAAAGAGTGCCGAGAGAGGCAACACTAAGGTTCTATTGGACCAGAAAGGACTCATTTTCAGCAGATCTAGAAGGTGTGAAGCAACCACACTGAATGGTGATGTAGAGACTTTGTAGGAACCCGTGGGGTTCTTCATCCTTAGTTAAATACACCATATTTTCTGTCTCTGAGTAATAGAGGTATACCTGCTGTGATTTTCTCTGTTTGGGAAAACCATGTTTGGTGCCCTTGAATGTATTCATAATTCTGCATAATAATAAAACCCTCTAAGAGCTGATGCACCGGTTTTCCCGTATTGGGTTTTTCCGGGGACATTTTTCCAAAAAATATTGTGTCCTTTGTCATGTGGGATATATTATATAGTGCTTGATATGTTGTATGTGTAGGCTGTAGTAGTGTTTACTTTGATGTTTTACTGAATATTTCAGAAAAATAACTTGTTAATTAAATCAAACAAGTAGGAGAAGTAAATCAGAAAACTACAGTGGTTTTTGTAATTTAGATTAAAAATTTTTCACATGGTATCAGAGCTATTGTAGATCAAGGGGTGTTGAATCAATTAGTAAAGTGACGGATATTTTTTCTGCAGGAAAGTGTCTGAGACAACCTAGATCCAGAAAGAGGTAGTGCAGTACCTGAGAGATAGCGCAGACCCAACAGGGGTGACATGGAGCTTGTCTAGCTCACGCAAAGCTGATGCAGGGCTAGAAGGGTGACACAAAGCCTGCCTAGCTGATGTAGAGGCTGACGCAGGCCAAAGGGGGTGACACATTCCGAGAGGGGGTGACGCTGTGCCGGTTGCCGTGGAGGGGGGTGCAGTTTTTTATCTTCAAAGTTGATAGTGGGGCATTGTTTTTTCCAGAGAGAAACAATGTCCAGCAGGGTTGAAAAATTAAGGGGGAGTAGTTCCTCAATAGAATTTCTGGCCAAGAAGTCTGAGATCCGATCAACAGAGTGATTGGAGAGGGCTGATTCGGTAGAATTGGTGGAGGATTATGAGAAGGAAACCACTGGTCAGAGGAAGCATATTCTCTAGAGGGTATTCTATCATGAAGAAACCCATATCTGGTCTCTTACTAAGAGCAGCAACAAAAGAAGGGAGAAGAGCACCCGTTTCTACATTTTTGAGTAGAGATGGCCTCTCATGGATTGAGGGATCAGAACTGGTTAGATGGAGAATCTAACTTCGTCATATGGAGGCCATGATCCTATCTGTCCTGGATGTGTATTGCATAAAAGACTATGCTGAGAAGGCTCTGTCCGTCTTGGTTGATGCTGATCCATTGAAGAAGTATGAGGAAGCGCAGGCAAGGGCCAAGCGTTTGATAATAGACAGGGTAAAGGATCATGTGGTTCCACACATTATCGAGAAGAATATGAAAAGTGAGATGTGGATGACCTTGACCACATTTATCAAGGTACTTCTGTCTAGAGGAAGATGCTTCTGGAGAATCAAATGCGACTATTTCAGATGCACAAGGGAGAGGAAATCGATCCCTTCCTCATTCGACTGAAGGCAATTTGAGATCAACTGGTTGCTATTGGGGCAACTCCTGATGATGGTATCATGGTGAGGACTTCCCTGAATGCAGTCACCGATGATTGGTAGACATTTTTCCAAAGTATTTTGGGTAGAGCACAACTTCCAAATTGGGAGGACATGTGGGAAAATATTTGTCAAGAGGAGATTGAGAGGATGTCCAAGGTTGGAATCAGTAGCGAAGGAGCCAATATCAAGAAGGAGGAGGAGGAAGATGCAGCCCTAACATCTAAGGGATAAAGGCAACAACAAGGGAAGAATACAAATGACCTCTCAAAATTCTGATGCTTCATATGTGGCGAATTGGGACACTTCGCCAATACTTGCCCTCAGAAGAAAAGGGAAAGGAAGATTCATATTCCAAATCTGCGGCAGCCAAGGGGGATGATGGCAGATGTGGCCATGAGTGATCATGTACCTCGAGAAAAGAGGTGGGGCAACATTGATCTATAGTTCTCTTGAACTGCAGATGAGGGGCAGGATCCTTGAGGTGCCAACACTCTTATATCACATACGAGCTACAGGAGCCCTTAAAGACAGTAGCATGATGACTGGAGTTAGTTGGTGCAAAGGATCATGGAGGAACTTTGGCAGTGATGGGATGCTGAATACTGAATCAATGCAGAGGAGAGGCAATAATGGCGTGGAAGCAGCAACGGAGAGGCAGTGCTTACGCAATGTAGAGCAGTAGATAGCACAAATATTCAAAGGGTCAATGTAGAGAAACAACAAAGGGTGCTTCAATATCGAGATACAACCAAATTTACTCATCTATTAGTATTTTGGGTGATGTCCTTCAGTTGATTACTTCTCAGCAACTGAGTTGCAGTGTAGCAATTAGCAGTGGTAGTGCTATGGGAAACATGATGAAACATTTAAGAGGGAGCTACAATAAAGATGAGGCTATGACTATGGAAGAGTCATGGGAAACAATACATAAGGTACCAATGCAGTGGATTAGGGGAAGCATACAAGCATCAACCACACAGGGGACTGATGCCATGGATAAAAGTAATGCTTTTGGAGTGAAGTGTTGCTAGAGCACATTCGTCGCTAAGATGGAGTATTGAGATCTTTGGGTAGCATCATATGTGCTCTAGCTTTGAAATTTTATGGAGGGGCTAGAACACATGAGATCTACAAGACCCAAAAATCATTTGGAGAGATTCCACCCATAACCTAAGTTATTCAAAATATCAACTATTTTAATGGAGACCCTAAGTCTAACTTAGGGAAATTAAATAATTAAAGTGAATTAATTTATACATGTGGGTGAGACTGTTCTAAGTGACATGGATCAAGTATTTTCTAATATTAGCTGTTGATTAGAGATTAGATCACGAACGTTGAGTGTTCAACGAGAAAACTATTAAATGAAGGCTTGGTGTTAGTTGGAGAACACACACATAGTGGCAATACTTCAGCTAAGTCGAAATTCTGGGGCGCGGTTTGTTGAGAATTTTTGAGTGAGCTTGTAGTGCAGTGAGGGGTAGATTGACAGTGGGATTTTAGATCTCAGGTTGAGAATACATTGGAAGAGAGGGAGATCTATACCAGAGCAACGCAGAGACCAAAAAATGGTGACACAAGCCAAGCCAGAGCAATGTAGAGGCAACGTAGGCTCAGCTAGGGTGATGAAGGCCAAGCCAGAGCTAGGTAGAGGCTGCGTAGGCTTAGCCTCGGTGACGTAGGGCCAGCCAGTGTTGCGCAGAGGCTCACAGAGGGACGTAAATCTGATGCAGTGCTGGGAGAGGCAACACTGAGGTTCCAGTGGGCCAGAAAGGGCTCATTTTCAGTAGATCTAGAAGGTGTGAAGAAACCACACTGAAGGGTGACGTGGAGACTATGTAGGCACCTATGGGATTCTTCATCCTTAGCTGAATAATCCATATTTTATGTCTCCAAGTGATAGAGGTATATCTGCTGTGATTTTCTCTTTTTGGAAAAACCATGTCTGGTGCCCTTGAATGTATTCAGAATTCTACATAATAATAAAACCCTCTAAGAGCTGTTGCATCAGTTTTCCCACATTGGGTTTTTCCACGGACATTTGTCCAAAAAATATTGTGTCCTTTGTCATGCGGGCTATATTCTTCAGTGCTTGATCTGTATGTATGTGTAGGCTACAGTAGTGTTTACTTTGATTGTTTTACTGAATATTGCAGAAAAATAACTTGTTAATTAAATCAAACAAGTAGGAGAAGTAAATCATAAAACTACAGTAGGGTTTCTATAATCTGGATTCAGAATTTTTCACAATCACCGCTCATTGAAGATAAGTACTTTTAAATTTATGATGCTCCTTTACGTCCCTACTTTTTTTTTTAACTTATAGATCTGATTATAATTTTGATCATTCCTTATGTTTCCTGCATATATATTTGAGTATTTGGATGTTTCTAACCTCTTGATGAGATATGATAAGTGAATCCTTCTTGAGTATCATGGCTAGTGCAAGAAGAGAAGAACTAGCGTTGGAAAAGGTAAAGAGGCACCTGATGAAAAGGTGACAATATGATACAAGCTGCCTATGTAAAATAAGAGGGTGCACATGTATTTGAATACTAAAAGGTATGCATGGTATATTGTTTCGATGTTATGTTTCAGCTGTAATATTGAATGGAGAGGTAAGCCCTATGGTATGATGATAATGCCTCCTTCACAAAAGACTCATGCATATAAAAGTGATTTGGATTCATGTTTCTTATGATGAAATGATGCACTTGGTATTAAACAAGTATCTTTCCTTTTAGACATGATTAAATTATTGATTCTATGATGCTACTTGGAAATATTGATCTTTGACATATTGGCATACTTGATGTTTGGCTAACACCTATAATTTTTGGATTCCTTGATTCCATAAAGAAGGTTAGCACCTTGATTCTAGTAGATGGTAACTTAACACTATTGATATTGCTTGGGGAAAGTATGCTATCCATGATGATAGAAGTATAACAATGATATAGATATTCAAGATATTTTTTTAATCATGGTTATGTTTTGACATGATTAGTAAATATGGGATATGGTAAACTTACCTAACTTGATTGAGTTATAGTATACTACTATTAAGCTATTTGACACTAACCCTTGATGAAATATTGATGCCATGATGAAGTAGCTAATGTTAGCATGTTATGAACATGATGAATATATTTTCGACTTTATGATCTAATAGATCTATTGATGCATAACAATATTATAGAAAAGATGATGATGACTAAAGTGGTTTCCCTTTCAGAGGGAGAATCTCTCCAAAAGATCCTTACTCCTACTACCATTAGCGTTATATTTATATTATTTAGTGTTGAAATATGATTTATGGGCATGAATAGAAAAATACCTGACATTGTTGATCTGCAACAAAGTTCTGATCTGAAGAAAGAGAGTTTCCCCTTACCCTAAGCCTTAGTCACACGACTGTAGCCTCTCAGTCATACTGAATTAAGTTTGAGGGTGTGACTGTAGTATCCGAATCACATAGAGGATGACTTATGGGTTCGACTATGCCTGCAGGACACAAAAATGAAGTTTTGTGCATAAAATAAAATGTTCACGTGAAGGATGTAAATCCTACAGACATGAAGCAGACATCTGAAACTTCTATGACCAGAGAAGTTTGAGTGTTTACTACAATATGAATATTTTGACTAAAATTGTGTTTGCAGATGACCAGGATATGTATCTAGATATGTCATTATGATTTAACCATTTAAGTTTGTGCAGCAAGAGTTTGACATGATTCGACTGATATAGATGAGTAGTGTTTGGAGTTTTGACATGATGCTTGATAATGACTTAGAAATTTGACTTGATGATTAAGATATGTTTTGGACTATAGATCTCACTATGATAGAAAATTTGGAATTTGACCTGATGACTAATGCTTTGACTTGACGACTGGTGATTTTCCTTGACAATAATGCTATATGGGCATAGTGGCCTTCAGTGACTAATATTGGTATTCGATAAAGGTTTCATATTAGCCTTATTTTTCTTGATGTTGATTTTTGGGTAACATCAGATGTGCTCTAGCTCTGAAACTTTATGGAGGGGCTAGAGCATATGAGATCTCCAAGACCCATAAATCGTTTTGAGAAACTCCACCCGAAGCATAAGTTGTTCAAATAATTAATTATTTTAATGGAGACCCTAAGTCTAACTTAGGGAAATTAAATAATTAAAGTGAATTAATTTAAACATGTGGGTGAGAATGTTCTAAGTGATGAGGATCAAATATTTTCTAATCTTAGCCATTGATTAGAGATTAGATCAAAGTCGTTCATTCATCAACTGGAAAAGTATTAAAGGAAGGCTTGGGGCCAGTTGGAGAACACACACAAAGTAGAAACACTTGAGCTAAGTCAAAATTCCGGGGCGCGATTTGCTGAGAATTTTCAAGTGAGTTTGTAGTGTAGCGAGGGGCAGTTCGGCAGTGGGATTTCTGATCCAAGGCCTAGAATACAATAGTAGATAGCTATATCAACACTAGAGAGGCAACACAGGCCTAGGAGGGGTGACATAGACCTAGGAGGAGCGACGTAGGCCCAGCCAGGCTCACATAGAGCCAATGCAGAGGCTCACGCAGGCCTAGAGGAGCTGATGCAGAGCCATTAGAGGTGGAGCTGGGGTTTCAGTGAGCCATATCAGGCTCGTATTCAACATATCCAGAAGGGTGACACAACCACACTGAATGGTGACATAGTCTTAGCGCAAAGCTTGCTGGGGAATGGGTAGGCACCTGTGGAATTCTTCATTCTCTCGCTGAATATGCCATAATATCTGTCTCCAGAGATAGAGGCAATTCTACCAGGATTTTCTCTATTGGGTAAACCACTACTGGTACCCTAGTTTGTATTCAGAAATCTGTATAATAATAAAAGCCCTCAAGAGCTGATGCATCGATTATCCCGCATTGGGTTTTTTCTGGGGACATTTGTCCGAAAAATATTGTGTGCCTTGTTAGTGTCAGTGAGTTCTGCCTATCACGAGTGATCAAATGAGCTCTTTCAAAAATTTTGTTAGGATGTCGAGTCAAATTTTTATGGTTTCAGTAGGTCTTCAAATAAAAATTTGGTCACTGGCTAGTGTGTCTAGGACTATTACTGCTCCTTCTAAAAAGACTTTCACCTGTTGGTCATTACCATATCTCAATTGGATGAGTCATCATTTGAAGGTCTCCATATCCATTTCAGTCATGCCATCATAGTCTTCATTCAATTCAGTGTCTTCATTAGGTCATTAGGGTTTAGGTCACCAAAACCAGTCATTTCATCAATAAATCAGACAAATGAAGGAGTAGTAATAGGGGTTTTGCTCAATAAAGTTTGTTTCAAAGTGTAATTAATGTTTGATAAGATGTAATAAGTCCTAAAGGTTCCTAAGCTACACAAAAAGTTCCAAAGCTACATTTTGTTCAAAACGCAAATAGAAAAGCATGTTGTGGGCCAACGCACTACTATGAAGAAAATTGACACTTACAAGCTATAAAATACAATTTCATTCATTTTTCTCATTCATACTATTGAAGAAGAGATCTCACTCACATACCAAGGCAACCTAAACACTCCAACATTCAAGAAGACCTTAAACAAGTGACCACAAGATACCATGCTGTGTTTTCCCTCCTACGATGCGTTTTATTTACAAGAGGATAAAATTCAGTTTCCAAGGCTTTGAAAAGGACCTCCAAGTGTTCTTCAAGATTCTAAAAGTAATATTAAGCCTTGGAAGTCTCCATTTAATTTTGTTTTCCTTGATTTCATGGTGTAACTCCTCTATAAATCCCCACGCTCCTTTTTGTGGGAGAGCTTCTCTTTTCAAATTTGAAAGTAAAATTAACCTTCCCATAGTTATTTTTCTTTTCCTCACACTCAAAGACACTCCCTAAATCCATAACACCCCCTCACTTTCACTCCCTAAGCCCCTACACCCAAACCCTACAGCAAACCACTATCCCTACGCTGCATTTTTGGCAGTCTCCTAGGCCTAGGACTGTGTTAAATTTCCCTAGGCCTATTCCTACCATAGTTCCCTCCCTTTTCATTTCCTAAACCTTCCTAACACCCTTCCCTAATTCCTTAATTTTTACCATCCCCATTTCCCTCTCCTAACCCTCCATCCTACTCCCTTTCTCCCTTCCCCTGTTTTTCACTATTGGGGTTTTACCCTTGCAAAGTACATATGGAGGGAGATAATAGCCCTTAAAACAAGTGAGACCAAATGTCAAGATATGAACCCATAACCACTCATGAGATAATGTCTTCACCATTTTCAAATTAGTGTTTTCAGAGTGTAGGGTGTCTTCCATTTTGTGAGCAAGTTGAAAGAGTCAAATACCATGCTAAATTGACTAAATTGTTTTCCACTCATATCAAGAAGGAAAAGGTCATGATTTTAGGAGTTACATTCACTATATAAATTGATGTAATAGCAGAGGCCACAAGGATACCCAATCATGGTGAGAAATGGTTAAAGAACCAAGACCTAGAGGTCCAAAACTACATGCCTTACCTCAAAAGACACTATCAAAACAACATCAAGAAGGATTTTCCTGTTGGGTAGCTCCTTGAGAAGTATAAACCACTGATGAAGATCATAATGAAGTACTTCACATGTGAGGGAATATTTTATAGACTATATAGGTACCATGTTAGACTACTGATGCATTTCATAGGGGTAAAACCACTCAATTTTCCCTACTACCTCTACAGAAATTTGGCAAAGATGGTAGAAAAAGTTCAGCATAGGAAAAGTGATAATGAAGTCAGCCTCTTTCACCATGCTCTCATAAAAATCATTGTTTTACATTAGCTTGAACAAAATAACATCACTTGGGAAACTTTCATGCAATCAGATGTATTTTTCCCTTATGCTAGTGAGCCTACTAGCCCTAGCTCACCATCAACACCCTCAGTACTGTCTAAACATATGGAGGTTGGCTCATATAGCAAAGTTTGAGTGAAGAGGAGGATTGAGGTCACTCAAAAATATCAGAGAGGCATACAGCTTGTGTTTTATTTAGAATTTGAGGAAGGGGCCAAGCCTACATCAACAAAACAGGGATCACCATCACAACATGAGGCATCTTTGCATAATGAGGAGCCCATCCATCATGACACTAATATAGTGGACTTGGAAGACAATGAAGAGCATGAAAACCTAGAGAAGGTCATAAAGGAGAAAGATGATCAGATCATGGAACTCAAGGACATTTTGGCAAGGGCTAATTTAATAATTTCCTTCCTACAGCAAGAGAACAATCAATTGAAGGTAATGCAATTATTTTTAGAGAAGAATCAATTTAAAGCTAGTATGCAAGATGTAAAGGGAAAATGAGTGGTTGAAATTGAAGATTCAGGTAAGCATGAAGGAAAGGTGACAAGGAAAAGTCCAAGGACCATGGGTCCCGCAAGGGCACTTCAGAAAGAAAGAGAACAAAATTCACCAGTTGAAGAGTTGACATTGAAGAAAGGATAGCCATGGAAATCAGTGAAAATAAATAGTTCTGGCTTGACAAAGTGACTCTGTCACTTAGAGAATCTCCTTGAAAAAGCCAACATAGACAAAAATTTTCAAAGGCATATGGCTACCCACTACTACACAAGGAATCATATTTTCAGAGTCAAAGTCAAACAATTGCAAGCAAAACTGAAGGAAACCCTAATCAGTGAAAAGGAGAAGGGTAAGTTCAACCTTATTAATGATGCTTCTATAATAGCATAACACACCATATCAGAGGTTCATCTAGCGTTTCTGGACCAATTTTGAAAATTTTTGGAAGAAATTCTACATTTTTGTGAATTTTAATGAAATTTGGCAATTTTTGAAAACAATCCCACTAGCAAAAACACAACGTGGGCCACACTGTGATTTAGTTGGGGAGGTAAAATGGATGAATTTATTCCATGGTTGGATTCCTGTTTGCCTATATATCAATCCTAGTCAGCATATCAGCATTTTCATCAACTTCTGGAGGATAAAAATGCTCAAAAACCATCAAAAAATGACCTTTCTGCCCTCTTTTTGGAGGCCACGCTGCATTTTCTGAGTAGTCTTGGGAGTTTGAGGTTTTGGAAGGCTAGAATAAACCTTGTTGAGTGCTTGAAGAACATATCATTTAGCAGACATCCAGGGCTATCCAAAACAACTTTCATTTAAGCATTTGGACACCGGGAAGGCCTCCAAAATGCCATTCTCCCAACCATGCTACGTTTTTTCCATGCACACTACATTTTCTCCAGTATGTGATTTTGCACAGTTAGTTTTACCAATTTTGATTTTTACTCATGTAATTGATGAATCCTGATGATGTAATGATTTCATGAAGTGTAATTAGGCAGGTTAATAGTAAAGTAGGGTAGATACATGCTTGTCAATGTCAAAAATGGTCAAAGGAATCGATTTGTCTATCTTGGGGAGAGGTTAGAAACCTCCCTAGTATTTAGGTTTTAGGTGAGAGGATCAAGTGATCAGCTCCACAACTCATGGATTCAACCCCTGAGAGAGGGGAAATGAAATTTTGTCTATATGTATGCCTTTCTTAGTCATTTTTATTGTTGGACATTAGAGGTTTGATACCATTGTAGCTTGTGCTTCAAATTTTATTCAGAAATTCAGAGGAATGGTTGCAACTATTATCTAGGAATTCATGTGCAGTGAGTTTTTGATGTTGTTTCTTCTTTATTATAGTATTTTATGAATGATATATATATATATATATATATATATATATATATATATATATATATATATTCTATTTCCATGCCTTTCTTTCCTTAGTGATCTTCCTAAAATTTGATAAGAATAATTCTTTCATGGCTCTGTTTTGTTTGGGAATATCATTTCATGTTTATTTCCTTTAGTTTTAATGAATTAATGATGCATTATCATTAAGATCCTCTCCACTCTTTCAAACCCTAAACTACACTGACAAAACCCTAAGCCCATCACTAAAGCATTGCTACCTTTCTCCTTTATATATTTGCAGCTGTAACCCTTTGATACATTGGACCTAGCTACCTAGTTTCATCCCTGATCCAGCATTAAAACTATCCATTGTTCAAGACCCTAGAGTTGACCTAACTAGCCTAAAATATACTCTTCATCCAGTCAAATTCTTTGGATGTGATCTCATAGAGAGAGCCCTCCCTGGTTTGGCAGGGCTAGCTACCAAAATGAAATATTGGTTTGAGGTTACCTCTGTCGACATCCATTCATCAGCCTTGGGACGTTGTGGAGGCTAACATTTCTGGCATCGTTTCCAGGGAGCGAGGTGACAAATATTCCCCGGGAAAGAACAACAAGGATCATATCTGATTTCTGATGGTGAAAAATCATCAAGCACAAGAAGGTTGTGCATCTTTCACCTGGCGACTCCAGTGTTGAATAATCCAAAGTTTCCAAATTTTCATGGCGACTCTAATTTTCAAGAACTGGTAGTCTGAATAACTTCTTGTTGATTTCGTTGTTGTCAAAATGGATTCAACTGCTCGAAGGTATACTCCTATGAATTGAGCTCATATTCCTGGTTTTCTGAATCATATTCCTTATATAGATTGGCAAACAAGAATTCCAAAGTTTAAAGGTTAGGACAGAGAAGATGCTAGTTTGCATTTGGTCAAATTTAATTTTCATATTCATAGACTAAAGATTGTCTGATGAATATGTTCATGGCTACCTTGGAGGAAAAAATGAGGAAATGGTATGAGAGTCTACCATCTACTAGTTTATATTCTCTAAAGGACTTTCATTCAGTTTTCTTTCAGCGTTATCAAAGCTCTAATTCTTCCTTGTTGATGATTGATAATTGTTGTGAGATTTCTGAAAATTTCATTGATTTTCTTGAAAATTTGTATGGGGATGAAAAGTGTCTAGATGATGAGATCATAGAAGCCCTTTATGATTTTTCCTCCCTATAGAAATCGATAGTCTCCTCCTTGGATGAAACAGACTGTGACCAAGAAAGAGAAATGCCAATTCTTGATCTTGAAAATGAAAATCATCAAGCCAATGTTAACTGCTATAAAACTCAAGTTTCTCCTCTATTTGAAGATGAAATAGATGAACTCTTTAAAATTCATTTTACAACCCAAGATAATGCAGGTTTTTAGTGTTCACATAGTAAAAAATGTGTTAGTGAAACTTCTTCCATTATTGAAAATGAAAATATGAGTTTAAATGATGACAATCATGAGATTGATGAAACTATACAGGAAGTTATTGTGAGTAAGCCAATTTGTGATGATGATTTCCTGCAAGGAGATCAAATAAAAGATACTGTTGTCTCTCATGAAGAACATAAGGCTGCCATGTTTAACAATATTGAAGAATGTTTTCTATTATGTTATCACTCCATCAGATTTATAAGGCTGAAGAAGAAATCCCAACAGAGGTAACCATAGACCAATATTTTGGCTTGGTATCTAGCCCTACCAAACCAGAGAGGGCTCTCTCCATAAGGTCATAGTCAAGAGGGTTAGATAAATTAGGGTTTTAGGCTAGGTATGAGTTCAGGGTTTTCGATTTGATTTGATTGGGTTGCTGGATGAGGATATTAGGTCAAAGAGGCTAGGTCAGGGAAAATACGATTAGGGTTCCAAAGATTCAATGGGGCAAGGTAGGTAGAAAGGCTAGCATATTAGGGTTCTTGGGATGGAATGATTCAGATAGGTGAGGAGCTAGGAAGAGCATGAAAGATGAATTCTTCCTAAACTGAAAGAAAGATGAACAAACGATGAAAACTTTCCCAAAACAGAGCATGTGAGATGAATTATGTTTCTCTAACTTGAAAATGATCATATAATAGGCATGAAATGGAAATGGACCAAAAATACATTCATACAAATGAAACAAAGAATAAACAATGCTAGACAACCATACCACAGGTATCCCAAATAAATAGCTACAACACTTTTATTAAGTTCTTGCCAAAATGATTGCAATAGAGTCTCTGATAAAAATGCCAACATCCAATTGATTCCAACCTGTGAAATGACTGAAAAATTACATGATATAACCCTAAAAAAAACTCCTCCCAGCATCAGGGGTCGAATCCATGAGAGGATGAGCAGTTCCACAAAAACTGAGCTGAATACCTAGAGGGTAGGGTGGTCAAACTGACTCATCCCTCACTTTCTGCAAACTGATTCATTACACCTCATTATGAGTTTTCATCTAATGTGTTTACCCTAGGTAATAGTAAAAACACAATATTTACATTAAATTCCATAAATTACATAAGTAAAATCCTCATTTTCCCAAGTGAAAATAAAATTTGCAGTAAAAACTGAAAAAAAAAAAATCAGACATTTGTCAAGGGTGCAGCGCCATTTTGTAGGCCACGCTTGGAGGCCTTCCCAGTGTCTAATTTAGGCTCAGGATGGCTTGTTGGAAAGAATATCCAATCTAATTTCTAGATATATCTTTAGTTTTCTGAATGTAGTTTATTTTCCCTGTAAAAAAATAATTCTCCCACAGCTGGTCAGGGGCACATCGCAAAGGCATAAAAGGAGGCAGAACATTGATTGTTTTGTGTGTTTTTTCACCTTTTCACTTGCCAGCTTTCCAAACCAAGCTTAGAAACGTCGTTTTCTAGAATGTAATTTTAATTTTTAATATTTTTGTGGTCTTATTTTGGCCAAAAAGTGCCTCAAACAAGGGCGCATCGCGAGTGCCAAGGGAGCAACGCCATTGCCAAGGGCGCATCGCCAGTGCCAAGGGCGCAATGCCATGTTGTAGGCCACTTTTGGAGGCCTTCCGATGTCCAAATTGAGCTCATGATAGCTTTTTGGAAAGATAAATTTCTTGGATACATAATGGACCTATAAAGAACCTAAAATGATCAAGTATAGCCCCTAAAAAATCAATTCTCCCAAGACTGCTCAAAAAGTGCAGAATGAGGGTGCAAAAATGAAGTGTGCTCTTGCAGGAAACTTATGAAGAATTTCCTCAACTCCAAATTTAGCTCAGGATAGCTCATTGGAAATATATTTATGTCTAATTATCATTTTTTTGATCAAGAAAGTCATTTGGACACTCCATCAGGGATAAAAATTGATTTTCCCAAGGTCACTCCAGAAGTGCAAAAAATCTCCTATAACAACTGTATTTTTGACATTTCTCCAAATCCATGACACCTGTGTAAAAAATGAAGGAGGTTTTTCTTCCTTGACCTATTATGGAAAATTTTAATCTCTCACTTTTTTCAAATTCATCTCTGTTTGGTCAGAAACACAGTTTGAAGAAAAACTGACCCTATGTGTGGCAAATGATATGTCCCTTGGAATGACTTCTTGAAAAATGATGGAGACATGATGTTTATGAGTTGGAATGGCCTCATACTCACTGAAATGACCTCACTTATGCCTCCACTATTCAAATATATCTGGTTCCATAGAAAACCGTAATGACCTAATGAGACCTTGAAAAACCTTAAAAGAACTAATGAGACCTTGAAGGACTGAATTTCAATATGACATGACTGGTATTGATGATATGATGAGTTTGACCTTATTACTGATGTAATGACATGATGACATTAGCTTTATGGAAGATGTACAGTCAGAAATGTGTGGAGACATGCCAAAAAGTAATCAAATTTGTGGAAGAGTGATGATTTTTAGACTTGGGGCTACCATCAGTGACTAATTCTTCGCATGAACTAGTGGAATGATAAAAAATTTCTGAGTGGGATTCCTAAAATGATATGTAGAGAGGATTTTGATCACTGATGGCAGGATGCAAATACTGACACTAACATGTTCAAGGATGATTTAGACTATGAATTTGAGGAGTATGAGCCTAATATAGACAGTGTGCCAGAGATAGAATTAGGGTTGCTCATGCTTGAGGAATTTACAGCCAACACTTAGGTAGCAGAAAGTCATGATTCCCTTTGCCTCCCTATGGATCAAAAACCAAGTATTCTTTTTGATCAAAATGAAGGGTGTGCTTTTGTTTTTGCTGGATCTCAAGGAAAGGTAACATTTCAGGTTTTTGAAGATCCTTTTACTGATTTGCTACAATTAGGAGGGAAGATGTATTTTCTTGTTTTCAGGGACCAAAAGCACATTTCAGTAGACACTTGGAGTGACGTAGTTTTTGGTTTTTATGCATTCTCGAGGAAAATGAGAACAAAATTCAAGTAAGTAGCCATCTGTTGGATTGGTTACACTGGAAAAATCACTTCACATGATTATACATATGTCTTCAACATGCATGTAGTTTTCATCAGGATTTGAAGCCCTCAAGTCTTAGTGATATGCTGACATCAATAAGTTTTGTAAGTTTTGTTTTAGTCAAAGTTAGTTTGTTTTTAGTTTTGAGTTGGGTCTTTTGACTTTTGACTCCATGCCTAATGGTTAGGCTACTTTTTCTACCATGTTATTGACACCTCCAAGGAGATGCCATCCCCAATTGGAGCCAATGTTAGTGTCAGTCAGTTCTGCCTGTCACCAGTGATCAAATGATCTCTTTCAATTTTTTTGTTAGGGTGTCGAGTCAAATTTTTATGGTTTCAGTAGGTCTTCAAATAAAAATTTGGTCACTGGCTAGTATGTCTAGGACTATTACTACTCCTTCCAATTTTTTTTCATCTGCTGGCCATTAACATCTCTCAGTTGGATGAGTCATCATTTCAAGGTCTCCATATCCATTTCAGTCATGCCATCACAGTATTCATTCAACTCAATGTCTTCATTAGGTCATTAGGGTTTGGGTCACCATAATCAGTCATTTCACCAATAAATCAGGCAAATGAAGTAGCAATAGGGTTTTTGCTCAATAAAGTTTATTTAAAAGTGTAATTAATGTTTTATAATATGTAATAAGTCATAAAGGTTCCTAAGCTGCACAAAAAATTTCCAAAGCTACATATTGTTCAAAACACAAAGAGAAAAGCATGTGGTGGTCCAACCTACTACTATGAAGAAAATTGACTCTTAAAAGCTATAAAATATCATTTCATTCATCTTTCTCATTAATCCTATTGAACAAGAGCTCTCACTTACCTACCAAGTCAACCTCAGCACTTTAGCATCCAAGAAGACCCTAAACAAGTGACCATAAGCTACCACGCTGCGTTTTGGAGGTGCCACGCTTCATTTTCTTTCCAAGAGGAGAAAATTCAGTTTCGAAGGCTTTGAAAAGGATCTCCAAGTGTTATTCAGGGTTCTACAAGTAATTTTAGCCTTGGAAAACTCCCTTTTAGTTTGCTTTCCTTGATTTCATGGTGTAACTTTTCCATAAAGCCTTACGTTGTGTTTTGTGGGAGAGATTCTATTTTCAAATTTGCAAGTCAAATTAATCTTCCCATAGTGATTTTGTTTTTCCTCACACTCAAATACACTCCCTAAAGCCCTCACACCCCCTCACTTTCACTCCCTAAGCCCCTACACCCAAACCCTATCCCCTACACCACACCACTATCCCTACACTATGTTTTTGGCAGTTTCCTAGACCTAGGACTGTGTTAAATTTCCCTTGGCCTAATTCTACCCTAATTCCCTTCCTTTTTTCATTTCCTAAACCTTCCTAACACCCTTCCCTACTTCCTTAATTTTTCCCATCCCCATTTCCCTCTCCTAACCCTCCATGATACTCCCTTTTTCCCTTCCCCTGTTTTTCACTATTAGGGTTTTCCCCTTGCAAAGTACATATGAAGGGAGATAAGAGGCCTTAAAACAAGGGAGAAAAAATGTCAAGATATGAACCTGTAACCACTCATGAGCTAATGTATTCACCATTTTCAAAGCACTGTTTTCGGAGTGTAGGGTGTCTTCCATTTTGTGAGCAAGTTGAAAGAGTCAAATACCATGCTAAATTGAATAAATTGTTTGCCACGCATCTCAAGAAGGAAAAGGTCACGATTGCAGGAGTTACATTCACTATATAAAATGATGTAATAGTAGAGGCCACAAGGATACCCAATCATGGTGAGAAATGGTTCAAGAAACAATACCTAGAGGTCCAAAACTACAAGCCTTACCTCAAAAGACACTATCAAAAAAACATCAAGAAGGTTTTTCATGTTGGGCAGCTCCTTGAGATGTATACACCACTGATGAAGATCATAATGAAGTACTTCACATGTGAGGGAATATTTTATAGACTATACAGGTACCATGTTAGACTACTCATGCATTTCATAGGGGTAAAACCACTCAATTTTCCCTACTACCTCAACAGAAGTTTGGCAAAGATGGCAGAAAAATTTCAACACAGGAAAAGTGATCATGAAGTCAGCCTCTTTCACCATGCTCTCATCAAAATCATCGTTTTACACTAGCTTGAACAAAAGAACATCACTTGGGAAACTTTCATGCAATCAGATGTTTTTTTGCCTTCTGCTAGTCAGCCTACTAGCCCTAGATTACCATCAGCACCATCAATATTGTCTAAACATATGGAGGTTGGCTCATCTAGCACAGTTTCAGTGAATAGGAGGATTGAGGTCACTCAAAAATATCATAGAGGCATAAGGCTTGTGTTTTCTCCACAAATTGAGGAAGGGGCCAAGCCTACATCAGCATAAGAGGGATCACCATCACAACATGAGGCATCTTTGCATGATGAGGAGCCCATCCATCATGAAACTGATATAGTGGACTTGGAGGCCAGTGAAGAGAATGAAACCCTAGAGAAAGTCATCAAGGAGAAAGATGCTCAGATCATAGAACTCAAGGACAATTTGGCAAGGGATAATTTCATAATTTCCTTCCTACAATAAGAGAACAATCAAT
The DNA here is from genome assembly GCA_034641835.2 of Pinus albicaulis. NCBI lineage: Eukaryota > Viridiplantae > Streptophyta > Pinopsida > Pinales > Pinaceae > Pinus > Pinus albicaulis. The sequence goes on from CM076569.1 coordinate 670,915,658, forward strand.
TGAAGGTAAAACAATTATTTTTAGAGAAGAATCAATTTAAAGCTAGTACGAAAGATGTAAAGGGCAAAGAAGTGGTTCACATTGAAGATTCAGATAAGCATGAAGGGCATGTGACAAGGAAAAGGCCAAGGACCATGGGTCTTCGAAGGTCACTTCAGAAAGAATGAGAAAAAAATCCACAGTTGAAGAGTTGACATTTGAAGAAAGGATAGCCATGGAAATCAATGAAAATAGAGAGTTCTGGCTTGACAAAGTGAACTGTCACTTAGAAAATCTCCTTGAAAAATCCAATAGAGACAACAAGTTGCAAAGGCATATGGCTACCTACTACAACACAAGGAATCAAATTTACAAAGTCAAAGTCAAACAATTGCAAGCAAAATTGAAGGAAACCCTAATCAGCCAAAAGGAGAAGGGTAAGTTAGAACTGCTTGCTGATGCTTCTGTAATAGCATCACACACGATATCAGAGCTTCATCTAGCATTTCTGGACCAATTTTGAAAAAATTTGGAAGAAATTTTTCATTTTTGTGAATTTTGGTGAAATTTGGCAATTTTTGAAAATAGTCCCACTGACAAAAACACAGTGTTATCGCTCGAATAATTCTCAAAGGGTTTTTTATTTTTTTTGGTTTAAAGAATATTAGAGGTAACCACAAACCTACTTTTAAGCTTTAGGATCTAGCCTTCCTAATGCTCAGAGAGGGCTCTCTATGATTTATCTTTGTTGATTGTAGTTGATTTTAGGCTAGTTATGTAGGATTACTTGGGATTTGATTTTGGTTTTGGTTTGGTGGTAAAATTACTTACTCAGATGGATAGATTTAGGTCTGCATTCTATTGGGCTAATGGAGTCAAAGTGTCAAGCAGTAGAAGCAGGATCAAGGTTCTAAAGGGAAGTATTCACAAGGCAATATAGTTTAGTCACTTCAAATCCTTAGGCTGATGGTGAAAATGGTTTCAATTGGGGTAAGAGAGAAATTAAGGGTTCTCAAATCCGGATAATGAGTGAAAAGATAGAGGTCAATCGAAATAAGGGAGAAATTAAGAATTCCCTAATCTGGATATCAGAAGAAAAACATATAAATGATAAACAGTTCAAGACAGAGTGTAATTAAACATATTCTGTAATAGCATTCCAGTTATATCATTTAGATTAAGAAAACATATGAGCATGTGAAAACTTCAAAAAGAAACAATTGAACAAATATAAAGTACTTCACTGTAGTGGCCCAGCACATGAATCCTGTAATATAATCTCTTTATTTCTTTAATCCAGTCTGCTGACTTGAAATTGGTACAATCACCCTCAGGTTCTAGAATAGTACAACTATAGAAATGTTCAGCAATTCATCCACCCTCAATACTTCGAGATGTGAAGTATTTATACAAAAACTCTTACAAAATATCCTAAAACAAACTTAGGAATTATTCAAGGAAAAATAAATATCTTCATGCAAGAAGATAGAGACAGTTATCTAACTAATGCAAGTTGTCCCTGCTTTTATTGATTTGCTGTTTAATTGTTGATATTTTGTTGATTTGTCTCTTTGTTGTTGCTCAACGAAGGCTACAGTTAGGCAGTGGAGTGTCCTTTACGCTGACAATATTTATCTTTGCTTTGTAATTTCTGATTTGAATTTAACTTGGACTCTAAACTGATACTCTTTGACTCTGATACTCTTTAACCTTTTGACTGCTGTTTTACTTTTCATCATTCACTATTCACTGTTTTGTAATTGTAAAAACTGCCTGCTCTTTTTACTGTCTAACTGATATATTTTTAATTTGACTGCTCTGTTTTTTATTGCAAACTATTTTCACAGTAAATCAATCATCTTTTCCCACAATTCTGTTTCTGGCAATTTGAACTTCATCATCCTTATGAATATTTCATCTGCCTCTGTATACTTTGAGAATGTAGGCTTGTTGAAAAATAGGTGTTTTACCTCACGTTGCAGGTAAAAAAGGTTCTCAAAACTTTTGTAAAGTACCTTCCCTGTTGGAATTCCCTGCATGGCTAAATTATTGGCTTGCTCCTTAGCCACTTCTCTCATCTTCTTAGCATAATCATCCTACTTCATTAATCTGTCATGAATGACTAGTGGATTTGGGAGGCCCTTTTGTCGGAGAATGTCAAACTTCATCATGAACTTTGTGATGGCAACTTCCATATTCTGGATTCTTCTTCTAGCTATATCATCAATTTTCTTTTTGAAATCACTTTCCTAACTTCAAGAATTGTATCTGTCCTGTCAGCTATACCAATTTATTCCAATTATTGTCTATTCTTTGAATTAAGAAACTTGATAATTTCATTAGCCTCTTCAGGTTTCTTGCCAAGTTCTTATTTTATCTTCTGGATGGCTTCACCTGCTGCTTTGAAAAGATCTTTTTGTTCATAGACGACCTGCATGGATGGCCAAATATCATTAACAGATTCAATGATATTGGCCCATAGTTGCTGCTTGGCTTGTGCCATGGGTTCTTTTAGTGTTAGATCTTTCTTTAACTTCTTCAATTTATCATTCATCCTGTTTGATTTCTGTTCTTCATTCTTGAGCATAATCTGTATTATCTTCTTCTCATCCTCAAGAATTTTGAGCTGTTCTTTAAGCTTGTTAATTTCATTATTCTGGATAGACATGTCTTGCATAACTTTTACTAATTTACTTGCCTCATCTGTAGGTTGTATTGCTGTTGTTGATGACTTTGTTGCTGAAGTTGTTGATGAGGTGACAGGAAGTGTTGTAGCCATTGGGACTGTAGGAGACAATGATTCTGCTAATGTGGAAGGCACAACTGTTGTGAATACAGGAATTACAGTGACATGAATTTCTTCTCTGGCCTTTTTCTCCTGGACCAACTTGTCCCTTTCATTCTCCATTTCTTTTATCTGGGCAGTCAACTGAAGAATGAGATTCATCATCTCATCTTTCTAATTTGCGCCCTGTAATACTTCATTTGCTTAAGGATGTTCAGTAGGAGGCAGCTTAAGTTTCTTCTTTAATGCAACAATATCTGCATTCTTCTTCTTTATCAATACATCTGTAACTTTGACATTATTAGGATCATATCCTACTTCAATAATCAAATCTTCCAGTGATTTTATTTTGTTATCCTTAGACTGTGATGATTCCTTTTCCAATTTAAGCTGATCTTTGATGTTCCCAAGAGTGTTTTGCAGCTTTTGTACACTCATGGCTTTATTTGTCATTGTAGAATAAAGCATTTCATCAACTTTTCTGTGAAATTATATCTGATCAATTGGATGAAGATCTTCTGCTTGAACTTCATATGATGTCTTTTTGTAATCAACTGATGTTTTGAGATGCTTTACTTTAGGCTGCAGGAAGGTCTTCTACATCTTCCTAATTTTGTAGTCAAAAGAAGAAAGCAATCTGCTTTAGTCACTGGGTGATTGTTTCCAATACTGGTTATATGTATCAGTCTTCAAGGCTTCATTTCTCATCTTTATTTCTTTGTATTTCTGCATGATATCCATCTCTTTCTCTGCTGGTTTGTTGGATGAGGATACTTCAACACTGTGTTGTTTCTGAATCATATGAGTGTTTGAAGTTGAAGGCTGGTGTGTTCTTTCAGCAACTGCAGGTGGAGAATTGTCTTTCACTATTGTTTCTGTATCAATTACTTCTATTGTTTCCACTTCTTCATTGACAGGATTTAATTTTGGCTTCTTCCTGTACATCAATTTAAATTAGTTTCATTGGTTGTCTCTTCAGTGTATGATCGTTCTTCTCTGATTCTTTTTGATTTTCTATCTTCTTGCGTTGGAGTATGCAAGATTTGACTAGTATCACCTTACTTCTCTGCCTCTATCAAAGTTTTATCCAACCATTCAGACTGGTTGGAGTATTTCTCAATGTCTGGTTTTTTCTCATGTACATAAGGAGTTAATTTGCATTTAACTCTCAATTTGCTTATTACTCCTAGAGGATCATAATACCATAGAAAAGTCTTACTGAATTTAAACTCCTGAAAATACTTTTCAGCCTTTGGACCTGCATCTCTACTGTTACAAATAAAAGGGCCAACCTGATTTTTAATCTTAAATTGTATCTTATTTTTGGCTGCCAAGAAATTAATTCAATCAGAATTAAGAATCTGTCTGATATACTCAAGGGAAAATAACCTCATTGGGAGGTATTTGGGCAGTTTATATGGAATAATATTTGATCCATATACCATAGTCTATGTATGGTTTTGATACAAGTACCAATCTCTTGTCCTATTATGCTTTGATAATTGGAGGACCTTCTTAATTTCCTCACTAATTCTTAGTTGCATGCTGTTGTTCAGCATGTTGACCATAGGATGAATAAAATAATCAATGAACTCTATTTAGGTGGAATGTGTGGAGTCTTTTATGATAATTGGAGTCCAAAATATGACTGACTGTGGGTTACCTTCCACATCAAGATTTTGAAGGTTAATGGAAAACTTCTCAGACTGAAAATACAAAAACATGTGGAATAGGACTAATGAATACTTGAAAACACCTTCTTCAGGCATTTTAACAAGTTTTTCATGCATATTATCAACAAGGTACTGGGAAAAATTCAAAATGGTAGCAGGAGGCTGAGCAAGTGTGAAAGTAGACAGGAAACCCAAGATTGAAGCATCAACATGCTCATCAGTAAAATAGCCCAAGATGCAAGACATCATTGTGATGATGTGTTTGGTTCTCTCAGAAAAAATTGCAGATGGGTAAGGAGGATTTGTCTTGGGAGCTTCCACATATGAAGGCATGAAAGTTTGAAATATTTGGAATCTCTTGGGGAAGTCCAGATTCAGGTATAACTGTGTAAGATTTTCAATGGACAAAGGGGTTTCATCTGGTCTAGGTTGGATATGGAGCATTTTATTTATTGAGTCAGCTGTAATAGTAAACATATTTTTTCTTTAGGGTCTATTATGGCTCTCTGATTAGGAAAATAGCAATATTGATAGAGTCTAATCACTTTTGGGTACTGGAAAGTCTGTGGGAGAACATACTTTGGAAAATTAGACTCCCAAATGAAAACCTCATCTGCTTGATCTATGGATTTGTCATGGCTCCAACAATGGAGCTCAAGAAGGTTAAATTAAATGATTGTGTCATTAATCTTAAAGTCTCTATCAACTAAAGGAGTGTGTTCTACATCTACAACTAGAGGTTGCAGAGGATTGACAGATACAATACTTTTGGAAGCCATCGTTTGTTTGATTTTACTCAATTGATTAATCTTTGATTTAGAAAAAATTGATTTAGGCCTTTAGGAGCACCTTTGAATTAAGATTATAACAGTTTGCAGACTGACTTAGGATAAAACAGGGGCTTATATATATTCTGCAAAGGTTTAAATTGGTTCAATTTATCAAACTGTATTCTCTGTGACTAAAAACAATATCGGTACCTCAGAATTATATAAAAATAGGTCCAGGGTTTGTAGAAAAAAGGATTTGGGAAGCTACAGGGATTCCTTTTATGTATGCAAAGGCTTCTACTTGATTCAATTAATCAAACTGTACTTTCTGTGACAAAAAGCAACCTCAGGACCCCAAAATTTCTGTGAATGGAATACTAGGGTCTGCAGAAAAGGATAGGGAAGGCAATAGGGCTTTCTTCAGGTCTGCATAGGTTCCTTAAAGATTCAATTACTTATTACTTTCTCTTTTGATTAAGTACAAGTCTTTTCTTTGAAAAATACCTGGATAAAATGAAGATTTCAAGTTTGCTGAAGGGGTTCTGAGGTTACGGAAGATTTCTGAGGCTCTTCTGGTCTTTATAAGGCTTCAGACTCGTTGTGCAGTGTCTTTAGCAGCAAATGGATGAATTCTTTTGAAATTCGGTTTAAACAGGGTCGGAAACAACTTTTTAGGTCGACAATAGCTCTTCTGTAGAAAAATGTAACAAAAAGTGGAGAAAAGGTTACAAGGGGCGGTTTATATAAGTTTTTTAACAAACATTGATTAGCATTAAAGCACCGTCTTAATTCAAATTGATAGAATGGTTTTTGCAATGGGTAGGAGAAATTGCTGAGTGGTTTTCACATGAGCTAAAGTGGTCAGGCAGTAAAGTTTGGATGGATGCAATCAAATAGAATTTAGCCACATAGCCAGGAGTGGAGCTCCGAAAACCGCGGATATCACAAGGTTGGGATGTGGTTAAAATTCAGCCTTTCGGATGTGCGATAGGCGATAAGGGCCATTGGATCTGATTGGTTAAGATCCAACGGTTGAGAGGATGCGATGGATCCGTCAGGATTGGATAGGCATGGGGCCCGGGAAAAGTCAAATGTGGAAGTTATGCGATATATACATTGGTTAGGTTTATACGATATAGCCAATGGGGTTAAGGTAAGTGGGACATTATAATAGGTGGGGTAACCATAAGTGGGCCCAAAATAAATAAAATGTGGGGGAATTAAACTGTAGGTTTAAAATAAAATATGGTTTGGGATATACATATGCGAGATTTATTTTAATATGGGTTTAAAAGGTATATAATGTGGGAGTTAATATATAAAGTTAAATGTTAATAATGAAATATAATGCGAGAGTTTAAATATACTAAATTTTATCATAAAACTGATATTGGGAAATAATTTCTTCAATGTGGGACCCGACATATCACCTTTTAAAGAAATGCTTAGGATAAAGGTATTTTTTGGGTTTTTGGTGCATTTTTGAATGAAAATGGAAGTTAATAAAGGATTTTTACTTTTCCAAAGGGAAATATGCATTTTAACTTAGGAAAAGGGGTTTTGTAAGGAAAAATGAGTGATTAATGGGGAAAAAGGTTAAAATGAAGGGGGAAAAGTATATTTACAAGGGGAATGATTTTGAAAGGAAGTTAGTAAATGAAATGACCAATTTTCTGCTATCCATGTCTTGTGAAAACTGTTTCTTCCTACCCATCAGCTACCCTAACATTTTTTCTTCATTTACATGGGTGCATTTGAGCTTGCAAACCCTTATTCATTTTTCTTTTAACAACAAACAAACTAATTCTATCTTGATTTCTTCCAAGGGTTCAGATTGAACTGTTGAGCTCCTTACTATTCTCTACCTAACTATTGATTTGCCAAGATTAAACAGTTTGGTTAGATCTTTATTCTCTATCTATTAGCATGAAATTTAAAAAATGAAAGGTCATTGTTTGTTTCACTTTCATGGATTGTGGCATTTTTGACAAGCTGCACACAATAATATTTTTCAAATTGAAGTAAAAAGTAGTGGAATTTGAATTTGCATCACTTTCATGATCCATTTTTATCTTTTTTTTGTTTGGGGTTCATTTTTTATATTCCTTTTGATCTTTTTTCTTTTTGTCCTTTTATTTTTCTTTTAGGAATTTTACCCTCTTTAAATTTTTTATTTTTCTAATATGGGAAAACAATTTTACAGAAAGAAAAGTATGTACATATTACAAGATTAAATCATAGTCAATTCAAAATTATGAATCCTATTATTATAGGACCCTACATGCAGCGTGGGCCATGGTGCGCTTTAGTTGGGTAGGTTCAATGGATGAATTTATTGCATGGGTAGATTCCTTTTGGCCTATACATCAATCCTACTCAGCATAGAAACCTTGTCATCAACTTCCGGAGTGTAAAAATTCTCAAAAACCATAAAAAAATGACCTTTCTGCCCTCTTTTTGGAGGCCACGCTGCGTTTTCTGAGTAGTCTTGGGATATTGAGGTTTTGGAAGGCTAGAAGCAACCTTTGTGAGTGCTTGAAGAGCCTATAATGTATCCGAAATCCACAGATATCTACAACAACTTTCAGATCAGCATTTGGACATCGGGAAGGCCTCCAAAATGCCATTCTCCCAACCATGCTGCGTTTTCTCTAGGCACACTATGTTTTCCCCCGAATTCGCTGCATTTTCTCCAATATGTGATTTTGAACAGTAAGTTTTACCAATGTTGATTTTTACTGATGTAATTCATGAATTATGATGATGTAATGATTTCATGAAGTGTAATTAGGCAGGTGAATACTAAACTAGGGTAGATACATGTTTGTAAATGTCAAAAATAGTCAAAGGAATCAGTTTTTCTATCTTGGGGAGAGGTTAGAAACCTCCATAATCTTTAGGTTTTAGGTGAGAGGATCAAGTGATCAACTCCAAAACTCATGGATTCGACCCCTAAGAGAGGGGAAATGATACTTTGTCTATATGTATGCCTTTCTTAGTCATTTTGATTGTTGGACTTTAGAGGTTTGAGACCATTGTAGTTTGTGCTTCAAATTTTATTCAGAAATTCAGAGGAATAATTGTAGCTATTATCTAGGAATTCATGTGCAGTGAGTTTTTGATGTTGTTTCTTCTCTGTTAAAGTAGTTTATGAATGATATATATATTATATTTTCATGCCTTGCTTTCCTCAGTGATCATCCTAAAATTTTATAAGAAGAATTCTTTCGTGGCTCTGTTTTGTTTGGGAACATAATTTCATGTTTATTTCCTTCAGTTTTAATGAATTCATGATGCATGCTCATTAAGATCCTCTCCACTCTTTCAAACCCTACACTACACCGACAAAACCCTAAGCCCATCACTAAAGCATTGCTACCTTGCTCCTTTATATATTTGCAGCCGTAACCCTTTGATACATTTGACCTAGCTACCTAGTTTCATCCCTAATCTGGCATTAAAACCATCCATTTTTCAAAAACCTAGAGCTGACCTAACTAGCCTAAAATCTACTCTTCATCTAGTCAAACCCTTTGGCTGTGATCTCATATAGAGAGCCCTCTTTGGTTTGGTAGGTCTAGCTACTAAACTAAAATCTTGGTTTGAGGTTACCTCCGTCGACATCCATTCATCAACCTTGGGACATTGTGGATGCTAACATGTCCTTTGTCGAATGTGCTTATTTCTTCAGTACTTGATCTATATATTTATGTAGGAGAAATGTATTTACTTCGATATTTTTCATGTAATATTCAGAAAAATAACTTATTAAGTTAATATAACAAGTAGGAGAAGTAAAATGGATTACTGTTGTAGGATTTATGTTTAGTAAATTCAGGAATTTTCACATGGTATTAAAGCTATTGTAGGTTAGGGAGAGTTGAAGCCATCAACGAAGAAACAAAGCTTTTTATGTAGGAAGGCGGCTGTCCCGAGTGACAGTGCATATCCAGGAAGAGGAAGCATAGCACCAGAGGACAACGCAGGCCCAAGAGGGTGACATAGAGCTAGTCTAGCTCACACAGAGCTGACGCAGAGGCTCACGTAGACCCAAAAGGGTGACGCAGTCTGAGAGGAAGTGACAGAGAGCCAATGGAGAGGGCTCAAGTCTTCATCCTTCCGGTTGCCGTGGCTGGAAGTGTAGTTTGTTCTTCGAAAGTTGTTGGTGGTGAATTGGTCCGTCGGTGCAGAAAAAATTCTAGTAGGGTGTGAAAAAGTAAGGGGAAGAATCTGATTAGCAGAGTGATTGGAGAGGGTTAATTCGACAATAGTTCGTGGAAGATTTTCGGGAGGGAAATCACTTGTCATAGGGAGCATATTCTTTAGAGGGTTTCTAGTGCCAATAAACCCAGATCTGAGTCTTTTACTGAGGGAAACACCAGAAGAAGGGAGAAGAGTATCCACTTCGACATATTTTTAGTAGAGATGGATTTACATGGATTGATGGATCAGGACAAGTTGGATGGAGCATCCAAATTCGTCGTCTGGAAGGCAAAAATCCTGTCAGTTCTTTATGAATGTCACGTCAAATATCACGTCGATAAAGTTTGCACTATTGCTATTGATGATGATCCGTTGAAGAAGTATGAGGAAGTACAAGTAAGGACCAAGCTCTTGATTATGGACACGGTCAAGGATCATGTGGTCCCATACATTGCTGAAAATAACGTAGTAAATGAGATGTGGATGACATTGACCACAATGTATCAGGGGACTTTTTTCCAAAGGAGAATGCCTCTAGAGAATCAGCTTCGGTTATTTTAGATGCATAAGGGAGAGGAAATCGACCCCTTCCTCATTAAATTGAAGGCGATTCATGATCAAATGGCTGCTATGGGGGCCACTCCTGATGAGGGTTTATTTGTCAGGATTGCCTTGAATGCAGTGTTTAAAGAGTGGGAGACTTTTGTCCAAGGCATTTTGGGCAGAGCGACACCTCCAAATTGGGAAGACATGTGGGCAGCTCTTCGACAAGAAGAGATCGGGATGATGACCAAGGCGGGCAACACTAGCGACAGAATCAAGATCAAGAAGGAGGAGGAGGAAGATGCGGCTCTCACATCTAAGGGATAATAGGGACAGAGAGGGAAGAAGAATAAAGACCTTTCAAAGGTCAGGTGCTTCAAATGTGGTGAACTAGGACATTTCACCACAACTTGTCCTTAAAAGAAGAAGGGAAAGGAAGATTCTAATTCAAAGGCTGCAATAGCTAAGGGCGATGATGGGAGTGATGAAGATGTGGCTATGAGTTCTCATGTGCCTTGAGAGAAGAGGTGGGGTGAAATAGATCTGTAGTTATTTTGAACTTCGGATGGGAGGGGCAGGATCCTTGAGGTGCCAAAACTCTTGGATCACATACGAGCTACATGAGCCCTTATTGATAGTATTAGGATGACTGGAGTTAGTTGGTATGGAGGATTATGGAGGCACATTAGCAGAGCTAGGATGATGAATACTAGAGCAGCATAGAGCAAAGGCAATAACAACGTAGAAGCAACATCATAGAGATTGATGGGATTTCAGTAGTGTAGAGGCAATGCTTACATAGTGCAGAGAAGTAGCAGTGTAGAGCTCTAGAGGTTCAACGTAGATTAGCAGAAAAGGGTGTTTCAGTATCGAGATGCAGCCAAACTGACTTGTTTGTCAAGTTTTTGGATGATATCCTTCAATTTATTAAGTCTCAGCAACTGAGTTGCAGTGCAACAATTAATAGTGGCAGTGCTATGGGAAACATGATGTTAAATTTAAGAGAGAGTTGCAGTACAGATGAGGTAGCAACTGTGGCAGAGTCATGGGTAGCTGTAAAGAAGGCAGCAGTGCAGAGGATGAGGGGTAGCAGGCCAAGCATCAGCAGTGCAGAGGACTGATGCCGTGGATCATGGTGATGCTTCAGGTTGAAGTGTTGCTAGAGCACATTCCTTGCTAAGTGTTGATTTTTGGGTAGCATCGGATGTGCTCTAGCTCCAAAACTTTGTGGAGGGGATAGATCACATGATATCTCTAAGACCCATAAATCATTTGGAGAAATTCCACTCGGAGCTTACGTTATTCAAATAATTAATTATTTTAATGGAGACCCTAAGTCTAACTTAGGAAAATTAAATAATTAAAGTGAATTAATTTAAACATGTGGGTGAGAATGTTTTAAGTGACAAGGACCAAGTATTTTGTAATATTAGCCTTCCATTAGAGATTAGATCATGACCATTGATTCATCAACTAGAAAATTATTAAAGGAAGGCTTGGGGTTAGTTGGAGAACACACACAAAGTAGAAATACTTGAGCTAAGTCAAAATTCTGGGGTGCGGTTTGCTGAGAATTTTTAAGTGAGCTTGCAGTGCAGTGAGGGGCAGTTTGGCAGTGGGATTTTTGATCCAAGGCCGAGAATACAATAGCAGAGAGGTAGATCAACACTAGAGAGGCAACACAGACCTAGGAGGGGTGATGCAGGCCCAGGAGGGGTGATGCAAGCCCAACCAGGATCATGCAGAGCCAGGGCAGAGGCTCATGCAAGCCCAAATGGGTGACGCAGGCCTAGAGGAGCTGACATAGAGCCATTAGAGGCAAATTTGGGGTTTCAGTGGGCCAGATCAGGCTCATATTCAACATATCCAGAAGGGTGACACAACTATACTGAAGGGTTACAGAGTCTCAACACAGAGCTTGTTGGGGATTGCGTAGGCACCTGTGGGGTTCTTCATTCTCACGTTGAATCAACCATAATATCTGTCTCTAGAGATAGAGGTATTTCTGTCGATATTTTCTCTATTGGGCAAAATACTAATGGTACCCTAGTTTGCATTTAGAAATATGCATAATAATAAAAAACCTCAAGAGTTGCTACACCGGTTTTCCCACATAGGGTTTTTCCGGGGAAATTCATCTGAAAAATATCGTGTGTCCTTTTTCTAATGTTCTTATTTCTTCAGTACTTGATCTGTATATTTTTGTAGGAAATGATGTATTTAATTCGATGTTTTTCATGTATTATTCAAAAAAATAACTTGTTAAGTTAATAAAACAGGTAGGAGAAGTAAATTGGATTACTGTTGTAGGATTTTTGTTTAGTAAATTCAGAAATTTTCACACTTGACACAACAGTTGAAGTATTGACAAATGTGATTCAGTATGAAGCAATCTCACAATAAATGAATGAAACCTATTCTTGGTGTATGCATTTGGATCTAGTGACTTATATTATGATCACGAGAATGGTTTGATACTGTTTAAGAATGACAACTTGTTGGCATAGATAAAGTCATAACTTGATATTTGGATGAAGTTTGGTTTGATAATTCTTATGACAACTTGTTGACACGAAAATAGAAGAAGTTGTGACTTGATGAGAGCTCTACCTGTCACCTAGTCTACAGAATTTGATACTATGATATTGATGATTTTGATATTAGTTCTAATATGAAATCTAATCTTTGATAAAATCACTTATGGTTTGTGTAAGACTGAACATATTGGTTTGATAAAGTGTTATGATTTTAGAGAGGATTGTATATTGTAAGTCTGAACATATTGGTTTGATAAAGTGTTATGATTTCAGAGAGCATCGTTTATGTCCACATTGACAGTTATCCGGTGAAGCCAGGATGATGTGTCGACCCATAACTCTACTTCATAAGTGTTCCAAAGTATGAATTTGATTTTGGTTTTATATGTTAACGATCTACTATTGAAAGATAATGAGTTTCAGATGATATAAGTAAGAGGGATATAGCTTCTGAAGCTCAAAATGATGAATCATGGCATGGTTTCTGAAGTTGGGAATAGAAAATATATTGTGAAGCTATTGAAAGTGGAAATGCAAATCCTTGGACACTCCGATTGAATTTCAAGAAGTTATGAAGAGATATTGTTGAAACTTGTCTTGGAAATCGACAGTTGATTGAAGCATTGATGTTCCGATTGAACACTTGTCCGTATATGTTATACATAGAACTTGATTTGATTCATGATTGAGTCGCTTCATACACATAGATTTTACACTAAGCACCCTTCGAGATATTTGCATGGGATGATCTATCTTTGACATTCTTCCTATGATATGTGACTGCATGGATGTACTAATGATGATTGGGATCGTTATTGATGAGATAAGCACATATGAGTGCTGCGTTAGTATGAGATCTGCCATGATGTTTTTGGATGAGAGGTCCATAGATTTAAGCACGACAAAGGATGAGTACGATTTTGCTAGCATGGCTAGCTAAGAGGAAAGATGAAGAAGATTTTTAGAGAGATTCTTAAGAAAGTTCTTGATATGACATGGATACATTGCGATATCAAAGCGTGGGATTCGATTGGCATAGAATCCCATATATAGTTGGGACTAAGACAACTTCATATAGTGAGGAGATGCTATTTTTCAAGACAATATTAGGCTTGTGGTTGGCACCTTCGTGAGAGGGAGGATGATTATGCTATCTTTTTTGTGATATATATTTTATTCTAACATGATATTTGATTTGATTTCCTATATGAACAAGAGACAACTGCGATTGAGACATGATGATTACGAGATATGAGCACTATGATATGTTGTTGATCTACATAGAGCATTGTTGATCGATGACAGTGAGCCAACTCTTGCCCCCTGTTTAACCTCCTGCGGTGAGGGATTGAGATAGAGGGTTCCTAGGGATTGAGGGAACTTTGGACAATAGGGTATCACCCCTATCTCTTACCCATAGGGTTGGAGTAGTAGCTCACCCTATCTTGGTATTTGCAAAGTATACCCCAATTGGAATCATACATATAAGCAGGGCTTGTTGGGATTGTCCCTCTTTGTCTGGCTAACAAGTTGAGGAGGCTTGGAGGCGTGTGACCTCTTGGTAAGTCGGGTATCTTGTCTAAGTTTATATTATGATGCAAGTATTCTACCACATGAATATTGAGGGCCATTGCTTGAAATGTCTATAGGCAATAGGATGGGTTGAGTAGTAGCTCCCCTACATCAACTATTGTTCGATATGGGGTTGTAGTAGTAACTCCCCCATGATATTTATGGGTAGCAGCCTGCTGATAGAGATTCACAGGTAGTAGCCTGCTGATGGATATTCACGGGTAGTAGCCCACTGACAGATATTCCCGGGTAGTAGCCCATTGGCATAGATTCTGGGTGGTAGCCCGATGGACAAAGGGTGGTAGATTGAGCTCCTCTTCGATGTCAAAATTATTATTTTAGATTCAAGAATGTTCAACATACGAGAAGGGACAATCAAGAGATAAGCAGGAATAATCAAGAGATGAATTAAGATGATCAATGATGATATGTCATGATACTTGAGTCTGGATAGGATATGATGTCACAATGACATATTAATCGATGGTCAGATATTGGCAGGTGGAATTCTCCCTAGTTGAGAGTGACTGTTAAAATATGAAACTGTGGTAAAATTCCACTTTGTAAAACTAACTAGATGGAGATAATGATTGCATTTAATTCCTCTTTTTGAGAGGACCAAAATCAACCTAACTATCACTCAAATCGGATAAGGGAAAGTGCATTTATGAAGAAAAGTCCACATGTGCATATTTGATAAGGTCAGCCCTAGATTAAAGTGGACCCACTTGGAAGGCTATAAATACAAGTGATGTCAACCTCATTTAGGCATAATCATGAGACACTCTTCTATCTTGGTTTTTTTTCTCGGACATGTATGAGGCTTGTCTGCCGAGGAATAGGTTTGCTCTGAGGTGAAATTGCAGGGTCCGAAGCTTGCATTTCAGATCTAGGGTTTTGGGCCACAGTAGCAGGCACAACATAGGATGGATCCGACCACTGTCTCTCACAAAAAATCTCATCCATGCAACAGAAGCCTCCCATTTTCACAAACAAACCTCCATCAATTCGACTGGGAGTTAGTGTTTCCTCAGTCACTGTCGCAAGCTTTCCATAGAGAGGATCTGACCCCAGTCACACACATATTAGGATTAAGGGAGAAACTGGGCTCTTCCTGTCGCTCAGATGACTCCTCATTGTGACTGGGAACTAAAATATGAAATCTCAGCCTTCCAAATATTTTTCTCATTGACTACAGAGTTTGGCAGTTGACCGTAGACAATGATAGTTCATTACAGTCTTCAAAATCAAGGTTTTGAGTATAAGTATTATTGGGTTCATTTCATGGATTTTGTAGTTATTTTGTTGGATAGTTTCATAAATGAAGGTATAGATCATTGTACTCTCTTTTTTTGAATCATTTGATGACAATCTAATAAGAAAAATAATTTGAAAGGGTTTTCCCCATAGTGGGTTTTTTCCTTGGTCTGCAACCAATCTTAGTGTCTCTATGTGTGAATGATTTTTCTTCTATTGTTTCTTTATGTTCTGTTGCATTGATGATGATGATATTGTTCTTTTTTTTGAAGAATGTAACTAGGTTCGGTATTCATAAGTGTATTTGAGTCATAATAAAATGTATTTATCAAAAGAAAGAAAAAGAATTTTATTATTATTATTACAATGAATTATTAAAGTATGGGTTTCATGCTTGGGTCATCATTTTATAGGTCAAAGTCCCCATTGAGTACTTCTAGGTTTTATATTGAGTCATTAGAGTCATTTTCCATTTTATGAGACCCTTATTGGGATTTTGAACCATGTAAAAATATTTTTTATTGAGTCAAATAAGTCATTTTTCACCTCCACACCAAGTCGTTCCTCACCTGATCAAGTTGACCTACATCATGGTAATTCGACCCACAAAAGAGACTATAAATAAAATGAAGTTCAATTAATTTGGAGGACATCTCACACAATTTCAATATACAATCAAAAGAAGCAGAAAAGTACGAAATTGGAGGAGAAAGAGAAGAATTGCAAGGTCAAAGTTTTTGGGAAATATATCTCTCATATGTGTGAAGTTACTAGGCTACTATTGGAAGGTCAAAGTCTCTACTGTTGCATCAAGATAAAAGTTTTTGATGCTGCATCAAGGTCAAAGTTTCTATTGCTTCTAGGTCAAGGTTCTGTTGTTGCTCCTAGGTCAAAGTGCTACTGCTTCAAGGTCGATATTTTGCTGCTGCATTAAGGTTGAAGTTTCTGCTACTTCTAGGTCGAAGATCTGCTGCTACTACTAGGTCGAAGTTCCGTTGCTGTAAGGTTGAAGTTGTTGATGGAAGGTCATCATCTGTAGAAGTAGGGAAGGGCTGACTTGGTGATTGGAGGAAGCTTGTGTCTAGGTCAAAGAGTCTTGGATCATCTTGTGAAACTATTGAAGGAAGAGTTGTTGACTGAGTTTTCCTGTAGATAAGGGTTTTTCCATGGCTTTCCGCCTACATCTGGTGTCTTTGATCTTCATGCTATGATTTTGGTAATTTCTTGATGAACTAAGATAAAAGAAGAACACAAGAAATTTAATAAGAACATAAGAATATTACAAATAATTATCAACATAAATATTTTTTTTTTGCCTTTCTGATTTTTCAACATGGTATCAGAGCTAAGGTGAAGAAGAAGGAAAAATATAGCCTGAAGATCTATTAAAAGTAGAATAAGGAAATCTCAATAAGTTGAATAAGGGTCATCAAAGGGGATAATATAAGGAGATAAGCTTACTATATTCAAGAATCATGTCTAACTCAATAAAGGGAGAAAAAAAATTAGAAGGAGCCTCCAATTACAGGGCATGGAAAAAGAGGATAGGCCTCATCCTCGAAAAGAATAAAGTCTTGGATCTAGTCAAAGGAAAAGTGAAGAAGCCTACAGATGAATCAACTGTTGCAGAAAAAAAAAAGTTTAGAGAAAAAAATATTTCGCCATGAGCCTAATGGTAGATGGAATAAAGGATAATCTCATCCCATATATTTCTAGCATAGATTTCGCTCAAGAGATGTATGAGGCCTTATCCAAATTGCTCACAATAAAGAATCTTGGTCAAGCTGCAAGTCTTAAGAATGACCAAGAACTATGAAGATGAAAAAGGATGACATTGTGGCATCCTTGTTTGTAAGGATTAGTAGAATCAAAGATGATCTCCAGGAAATAGATGAGATAGTAACCAAAAAAGAGCTCGTGATCACTGCACTTCTAGGATTACCAACCTCTTGGAGTGCCTTTTCTTAAGGGATCAACATTTGGAAGAAAAATCCTACATTTGAGAAATTATGGAATGCGTATAGTCAAGAAGAAGTCATAATTTCATTAGTAAGAAACAAGGAGAATGAAGAGGAGAAAAATTTCAAAAGCCTATACTTCTCATCATAAGAATAAAGGAACCTTCAAGAAATCCAAAGGGCCAAGAAAGAAGATAGACCTATGCAATATTTAATCCTACAATTGTCAGAATATGGGTCACTATAATAGGGATTGTCTTGAGTGTTAGACTCATGTATTTCACAGTATCACAATTTGATTGATTATTGATTATATTTTTCATACTGAAAATAATATTCCATGGCTATCATTTATTTTCAGGAAAGAAGGGAAATCCTGACTATCAAGAGCATCAAATGAATATATCTGCCTTTAGTTGAAAGAGGAAAGTGTTGCTGATTAAGTGTGATGGTGAGAAAATCCATACTGCCCTCATTCATTCCATCTACCCTCTTCTTACCTTTCGTTTTCCTAAATTCAGAACTCCAATGCTCTGAATCCAATTTAAACTCCAAAATCCACATACATCACCATTGTAAGGTCTCATCTGTTTGTAAGCACTCTCTTTTGAATGAATGAATGAGTATGTTGTTTTCCAGATTCTTGTGTTATGATCTGTGGTGAAGTGCTTCTCCCATGTAGTTTGTGATTCTTCTGTTTTACATACTGTTTTATTTTATTTACTGCGGATATAAATTTTTGTGTAGGATTTACCATGGGGTACCCTGCTCAGTCTTGAAACAATACATTATGTTTTCCTCTGAGACCAGAATGTAGAATTTAGAGACGGTCTGCTCTGCATTCCCGTTGAAACTTAATCTCCTCCTCTTCTCCATTTCGTAAGATGTAAAGTTCCATTGACATGGATAGCTTGCCTGGTTGCACATGACCTCAGTTGTTCATCCATTTGAATTGGTTTGCACCTGTTTGACTCCATAGCCCAATGGCCCCCTTCTGCTACCTCAACCAAATCTTCAAACAACCCCTATGCACTAATAGTTAGCCTAAAATGCCCCTATAAACAAAGCTATATATAATAGAGAGAGCCCTCTTTGAGTCCGGGGAAGGCTAGGTCCTCGATTCCAAAGCGGTTTGATGTTTCCCTCTGTGGTTCTGTCCTTAGCCTTCATAATTACAGGGTAATGAAATAATGGCGACCATACTAGGGAAAAAATTTATCTTCCTCAGAAATTACATCAAAGTTCAGATCTGATTACTGATGATGGACAGTGACCAGACACAAGAAGGCTGCATTATTCACCTGGTGATTACATGATTCAAAGAACCCAGCTTTTGTGCATTCATGGAGACTCCACAACATGCTAACCAGAGTTCCTGCAGAACAAGATGACAAGGTTTGTGGCAGACCTTCTATCTAGTGAAGTTTTAAATGCATTCAGGAATTAGTTATCCAAATTTCAGCTTGATGAAGATTTCCTAGAGGTTGTCTTTCTCATTTTGGAATCAAGAAAATTTAGTCCTGAAGCTAGAACATGTTTTTTGGAGATAGTTTTTGAACGATATGAAACTAGTATTGAACTTTTTAATTCTCAAATTCAGTCATATAATTTCCGAGATCCTAAAGAATTCTTGGAAAATATTCCTTCCCCTAAGCAAGAGGAAATTGTACTACCTCTTGACTTACATATTGAGGATGATTGTGCTTTCAAGTACCAAGATGAAGATGTGGTTTCAAGGTTTAATACTAAGGATACAACTGATCAACTAGTCATTGAAGGCCTAGAAGCAAGTATTATACATCATGCTTTTATTGATCCTATAGCAGATTATATGGAGGTTCTTTTTAGCTTAATTTTTAAAACATGTATTCTCTATAAGGATCAAATACACTAGCAATTTCCATTTCATATTATAACTTTGATTATATGGACACATGATCAAGTTATACTTCTGATTTTCCTGACCAACAGTCAAGTTGTCCATTTGTTTCTGCTGCTACTTGACTGGCTGCACTGACATTATTGTATCATCTAGAACAACAACAATTTCAGTAGGGTAGGGTAGCTAGGTGTGAAAATAAATCTCGATTATCTGAGCATCTTTCCAGTTTTAGTTTCAAATTTCTTTCCAGTTTTCAGTACAAGTGTATTCTAGACTTTGGTTTGCAGAGAGTGTTGATTTCATATTGTTAGCCACAGAGGTTTTGTAGCAAACTAAGTTGCAGATTTGGGATCTGCCCAATGGATTAGGCCACTAGTCTACAATGTTCTTGACACCTCCTGAAGGAGCTGCCATCCCCGGCTGGAGCCACTATTAGACTTCTGTATTTCACAGTATCATAAGGTGACTGATTATTTATTAGATTTTTCATACTGAAATAATATTCCATGGCTATCATTTCTTTTTAGGAAAGAAGGGAAATCCTGACTATCAATAGCATCAAATGAATCTATCTGCCTTTAGTTGAAAGAGGAAAGTGGTTCTGATTAAGTGTGATGGTGAGAAAAATCCATACTGCCCTCATTCATTCCATCTACCCTCTTCTTACCTTTCATTTTACTAAATTCGGAACTCCAATGCCTTGAATCCCATTGAAACCCAAAAACCCACATACATCACCTTTCAGACTTATCCCTTTATAAACCCACTTATATCTAAGTCCGAAGTTTTAATGGCGCAGCTCTACCCGCCCATCAAACATCCGTATGCCATAAACCTTACCCTTTCCACCTTTCCACTTTATCTTTCTACTTTACCTTTTTCATCACTATATCATTGCTTTCACTTACCATCCGCCTTCCCGATTCCTCGATTGCGATTAAGGTGGAGCCATTTCTCCCTCACACGTCACCTTTTCCCCCACCATCCATCACACATCGCAAAATATAAACTTCACAAATCGACGATTATAAGTTTTTTCACTTCGCCGTAAATCCTTAAAACTTGCAATGTGCGATATCCATCGCACTCCAAGATCACAACTTTACCTGTTTAGCCACACCGTTTCGCATCACCAATATTATAACTTATCTTTTAAGAGGCCGCAAGGTATTTTGTTTAAGTTGCAATGCGGTTGGCCCCACCATAGAAGCTCCGCCCCCCACTTCAGGCAGCTTGAAATACATAGATATATCATATATACTATGAAACTTGATAAACCTTACCTTACCGCAGAAACCTTTCACCTATTTATAACTCCTTCAATGCAGTGGGCTTGATCTCCATCTTGCCACATCATCCTCCGTCAGCGCAAATCACACTTTGTTGGTTTTAGCATTTACCACATTTCCCTAAACTCTAAATTCTGCAATGTGCAGTAAACCATTAATATAATTGCGATGTGCGATATGGATGGGTCCCAATCACATATCGCACTTCACATGTTTTAGAATTTAACCCCCGTGCTCATAACAAAACCTTAAAAGTTGTGATTTGCGATAGGCGTTGGTCCCACCTTCTCTGCCACGTCACCTCCCCCTCCCCGCACTTCACACTTCGCAATTTTTATGGTTTAGCTCCACCGTTTATAAAAAAACCTTCTGACTTGCAATTTGCGATGCGAGTTGGGTCCCACCTATGTGCCACGTCATTCCACCTCTAATCTCCCTCCCCTTTTCCTCTTCTTTGCATTCGACGGTCCTTAACACTTTTCGAACTCCCCTCGATCTTCAACCATGGGGGAGGGGGTCCGAAATGGGCGGTATCCATTAACGTCCGCTCCTCCATGTGTCACACCATCAAAATTTCGCATCCCCCTCTCCATTACTTCTTACCACCTAAGACCCCCTCTAAAAATCTGTTTTCGCTATCCTCCAAACCATCGCCGCATTTGTTTGACCATTACCATCGCCGCGGCGCCACGTCTACCATTATCCCTTCACTTCCGAGCGTATGGGATTTGTGCGCCATTCTATGAAGAAATAGGCTAAAACACAGCATAAAGGACTTATGGTGGAATAAGCACCGATAATGAATGCAAGAGGTCGAGTTGGGAAAATTGCATTCATACGGAATTGTTATGGTATACCAGTAGAAATGAAAAAGGCAATAAAAACACATCAGCACAGTCACTAATCAATGAAAAGTGGCAGGAACTACACTAGATTTAATTATGAAACGCCAGTTTTATGAAAAGCAGGGCCAGATGTCAGAGCCACCAGCGTTGTCTCTTTGAGACTACCTCATCCACCTCCAGTCTACCTTTTTGCGTTACGAAGAGCTGCTTGATTTAATTGATCAAGAGGAAATTTTTTCGTAAGAGCTTTTTGTTCAGGCCTTGCATGGCCACACTTGTCCATTTTCTGCTAAATTGTAATCAATGAAAGGTTTTCGAGTAAGATAGGGCAACCGACTTAGTTTTTGTATAAATGGGAAAAAACCATTTTAAGGTCTCATCTATTTGTAAGCACTCTCTTTTGGATGAATGAATGAGTATGCTGTTTTCCAGGTTCTTGTGTTATGATCTGTGGTGAAGTGCTTCTCCCATGTAGTTTGTGATTCTTCTTTTTTACATACTGTTTTCTTTTCTTTACCGCGGATCAAAATTTGTGTAGGATTTACCATGGGGTACCCTGCTCAGTCTTGAAACATTACATTATGTTTTCCTTTGAGACAAGAATGTAGAATTCAGAGACGGTCTGCTTTTTATTCCTATTGAACCTTAATCTCCTCCTCTTCTCCATTTCATAAGCTATTAAGATCCATTGACATGGCTAGCTTGCCTGGTTTCACCTGACCTCAGTTGTTCATCCATTTGAATCTGTTTGCACCTGTTTGACTCCATAGCCCAATGACCCCATTCTGTTGCATCAACCAAATCTTCAAACAACTCCTATGCACTAATATCTAGCCTAAAATGCCCCTATAAACAAAGCTATATCTTACAGAGAGAGCCCTCTCTGAGTCCGAGAAGGCTATGTCCTGGATTCCAAAGCAGTTTGATGTTTCCCTTCGTGGTTCTGTCCTCATCTTTCATAATTACAAGGTGATAACACTGAGAATATAGGGAATAAAAAGAGGGTCAGGAATCAAGAAAACTTTTCCAAAGAAGGTTCACCAAAGAAGATCAAGATGGAAGGATCTGAAGTCAAAGATCTATTTGCTAGGGACTCTTAGGGACTCTATCCCTTACATATACTTCTACTCTAAGCTTTGAATTATTTTCCTTTATGCTTTGATTTCTAGTACTTGTAGGTTTAACATGCTTTGGAAAAACATTTTTGAATTGTTTTGATAAAGTTATAGTATTACTCGAGAGTGGATTAAGAGGGAGCCCTCACCATTTTTCCAAATATATGTATCTTGTTCCTTGCATTATTTTTTTATATTTGGTTTCCATATCTTATCTATATGTGTTTGTATTATATACTAATAACTTTTCTTTTCATATTTTCCTTGTTTAGGAAAATATTTGAATGCTTAAGGGTTATGGAGAAGACCTCATAAGACAAATATGTTGATTTCTGGTAGCATCATATGTGATCTAAATATCAAATTTTGTAGGGAGGCTTAGACACATGTATTCCAAAATACCAAAAAAGCATTTTGGGAAATTCCACCCAGATGAGGATTTATTGAAATAATTAATTATTTTTAATGGAAACCTAAGTATAAACTTAGGGAATTAAAATAATTAAAGTGTATTAATAGAATTGGGTGTGAATCTTCTATAAAAATACAAAGATAAAGTCAAGTTAATCTTATCCTTTGATTTTGTTTTAATCTGGGTTGTTAATTTCTCAACGAGAAGATTATAAGAAGGAATTTGATGGGAATTTGGAAATACACCAGGCATATAATCAGTTGCCCAAGTAGATCGATTTTCTCACTGGCTGAAGTTCAACAAGAGAGAATCAAATCAGAGGGAGAGTTGCAGCTTGGAGAGATAGGGTATGAGTAATAGTTTGGAGTGCGAGATTAGATCGGAGAAAGTAGCGTAGAGGAGGGATTGTGCAGAGGGTGCATAGTGAGGCAGTAGGGCCTCTTTAGGGTCGGAATCTCACTGTGAAGCGTGGGAATTTTTTTTGTAAAATTTCTCACAAAAATTCCTCTTCTATTTTGCTGGGTGTATTTTGTACATGAAATTTTGCTGAAGAATAATAAATAAATCGTCATCTGCTGCACTGGTTTTCCCACATTAGGTTTTTCCGGGGAAAATTGTCCAAAATAAATGTGTCATTGTGATTGTACTTGTGCTAGTATTTTTCCATGCATTTACTTTCCACAGTATTTTAATTGTGAAGGCTGCAATATAATTTATTTCGATATTTACTGTGTAATACCGTAAATAACTTGTTTCTGAATAAATAAGTAGAAGAAATAATACCAGTTACTACATTTGGGGTTCTATTTAGGAATTTTCACATGGTATAAAAACTAAGGTGAAGCAGGAGAATAGAGCCAGAAGAGCTAGCGCTGAACAAAAGAGGGAGATAAAAAAATTGCGTAGGCAGCAAATCGAATCTTAAGAGGGATTGCATAGTCCAGTCCAGTAGGGAAAAATTTTTGTGGGAAAATATCTCTCTGAGTGAGTCGATCGAGAGAAATATTTCCAAATAAAATTTTGATAGTGACAGAGGGAGCAGCGTAGCAGCTTCAAGTGGGATGCATCTTTTTTTGGGAAGAAAAAACGTCAGAAATCAAAGGGAAAATAAGACTTCGCATGATTGTCAAGTTCAACATCTACAGGAGTTTGGTATATTGATATCAGGGCTTCAACTCACATGACTAGAGTACGAGAATACTTCTTGAGCTATCAAGAAGAGCAGATGGACTTCCAGATCACCATGGGAAATAAAACAAAGTGTACTCCAGCAGGGAGAGGCACCATAGCATTCCAGATGGAGGTAGGAACCAACACCAGAGCCACTAATGTACTGCATGTGCTTGGGTTAGGAATGAATCTAATTTCAATGTCCCAGTTACAGGACAAAGGATACAATGTATACTTTGTTGGAAGGAAGGTGTACGTCAAAACATTTGAGATGGAAGAATATGAGACAAATTGGAGCTCGAAGCAACAGACTATATATATTGCAGTTGGAGTCCCCAATGGCAATGATAGGCATTAATCTTAATGGTGAAATGGATATGAATGAACTTTATCAAAGACTGTGTTCAGCGTGGGGCAATACATCTATAGTATGTCCCCATAGGAGATCAAGCAACATACGTACTCATAAAGGCTATAGGAAGAGATAAGTTCATTCAGTTCATGGAGAAATTGGGTATGGTAGAGAACCCGTTTCAGTAGCAGAAACAAATGGGTCCTTAGTTTCAGCAACAACATATGAGAGGGAGTTACAGTGCAAATGCAGTAGTTGGCAGCCGTATGCAAGGTCAGCAATAGCATAGATGCAGGAGCACAATAGTTGGGGAACAACAATGTCAAACATCAACAGTGCATAGGGAGATGTTATAGAGTCAAGGTGACGCTTCAACAGGTTGCATTACTAGAGCACATTCCTCACTAAGAGGGAGTGTTGATTTCTGGTAGCATCGAATGTGCTCTAAGTATCAAATTTTGCAGGGATGCTTAGACACATGTATTCCAAAAAAATCAGAAATCATTTTGGGAAATTCCACCTGGACGAGGTTTTATTAAAATAATTAATTATTTTTAATGGCATCCTAAGTCTAAACTTAGCAGATTAAAATAATTAAAGTGCATTAATAGAACCGGGTGTGAATCTTCTAGAAAAAGGTGAAGATCAAGTCAAGTTAATCTTAGCCTTTGATTATGTTTTAATCCGGGCCATTTTTTTTCTCAACGAGAAGATTATAAGGACTTCTATGGGCATTTAGAAATACACCAGGAAGATACTCAGTTTCCTGAGCAAATCAATTTTCTCACTAGCTGAAGTTCAGCGAGAGAATCGAATCAGAGGGAGAGTTGCAGGTTGGAGAGAGAGGGCATCGACAAGATTTGGGAGTGCAAGACCAAACCAAAGAAAGAAAAAAAGAGGAGGGATTGCATATTCACTACACAGAGGGTGACGTAGTGAGGCAATAGGGCCACTCCAAGGTCAGAATTTCACTTTGAAGCGTGGGAAAATTGTTTGTAAAATTTCTCATAGAAATTCCTCTTCTATTCTACTGGTTGTATTTTGTACATGGGATTTTACTGAAGAATAATAAAGAAATCCTCATCTGCTGCACCGGTTTTCCCACATTAGGTTTTTTTTCGGGGAAAATTGTCCAAAAATAATTGTCATTGTGATTGTACTTGTGCTAGTATATTTCCTTGCATTTACTTTCCACAATATTTTAATTGTGAAGGTTGCATTAGAATTTATTTCGATATTTACTATGTAATACCGTAAATAACTTGTTTCTGAATAAATAAGTAGAAGAAATAATATTAGTTACTGCAGTTGGGGTTCTATTTAGGAATTTTCACAAAAGCATGATAGAAATTCTATTGGAATTGATGTCCTACAAGGTTTGTCAACAAAAAAACTCAAAGGTATGTTGTTAGACCATGATATTTGTTCTTTATTATGTTTTCTATCATCAAGCAATTACCAAATTAAATTTATATGAAAATCACAAGAACAAGGGACACAAGATGTAGGCACTCAGCCACGGAAAAACCCCTCCAAGGGGAAAATCCAGTCCAACTCTTCCACTAGTAGATTCATATAAATATGAGACAATATAAGAACCTTTAGACCTAAAAAAATACCTCCTCCAATCACCAAGTCAACCCTTCCTTCCTGTAGATGATCTCTTCCAAAGTCTCCAAGTTTCAACTTCTCAAATGTAGCTTCAATCCAGAATTTCGACCCCTAGCTTTCGGCCCCCCAACTTCATAATTTTGGACTTGTAGTAAGTTCAAAAAATTTTGCCCCAGCTTCAGCCCAAAAAATTCACATGTGTGAGAGAGAGATGCCCAAGAACTTGATTTTGGTCTTCCCATATTGTTCTTTCCTTCTTCTACAACTTCACTCTTCTTTTTTGCCTCTTTCTCTTGTAGATCTAACTTGTTGAGTGTGTGGTTCAAATAGGTCGAGTTGCCTCTCCATATATTCTCTTTCTACTCAGTAGAGTAGCCCCAATCTAGGCTGATTTCATGAGGACAAGGCTGACTTGGTGTGGAGGTGACAAATGACACTTTTGAATAAAAAAACAAATCTTTTTACATGATACAAAATCCCAATAAGGGTCTAATAAAAATGGAAATGACTCTGTTGAATCATGAAAAAAACCTAGAAGCCTTCAATGGAAGTATTGACCTAGAAAATAAATAAAAGAGCATTAAACCCATGCTTCAAAGTAAATTTTCTTTTACAATAAATTTATTTTCTCTTTCTTTTCATAAAGTATAATTATGAAGACTGACACTAGTTTTATTCTTCAACATTTTGTAGCTATGATCAGTCTTCATAATTATTATTTTAGTCATTAATGTAATTGTAAATCATGTTCTTCATGTTATTGTCAAAAAAGAAAAATATTTGAGATTTTCTTCATGTTGGTTCTTAAAAGAGAAAATTTGAATTTTTGGCTCTAAGAAGCCAGGTCGACCCTCCTCCTTATGAAGTTGGCCCCAACCTAAGAGGCACCCATTCGACCAAAAAAATGTTGAAAAGTGTAACTAGGTTCGATCTTCATAATGACATGTAATTATGATTTTATGTAAAGAAGAGACAAAGAAAAAATAAAATGTATTTTGTATTACTTGCATCATGGTTTTCATGAGCAAGGATTTTATTTGTAGGTCAAATAATTCTTCTTGATGTCTTTAGGATTGTTTCATATTGTCATAAAGATAATTAGAGTCATGTTACATTTAGAATTGTCTAGATAGTACTCCAAAAGACAAGCACAATTATCTGCTTGATGTCGGCCTTAAAGATGCATAATATATTCATGTCAACTCACATAAACAATTCACATCATTTCACTTGCAAAGGTTGGCTTAATAGCATGGACAGACCACTATAAATAGGTGTTTAGACACACCGCATTAGAGCAGAAGACAATCTCGGATTCCTCTAAAATTCTCGGGCTAGATCACAAAAGATAAGCTTGGACAAAGGCACATGCCTCAGTCTAGATCATAGTAAACAAAGTTCATTGATGTCTGAGATTTTGTATGGGTATTACAATTTTGTAGTTTGGATGGAGCCACAACATGTCCTCGACATACCTCTGTAGTTTTCTGTATTTAGAATAATGAGGTAAGTTCGAATCTCCACAGAGAGGCATCACAGAAATGTGGATGATCATAGCTTGATAAGGTCTCAGTGTTGTGCAAGAAAAGTGATGCTTGGTGTCAAGTGTTTCTACTAGGAACAATGCTCGGTGGTGCAGTCATGTTGTGAGGATCAATGATAATCATGATGTATCTTAGTGCTAAGGTATGAGATGCAATTCATTGAGACCATAGTTCAAGGATATATATCGGTGTTTAGATGCTGCTACAGTGGGAATGCCTTGATGCCATGCAAGAGAAGATCTCAAAATAAGTAAGATCGAATAATCAAGGAAGAAAGATGACCATGTCTTGGTTTGAGAGGGAAAAAATAGGTTAAGGGTCATGGTCTTGGTATTTGTCAATTGGAATATCTATAAGAAGAATTTGGAGCGGGTTTTCCTCTGAAAGAGTGAGAGGTTTTGGCCTTGGCTTGCAAGCCTAACTATTATGTCTCTTGTGTATTTGATAATTGAATTGATGAAGAAAATAATAATATAATGAAGATAAGATCTAAGAAAATAAGCATGAAGTAAATCACAAGTGATTGTCAAAGAAGATAATTTTTTAATAAAAGCCCAATTTATCAACAAAAAAGACTATATATATGAGGCATTCGACCTCCTTCCCAAGCAATAAAATTCAGATCTCCTGAGGCAACAAGATAAGATGAGTGTGACGTGGATAGAAAGGAATTCTTTGAGGCAAAGAAGAAGGTGAACCGAGGTAAAAAATGTAATATCCCAAATTTGGAACAGCTACACTATTGGGAATATCTCAAGATATTACCAATGTGGAGATCAGCAATACATAAACATGAGCTGGAAAATAACAGTGAATGCATTAACACAAGAATGCCAGAAGATCCACATAACCATTACATTGGATTTTAGTAGCAAGAAATGTATACAATATCTCGAGGAAATGATCTCTCAAGCTAGGCAAAGCAGCCTCAATGAAACATATACATGAAATATGGAGAAACATTTCTATACAAGAGAAGCCTTGGCTATGACTGCGCAATCCATGAAGGAGGAATGCTGCAAATAATGTCAATACATGGATACAACAATATATGGCTCAAATAAATAAGGGGGAGCAAGATCTCAACCCCGGAAAACAACAATACACAATCCTCAAAGGGATTGGCTGAAATACAAGAAAAATGGCAAATTTGTAGAAATGTCGGAGTTGTTGGGCAGCAGCTGCAACTCAGAAATAGAATCAGATGTAGATAGTTGATGATGCTGCAATAGATGGCTGAATCTCATCCAAAGAATCTCTAGAGTGAAAGGCTGATCCTCTCACCTAAGATCTCACCCTCCAAACTTATGGAGCAAGTCCCCACTGCAAATACACTCAGAAATAACGCAGTCTAGAGAAGGGACTGCGATGTTGGTGAAGCGAAATGATTGGCCTGATGCCAATGATCTGAAATATGCTCTTGGATCTTTCTCACTAACCTCCTAGAGGAATATAAGCTCCCTCCTCTGACATATGAGCCAAGGAAATGGTGTATGGTGTCCTCCACTGCAACACCCCAGCAACACTGCGTTATACTTGAGCAGAAATAACGAAGTACCTGAAAGGAGAAGCTTTGGCCTTGAGCCAAGAGATGTGGAGAATGAAGAACAATCCCTCAAGAGGCCTCTCAAGAAGGATAAGGAATCCTAAATAGGAATTCCCCGACAATTCTTGCTAAACAGCAAAAGAATGCACAATGTCTGAATAGACATGAAATGAATAATCCAAGGCATGAGAAACAATGGTTTCCTTGCCCTCCTTTTAAACAAGTGAAAGCTTCCCCTCCATGGGCCCCATCCATTAGGGTTTCCTCCACCAAATATCTTCTTCCTCATTCAAACTGCACTGTCTTCCAAAGTAAGCCACTCCTCCTATGGCAGTGCTGTTGACTTGGTCAAACCTGACCTTGTCTTCATCCATTTGCCCCTTTTCACACTTGAGGGTGCAAAATCAAGTTCTTATGTCTATCCTTTTCCACATGTGAGAGATTTTATTCATGTTTTCAATAAACATGGGCCTCCTCACACATTTATTTGGCTGCTAGGTGATAAGAGCAATATTTTAATATTCCATTTAGCCATGTGCTAAAATGGGAATATTACAGTCCTCCCCTCCCAAATGTTGCTTGTCCTCAAGCAACTGCAAGGATAGAACTGAAGAATCTCCACCCAAGGCATGGAGTCTGAAATATGTTGAGGAACATCTCCCTCATGTAGATCCTCCATCCCCCAAGCAATGATCCATACAAAGTGAGTTACCTCCCAACATGGCAGCTCCTGACAATCATCTTCCACCTTTGGCTCCTACAATAAAGGTGGGCTGAAAATCTGATCTTGGTAGAAAAAATAGCCTACCCCACGCTGTCCTCCTCTCCGCTTAGGATAAGTGTAGAGTATATGCTGATCTTGGGCTGCAATAAAGTTTCCCTCCAATGTCCAGTTGAAGACTTGACCCCCAAGGATCTCTTCTCCAGCGTTATGAAACATGCTGTCCCAAATCATCTCATATGTGATGAGTTGGAAGTCATCATCATATGGCATCCAACCAATCATATGGCTCACCTCTAATGGAAACAAGTGTTTTTCTATAGTGAACACATGTGCTCTCATGCTCCCATTAGAACATGCAATGCAAATAATATGGGAGATCTTTCCCCCAAGGAACACATTCAACCAATGTGCCATTCCCCTAATCATGCTCTCAATAAATGTAAAGACAACAACAACATAATGGACCATAATGAGAGCCATGCTTGCTATCATGTGTGACAAGGGAGAAGGACAATGGCCCCTCAATTGTAACCAATGTAGTTTGACCCTCAACTGCAAAAGAGTATGACAAAAAATGTGGCCTCTCAACCACTTGCTTGCTATCCTAATCTCCTCAAATGTATGGAGAACGTAAATGATGCATAGTGGAAGGTGAGTATGTCCTCCAAAATACATTTCCTCCTCAAGTCCTCCTAGGGAGTGGTCACCAATAGTGCTCATGGCCTCAAGTAGACCATGGGGTCTAGAAAGAAGAATGCTCCACCTTGGAGCAACATCCTGTACATGTATGGTTAAGGGATGAATATACAAATAATCATGCAAATAAGCAATACCCTTACCATAAGTTCTTCTCATGTAAATGGAGTGGCTCAAAAGTGAGGCTCCTCTGATCCTCAAAGAGAAAAGAGGTGGCGGTGCTAACCCCTCCATCTGAACATGATATATGCATCTCCTCATATGTTGATATGTCAGTATCATGCAAGCAAAAGGATCCTGGGAGCATGCCACTCCTTTGAAATCAATGAATGGTGCCTCAACATGTGAAGCATCCCTTCTCCTCTGCTGGTGCAGTGGTCTCCCTGGAAAAATGTCTCCATGAAATGAGACATTTTCAACAAGAGATGACTGAATATATGAATGAACAAGTCTGTCCATGCTTCCACTATGCAATCCAATCACCCTCTTAGGTGCATCAACCTCATAAAATAGACAGGGATGTGTGCTCCTCATCACATCATGATGGTCATCCTCCCTATCTCCTCTTTGTTTCTCCAAGGTTCCATACCTCCTCAACAATGGCACATGTAAAATATGAGTTGTGCCTCAATATACATATAAGAGATCATGGGGACTTCCTTGCAGTGATGCAAGAATCCCTATACCTGAAGCAAGAGCTCCTCCTTCCTTTGCATGAGGCACTAGATAATCTCTGGATGTTACAACGCTATTGCCCTCAACATGAATGGGCAACCCTCCAACAATGTTGCTGCAAATATGGAATCTCTCCCAAAGTGGAAGTAATTATTTATCATCAAAGGTCAAGGAGTATACCCTTTGCACCATGATAGTGCCATCCCCTACTCCTGCAACATCATACAAGAAATGAGAGCAAATCTGCCCTCACTCTCTAAATAATGACCCTAGCAACAAATATCTTTGCTGCTTCCTCATGCTCTCATCATGCAAGATATGTGACGAAGACATAGTGAATGCCATGAATGTTGCATCATCACTATGCACCCATACTCTTTGTTGTTCCATGATGCCAGCATCCTGCCACATCTTCTCTGTCCTCATACCCTTGGAAGGAATGTATGCCAAGTGATGGCCGAACTCCTTCAAGAGTAACCAGTGCAGCCAAGCCTCCTGCTTCCCGGTATCATAAATCTGCAAGTAGCTTACTAGCTTCTTGCTTATCATTCACATCCACTCAATCAATTGTGGATGTCTCCTTCCATCCTTCATCTTGGTACTCCTCCCATGAGGGCTACCATCATCCCAAATTAGATTCATGCATTTCATGGGATCTTGAAATGCAATCTTCCCGAGGATCAATTTGACCCTATGAGGATCCAAATAGGCGGTAGGCAAAAACCTCCCATCATGATGTGCATGTCTCAAGGATTTTCCAACACAGTCATGAGAGATGTTATCCATCCAAAGATGTCCTTCATCTACTATCTGTTCCTGTGATAAGGGAAGTATCTCCTCAAACTAATGAAGAATCTTGCACTCCATGATGTGTGGGCATGCACCTCTACTGAGATCTCTCCGGGAGATCTCCTCCTCATGCATGTCCCTCCAAAACCAAAGAGGCCTTGGATATGCTGCTAGTAGAAGTCTCTCTTTGAGTTGTGGCATGCTCATTGAGAGAGTGTCATATAGAGAGGAGAAAGAGTTTCTTATCTCCAGATGTCTACTCCTTATCACTACTTCCTTCATGGCTTCTTGAATGAAGCTGCTCTCTGAATGCTCATACGAAGAATGATCCCTCTTTTCTCCATCATTTCTTAGTGCAGTGCTATTCTGCTACTCTGGATCAACTACATGCAATGATATAGAACCATCCAAAGTGTTTTCTGAAATTACAAGTGATGGATTTTCAATCATACCTTGGTGAAATTTGGAAGCTCCTTGCAAGGCTGCAAGAGTTTCCTCCTCATAAGTGTTGGCCTCCCAAACTGTTGAAGATGAACGCTGCTCCTCCATGGTCTCAATAGCGCTGGTACATGCCTCATTAGCTGGTGGTGAGGGCTCCTCCCTCCTTGTGCCAAATCTCCCGATCAATCTCTGAGAAAACTCGACAAGAGTAGAAACCCTTGTATGGCTTAGATGGCTGATCCACCAATTCTTTGCTTCACCTTCAAGGTGCAGTGCTGTAATTTCTACAGCCTCTCTGCCTACTACAGGATGTAGCAGGAAAAAAGTCTCTAGCTTCTTTACCCAAACCTCTGCTGCACAAGTGTGTGCTCCATCAAATGTGGACAATAGAAATCTATTGCTTCTCATCATCCCATAGCCTTGGGGTCTTCTTTCTTCTTTCTGCTCAATAAACTGTGGAAAAGCTAGAGTCTTTTGGAAGGCTCTAGGTTTAGCTTGGTATTCAGCAAGGTACTTACTTAGAATTTCAAATTCCAAGTGTTCTTCACGCTTCATGCCTTCTTCTTTCTGAGAATAGGAAGTGCATGGTCCTTCCACTTCTCCTTCTTCAAATTTCTTGACCTCCTTGGAGAGACCTCCTCTGGATCTGAAAATAGATGAAAGTAAACTCATCTTCTTCATCATATTGATCTTATTTGGCTGAGACTCATAGGCTGAGCCAGAGATCATGCTCTGATACCAATGTAATATCCCAAATTTGGAACAACTACACTATTGGGAATATCTCAAGATATTACCAATGTGGAGATCAATAATACATAAACATGAGCTGGAAAAAAGCAGTGAATGCATTAACACAAGAATGCCAGAAGATCCACATAACCATTACATTGGATTTTAGCAGCAAGAAATGTATACAATATCTTGAGGAAATGATCTCTCAAGCTAGGCAAAGCAGCCTCAATGAAACATATACATGAAATATGGAGAAACAATGCTATACAGGAGAAGCCCTGGATATGACTGCGTAATCCATGAAGGAGGAATGCTGCAAATAATGTCAATACATGGATACATCAATATATATTGGCTCAAATAAAGAAGGGGGAGCAAGATCTCAACCTCAGACAACAACATTACACAATCCTCAAAGGGATTGGCTGAAATACAAGCAAAATGGCAAATCTGCAGAAATGTCGAAGTTGCTGGGAAACAACTGCAACTTAGAAATAGAACTGGATGTATATAGCTGATGATGCTACAATAGATGGCTGAATATCATCCAAAGGATCTCTAGAGTGAAAGGTTGATCCTCTCACCTAAGATATCACCCTCCAAACTTGTGGAGCAAGTCCCCACTACAAATACACTTAGAAATAACGCAGTCTAGAGAAGGGATTGCACTATTGGTGAAGAGAAATGATTGTCTTGATGCTAATGATATGCAATATGCTCCTGGATCTCCCTCACTAACCTCCCAGAGGAATAGAAGCTCCCTCCTCTGACAGATGAGCCAAGGAAATGGTGTATGGTGTCCTCCACTGCAACACCCCAGCAACACTACGTTATACTTGAGCATAAATAATGAAGTACCTGAAAGGAGAAGCTTTGGCCTTGAGCCAAGAGATGTGGAGAATGAAGAACAATCCCTCAAGAGGCCTCTCAAGAAGGAGAAGGAATCCTAAACAGGAATTCCCCAGGAATTCTTGCTAAACAGCAAAATAATGCACAATGTCTGAATAGACATGAAATGAATAATCCAAAGCATGAGAAATAATGGTTGCCTTGCCCTCCTTTTAAACAAGTGAAAGCTTCCTCTCCATGGGCCCCATCCATTAGGGTTTCCTCCACCAAATATATTCTTCCTCATTCACACTACGTTGTCTTCCAAAGTAAGCCACTCCTCCTATGGCAGCGCTGTTGACTTGGTCAAACTTGGCATTGTCTTCATGCATTTTCCCCTTTTCACAATTGAGGGTGCAAAATCAAGTTCTTATGTCTATCCCTTTCCACATGCGAGGGATTTTATTCATGTTTTCAATAAACATGGGCCTGCTCACCCATTTATTTGGCTGCTAGGTGATAATAGCAAAATTTTAATATTCCATTTAGCCATGTGCTAAAATGGGAATATTCCAAAAAAAAGTCGATTTGAGGTAGAGAACAAGACTCTTCTGAGACAAATTTATGTTCCTCTCAAGGATGAATCTTAGGATGAATTAATGGTATGACGAGGATAAAATATATGAAGTAACAAGATTGAATATCTAAGGATTAAACATGATTGAACATTTGTGGCACGTTGCATATCAAAATTTTGAGGCATGATTGAATTCCCGTGGATCAAATTTATGAGGAAAGTGAAAGACCAAGTTTCTGAATGGGAAGACTCTTGAATTGACTAATAGGAAATGGTCCAGGTTTGACCAAGCATTTTTAATGATTAGATGATCTAGGTGTGTCTATTTTTGAACTAAATAATTTCTATAAGAAAAAAGTTGATGGGTTTCTTCCCCCATGTGATTTTTCCAAGGGTAAATATTTATGTTCTTGTATCGTTGTCTCTTTATGATCTTACTGGATTTTTGTTCTACTATTGATATCCTTTGTGTAATTTCTTTATGATGAATAAGAATTCATGGAAGAATTAAGCCAAGAAGAAATCATAAGAAGTAATTATTAGTTTATAGGATACTTCAAAAAATCAACATAGTATCAAGAAAAGGTAAAGGAGCAACCCTTAAAGAGAAGCATGTTTTATCTTTGAGCTAGAGTTGCAAAGGGTCGAAGCCCTAGTCAAATCTCAGAAGGATCGAGCCTAGTTAAATCTCAGATCTATGAAACGACCGAAAGTCTCAAACTTGTAACCCTAGATTAGTAAGAAGAGTCAACAATGTTTTGGATCAAGTTAAAAAGGAGATTGAAGTTCCGTTGAGGCAAAATGATAACAATAGGAGGTTGAGAAGGCCTCAAAACTGATTACAGGAAAGGCCAAAATATATCTGTGCAATTTGCAATGAGCCGAAGACTGAAAAAAATTAGCTTGAGACTTAGACATACGCTAGAATAAACCTCAGTTTTATTACAGAAGGCCAAAATGCCTCAAGACTATTGGTATAAGGTTGAATAGCCTTAGACATGGTCTTAGAATTGTCATTGTTAATATAAATGC
Source organism: Pinus albicaulis (assembly GCA_034641835.2). NCBI lineage: Eukaryota > Viridiplantae > Streptophyta > Pinopsida > Pinales > Pinaceae > Pinus > Pinus albicaulis. Next base: position 670,951,198 of record CM076569.1, read on the forward strand.
CAATTTTTTTTTCCTGAATTCATTTTGTGTAACATTGGTCATGGATTTGACTAAGGAAGGTTACAATCCTGATCATTGAAGCATACATTGATGACATCTACTCATCAACAAGGATAAGCCTTAGTAATAGAAGCATGCAAAGAATTGTGATGGAAGAAATATTATGATTGCAAGTGCACTAAAATATCTAAGCCTCTATGTCTAAGGACAAGGAGTCTTAGTAATAAGCCAAAATAAGCTTGAAAAATATCCTTGTCTAAGAATAAGCTAAGGAATTCATTTCTTCCGCTTGAAGTCTACTTTTAATATTGAAAGATTGGACTTATTTTTAATGACAAGTTTGAAGTTTTCTCCTTAAGATCTACTAGTGATGAGATATTTAGAGACACGTATGGGAATTCAGACTATAAAGGGATCAACAAAAGCTATAAGTATGAGGTTTGATGCATGAATTAAAGGTATGTATCTTTGTTTAAGTTACCTTTAGTAATTTTGATTAATATCAAAGGTCTTTGTTGTGACAATGATCCTAAATAAGCTTTGTCATATGCTTGGTTCAAAGTTGGTTTCATAATAAATTAAATAGGACTATGATTTTCTCATAGAAAAGTATCAAATATCTGATCTATTGTCATCCTTGAAGAATCCATTAAGGACAGGAAAAATTGTAGCTTGAGAGTCATCTTAAAATGGTAATGATAATGCCACAATTTGGGTTGTGGTAAGAAAAATTCACACAAGAGAAATATGTGATCTATATACGTGTGTTGAGCATCTAAAGTATGACATAACAAATCTATGTTTCTCTTTCAAAATTTTTGCCATTCTATTTATGAAAAATTTCAGGAGGAGGACACTATTTTGAAGCTACAAAGTATTGACACCTTGTACTGTTAAATAAAATTCTTGAAATATGCATTGCACATGCTGTTAAGGGAGAATTCCTTGATGGAAAAAATTTGTTGGACATGACAAAATTACAATAAATGGACAAGTTTTCCTCCAATTTTGAAGACAAAAGTATTTTCAGGAAAGATGAGTGATTTGTAGAAATTAATGGAATGCTATGATGAAAGATAAGCCCTTGAGTTAGAAAAGGTCAAAACTGATGTTTGGATGAGTTGTAAGAATATCATTTCTATAAATGAAAAGCAGTAACCAAGTATGATGTGAATCTGTCATGAAGACATGATTACAGTTCTTGAACAAATTTGTTGTTGCAAGGACCCAAGCTTCTAAGAGAATTGCTATACTACTATACTAATATGGGTATTTGGGTACTGAGATATATTTTATAAATATAATGATCAACCCATAATGATGAATTTTATTCATTGCACTAAGTCTCTAAGGACAAGATATTTCTATTATAACAATGATTGTGAGGAATCCAAATTACTTGGTTCAGACAAATCAAGGATAATTGTTGGACGAAATATAATTGATTAATTGATGACAATAATAGATTCCATCTTATGTGTAAATAACATATCAAATCTACAGTTTTGACACTTGAAATTTGGAAATATGGGGTTTGAAAACCCTAGCTGGCCAAAAGGTGCCTCGATAAGAAATTGTTAAGGTTTATGGACAAAACCCTAGGATTAAACATAGATTAATGTTTCTGCTGAAAGAAAAAACCCTAGCCTATGCAAGGAAGGAATGACATCATGCTGATGAAGAGGACAAGGATAATATATTCACAAGATGGATGCATGGAAGCTAATATCAATAGGAAGTTGGCATTCCCTATGATCCTCAAAAGATAAGTATTTTATATCTCTCTTCTTTGATTATTGCTATTGTTGTTGATTATCTTATCTTTGTATCCCTTGTTTGGTTCTAATTTTTCTTCCATGGCCTCTTAGTGAGAGTTTCAAGTACATAGTAAAAGTGTCCATGGATTTGGAAAGTAGATGGAAGAAGTGGCAGAACGAAGCAGAGCATGAGGAATTTCCCAAATTTGTGATTTATGTTGAAATATGATCTTAGAGGGAGGAGGCAGATCAAAAAATTTTAAGTATATAGTAGTTGACAATATAGACAAGTACAAAACGAGAGTTGAAAATAAAAGGTTCTCCTAGAAAGAGGGAGAGGATCATGACAAGACGTTTTCTCCAGCTGTGAGGTACAAAACTGCTTTCAGGCTCCTTTATTTACGTTTACTATGATTCAATAAAGTCTTCATACTTTTCTATGTTCTTCCAATTATTTCACCTATTGTTAAGGCTTAGGTAGTTCTTATTATTGACCTGTAAACTTTATTAGAAGGCTATGAAAGAACACATATCATTAAGCAAAGTGCATAGAGAAAATACTATTAATAACAACAATAGTAATCACAAAAACGAGATGTAGATTACTTATCTTTTTGAGGAAAGTCAAATCCCTCTTAATCTTGGATCTTATCACCAACCTTGTCCTCACATCATCATGATGCCATTTCTGTCATTTTTCAATAGCTATGCCTTCTTATAATGGAAACGATTAGTTTTAGGGATTTTTTCCTAGATTTCATAATTCAAATATTTGCTAGGTTTTGCAAAACCTAGTTGCTTCAATATCTGAAGTCTTCAAGGCCTTCCATTCTTTAAAAATTGAAAATTTTACAAGTACACTAATGTGTTAGTTGCAAACTCTATAAATGCTATTGACAAGCCTTCTATACATGGAGTATATCATATTCCTTGATCACAAAAACTTAGTTTTCATAATAAACGTAAGGATATGAATGCTAACATATTAATTATGTTGCGATCTCTAATATATCCAAACAAATCCTTTTATAATACATCGATATATTTAAAAGAATTATAAGATTACTCTACATGTTAATTCCTATATGTGAATTCTACATAAGCTAGTGGACTCAACATTTTATGCAATGTAATTGACATAAATCATTGGTTGCAAGAGAGCTTTGAAATGAACAAAAAATATACGTACCTCTTCAACCTTACCTGTGCAACCTTATAGTCCTTTTATCATAGAGACCTGATCCTTTGCATTAGAGGTTATTTGAATTTTCTTTCACTTATGTATATCGTCTTCCTTAAACAAAGTTGCCTTAGACTTTCAACCTTTAAACTAGGATACAAACCACATAAATGAACGCTAGAAGGATTCAGACTAGAAGAGAGATGTCTCAAAGATATTTCATGTACTTTAGTCATAGTTTCTTTGAGTTGCTTGAAGTAAGTATCCTTGCAATGCTAGATACTAAAATAATAAGTCCTTTATCTTTCCTTTAATAGCTTTAAATTCAGATTTCTTAGATGAATGTTGGGATTATCTTCATATTTGTCTTCAAATCTTGTAACATTGTAGGCTTGAATTACTTCAAGTAAGGTACCATCGAATAAAACTTTAACTCGGATGCTATGTTCATAGAGGGAACTCAAACTTTGTCTCTTAGAGGGATTATGAAAGAACTTTAGACCTTTTGAGAATTGGCTTCTAGGATTTGTTCAATTCTTTAAATTTTCCTTGTTCTTCCATAGAGATTATAATCATGTAGAATTTGGCTTTGATTCAAGTAAAAACACAGTCATGTCACTGTCCCATAGAAGCTTGGAATTATTTTTCTTCATAGAGAGTAATTTGGATGTCATGTATGTGTTATATATTTGAGGCATGGTCTCCTTTGAAAGCTTCAAACTCATTATTTTTACTAATCTCCTAGGCTCATCACAAAACATGTCTACTTAAACCTCAGAAATACAGATGCCTTGGATAGTTCAGATCTTCAACAAGTATTATTGTTTCTTGGTGTGATCATAAATGCCTTGAATCTGCCAATAAGTTAGGTCATAGGATGCCATGCTTTTGTACTTAGATGTGACGTCCACAAAGAAATAGTTCCTCAAAAAAAAAAAAAAAATTCCTAAGAAGTATATAGTCTTAGAGAGTATGCAATTCTTGGAAACATGTTGTCTCAGATAGTTCATATTCTACATAGATATATTGCTTCATATAGTTTTCATTCTTCAGGAAAGAACATTACATATATTCAGACTTATCCTTCAACCTTCTAATCTTATTTTAATGAGGGTATAAAAACCATATATTATCCTTTTGAGTTTTAGCCTTCATTCTTTTTGTTTTTAGTAGAGATGGATAACTTGGTGTCATATTATAACTTCCTTGGGCTGCTTGAATTAGTTCAATCCTTGGAGATGAGGAGGCTTGTATTTCCATAGATATATAATTGATACTTTCCATGGCAAGTAAGAGTATTCCTTGATCTCAACAACCTTTATGATCTTGGCCTCTTAGGTCTTTTTGCATTCTAGACTTTTGCTCCGTTTTTCTTTTAGATTTAACTCTACTTAGGGATTATTCAATAGTGCCAGTGTATTCACCATAGCTCTAATACCATATTGAGAAACCAAGTGTAGTGAATTCTAACACCTAATTTATCTACTTGATAGTTACTTGTGAATGTTAGATGTCTTCTTATTACTTCTTATGTATGCTTCGTCAAGAAATTATACAAATGTTAAATCTTCCAGCAAAATATAGAGATCACAACCCAACAATCCTTCTCTTATCGAATCAGATCAAAATGATATATCCAAGAACAAGGCCAACATTAAACTACCACCAAGATGCCAAGTCCAACCCTCCTCTAAGTCACCTCCAAATTCAATGTCATCGCTCATAAAAAATGCTCCAATTTGGTAAAATTTCAGAATTTTCAGACCTACAACTAGGGCTGACTTTCATCCTACAATCACTTCAAAAAAATTGAATTTCACATAAATTTCAGTCCACACGTGCAAGCTACTACAGGGTCAAAGATTTAGTCAACAAGGGAAATATTATTGTTGTTCTTGACTTGCTTTCTCTCTCTTTTGAATTGGTTTCTTCTTCACCGCTAGGTTTAGAAATACTTGTTGTGATATGAGTGAATGATATTCCAAATAAGATGAAATGCCTTTTATACATAGCTGTCCAGGAGGGTTGAATGGGTGTCATTCTAGAGGGCCAAGCCGCGACTTGGTCATCTTGTGTACTTTTGACTCAAAATAAAATTCAAATTATTTTTTCTTACAAATGTCCAAATGGGACATGACTGAAATAAATTTTCTTTTGACTCATAATAAATTATTTTTTACTCTTTTTGACTCTCTAAGCATGAAGAAAATGACTTGAAAAAAATATAATAAATACATCAATGATAAGTTTACATTATCAAGAAAAACTCTAGTTACAACTTCAACAAGAAGGACTCATGTAACAAAGGGAGCAGTTAGAAAGGCTTGTTTGCAATTGTAGAGGGAGTTGACCCCTGAGTTTGAGATGATGGACTGTCATTGAAATTGTGAGGACAAACAACTAATATGCTGAAAGGCAACAGTAGCAAAGGGAGCGACCTAAATTACCACAATAGGATATGTTTTAGTATGAGAGGGAGTTCCCAGTCAAGGTGACAGGAAAACAACTGTGGTAGTGGACCCAGTGATAGGAAGCTGATTAGTTTTATGAGCCAAGGCATGTTTCTCAACATGGTTTGGAGTACCAACATGATACAATTGGTCATGGAAAATTTAGTTATGATTTGAGATTTGTCTCAAATAGTGAAGTACAATTGCAGATTCAAAGTAGACATAGAGTGTCAAAGATAGACATATTTCACCAAGATATTGCTTTAGTTTGGAATTCATCGTGACTTCTTGGATGAGCAAGAAATATACATCTGTCACATTTAGCATTGCAATGGTCGCATATATTGCTGTTGGATTTTCAAGTTGAGAAGAAATTTGACTTCAGAGGCTACTTGTAGCATCAAGATCAAATTACTCTCCAGATATGTAGAGTGAGCTCATTTGGCATCATGCCTCAAATTACCTAGGTAGAGTGTGGCATTCAAAGATTCACCATGTCTCAAAGATATTGACCAGAATGATGGTGAACTAGGACTAGTGAGTATACCATGGGTCAGAGACGCCAACTAGAATCATGGTGGCTAGTTGATGCTAAATATGTACCATGTGTTAGGAGTACTGACCAAGATTATGGTGAGGATACACCATAGGTTAGAGGTATTGACTGGAATTATGGTAACTTGCTAATGCTAATGATTTAATATGTGTCACAATGTTCACCAGATGATGGTAATTAGATAATGTTGATGTTGTTGATTTACCACGTATCAAAGTTGTTTGGCCAGATTATGGTAATTGATTGATGCTACTATTTCACCATGTGTCACATTTGTGTTGATTCGATTATGTTGATGATTTGTTATAACCTTTTCTTAACGAAATTTGTCAACATGACAACATCTAGAAAGTCATTATTAATACCTCCCTAGCTAGGAGGGAGTGTTGAATTTTGTAGCTATGGTTTTTCTTCATCATCATTATTTTATTCATTGATGTAATTATAAAGCATGTTCTTCATTATATTGTAAAAATAGAAAAATATTTGACATTTTCTTCATGTCAGTTCTTAAAAGAGAAAATTTGAATTTTTAGTATTTGAATTTTTGGCTCCAAGAAGCTAGGTCGACCCTCCTCCTAGTCAAGTTGGCCCCAATCTAAGAGGAGCCCATTCGATGTGGAAAAAGGATATATGTATGAGGCATTTGATGTCTTTTCCAAACAAGAAAATTCATATCTTTTGAGGCAACATGATAAGATGAGTTTGAGGCAGATAGAAAGGACTTCTCTGAGGCAAAGTTGAAGGTGATTTGGGGTAGAAAAGAAGTCGATCTGAGGTAGAGAGGAATACTATTTTGAGGCAAAGTTATGTTCAATCAAGGAAAAATCTCAGGATGAATTATTGGTATGATGAGGACCGAATATATGAAGTAACAAGACTGAATATCTAAGGATGAAACATGTTCAAACTTCTGTGGCATGTTGTAGATCGAATTTTTGAGGCATGATCGAATTTTTGTGGATCAAATTTTTGAGGAAAGTGCAGGACTGAATTTCTAAATGGGTAGAATATTGACTTGACTAGGAGACAATGGACCAAGTTTGACCAAGAATTCTTAATGAATAGATGATCTATGCGTGTCTCTTGTTGAACTAAATAATTTCTCTAAGAAAACCCTTGTTGGGTTTTTCTCCCATGTGGCTGATCCCAGGGTAAATGTTTGTGTTCTTGTATGGTTGTCTCTTTATGATCTTACTTACATTTTGTTCTACTATTGATATCCTCTATGTAATTGCTTTATGATCAATAAGAATGCATGAAATAAATAACCTAAGAGGAAATCATAACAAGTAATTATCAATGTAGAGGATGCTTAAAAAAATCGAGAAGGTTAAATAATAATAATAATAAATAAATAAATATGCATACATACATACATAATAATAATATAAAAAATAGATAAATAATTAATTACTTTAAGAAAATTAAGGCAATTAAAAATAATCTCAAGTTCAACTCAAAAGTAAAACGAGGGTAAATTCGAAAATGACGTAAGGAAGATTCTCTTATAAAGGTAGCATGATCTCATGTTATGGATTATGTACATTAAAGATAAATATTCAAGTGAAAGAGATTGATATCACTATGAACAAGCATAATGAGGAATATTATATTAATGATAATTTGGAAAATCAATTATTCATTCCTGAACCAAATATAACTGAGAATAAAGATGTCTCTTATTTTGAAGTAGAATACAAAATTAAGAAATTGCAAGTAATAATTGATGATTATGAATGCATCTCTCAATTCAATGTCATAACTATGTTTAAAGAAGAGATCCACATAATTCTTTGTTTACCTTGGTTTAAAGAGATAGGTATATTCAAGTTAAATATGGAGAATTTTTTTTGATGTTTCCCTATAAGAATAAGATGATGACATTCTAGGACATGACAATGAAGTCAAAATCGATAATACATTTGCCAAAAGACATTAAAGATATCATGAAAGTGATGCTTCAAGAGAATCAAAAGTCAATATCAAGGATGCATAAAGAGTTTGACAAAATTATCTTAGATTACAAAAAAAAATAAAAAAATTCTCACTTAAAATATCATGGTTAAAAATTGCTTGTACAAGTCAAGAAATCCAAGGCTATGAAGTAGTCATTGAAAAACAGAATAGAACAACTTATCCAGTCAGAAGCATCGAAGTATTCAGGTAGAAATGTCCAAGTTTAGGAGAAGGGACAAATACTTTTATAAATTAGAAATATTCCAATCCAATTGAAGTTAAAACATATTTAGCTGTTTCAATATAGACGACAAGGATTTCAAGTGAAGATCTAATGATCAAACAAGAAACATCAATGTGTGAAGGAAATCATATACCTGAAGTGAATCAAGAAATAATCACAAGTAGGATAAGGTAAAATCCAGTCTCAAGAACTCCTTATCGGCATCCACAACATAAGAGTAGGTACATTATACAATCAATATATTAATATCTCTCAAAAGGGAAAACATTCTTTCATCTTCAGAAGAATATTAATACCAATAACATCAATTGTCATAATAGTAATTCATCTTGGAAATCCTATAAGTGAAACATTTCAAAGAAGATTGAATTGTGAGGGTTAGATCATTTTTCAGTTTGATAATTTTTCTTATCACTCAAAGGTTCATATCGTCTTGTATCATCGAAGATTACAATTCCAAGAATTGGGAAAGATGTGAATACATTATGAGACAAAGAAAAGGATATCAAGACTTTTCATCAATATGATTTCAAAACAAAGCATTTCTAAAGGTAAACACCATGATTTAAAAATAATAAATATAATTAACATTAAATAATAAATAATAACTATTATAATGAAATGACATGTTCGAAAAGGACATGACTATTCATGGAATGTCATCCCACCTAGGTATATATATGGGGCACACATTGTACAATGAATCACCATATTTTCTACTATTAATTACTAATATACAATTTATATATTGTTCACATGGATTTCACTATATTTTAAACATTTTCTATATTTTGTGTGAGAACGAATTTTGTTTCTCATTTCTTGTCCATGATAGGCACATTTTATATTGTTATTTGGATGCTTTTGTGATGAGGAATCTTCCCACTTTTAGAGAAAAAGGGAAACACATTTCAATTTGATAATTATATGTTTTCCCTTGTGGGATTTTCATCCAAGTTTAGTGCTCTATTGATTAATGCTTCTGTGAGGAGGAATCTTGAGCATTTTAAAACATAAGGAAAACACTTTTCTCTTGAGCTCTTTCATGCTTTCCAAAGTGATATTTTCTTCCAAGTTGAGTGCCTTACTTGTTGATGCACTAGTGAGGAGTATGTGAAGTTTCCATGATTGCAGCTACTGAGTATTATTCTCCTAACTTAAGTATTTTATTTGTCTTCTGTAAATTTATTTATGAAAAATAACGAACAATCTACTATTGCAATCTTCACAAATAAAAATTTTGTGCAAAATAAAATACTAGAACTGTGAAAATAATGCACACACACAATAATTTTGACACTGTTATTTTTGGACAAATAGTCCTTGGAAAACCCCAAAGGGAAAACCAATGCAACAGATGAGGGTTTTATTATTATTAATCTTTGACAGTTTGAGAGTATAATGATATGCTTGATTGATGATGGAAAATATTTGGCAAATAATAATCTCCTTTGGCGAAATGATCTGGAGACACAAATGTCTCCTTTGCAACTTGATATGGCCTCTCCCGACCACCCGCACTTCTCCCAAATCTCTGTTGAAACCTCTTTGTCCGTGTATCCCTTTACTTCAATTGTGCCCTTGTTGAATCACTAAAACCGAGTAAGTAAAAATGCTTTATTCTCTTCTATCTTGTGTATATGTCTCTCCAACCCCATCGAATTTCTCTTATAATATTCTATTGGGAAACCAATGACCATGATCACATCTCAATCGATGGCTAAGATAATATTGACTCCATCAAGTGACTTTTCCAGAAGTCTCTAGAGAAAATCAGTTTCCCTCAATTAATTTGATTTAATTAGCCAATTTTCTTAAGTTAGACTTAGGAAATACTTAATTATTGGCTAATTAATCCAATTAAGGTACTTCTAATTCTTTTCTGGGTTTTAAATATCTTGTTTTCCTTATCCTCTTAGACACCCTAGATACCAGAACACCTATCTACTACTACCAAAAATTAACACTCTCTCTTAGCAAGCAAGGTGTTCTCCATTACTCCCATCTTATCCCCAAAGTAGACAAACTTTCCCTTACATAAGGCCTTTGTGAGTATATATGCAACCTACTGATCTTTGGGAACATGCTGTAGCTGAACTGATCTCCATTGCTAGTGTCTAACATTTGTGATACAACTGGCTGCCATAAATTAGCAAACCTCTGGTAAATTTGTTCCTTCACTTCTGCTAGCCGATCTGACCTCCTGGAAGCTACTCAACCCCTCCTAATCAATTCTCCCTTCCTCTGATACCCTGAATCAACGTATGAAACTATGTATCAAAAATTTACCACATCCTCTACGATAAACTCGCACTGCAAAAAATAACCATGACATGCACTGGAAAAATTCAAAACACAAACTGGGAACTGCTTCTCCTTTTCAAATTGATCTGAATAGAAAAGTACCTAGTTGTCCCAAAAACTCCCTCTACCTCAATCAATTTGCACTACTGGAGCGACTGCAGCCTTCCTGGAGTAACTCGTACTCTTCTTTTGCAGATAACATTGATTTCCCTCTGTAACTTAGAAGTTGGAAATCTCTGTGAAAAAAATATTTCGACAATCACTATCCACCATCCTATCACTGCGCAACTTTGATTCTCTTGGTACATGTTGTACCTAAACTAATCTGCACTTCCACTGCGCTACTCTAGTCTCATACTGTTGATGCCCCTTGTAGTGCCCTACTCTAGTTTACTGACAATGATATGAATTTTAACATTATTTAGCCTTAAGGTCCACACTTTATTCTTTGAGGTCCTTAGAGTGAGGATCCATACACATGAATCTATTATTAGTGGAATAATGGTTATGCATGTTCTCTATTGATATTACAATGATTATAACATTAATTTTTATGTATGTTCTTTATTGATATGATTGTAGCATTAATGGTTATGCATGTTCTCTATTGATATTATGATGATGATAACATTAAATGATATGTATTCTCTCTATTGATATCATGATGATGATAACTTTGACGGATAGGTAAGTTTTCTATTGATGTTACAATGATGATAGATTTGATGGATATGTATGTTTCTCGTTGATGTTATGATTAAGATAACCAAGATGGATGTGTTCCCTATGTTAGCTACTTACATTAGTTCTGGTTCACAATGAACAACGATGTGAATGAATAGATCATGTTGATGATGTTATTATGATAATGACTAACAATGAGAAAATTTGCTACTGATGATTATTGAGTATGACAGAAAACCACCAGAGGCACTCGCATACGATGAGTTGACGACATCTGGTTTGATGGAAATTAATATTTTGTCTTCTGCAGGAACATGTTAGTTGCTTGGCCGAATGACTCACGTATGGGTGATGGGCCATGTACAATTGGATGGAACGACATGGGAGGGGTGGGACAATGTCCCTGATCTCACCCACTAGCACTCCCATCATGACTTAGGCCGGAGAGGTCGAAACAAATTCGCCTTGAAGATCATGATGTTGGGGGGGGAGGTCCCAAATTTGGGTCACTCACGAGGATTTTTTGGGGGGCGTGCATCAAGGAAGATTCCTTGATCGCCAACACCATTAGTCTCACTATAATGGACAACCTAAAATATGATAGCGATCTCTGTTGTTGCACCTATACTTTCCCCTCGTAGCCACTAGATGCTTGAAGGGCAAGTGGCGTGGCACCCTTGGAAATTCAAGAGAAGTTCTTGAAGGGCACGACCGACATGGCATCGTTGGCATCACAAATAAACTGTTAGGCATGTCACCCTTGGAACTTTGAAGGGAATTTCTTGAATGGCATGAAAAACGTAATACCCTCGACATCATTAAAAATAAACTAATAAATATAATCAAGATATGAAAATCCTACTAATTCATATCAAGTGGTAAATGATGTTAGAACCAAGGAAATTAAATCAAGAATAAAAATTGGGGTAAGGGAAGAATAGGAAGAAATAAAATGTTTTACGCTGAGAACTCTACTCCTTTCCATGTCAAAATTTGTAAAGTAGATAATGTGCATAAGTAACTTAATTAGGCAAAAAGGGAAGGAGGGACATCGATTTAAGTATAAATATTAATCATAAAATATTTAAAACTTCATTAAGAGAAGAGGGCGGTGAATTAAAATAATATCAATAAGTTAAAATTGGAGAAATTTAGAGAACCTCCATGTGGCAAGAGCCAACATAAGAATATCCATCTAAGAGGAAAATTGAGTTAAATTAGGAGGTAGTTAGGAGACCAAATTTGAGACTTATTAGTTAACTTCAGTAATAAACAAAAATTAAGGAGTAGGAAAAGGGGGAATCAAGAGACAACTAGGAGAAGAAATAGGAAGCCTTGTTGGGCTGAGGAAAATACTATTTTAAATTAAAATTAAGTAAATTATTTTGGAGAGTCTTGGTGAGAGGGTGACACATGGTTGGGTGAATAATCAAATTTTGGGTTAATAAAAATAATTAATTATGCATGAAATGCCAAGTGTCACCTATGAAGTCTCCTATAAAAGAAAGGGAAAGCCATGGGAAATGGACCTTTTTCTTGCCCTATTGTTGGATGGAGGAGAGTATGTCATTGCGAGTAGTTACGAGCTATAGTTGAGTTTGGTGAGGTAGAGGACATTAGATAGGGGACTCTTGAGCCAAGGAGGGATCACCTCTATCAGCTAGTGAACTTGCTCCATTGTACAACCCTATTGCAGCTCAGGGGTATGCGGGGAAGGAGAGTACCCAAGGAGTAGGATGGGAGGTCAACCGGTGGGTCACTACATTCGGTCCAAGCACATCAAAATTCACTTTTGGAGGCGACTAACAACAACGAAGTTCAAGTAGTGACAAGACAATATTGAATCTCGTCTCCTGGTGAACGATATATATGTTAGTTATGATGTTCTTTTATATGATTTCATTGCACCTATAGTTAATTGCATGTAAATTAGATGATATGTGAAATGCGGTAAAATTTATGGATGTTTGATGTAAGTGCCTAATATTTTTTATTTTACATTGTTGTATGCTTATGGTTTTATTCCTAGTTTAATGTATTATTCTTAAAAAGAAAAAATAAAAGAAAAGTATGTTATAAAATTATATATTATGGAGCAATGCAACACATAAAATATGCGGAAAATACAAGCACACAAAACACATAAAACCAGAGAGACACATATATACGTGGTTCACCCAGTTTGGGCTACGTCCACCCCGAACAGCCAGTCCTTCCTTTCTATTATCCGTTGAAATGAAGAGACAAAATCAGCACGTATCCATCAGAATATCTCTATTTTCCCTCACAGCCTCTCTCTCTGCTTTCGCTCCGAGAATACACATACAATGCATAGCCACAATACAATGCCCTCATAAAAGCAAGGGGTTGCCTTCTAGGGCAAAAAACCCTAATCTAAACATAACTTCTACCGTCAGATCATTTGCCTAATGAACGGCCCAGATTGACTAGAAATTACTATACTTTTACAAGGCAATTTTACATCTGTTTTTAGCTTCGGGGGCGCTGCCCCCCCTGGACCACCCACGGTAGCGATTAATTACGGGCGGCATTGCCGCCCCTTTTAAGGTATAGGGGTCCAATGTTGTGATACAAAGTGAACAAGATAATCAGGCTCCACACCCAACAAAGTAAAGCATAAGGTTGGTCCTTACACTTGGTATTAGAGCCTAGGTTCAGCCTCTAGGACTTGGGACCCTTTGAAACTTATTTTTCCTGAGTGTCACCTTGAATTATCATTAAGACTAGGATTCTAACTAAAAAGAAAAAATAAAGAAAAGAAAAAAATTGCATATTCCAAAAAAGAAAAAAAATCCTTACGATAAAAAGTAATTCTATCTAAAGGTTTGTGCATGATAATATAAAAGTGGATAGGGAAAAATTCACTACTTCCACACACGATCCAACCAACGTCAGGTTGTTCCTTTCCTCCTCCTAAAAAATTCCCGGGGATGATGCCAAAAACCTTTAATATGTGCATCTTCCTATTCACAGTTATTATCACTTTGGAAACCACTTCACATTATATACGGGCGAAGACTCAAACTAAAGCTTAGAGCCAGTGTTCGTAGTTTCTCCTACTTGTATTAGGGTAAAAAAATAAAAGGTCGTATTCATGATGTTGTAATAATTTATTGACAAAACAAAAAGCATTCAAGAAGGGACAAGCCAGACGCCTTTACAGATTTGATGTGTTTTATGGGTTTGAATATAGGTTATCATAAAAAAAAAAATTTCCTTAACGTTCGAGCCTTACATCACTCATAAACATAATTTATATGTTTTTTTTTCATGCTCACGGATACATCGAACCAAGCCATGCTATCGCATATCAATTGGAGTCCATCCAAATCACTAATGAACTTGTAAACTGTAAATGGTGAATCAATCAAGTAATTTCAAGTTTTAGAATTACTGTTTTTTTTTCCTACAACCAAATATATGGTGTGTATATGAGTTTCACGTTCAATGCAAATTCAAACCTGTCCCGCAAACTCAGTGATGACAAAGAGTAAGGCCAACTTCAGATGACCACAAAGTAAATTTTAGTGAGATTGAGTAATTCATGCCTTCAAACTAGCTTTGTAAATTCAGAAACCTAGTGAAACCCTTATCAAATCATAGAACTGCCTTTAGAATGAGCCTAAAAGAGACAACAAAATGTTGAAGAACCAAAAACCCAATTTTTTTTCAAAAACTTCCACGTAGATCCGCAACACTCCATAGGGTCGTGATGATTTCAAAGCTCAATTGCTTCATTAGATGTAGATCAATCCATACTTTATGTGGAAATTCCATTAATAGTTATTATGGCGGAAGCAGGTAATGGAGATTCGTGCCTCCAGTTTTTGCAATGGTCTCTGAGAAGAGACAATGGAAATGTGTTCGTGGAAGCTTGTATAGTGATGACTGAGCCACTCAACAAATTTTCTTACATTACTCATCCGATATTTTCTCCACGTGGTGAGTGAAATAGTACATCTGGGTGTGAAAACTTTACTTATCTGTGATTTGATAATCACCATGCGATTTCATATTTAATTCACTAAGATTTGGCATTTCACCATGCAATTTCATATTCACCATGCGATTTCATAAATTTATTCACGGTGATTTGATATTTATGTGCATGAAAACATTATTTGGTTATATAAACACTGTAATGGTCAATTGAGCTACCTGGCGGGCACAATGTTCTCATTATTTTAGTGAGTTTTAACCATTGTGATATTAAATTTTAATAACACTGCCCTGTGTGATCCATGTTTTCATTATTTGAATGAATGGTAAATTGCGTTAACTTTTTTATTAATAAATTCCAATGTTTGTTTCTTGTTTTTTTAGTTTGACTCACTCAAAGTTTTAACCTTAATTTTAATAACATTGTGATCACCAATTAAACTGCCTAATGTTCCATGTCTCAATTATATTAAATAAATTGTAAAGTGCATTTTATTTTAAAGTCTTATGCATTTTATAAAACACACAAAATAATTTGTTTTATATGGATATAGTTAATTGCAAATTTTAAGAATTATAATTCTCTCAAAATAATTATAATTCATAATTCTTTTATGAATTATGAGATTCCCATCATTTTTTTATATGGTTGATGTCGTTTGGGAGAAAAATTAATTTTGTAATAATTTGTTGATATACACAAATTTGTAGTGTTAAGAAAGAAAATCTTGCAATCCAACATAGTGATGGAAGGCATACAAATATTTTGAAAATAAAGACAGATATGACATGTATCATCAAGTCATTATTGTATTATGAACTCATTAAACTTTCAAAAACATTGAGTCATTAAAAAGCACAGTAAAAGGAGGTAGTTTGTAAGGGAAGAGTAAAAGGGAAACTAACAACTTCAAGAAGAGGCAAGACTTACCTCAATAATTTTACTACCTAAACTTGTTCAACAACTTGCATAAATTTTGGTGGGCAATAACTCTTGGTAGATCTACCTATTTACCAGAAGGGAATAATGTCCCAAGTAACTCCTACACTAATGCCATTCCAACCTTCTTAATTAATGGTTGTATTAAGTTTAACATTCTCATAATCATTACACTCATTTAATTATTTAAATAATTTCCATATAATTAATGGAATTTATTATTATATATTCTTGCATTATTAGTACTTGATCTTAAATATTTTATATACTAAGGTATAACATTGTATCACACCATACAATTTTAACTATACAAGCACTTATATATAAATATTTATTAATGTAGTCCTAAATTATCCATTGTTTGGAATTGACATCCCTATCAATGCATGTAATTTGAAAATTACCCTATTCTTGATAATTACCATATTCTAGTGGTATATTATATAACACAATATTTATTTGTGCTTGTTATTAATATTAGAGTTGTACTTCCATTATTGAAATCATAAAACATTAGAAAATTATTCTCTCTCTTTAATAATGACAATCTCGGATTATGTTATGATAATGCTACCAACCACCTCTATCATTTACATGACATAATGTAGTCTAAGCCTACTATGATGAGTTATATTGATTCTATCCTTATGATTAAATCTTATAGGAAGGTTTGAAATTGATAGGTGAATTAAATCATCAAGAACTTATAAATGCATAAATTGTTCCTTTGGAAGTATATAATAATAACCATAAATTATATAACCACTCAGGTTGGTTATACTTTTTATTGATTGGATTTGTCTTATAGGGAACATCGTGTTAAATTTTGGCAGGATTCATTGGTGAACCATGGTTATAAGAAGTAGAAGAAGAAGTGGGGCAATTAGAGGGTGCAACATGGCGCCACCACAACAAGCAACTCCTACCACCCCACCCAATGATGGGGAAAACATCACAACAAAAGAACAAATACCATTAGGAGAAGTGTTGAACTTAATGAGATCATTCCAACACATGTTTGAGGCATTAATAAACCATATGGAATAGGAGCATGGAAGACGGGTCATACAAATTTAAGCACCCCGAAACACTACAAGAAATGATGTATATCGAGATTTGGAAAAGGTAAAATTTCCAGAGTTTTGGGGGTCCACAGATGGTCAATCTGCAGAGGCATGGTTAGAAAACATGGCTATGTGATTTGTCCTGAGGGATTACACCTCAAACATGAAGGGCAAGATGGGTATATTCTAGCTAAAGGGAAACATACTACTTTGGTGGAAGACATTATTACCCTAATTGGGGGTGGATATCTCAGAATTAACTTGGGAATTGTTTGAAGAAAAGTTTAGAGAATGCTACCTGTCATAGGAGTTCCTTGAGAGGAAATTAAATGAATTCAATGCATTAAAGCAGGGGAGTTTCTCAGTACTAGAGTATGAGGTTCGTTTCATAGAATTACTCTGTTATGCCCCTCATGTAAACACAAAAAGGCTCAAGGTGAACAAATTTTTGTATGGAAAAAATGGTAACATTCAGGCTAAGGTTAGGATCTTAATGCCTCGCACCTTGCACGAGGCAGTTCAATGGGTGATCATCGTAGAGGAGGAGATCATGAATAGTGGACCTAATAAGACAACCAGGCTCGCAGGATCAGGAGTACCCAGTGGAAATAGTATCGAACGTAGAAATTTTCAAAGGGGTCCTGTGCTCAATCATCAAAATTGGTCGACAAGAAATCAAAGAATGCCATATAGGCATCCATATCAGTAGCTACACAGGGTACCTCAAAAAACTCGTCAAAAACAACATCATCGTCCTATGCGACAACACCAAGTCACACCACCTCATCATCAATCCCAACAATCTGGCTCTTTCTAGCAGAGTTCCAGGGCAACTCCCATCTCAGTTAGTAGTAGGAGCCAAGCTACTAAGAGGGGGTGTTGGAATTGTGGAGGTCCTCACTATGAGAAGGATTTCCCTCAAAAGACATGTAATACCAACTCAACTCAGAAAAAAACTACGGTGGAGGATCTAGGGAAGGCTCATCGCATCCATGCAGCGACGAACAATCGCTAGGTCAAACACCAATCTACTATGTTGGAAACCTCAAGTAATATTGATGGTATGGATTTTGTCATTTTAATAGATCCAAGAGCTTCTGATTATTTTATTTATTTAAATACATTATCAAGGATCAAACATAAACAAATTGCACAACATGATTTTAGACATGTAGAAATGGCATGTGGTATGAAAAGAAATGTAGGAAGGATGGTAAAGGATTGTGAGGTGGACCTGGGTGTATGTAAGACCAAGGTATCATTTTACTCTACGATCTTAGGAGTCTATGACGTAGTTATAGGGATGGATGGTTGGAACGATATTAGGCACTCCTAGATTGAAAATACAAGGTACTACATTTCACAGATGATGATGGACAAAGAAAATCATTGAGGGGAAGGAACCGAGGGGTGTCCTTGAGGTTCATCTCCTCCATGAAACTAATGAAATGTAGACGAAAGGGAAGTCAATTGTTCACTATGGTAGCCCTAAATGATAAGGGTTATTATGAAAACCTTGATAAACATCCAATTCTTGTTGAATTCAAGGATGTATTTCCTGAAGAACTACCTGCGTTACCCCCAAAAAGGGAAATTGATTTCACCATCGACCTTAAACCATGCAATGAGCCTATTGAAAATGCACCCTATCATATGTTAGCTCCAGAGCTAAAGGAATTGTAAATCCAATTAAAGGAATTATTGGACTTGGGTTTATATGACCCAACGTATCTCCTTGGGGAGCTCCTGTGATTTTAGTTAAGAAGAAGGATGAGTCTTGGCAACTGTGCATTGACTATTTCCAGTTGAACAAAGTGACGATAAAAAATCAATACCCTTTACCAAGGATATATGACTTGTTTGATCAAATGAGGGGGGCGATTGTGTTTTCAAAAACAGATCTGAGGTTGGGATATCATCAGTTGAGAATACAGGAAGAAGATATCCCTAAGAAAACCTTTAAGACAAGATTTGGGCATTATGAATTTGTTGTTTTACCCTTCAGAATGAAAAATGCCCCTGGTGTTTTCATGAGTTTTATGAATGGAATATTTTGATATTTCTTAGACAAGTTTGTACAAGTATTTATCGATGACATTTTGATCTACTCAAAGACCCCAGAAGAGCACGACAAACACTTGAGGATAGTTCTGTGATGTCTTATAAAAAACCAATTATACGGGAAGTTGTCAAAGTGTTCCTTTTACCAAAGAAATACTCATTATCTTGGGCACATTATCTTTGGGGATGGTATTGCGGTAGACCATAAAAATATCGAGGCCATCATGGAATGGCCAACACCACCCAATGTTCATGAAATACGAAGTTTCATGGGTATTATCGTAGATTTGTCAAAGGGATTTCGAAGGTAGCAAGCCCTATTACGGAAATCCAAAGAAAGAATAAGAAATTCAGTTGGACTGAAAAATGTGAAGAGGCATTCCAAAGGTTAAAGGTGTTATTAACAACGACGCTAATTTTGAAAGTGCCAGATATGGAACAAGAATTTTTGGTTTTCACCGATGCCTCCAAGAAAGGGTTGGGTTGTGTATTTATGTAAAAAGACAGAGTAATAGCATATGCATCAAGAAAAATTAGAACTCATGAAGATAACTACGCAACCCATGATCTAGAAACGACAGCAATTGTTTATGCAGTAAAGATTTGGAGGCACTACCTTCTAGGAAGGAAGTTTGAACTTATGACTGACCATTGTGGGCTACAACACATATTCACTCAGGACAACTTAAATGCAAGGTAGAGATCGTGGTATGAGCTGATAAATGAATATAATTTTGATATTAATTACATAAAAGGAGCGGTAAATAGGGTGGCTGATGGTTTAAGTAGGAGGCCTCGGATATTTTCAGTGATTCCCTTAAAGAAAAAATTGAGGGAGAAGTTGCTTGACTTGCAATTTAAGGACACCTATTACAATGAGGTTAGCAAGAGTTTGAGGGAGGACGAAATGATGATCCCAAAATATGAAGAATACTCCCTTGATAGTGATGGGATGCAATGATTTCAAGGAAGGATATATGTGCCACCGAATGAAGATATACGCTAGTTGATCTTGAATGAAGCACATCACGCAATATACATGGCACACCCTGGTGTTAAGAAGATGAGTGTGGACCTAAAACCACTCTTATTTTGGAAAGGGATGAAGAAGGAAATTGTAAACTTTTTAGCAAGATGCTTAGAGTATCAATGAGTAAAAGCTAAACACAGACACCCAACATGATTATTTCAACCCCATGAGATACCAAAATCTAAATGGGAATCTATATCAATGGACTTCAGTGTGGGACTACCAAAGACCTCAAGAAGGCATGATTCCATATTTGTAGTGGTGGACACATTAACCAAGAGTGCCAATTTAATACCAGATAAGACTACATATAAGGCACCAAAGATAGCGATATTTTTTATTGATGAGATTGTGAGATTACATCGAGTTTCTAGGAAGATCATATCAGATAGGGGAGCAGTGTTTACAGGAAGGTTTTGGACCAATTTCCAAGAATCCTTGGCAACCCAGTTGAACTTCAGCATTGCATATCACCCTGATAAAGATGGCTAGATAGAGAGGACTAATCAAATCCTTGAAGACATACTATGGATGTATGTGATGGATCAACAAAAGAGATGGGAGGCGTTTTTACCTCTGGTGGAATTTGCTTACAATAAAAGTTATCAAAGTTCCACCAAGATGACGCATTTGAGATATTGTATGGAAGACCGTGTAGAGTACCTCTCAATTGGGACCGACTAGAGGACTGAGTATTAATAGGACCATAAATGGTGCAATATATGGAAGAACAAATGACTATGATTAAGTGGAGGCTAAAAGAAGAAAAGGATTGACAAAAGAGTTATGCTGAAAATCATCGGATAGACCAAAGTTATGAAGTGGGAGATAGGGTTTTCCTAAGAGTAAGGCCCAAAAATATCTTTATAAGATTTGGAAAAGGAGAAAAATTGTCTCCACTGCTTGTGGGACCTTTTAAAATTTTAGAAATAAAAGGTTTGGTGGCATATAGGCTCGCCTTACCTCCATCCCTAGTGCATATGTATGATGTGTTTCATGTTTCTGTTTTACACCATTATATTTTAGATAATTCACATGTTATTGACTTAGGTCATTTGTAGGTTTCAGATGAGGGCATGGTGATGGCCGAACCAATTTTCATAATGGACAAATAAACTTTGTAGCTTAGACGATGGTTATTGTACTAGGTTAAGTTCTAGTGGGACAATTATAGTCTTAGTTAAGCCACTTGGGAGGATGCCGAGGAGATGCGTCACTGTTTTCCTTATTTGTTCCAAGGACTTAGAGACGAAGCCTATTATTAAGAGTGGGTTTATTTAGTGCCCTACTCTAGTTGACTGACAATGATATGAATTTTAACATTATTTATCCCTAAGGCACACAATTTACTCTTTGAGGACCTAAGGTTGAGGATCCATACACATGACTCTATTATTAGTGGATTAATGGTTATGCATGTTCTCTATTGATATTACGATGATTATAGCATTAATGGTTATGTGTGTTCTTTATTGATATAATTGTAGCATTAATGGTTATGCATGTTCTCTATTGATATTATGATGATGATAGAATTAATGGATATGTATTATCTCTATTGATATCATGATGATGATAACTTTGATGGATAGGTATGTTTTCTATTGATGTTACGATGATGATAGCTTTGATGGATATGTATGTTTCTCGTTGATGTTATGATTATGATAACCACGATGGATGTGTTCCCTATGTTATCTACTTACATTAGTTCTGGTTCACAATGAACAACGATGTGAATGAATAGGTCATGTTGATGATGTTATTATGATAATGAAAAACACTGAGAAACTTTGTTACTGATGATTATTGAGTATGATAGGAAACCACAAGAGGCACTCATATACGATGAGTTAACAACATATGGTTTGATGGAAATTAATATTTTGTCTTTAAAATTCTAATTCCAGTTTGAAACTTGCTATATATATACTCTGGCGATATGTTAGTGGTTGTAGGAATAGGTTAGTTTCTTGGCCGAATCTCTCACATATGGGTAGTGAGGTTTTACAATTGGATGGAACAACATGGGAGGGGTGGGACTGTGTCCCTTATCTCACCCGCTAGCACTCCCGCTGTGACTTAGGCTAGAAAGGTTGAAACACCCCCGCTTTGAAGATCACGATGTCGAGGGGGTAGGTCCCAAATTTGGGTTGCTCGTGAGGATTTTCTGGGGGGCGCGCATCAAGGCAGATTCCTTTATCCCCAACACCATTAGTCTCGTTATAGTGGACAACATAAGAGATGATAGCGGTCTCTGTCGTTGCACCTATACTTTCTCCTCATATCCATTGGATTCTTGAAGGGCAAGTGGCGTAGCACCCTTGGAAGTTCAAGAGAAGTTATTGAAGGGCACGATTGACTTGGCACCCTGGGAATCACAAATAAACTGTTAGGCATGGAACCCTTGGAACTTTGAAGGAAATTTATTGAAGGACATGACCAAATTGACACCCTCGACATCATTAAAAATAAACTAATAAATATAATCAAGATATGAAAATCCTACTAATTCATATCAAGTGGTAAATGATGTTATAACCAAGGAAATTAAATCAAGAATACAACTTGGGGTAAGGGAAGAATAGGAAGAAATAAAATATTTTACCGTGAGAACAATACTGCAGTCCATGTTGAAAAATATTAAGTAGATAATGTGCATAAGTAACTTAACTAGGAAAAAAGGGAAAGATGGACATAGAGTTAAGTATAAATATTAATCATAAAATAGTTAAAACTTCATTAAGAGAAGAGTGTGGTGAATTAAAATAAGATTAATAAATTAAAATTGGGGAAATTTAGAGAACCTCTATGTGGCAAGAGCCAACATAAGAATATCCATCTAAGAGGCAAATTGAGTTAAATTAGGAGGTAGTTAGGGGACCAAATCTGAGACTTATTAGTTAACTTTAGCAATAAACACAAATTAAGGAGTAGGAAAAGGGGAGATCAAGAGACAACTAGGAGAAGAAATAGGAAGCCTTGTTGGGGTGAGGAAAATACTATTTTAAATTAAAATTAAGTAAATGATTTTGGAGAGTCTTGGTGAGAGGGTGACACATGGGTAGGTGAATAATCAAATTTAGGGTTAATAAAAATAATTAATTATGCATGAAATGCCAAGTGTCACCTATGAAGCCTCCTATAAAAGAAGGTGCAAGCCATGGGAAAGGGACTTTTTTCTTACCCTATTATTATATGGAGGGGATTATGTCATTGTGAGTGGCTACGAGCTATAGTTGAGTTTGGTGAGGTAGAGGACATTACAGAGAGGACTCTTGAGCCAAAAAGGGCTCACCTCTATCAGCTAGTGAACTTGCTGCATTGTACAACCCTATTGTAGCTCGGGGGTCTGCGGGGAAGGAGAGTACCCAAGGAGTAGGTTGGGAGGTCACCGTTGGGTCATTACATTCGGTCCAAGCACGTCAACATTCAAATTTGGAGGAGGACGACAACAACAAAGTGCAAGTAGCGACAAAACAAGATTGAATCTCGTCTCCTGGTGAACGATACATATGTTAGTTATGATGTTATTTTATATGATTTCATTGTTGTTATAATTAATATCATGTAAATTAGATGGTATGTGAAATGTGGTAAAATTTATGGATGTTTGATGTAAGTTCCTAATATTTCTGAGTTTCCAATGTTGTATTCTTATGGTTTTATTCCTAGTTTATTGTATTATTCTTAAAAAGAAAAAAAGAAAAGAAATTAAATCATAGGGTTGGTCCTTACACCCATGAGCTGTCTCTATGGTGCTACTATCACTGCAATAGTGAGTATAAATCTCACTGATCTTTTTTCTACTATGTTACTTGGGCTCTTGTAAAAAATATAATGGTCTAATTGAGGAACCACATACTCAGCAATTGAATCTGATCTATTGATCAAGCCCTCCTTGGCTACGATCTAGATATCCTTATTGGTCCTTCCTCAGAATTTGCCTGGTCTAGCATAATGGAGTGTCATACTCCTCCTCCTATGGATATTTTCACTATAAGTGAAAATCCATCCTCTAGTCTGGAATACATATTCGGATTTTCTTGATCTTTGAATCCTTCTGCGACCATATTTGGAAAATATAGGAACTCAAATACAATGGAGAAATTAATAAACCAGGTTATAAAAAATCGTGTGATTTTTCTTCTAGGCCCTACACTGATTACTCATGCAAAAATATTTTGTGACAAACCCTTTGCGCTAGATCTGCTCTTCAGTGCACTGGTCTCTCTAACCTGCACCAACCTCAGTTTGATACCATGTGAAATGTCCACGGTTGCAACTACTGGGTATTATTCTCCTAATTATGCAATTTATTTGTCTTCTATAAGTTTATTTACAACAAATAACTAAAAATCCACTACGGAAATATTAAAAAATAAAACATCGAGGAAAATAAAATACTAGAGCTGAGAAAATAATGCACACACAAAATAATTTTGAAACTATTATTTTTGGACAAATCATCCCTGGAAAAACCCTGAAGGGAAAACTAGTGCAGTAGATAAGGGTTTTATTATTATTAATCTTCAGTAATTTGAGAATACAATGATCTTCTTGCCTAATGATGGAAAAGCTCCGACAAATAATAATCTCCATTGGCTAAATCATTTGGAGACGCAAATATCTCCTCTACAAATTGATCTAGCATCTCCCAACCACTCACACTTCTCCCTCGCACTCACATAGCCTGCTAGAAATGCACACTGCATCTCTGGGATAATTCACATAGCCTCTCAGAGCCCTTCCCTTCCAAGTCATTCTACCTCCCTTTACCTTTTAGACCTACTTGAAAAATTGGATGGAACAACATGGGAGGGGTGGGAGACTTAGGCCAGAAAGGTCGAAACACCTTCGCCCTTAAGATCACGATGTCGTGGAGGTAGGTCCCAAATTTGGGTCGCTCATGAGGATTTCCTGGGGGGTGTCCATCAAGGCGGATTCCTTTATCCCCAGTACCATTATCTCACTATAGTCGACAACATAAGAGATGATAGCGGTCTCTGTCATTGCACCTATTCTTTCCCCTTGTAGCCATTGGATGCTTGAAGGGCAAGTGGCGTGGCACCCTTGGAAATTGAAGAGAAGTTCTTGAAGGGCACGACTGAATTGGAACCCTTGGCATCACAAATAAACTGTTAGGCATGACACCCTTGGAAATTCAAAGGGAATTTCTTGAAGGGCATGACCAACTTGACACCCTCGACATAATTAAAAAGAAACTAACAAATATAATCAAGATATCGAAATCCTACTAATTCATATCAAGTGGTAAATTATGTTAGAACCAAGGCAATTAAATCTAGAATAAAACTTGGGGTAAGGGAAGAATAGGAAGAAATAAAATATTTTACCCTGAGAAGTCTACTTGTGTCCATGTTGAAAAATATTAAGTAGATAATGTGCATAAGTAACTTAATTAGGCAAAAAGGGAAAGAGGGACATAGAGTTAAGTATAAATATTACTCATAAAATAGTTATAAATTCATTAAGAGAAGAGGGTGGTGAATTAAAATAAGATGAATAAATTAAAATTGGAGAAATTTAGAGAACTTTCATGTGGCAAGAGCCAACATAAGAATATCAATCTAAGAGGAAAATTGAGTTAAATTAGGAGGTATTTAGGGGACCAAATCTGAGACTTCTCAGTTAAATTCAGTAATAAACACAAATTAAGGAGTAGGAAAAGAGGGGATCATGAGACAACTAGGAGAAGAAATAAGAAGCCTTGTTGGGTGAGGAAAATACTATTTTAAATTAAAATTAAGTAGATGATTTTGGAGAGTCTTGGTGAGAGGTGTTGAGCGTTGAAAAAAGTATGGATTCACCATGTATTTTCTCATTCTTTTACTTTAAACATAACTCTTTTTATTCTAGAAAGGTGATTTATTACAGTTATGGTAGAATTGCAAAGACTTATGTTTATTGTAAAAAGTAACTAAAAACTACCTTTTATTATCAAAAATAAGAATCAAGCGAGGTGAACAACTATACCAGAGGCGAGGCTAAAGCAGGAGTAACTGCTGTTCCTCCACTGATAGACCATATCCTATCAAAGAGAAGAAAATCAAAACGCATTGCTAAGAGAAGGCAGGGGACAACACGGCTTCAGCCGAAGAAGATCAAGTGATAGCTAAAGAAAGAAAGGAAGCGAATCCCTCATGATCCTTCGATCCTGAGGGATCGCTGTTCAAATCTTATCTTGTTCCTTGTCTTATCTGTCGAGATTGTTATATAAGGCAATGCCTTTAGAGATTGAAGGAGTCGAATCGTTGATTAAAACATTTCTCTTGTAATTCTGCACTTTATTGACTCTCGTGATCAGAGAGCGGTCGCTGTAAACACTCTTTATGTTTAATTAATACAAAGATGTGTTTTCATTCCATTTCTCAAGCTCTGAAGTAACCCAACAGTGTTTCACTGGTGCTAAGGGCCCGACCCTAGTGGAATTGATCTGTTGTTTGTATTTCTATCCTTTAATTACCATTGTCTGATAATTGTGTTCGGTTTTATTACGTTTACGAAGTTAATTAGTTGATGTTGAATTATTTATTGGTATTGCTGTGTTGCATTAATGAATTGCATTGCTGTTCCATTTCAAGAAGGATCTTAATTCTTGTATTATTCATCTTGTTATTGCTTGTAAAGCTTTGCTATTCAATATTTAACTCTATTTGCTGTTACATTGGATTGCTGTTCATTTCGATTTCTATTTGATAGTGTTTGCTGTCGACAGGGTTTGGTGTTCAACAGAGTTCATTTGTTGATTTCATTAAGTTAAGATTTGATTCATTAGTTAGCAGTTGCTGTTCAATTCCAGTGTGCTGTTCATTTCCAATTCATTAGTTTCTAGATTGCAGAAAGCTTGTTTTTAAAGAGTTCTTCCTAGTTTACTTTCAATAAATTTAGTTCAATTTCTATTTCTTTTTAATTGCTTTAAATCAAGACCTACGAACACAGAGAACAAATTGGTTACTGCTCGTTTCCGTATCGATTGCCTGCCTGCTTCTTATTTTAATCGTAGCCATTTTAGAGTAACGAGTTATTGCCATCGTATCTTTGAATACTATTGTATTTATAGAATGTTGTATATTTTAGAGTATTTGAATTCATGTTATTGTAATTAGATTTTTTCTAGCATTTGTTTACCTTTATTTAATACCGTACGCATCCGCGGATTGCCTAGCTCAAATTGTAGCTCAAATGTCATAGGCAATTTTAAAACTAAAATTGCTTTTGATTATTGATTAATGAGATGAAATGTATAAAGACACCTTTTATACCTCAACATTCTGTTGCCATTGCCGGGGAGAGTGTATGCCATTTAGAAGGAGTGATGCACATTTGACCTTTTTTTCTACTTGGGAAGAATTGGGTATTAAAGATGGAAGGTAAGAACCTGCGCACCGAGCAAGGAACATACTTGCTCACAGCCCGCTTCACAGCAGAATTGGGTAAATTTCTTTCTTTAGGTAGGAATGAAGGCTTGTTTTTTTGAATGAATAGAAAAGCTAAAAAAAAACAAAATTCCTCCTAAACTCGAAAAACCTAAGGGACCGATGACCCTTGGGCAAACAACTTTCATTGACGAAATCCTTAAGAAAACTGAATCTCAGCCATCAGTAGGACCTAGGAAACTTATTTCTAGACAACCTACTAGTTCCCTTCAGGCCACAGAGTCACCATCTGTAGCCTTTGCTGAGATACATACTGAAACATAGGGAATTGAGCAAGATTCCAAAGAAATTGAGAATTCTCTCATAATTTCTCCACAAGAAGGGAACTCTAGTAATCTCCGCGAAGGAGAAGGGGAAACAGGGGAAACAGAAGAACCAAAATCTCCTTTTGAAGTAATCCAAACAGTGAGCAGCCCAGATAAGGGAACTGCTGTTAACATCATTCAAAACAAATGACCTAAATCTCCTTAGATTGTGGGCCAGCAGGGAACACTTATTCCAGATCAAGGGAGTGCTGTCAAGGTCATTCCTATTCATTCTAGTCAGCCTAGTAATTCCCTTGAGATCCCAGAAGGATATTGGCACATATTTGATCAAATGGCCCAGAACTAGAACCAGAACCAACAAACACCTCAACAAACTTCCACACTACAATATCCCATTGTGGACACTGCAGTTAATGCATCCATGAAAGCCATTCCTCTTCAACATATTCCTACATTTCATGGCTTGACATCGAAATATCCAGATGTGCTTCTGTTTGAATTCGATGTACTATGCAGGGGGTATGACTATACCACCGATCCCCAAAAATCAAAATTTTTTCCTTCCACATTAAAAGGATCAGCTTTATGATGGTTTATGGGATTAGGTGGAGGTGTTATAAATGATTGGGATCAGATGAAAGCTGTGTTTCTAAAGAAATATCAGGACTATTGCAGGTCCTGGGAACTAAAAGATGAAATATTTCAGATGACAACAAAACCCAATGAAACTCTAGAAGAATATGTGGAACGATTTCAATACAACCTCCAGAGATCTCCTTATGCATCTTTACCCTTACTTGATAATGTGATGAAAACTACATTAATTAGGGGGATGAAGGATCAATGGGTTGAAACATTAAATATTATGGGAAAATGTGATATATATCAGGAAAGCTATGCTAACATTATTGATTTGTGTATCAGGAGTTCGAGAGGTAGCACAAGGCTAAAATCAGCAGAACGTGACATGATCACAAGGGATAATAAGACCTCCAGTGAAGGCGTAACTCGTGCAGAGATTGGAAATCTGCTGGAAGATTTAAAAACAAATATTCTAGGGACTCTAACAATGTAGTTCGACATTATGCAAGCCAAACAAAATCAAGCAGAAGCCGAAAAAAAACTTGGTGATATTTTGTCCTAAGTGTAGGAAGAAACATAACCACAAAGAGTGCTTGTTGGATATAATCAAATTTTGTGCCATCTACACAAAAGATCACCCCACAGAAGGATGTCCCTCACTTCCTGGGTTAAAATCAGTCTATAAATAGGTAGAAGAAGAATCAGAAGTGGTATGCTTACTTAATCAGTGCCAACAATGACAGCCACGACAATCAGGTATGCCAATTGATCTATTCTCTTCTTTTCAGCCTCCTCAATATAATGCTCAGCAATATAATGGAATGTGGCAAAATCAACCACCTTTCCCCAATTGGTCACAACAGTCATTTCCTACATCATCATGGCCAAATCAAACAAACCAAACTAATTGGCCAAATTTTCCTTTCTGCCCACCGTTTTGGCAAAACAATGCTTATCCAAAACAATGGTCCCCCTCCACTTCGCAGAGTCAAGCCTGTTAGTCAAACTGGAAAAGACCTACAAATCAGCCAGCTGGAAAAATTCCCCTCTCTCAACCTACACTGCCAGCCCCCTATACATTACCACAAAACCCCTAGACCAATTTAAGACCACAACTCCCAGCCCAACCCAACCCAAACCCAAACAATAGGCCAGTTCAGTCTATCCAAATAATGGAACCACCAGAATTAGAAACTAAACTGAGGGAGTGTAATGACCTTCAATTGAGATCTAGGTGCATAGTAGCAACAGAGGGAGATAAAAATGTTCACACTGAAGATCCGTTACCTGTAGAACAAACATTACAAAAAGAGAAGGTGGTTCAACAACAAACTCAACATCAAACTCCACAACAAGCAACCACCTATTCTCCATCATTCCCAGAACGATTAATCATACCTCGCCCAATAGAATATCCTGATTTTGATCTTCTGAAGGAATTAAAAAATTTGTGTATAAAAATCCCTCTCCTCCAAGCTATCCAAGACATTCCTATTTATGCAAAAACCATTAAGGAATTGTGTATAAAGAAACCAAAGAGGAGAACAACAACCAACCCAACTGTCCAATTAGTTGGTACTCTATCTGACTTGTTATCAGGAATGGAAACACCTGTAAAATATGAAGACCTAGGCAATCATAGTGACGGTGCAAATCAATGGGCAATCATTTCCAAATGCCTTAGTTGATTTGGGAGCTGCAATTAATATCCTAACAACCACCACTTGTCAAAAACTTGGCATTACATCATTAGATCCAACCAAAACCTTATTGGAATTGGTTGACTGA
Organism: Pinus albicaulis; assembly: GCA_034641835.2. Classification (NCBI taxonomy): domain Eukaryota; kingdom Viridiplantae; phylum Streptophyta; class Pinopsida; order Pinales; family Pinaceae; genus Pinus; species Pinus albicaulis. The sequence goes on from CM076569.1 coordinate 670,981,483, forward strand.
TCAGTTGTCAAACTAGAAGGTACACTACAAGATGTGATGGTATCCGTAGATTCTTGGGAGTACCTTGCTGTCTTCCTGGTTATCAACCCAAAGAACCGGCTAGATGGACACCTGATAATCCTAGGTAGACCTTGGTTGGCAACTGCTGATGCTTATATTGGCTGCCGACAAGGCAACATGACAATAACAAGGGGAAACTATGTCAAGAATTCAGCTTTATATCCCGCAGCCCAACCAAGCCTATCAATAATCAAAACAAGGAAGCAACCTGTATCATATCTTATGGAAAATATGAGATCACCACTAACCATAGAAGATGCCCTCGATTTTAAAGATCAAACAAAGGATGATATCATTAACAGTTTCATTAACAAACCACAAATCATATCCCATCTACAATGTCACATGATCAAGACAACATTTGATAATAAAGAAGAAGAAGATCCCCTGAAAGAAATTCCTAATCAAATAATACCCACTACTTCTGTGTACAATAGTAATATTGTGGAAATTGAACCAGGCAAAACTTTAAACATTAACAAAAATCTAACTGTTGAACAAGAAAAGAAGACGGTCCAACTACTACAAAAATATAAAGGAGCCTCTGCATGGGATTATCCAGATATGAAGAGAATTGACCCCCAGTTATGTACACACCACATCTATATCGAAAAAGATGCGAGACCCATTCGCCAACTTCAACGAAGACTAAAACCTCACCTTAAAGATATTGTGAAAGCTGAATTACAAAAGTTGTTGGATGTTAATTTCATTTACCCAATATCTGATAGAAAGTGGGTCTCCCCATTAGTAGTGGTACCAAAGAAGAACGGAAAGTGGAGAATATGAGTAGATTACCGAGAACTCAACAAAGCAACCTAGAAGGACCACTTTCCCCTTCCTTTCACTGACCAGGTATTAGATACATTGGCAGGAAAGAAATTATTTTCTTTCCTAGATGGCTTCAGTGGGTACAATCAAATCCAGATTGCCCGTGAGGACCAAGACAAAACCACTTTTACTTGTCCTTGGGGGACATTTGCCTATCCAGTCTTACCCTTTGGCCTATGCAATGCCCCTGCTACATTTCAGAGGGTCATTCTCAACATCTTTTCAGAATTAATAAATGAAGGGCTCGAAGTGTATATGGATGACTTCACACCTTACGGAGATGATTTTGAGCTAGCATTAGAAAACTTAGAAAAGGTGTTGCAAAGATGTATTGAACTAGGCTTTGTTTAAGCCATGAAAAGTGTCATATGATGATGACTGAAGGACTTATCTTAGGACATTATATTTCAGCGGCTGGAATTCAGGTGGATCCAACGAAAATTCAGATAATTTTGTTAATACCTACACCCACCACACAAACATAGGTACGTAGCTTTCTTGGATTTTCTGGTTATTATAGAAGATTTATAGAACATTATTCTCAAATAGCTGCACCTTTATATGCACTAACGGGCAATGTTGATTTCATTTGGACAGATAAATGTGACCAGGCTTTCGAGGATCTGAAAAAGCTTGTATCAACAGTCCTAGTGCTGAGGGGCCCAAATTTGGATTTACCATTCCAAATTTCATCTGATGCCTCAGACACAACCATTGGAGCAGTGCTTGGGTAGGAAGAGGATAAGAAACCATATGCAATCTATTATATTAGAAAAAATCTATCCCCTGCCGAATTAAATTATACTATGACTGAGAAGGAATTTTTAGCTATAGTTCATGCTGTAAATAAGTTTAGACATTATATAACTAGGTATCTTGTAGTTTTATATACGGATCACTCTGCCATTAAATTTTTAGCAAATATACCTGTTACAAATGGAAGAGTGACAAGATGGTTTATTTTATTGCAGGAATTCGATATCACAATTAAAGATCGACCTGGAAAAGAGAACCCTGTAGCTAATTTTTTGTCACGAATGCCAAATCCAATAGATGCAGCAGCAGTCGAAGATCAATTCCCATATGAGCATTTGTTCGTTGTTACTGTTAGAACCCCATGGTATGATGATATAGCAAATTATTTGGCAATAGGTAAATTACCTAAACATCTAACGCTTAATGAACGAAAGCAGAAAATACAGTGTAGTACTCGATTCTCTTGGATTGGGGGCTACCTGTTTCATACAGGGTCAGATATGCAAATCAAAAGATGCGTCTGAGAGGACGAAGTATTTGATATTCTAAAAGAATACCATGACGGGCCATGTGGTGGACATTTTGCAGATCGTAGAACTACCCACAAGGTTTTACAGACAGGCTACTATTGGCCTACCATTTTTAAAGATGCTAAAAAATTTGTGCAGGCCTGTGATAGCTGCCAAAGGGCGGGTCGCCCTAGACAGTCCGACGAAATTCCTTTGAACCATTTGAACGTTGGGCACTCGACTTTGTTGGTCCCATTAACCCCCCATCGAACCAAAGAACATACATCCTAGTTGCAGCCGAGTATGTCACTAAATGGGTTGAAGCAGAGGCACTTTCAAAAGCTACAGAGGACTTTGTAATACAATTCATTTTCCAAATCTTTGTGCGATACGGCCTCCCAAGGGACATAATCACAGATGGAGGACTGCAGTTTGTAGGTAATAAACTCGCTGAAACATCACAGAATTACCACATTCAGCACAAAATTACAACCCCATACCACCCACAGGCAAACAGCCAAGTAGAGAGCACGAATAAAGTGATCGAATCTATATTGACAAAAACAGTTGCCTCACACAGACAAGACTAGGCTTATAGATTACCCGAAGCCTTGTGGGCATATCGAACAACATGGAGAGGTACCACGGGGTATTCACCATATCAGTTGGTATTTGGAAAAGAGCCCATATTTCCGATAGAGTTTGAAATTCAAACATTAAGAACAACCCAGGAGGTGGGTTTAGACTTAAATGAAGCCTAGGTCAGAAAATTACAACAAATCAATGAGTTGGATGAAATGAGGCTCTCTGCTCTTCAGCACACTGCATTAATTCAACAATAGAGAGCAAAATGGCATGACGCCCTCATCAAAGAGAAGATCTTCCACAAAGGAGATTGGGCACTCCTATATGATTCCAGGTTTCAGGATTTCCCAGTGAAACTCTAGACATGATGGCTTGTACTTTACGAGATACAAAAGGTGCATGATAATGGCACCATCACATTAACCACCATTGATGGATCTAGGCATTCCTTCAAAGTAAATATTCATTGAGTGCGACTTTACCATAAACCGCTTAATCGGGAATCCTTTTACCAACAATTACGGGAGGATTCCACCATGTAGATTCTTGCTGAGGGAGAAAACTCCTCCTCAGCACCCATTCTCTGAATCATTTCTTTATTTTGAAATTTGTACATAATGTTTATTTTCTTTATTTTTCTTGTTTTTTGTGTGCAGAATTTATTTCTTAAGTTGTTCCTTTCTAAGGAACAACATTGGTTTCTCTCAAGAAACAGTGTGTTTGAGTGTTTCTTTTTGCTATTCCTTTTGAAAGGAACAATAGTTTCTTACTGCGTTTTTGTTGTTCCTTTCAAAAGGAACAGGAGTTTGATTGCGAGTGTTTTTGCTATTCCTTTCCAAAGGAACAACAGTTTTTGTTGTTCCTTTCCAAAGGAACAACAATTTTTGGCCGCACGTTGTTGCTGCTCCCTTCCAAAGGAACAACAGTTTTTTGCTGTTCCTTTCCAAAGGAACAACAATTTTTCCGCCTGTTTTTTTGCTGTTCCTTTCCAAAGGAACAACATTTTTGTAGATTGTTTTTGCTATTTATTTCTAAAGGAAAAACACTTTTTGAGTATATTTCTTTTATTGATTTTGAACAACATTTTGAGGATTCTTATGAATTCTTCATGAGTCTATTGATGGAAAACACACAATTTATGTAAAGATACACAAATTAGAAATTACTAAAATCAGCAAATCAAGCGAAATTGTTATTTTTAAGAAACAGTTTTGCAATGATAAAGAAAAGGAAAGGACAAAACCATTTATATTTCTTTGTTGTCCTTATTCTCATGTAAATTAATATGATCGGGTATTTTTATCATGCTGGTTCTTCCCTAAACTATCTCTCTTTGATCTTTATTTATTAATAAGAATAAAGGCATATCTTTTTCCATTGAGATGTCCAGACTTCTTCCACTATCTCTACTCTTAAGGAGTGTTGAGCCATCCTCTATATATAAGTAGGGAAGTGCTATAGATGAAAAAAAAGGATAAAAGAAAAACAATTATGTAATTATTAACAATTCTATGATATGGCAAATGGAGGATAGGGGGTCTCATCAAGAGCCAACCTACCATGATCATAAGGAAGCAGTGAAGTGGCATTCCCATTATGGCCACCACACCAGGGATATGGTCCAATGGGCAACTCAGAAAAAAAAATAAAAAGTCCATGGAACAAGAGGTCTCATCACGAGCCGATTTGTCCACCTTTCACTTCTTCCTGGTGAATGGCATTATGGTTCATCTGGTTCCCAAGCCAGCACGGTGGCCTCCATCATGACATTACAGAGCACTTCCTAGGCATAAATAAAGGATAATGGTTCCAAGGGTGAAAAAGAAACTTTGTCAAGGTTATAGACACCTGTGGGCAACAGAGCTCTGCTGATGGTATTGGAGTCACACTTTTCAAATCAATAGTAAGAATGAACATTTTTCTTATATCTTTACATAAGATCAAATGAGAGGATACCTTTAAACCCTCCGTTTTGAACCTATTATACATGAAAATTATTCATAACCCGATCATAATAGTTTATGAGAGCAATGACCGCATAAGTACTTGTTTTTACATCAGTTGTCCCTTCCATTATCTTCGAATCATTGTATGAACATTTCCATATCTATTCGCAATTTAATGTTATGCATTGATTTCAGTAATATAATCATTTGTGATCATAAGTGTGTATGTTGTTCAAATGTTGTACGACTGCTGCGCAGTTCTTTACTCTCTTATTTGACAGTTGAGGATGACCTATCACCCTTCAGGGGGGCGCGGATGCCTTTTAATGTCTACATGCGGGTTAAATGCCTATATTCTTAGTAATAGTGAAGGCTTAACGGTATTATTTCGATATTCACTAAATATTGTTCTGTGTTGTTCCATTGCATTTCTGTGCATTTGTAAGGAATTAACAGTGTGCAAGTAAAATGGGAGGACGACCAATTCATAGTGAGCTGCAGGTGCGGGTTGTTTCAAGCGTTGCATGAGAAATTATGGAAAAATTGGGATGGATTACATACCTCACAAGGCTACAACAACCTCATGAAACAGTAGCTATCGAGTTTTTACAGAATTTGCAGGAAGGTTACTCCATGGTTAGAGGCAGACAGATAGCAGTAACATATGAAATAATTGCAGAGGTGTCTGGTCTACCAGCGGAAGGAGCCATATGGACCCATAAGAAGGTGAAACTCCAAGATGCCATGAACCTTTTCCGAGATGAAGGGCAGAACCTGGTTGTCAAAGGGAAAGGAGTTCAGCCAGCGTCGTTGGAAAAGCCATGAATAGAATTGGCAAAATTAATCTAGGCCTACATAACATGCGATGGGAGGAAAGATGTGGTAAGACCTCGCCACCTTAAGCTATTAGCAGTGTTAAAACAGAAATGTACCATAAACCTACCTGCATTTTAAAATTCTTTACTGCATGATGTTGCCCGTAGTATAATAAAAGCTCGTCACACAGACATGGTGGTAAGCCACCATTGCTTAATTAGATTGATAGTAAGTTACATTCTTGCCCAACAACAGACCAGTTGGGAAGAACTGATATTTTCGATTGATGGAGGATTAGCTCTACCTACCCCAAAACACAAGAGAATGGCTAGCACAACAGCGGAGCCATCAAAACGTAGACAATCCTCCCGGTCAAAAATAAGTAGGGGGATGATAGAAGGCCTTCAGGGTAGCAGTAGCCAACCCTTGGAATTACCCAGCTCGAAGGATGAACAACCCCCACAACTGGAAGGAGGGAGTCACTGTACTGATGAGGATGAAGAAGAAATGAGCTACCACACCAGTGGTGAGGAACAAAGCAGCGCAGGAAAAGGAAATGATGAAGAAGAGGGAATTGAGGAAGAAGAAGGAAGTCCTCATACTAGTGTAGAGGAAGAGATTCGCTACTCTGATGAGGAAGAAGGTAGTTACCATACCTGTGAAGAAGAAAAAGATAATCGGAGTAGTGAGAATGAAAGAGAGGGAGCAGAGCCTCCCGAAACCACCACTACAAGTTCACCACAAAGCCCTTTGCAAGAGGACCAATTGGCCCAAATTTTGGCCAACATGAGTGAATATGTGTAGCCTCACAGCCCACTAAACCTTAATATTGATATCACCCAATTGCAGGAGCAAGCTGTTACCAATAAAGAGACGGCTGAGGGAATTCCAAATGAAATAGAAGGAGGAAACCCTAATGGAATAGCAGAATCAACTAGGGTTACTTCCCCTGAGAAGTGTGGAAAGGAAGAGGTGAACACTGAAGCAGTGTTCCAAACTGAAAATTATTAGGGAACAACAGAGCCAATTGGGGTTATTACCCCTGAAGAATGCAGCTGGGAGCATATGAACACTGAAGAAGTGTTCCAAGAAGAAAATAGAGAAGCAAGCCCAACCGAAGGCACGACTGCTGAGAAGAAAACCCCAGCTGAGAAATTGGGTTTAGAAAAAGGAACAACCGTTCCTCCCAGGAAGAGAAAGAAAGTAACTGAACTTGAAAAACTTCAAAGGGAACGACAGAAGCTTTAGAGGCTAGTGGAAAAACTTAGGTAGACTATTAGGGTTCTTAAAATGAAGCAAATTCCCAAACGAACCCCAAAGAAGAGAAGCATAGTCACCAAACGAGCCTCGAAAAATAGGAAAGTGGCCACTAAAACAAAGCCCCAAGTTGTAGAGATTATGGAAACCCAGGTTGAGCCTAATCATGAAGATATGGAACAGCAGGCACCTGTTCCAGATGCAGTTGTTCCAGATGTAGCAACCTCAAGTGAAAATGCACAAGCCTGTAGTCAAAACACTTTTAGTGATCCTACTATAGCCAAACTCCAAGAGGAGTTGGCACAGGCTCGACAGGAAAGGGAAAAACTTGAAGAGAATACTGTCCCTAGAAGAAAATACCAGGAGTTGCAGTAGCATATGAAGAGCATCCATGCAGTAGAGACTGAAGCCTATGAGAAGTATCGGAAGGCAGAGGAGAAGGCTGAAAAGGTAATGAATAAATTAAAAATAGCCCGGAATCGAATGGATACTCTCTACTCATTATACATAGATGTTTTAGCTTGTAGATGCCCTGCCAAGAATTATGCTTTATTCTTATTAGAGAGATATTTACAGTTAAAAATTAAAGAAGTTAGGGCAAGAAATTCTATAGAGTTAAACACTGTAGAGGATTTTATAAAATGTTGTAAACTCTATGGGGTTAAGGTACATCGTCTCCTTTGTGAGTTTTATTTGCATAATCTTATATTGGAGAATGAAATTGAGATAAATCTCAGCCCTTTTGTGGGTGACATCCAATTCCAAGAATTTATTTCATTTGCTGTTAATCAGTTAAAATGGGTCAAAGCCTATAATGTTTTCCAAGGGCAAGAAAATGAGTTAGACTTGTGGGTTAGGAGTGAACCAAAACACCCATTGCAATTATGGGCTAGGCAGAAGAGTCTCATGACAAGAGAGGGTGTTATCCAAGCATTGGGTCCTGTCCATAAAGAAATTATCTTGAATGGGGTAGAATATTTTCTATCTATTAGAGACCAGGCCCATATAGCAGCTAAAGTCTGATGGGGGATTTCCAATCAGAATGTTCAAAATAGAGAGCCATTTAACTATAAAATTTTTGGGTTAGTTGCTGGCCGCTTGGTTCTCTATAGCAACCTCATCTTGAGGGAAGGCCCATTCTAGCTAGGGTGTAGGTTTCGAAGCCCCATTGCATGGTTCCCTGCAGCGGATTATAAATCCATTTATGAAATACCTGAAGGACAGACAGGGCATGTCTTCGAAGCTTTAGCTGCAATTCATGGTTTTAGGCCTCTTGATGAAAAACCCTATCCAACTTATTCTTTAATTGCTTTGCATGTAAACTATGGTTTTCATGAGGACATGAAAAAGGGTAAATAGGGGGGTATGTTGAGCGTTGAAAAAGGTATGGATTCACCATGTATTTTCTCATTCTTTTACTTTAAACATAACTCTTTTTACTCTAGAAAGGTGATTTATTACAAAATTATGGTAGAATTGCAAAGACTTATGTTTATTGTAAAAAGTAACTAAAAACTACCTTTTATTGTCAAAAACAAGAATCAAGCGAGGTGAACAACTATACCAGAGGTGAGGCTAAAGCAGGAGTAACTTTTGTTCCTCCAGTGATAGACCATATCCTGTCAAAGAGAAGAAAATCAGAACGCATTGCTAAGAGAAGGCAGGGGACAGCACAGCTTCAGCCGAAGAAGATCAAGTGATAGCTAAAGAAAGAAAGGAAGTGAATCCCTCAGGATCCTTCGATCATGAGGGATTGTTGTTCAAATCTTATCTTGTTCCTTGTCTTATCCATCGAGATTGTTATATAAGGCAATGCCTTTAGAGATTGAAGGAGTTGAATCATTGATTAAAACATTTCTCTTGTAATTTTTCACTTTATTGACTCTCGTGATCAGAGAGCGGTCGCTATAAACACTCTTTATGTTTAATTAATACAAAGACGTGTTTTCGTTCCATTTCTCAAGCTCTGAAGTAACCCAGCAGTGTTTCACTGGTGCTAAGGGCTCGGCCCTAGTGGAATCGATTTTCTGTTTGTATTTCTATACTTTAATTACCGTTGTGTGATAATTGTGTTCAATTTTATTATGTTTACGAAGTTAATTAGTTGTTGTTGAATTATTTATTGGTATTGCTATGTTGCATTAATGAATTTCATTGTTGTTCCATTTCAAGAAGGATCTTAATTCCTGTATTATTCATCTTGTTATTGCTTATAAAGATTTGTTGTTCAATATTTAACTCTATTTGTTGTTACATTGGATTGCTATTCATTTCGATTGCTATTTGATAACGTTTGTTGTCGACAGGGTTTGGTGTTCAACAGAGTTCGTTAGTTGATTTCATTAAGTTAAGATTTGATTCATTAGTTAGCAGTTGCTGTTCAATTCCAGTGTGATGTTCATTTCCAATTCATTAGTTTCCAGATTGCAGAAAGCTTGTTTTTAAAGATTTCTTCCTAGTTTACTTTCAATAGCTTTAGTTCAATTTCTATTTCTTTTTAATTGCTTTAAATCAAGACTGTCAACTGTAGAGAGCATTGGTTATTGCTTCCTCATTCCCAGATTGATTGCCTTGTTTCAGTTTGATTTTAATTGCATCAATTTCTAGAGGAATGAGTTATTGCTAATGTATCCTCGATTGATGTTTGCTGAGTGAACAAGTAGATTTTAGAGTATTTGAATTCATGTTATTGTAATTAGATTTCTTTTCTAGCATCTGTTTACCCTTGTATTTAGAATACTATACTGCATCTCACACAACATTGCTCTTAGCTCAAATTGCAGCCTCAAACAGAGTACACTCTTGAAACAAAAAGTCGTTCCCAGATTGATGATTAATGTAGGATAAATAGGTGTTAAAAAGATACCTTTTATACCTCAACAAGAGGGTGACACATGAGTGGGTGAATAATCAAATTTTTGGTTAATAAAAATAATTAATTATGCATGAAATTCCAAGTGTCACCTATGAAGCCTCCTATAAAAGAAGGGGCAAGCCATGGGAAAGGGACTCTTTGCTTACCCTATTGTTGGATGGAGGGGATTATGTCATTGTGAGTGGCTACGAGCTATAGTTGAGTTTGGTGAGGTAGATGACATTAGAGAGGGGACTCATGAGCCAAGGAGGGCTCACCTCTATCAACTAGTGAACTTGCTTCATTGTACAACCTTATTGCAGCTCGGGGGTCTACGGGGTAGTAAAGTACCCAAGGAGTAGGTTGGGAGGTCAACCGGTGGATCACTACATTTGGTCCACGCACATCGACATTCACATTTGGAGGAGGACGACATCAACAGAGTGCAAGTAGTGACACGACATGATTGAATCTTGTCTCCCGGTGAATGGTACATATGTTAGTTATGATGTTCTTTTATATGATTTCGTTGTGCCTATAATTAATAGCATGTAAATTAGATGATATGTGAAATGCGGTAAAATTTATGGATGTTTGATGTAAGTGCCTAATATTTATAAGTTTCCAATGTTGTATGCTTATGGTTTTATTCCTAGTTTACTGTATTATTCTTTAAAAAAAAAATTAAAGCATAGGGTTGGTCCTTACACCCCTGAGCTGTCTCTACGCTACTAATATCACTGCAATAGTGAGTATCAATCTCACTGATCTTGTTTCTACTATGTTACTTGGGCTCCCGTAACAAAGCTAATGGTCTAATTGAGGAACCACATGCTCAAAAACTGAATCTGACCTATTGATCAAGCCCTCCTTGGCTATGATCTAGATTTCCTTGCCAGTCCTTCCTCAGACTTTGCCCGATCTAGCATACTGGAGTGTCATACTCCTCCTCCTAAGGATATTTTCACTATAAGTGTAAATTCATCCTCTAGTCTAGAAGACAAATCCTGATTTTCTTGTTCTTTGAATCCTTCGGCAACCATATCTGTTAAATATAAGAACTCAAATACATTGGAGAAATTAATAAACCAGGTTATAAAAACTCGTGTGCTTTTTCTTCTAGGCCCTACGTTGATTACTCCTACAAAACTCTTTTATGAAAAACCCTTTGCTCTAGATCTACTCTTCAGTGCACTGATCTCTCTGAACTGCACCAACCTCACTTTGATACCATGTGAAATGTCCACGGTTGCAGCTACTGGGTATTATTCTCCTAACTTATGCAATTTATTTGTCTTATATAAATCTATTTACAACAAATAACAAACAATCCACTACTGCAATCTTCAAAGATAAAACATCATGGAAAATAAAATACTAGAGCTGAGAAAATAATGCACACACACACAATAATTTTGAAACTGTTATTTTTGGACAAATTGTCCCTGGAAAAACCCCAAAGGGAAAACTAGTGCAGTAGATGAAGGTTTTATTATTATTAATCTTCAGTAATTTGAGAATACAATGATTTGCTTGCCTGATGGTGGAAAATCTCCAACAATTAACAATCTCCTTTGGCTAAATGATTTGGAGACACAAACATCTCCTCCGCAAGTCGATCTAGCCTCTCCCAGCCACTCGCACTTCTCCCTCGCACTCGCATAGCCTGCTAGAAATGCACACTAAATCTCTAGGATAATTCGTACAGCCTTTGGGAGCCCTTCCCTGCCAAGTCATTCTACCTCCCTATGCCTTTTAGATATACTTGCACCTCCTCTGATAATTCTTCCAACATTGACTAGAAGTAGAAATAATGCTCTTGCAACATGCACTGGATAGTTGACTACTCGCATTAGCTAATCAAACTCCTCTTCCTATCACTGAGACACTGGAAAATCCAAGGAAATATTCTTAAGAATGCTTCTCCCAAATATCTTTTGAAACCCTTCTACCGTTGTCTCCCTCTGCTTCAATTTCGCCCTTGCTGAATCACTGCAACTCAATAAGTCAATTTGCTTGATTCTCTTATATATTGTGTATATCTCTCTCCAACCCCATTGAATTTCTCTTATAATCTTCTATTGGGAATCCAATGACCATGATCACATCTCAATCGATGGCTAAGATCATCGTGACTCCATCAAGTGACTTATCCAGAAGTCTCTAGAGCAAAACTGATTTCCCTCAATTAATTTAATTTAATTAACCAATATTACTAAGTTATACTTAGGAAATATTTAATTATTGTGTAATTAATCTAATTGAGGTATTTCTAATGATTTTATTGCAAAACCTTATATGGGTTTTGGAGATCTTGTGTTTGTTAGCCTCTTATACACCATAGAGACTAGAACACATGTCCGCTATTGCCAAAAACTAATAGAGTATTCTTTCTATTTTCATGGCACAAGGGAAACACTTTTATCTTGAGTTATTTCATACTTGTGCTATTTTACTCCAAGTTAATCACTCTACATGTGAATATTTTAGATAGATTTAGACTCAAATTCAGATGCATTAGGTGCATTTTTTTTGTTAAATTTAGTTGGTTTTCCCTAATTGATTGTGCATGAAGCCCTAAAGAGGAATTTTTCATTATTAAAAGATACCTTTTGATTTTTTATTATTTCTACTCTTAATCTTCCTCTAAGTTCATTGTTCTTGTGTATAAGGATTGTAATCAAGAGAGTTCACCATTGATACTATTGTTCACTATTTTTTGTCTTGCTGCTTTCTATATCTTCTTCTCTTGCATGCTAAGATTAAATGTTGCTTTAGTGTGTCACTATAGATCAAGAAGTCTTGAGAAATGACTTTATCTATGTCTTGTTCTATTCCTAGGGATAGACTAGTATTGCTTTGTATTGAAATTATGCATCAAAATTTCTAACTAATGAAAATCTAGTTCATTTGCCACATCAACTTGTGTTATTGTGAGAATTCATTCAAAGCATAATCCTCTCTTTACTTCTTGATTCAATTGTAATATTATTTACTTGGCAAGTTTTGATTTATGAATGCCTTGCTAATTTTCTCCTTTCCCATTCTCTTTCATCACCCTTTGGAGTTGGAATTGGTCAAAAAACATGGTCTCAAGCTTATTTTACAAAATTAAAGTGTAAATATTGAAGACTTGATTATTGATTTCAAGAATTAGAGTGTTGATTTACAATTAAGCATATAGATTGAAGACATTCATTGATTTCAAGAATAAAAGAAATGAAACACAAGCTTTAATTGCATATCTACAACTCTTTTCATTGATTCGAAGGAATTCATTGCAAATTTGTAAAATTCATCTAGTGATACAACTCTAGGGACACCCATCTAGAGTTAACAACCATGAGCATTGAAATTAGAGGTGAGTCAGTGATAGAGCAACACCTACCTAGATGTTCTTATCCCACTCTGGGAACTTTTTCCAAGGGTGCATTTTGAGGTGATAATGATAACAAAATAACCCACATTTGTGTTCCTTGAATCTCTTACAATTTTATTTTAATTTACATTTTTTTCCAACTTTCTTTTTGTAATAGTTAAGGTGCATTTATATCCACTTCATTAAATCCCATCCCAAAATTAAACAAGTTGAAACATTTATAATTTTCCACAAATAGAATTATATATATATATATGGGATTTGACTATGCCTATAAGGAAACCATTACATGCAAAATTGGGGCTTAATTAAGCCATATAATAACAACCTTAAACATGTATTTACTGTCATGAATTCCTTAGTATGATTTTTGGTTCCATTACCATGATAGTGGGAAAACTAATATACAAATTGTAGACATATGCATGCATATGGAAAAATTTAATAATGCTAGAAATTTTTTCGATCTCTTTAAGTTCTTGCTAGTGGTTTCGTCTTCAACAAGATGGGGAAGAGTCCTTCCAAAATGTCACATGTCTTATAGACAACTTGTAATTCCTATATATTCTACAATATTTATTTGACTTGGTTCCATTAGGCTATAATTGCGTCCTTTTTTTGCAAGATTATTCATTATGGACATGTGATGCGATCCCCTTCATTATCATTTTGAACACGAAGTTAGTTAATACATTTTGTAAATTCATCTATAATCTCATTCAATATTCTATTTTTTCCTTGTAAATGTTCCCTTATCTTCCTTTGAAAAAATTTGAGCTTTCTCTCCCACAACTTTAAGTTCCATATAAACAATCTTGACACCCTTATAACTATCAGTCGACATCTACAAGCCATGAATTAGATAGCTAGGAAGTTGATGGGTAGAAAGGAGTTTGAAACACTATTCACCGAGGTGGTAAAAAATATAAACAACTTCGAGGCTCAATCATGATTCTCTCTATTCCATCATAAAATTTTACATAGGTTATTCAGATGGACAATAGTGCCTGTTGTGGTGGATTAGTCGCACGGGTGTACGAAATCGCACCAGCTTAAAGAGTGTGGTCTACTCTTTAAACTATTGGTAACAGGCAGAAAGTGGGGGAGCTCAAAAGCATAATATTTAATGAAAAAACAGTATGCTAAAGTATGCTCTGGTTAAACTAAAACTAAAACACAAATATACATAAGCTATAAAGAGAGTCAAAACGATAATAATGCAAACGATGGCTCGATGGCCTCTTCTTATTAAACGTTTGAAATGGAGAAGAAATTTTACCCACTTGTCAAAGGGCCCCTAGGCAATGGCTCTAGGTCTCGATGCAAGGATGTTTCCTTCCAAGATCCGCCTCTGATGCAGTCTCCCTCTCTCTCTCTGTTGTGGTGGACTAAGATGTTGGGTGGCCAACGATCAAGTCCTCTTTAGCTCCAGCTCCGAGTCACACACTGCTGGTGTTGCTTGGGCAACTTTGGCCAGCATAACAATGTGATCACCATTTCTTCATCTCTTGGTGGCTTTATATAGGTGAGTTTCAAATCCTCCTTCCCTCCCTTGGTGCATGATGGATAATGACCCAAGGGAGAGGTATGATTCCATTGTGTGATCAAATATTATTTTGTGTGATCACATAGTGTCTAATGAGGCGTTGGTGGCTGTCTTTAGGCAACTTTCACACAAGTAATTGTCCTTTGCTTGGTGTGGTCCCAGAGGTGACTTTTTTCCATTTGCAGGAATGTGTGCTTATTAGGAAAAAAGGTGTGCAAAAGGTGCTCTTCTCGAAGGATAAAGCACACAATTCAACATTTATGACTAGTTCAACTCTGATTTTCTCAAAACCTTAGAGATTTTAAATACTTCTTGATTCCATAATGTGTTCCTGCCCTGTAAATCCTTAGGCTTGACATTAATTGATGTTTTCTTCTGCTGTATGATTTTCCAGTGTTAACAGTTGCCCCCTAATGTGTGAGGTCTAGGAAGAACTGTATAACCGAAATACATTATAGTTTCTTTTTTGTATCGTACACACAGAGAGAGAGAGAGAGAGAGAGAGAGGCCTTCGTGGATTTTGGAATTGACAACACC
Organism: Pinus albicaulis; assembly: GCA_034641835.2. Lineage (NCBI taxonomy): Eukaryota > Viridiplantae > Streptophyta > Pinopsida > Pinales > Pinaceae > Pinus > Pinus albicaulis. Next base: position 670,996,559 of record CM076569.1, read on the forward strand.
TTGCACCATTCTCGAGATAACCATGGCCTAAGGGATCCCCTGCAAGCAAACAAATTATACAACATATTTACAAAATTTCAACGAGGCGAGCATGTCCCATGCTCGTGATGCTATGGCTAGTTAAAAAAAATTGACAAATACATGTGCTTTCTATGCCACTACTGTGGTAGTGATGCTAGTGGTTGTTGACGACGACTGCTGACGCCCTCAAGGGCGTTTTTTCTTTAACAATAGGTGGAAAAAACAAATTATACAACATATTTACAAAATTTCAACGAGGCGAGCATGTCCCATGCTCGTGATGCTATGGCTAGTTAAAAAAAATTGACAAATACATGTGCTTTCTATGCCACTACTGTGGTAGTGATGCTAGTGGTTGTTGACGACGACTGCTGACGCCCTCAAGGGCGTTTTTTCTTTAACAATAGGTGGAAATTACCCATATATGTAATCTTGGTATAGCATATCACTGCGCAATGTATGCATATGTACTGGTTGGGACCTTCCCATGTAAGCATTATTGTCAGAGACGCTTATGGAGGCATGGGTCTTCGACAGATCTGATCAAAGTGCAATGGTTGTAAGGTACAATACCATCGTGACATGAAAGCTTTTGCTGTAGTCGAATGTCAGGAGGATCGATGACATCTGTGGACAATGATGTGTCCCATAGTGCCACCCGAGGATACCCCTTTACATGGGGAGGGGTGATCCAAGGTACTGCTTCCTTTTTGGAAAAGAGTTGTCGAGGTCGACAAAAAGGAATCCTTAACCGAACCAAGGGTCGCTGACCTGAGGGGTAGGGGACCTAGATGTGATGGGTTTAACATATGCATGTTGGTGAGAGGTGACTGAAAACGGATGATGGGGATTCAGTGGCCCGAGGTCGAAGTATACTTTAGCAGCTTGGCGGCAGTCATAGTTATTTCTGAAGGGAAAATCCTTGGAGTCGGTAGGACTTCCAGGGAGGGTGTGGACCGGCTATGAATGTTGTGATGGTGCATGCATGGGGGGGGAAATACTCCGACCGAGGGGAATGAGGGACTGCTGCCATGGGGGAAAAGGTGAAATATGAGGGCGAAGTGGCGAAGGGCATCGTTTGAGTCTTTGTACACTTACCAAAAGAATAAAATAATTGGGTTTGATTTGTACAAAACACAGATACGGGTACCCCAAAAAATGACAAGGGGGTCGCTCACTATAGGTGTGAGGATGATGTTTTTGCTGGGGGTAGGGGTCCCATTGGTTGGTCTCATGTGCGAGGTTGATGAAGCAAAAAATGTCGCAGATGGGATTATGCTGATGGAGGTATGGTGGGCCAAATGCGATGCGCGGAGGTGCGCTTTCAATCTGCTTCTATAACCTGGTTTTCCGGGAAGGAGGTTTTGAGTTTGAGTGGAAAACTTGACCTTATGCATGATAGATGGATGGGCATGAGGTGCTTCCCAGACTGAAATGGTATGGTCATGGCGTCACTTGTGTTGTGATATATGGTCTACTTTGGGTGACGAGCGCCATGGAGGGGAGGCTCTACCGACCAACACGAACGTTTATCATATGCAGGGTGAGGTGGTGATAAACGCGGTCGGGTATGAGGACCCTATGGTTTATTTCTGATGGAGAAATGATGTCAGGATATGCAAAGTTTTGTGGGACTCTATCATGTTGGGGGTAGGATGATACCTATTCCGAAACTTTTAGTATACGGTGTTGTGAACAGTTTGCAGGTTCTTCCTGTAAAAAACAACTACCTCAAGTGAAAGCATCTTCTTTTCATCAAATATTATTTAAAAACATGAACTTTAGAAAGGAAGATGGGAGGGCATACCTGTCGGCGCTGAAAATTTATTTTTTCTGGAAGGCGAATGTGTGGCATCGCTTTCGTTTGTCATGGCATACTGATGATGGTGCAACTTACGATTTGCGGAATGGACCTTCTGATCTCCTGTTATGGACTTCTGAAGTTCTGGGAAAAGGTGATAAATATGGGGTTATGGCCCTAATCCTATTCATTTGTACTTGCTGAGTTTTGGGAAATCAAAGGTGATTGTAGAGAATTTCTTGCCGTTGCGGTCATCCTGTGTACCAGGGATTAGCGATATTATGCCGAGGTAACTTTCATGACGTCCTACATTTCAATTTTTCAGTTTGATAGTGTCGGGGGCCATACAAATTGGGTTTGTATGGCCTCACAGGGACTTTTTTCCTAGATTGCGTGGGCGATTTGGGCAAAGCGGTGCCCTCCTTTTGCGCATTTCTGAGGGATAGGTGCGCAAGGGCGCGCTTTCCCTCTTTTTTGTGCGCAAGGGCACGCCTATGAAGAAAACAGGCGCGCAAAGGGCAGGGTGACAGAAAAACTTTGGGTTTTTGTCTATTTTGATGTTTCTCTCTATACTGATGGGTGCCTATGTTGCTTGAAAAATTGGTGTGGTGAGAGCGAGATTGGCCCGAGATCCGGACTGCTCTAGATACTGATGCTGGGGCACGTTGTCAGTTGGCCGCATGGGGCCTTCTGAATTTTGCTGAGAATGAGTTCCTTCAGTCTCAGAACTGACTGTTACATTATATTATACAACATTGGCACAGGAGGTGCGATATGTTCGTTCTGAGGGGGACGAACTTGATTATCCGTCCAGAGACGGATATATACTTCATGACCGGGTTACTGCCGCAAGGTGAGGCTCTGAGGTATCCACTCCCTGCTAAAGAGAGTGAACCTAGACAGATTCCGGCGACGGCATTGCGGTGGTGCGCCTTTGACTAAGGGGTGCATCAATATTGCATCAGTGACAGATGTGGCAGAGCGGTGTGATCTAGCTATTATTGTGCGATTGGCGGGGTCGTTTGCTCCACATCGAGCATTGGGCCCGTAGGTGGGAGTTTTACACCGCTTGAGGGGCGGGCATTTTTTCGATTTCTCCTACTTTTGTTTTGATGGTATGGTGTCGCAACTGAACAGGGTCCAACGTGGATCCAAATGATTTTCGTACACTAGCATCCTGTGCAGCATTATGTATGAGAGGGTGGTGTTGCTGAGGCCCGTTGTGGCGGTGCCTATTGGGGGGGCTACGGGAGCCACGCATGAGGAGGTGGGCTCCGGTGATGCCACGCGGTAGTGGTGGCATGGTGGGTCGTTATTGGAACGACATGACAGAGGCTTGGTTTGAGGCCAACCCACAGATGTTCTTGCCATACCCGTATGCGGGGATGGACTTTCAGGGTGATCCAGATATCGGTCTCCCTTTTGGTTATGTTTGGGGTCTTGTAGGTATATGCTATATTTTTTTGCATTTGTTCGAGTTTTTATGTACTTGTGTGTTTTGTTATTGAAATTGACATTCTTTTGGTTACTCCTGCAGATGTTGGCGAGGTAGGTCGCCCAGTCGCCCGACTGGTGGGTCATGATCCTCCGCTACGACCTCGTGGTGGCTAGGGGGGGAGGTGGCATAGGCGGATCGGGTGGAGGTGTCGGTGGACCTGGCGGGGATGGTGCTGGCCCTTCTGGTGAGGGTAGCAGCTCAGTTGTAGCTATGGTTGCAGCCGAGCGAGCTCGTGTAGATGCGGCTGAGGCATGCATTGCAATACTTACGGCTCAGGTGGCCGCTCTAGAGGATTTCCGAGGTCGAGTGGACCACTTGACCCAGGGGATGCCTGCTCGAGGTTTCATGGATGACTTCAAGGAGGTGTGGCTAGAGACAGTGATGGCCTGCAAGAGGGATTATTGGCCCACTCTACGATGGGTAGCTATTGCAGTGGCAACAACAGCTCCGGTGGTGGCACCAGGAGCAGTGGTGGGTCTAGGTGCTCTTCTTGAGGGGGCACCCCCCTAGAGTAGTTTGTACATAAGGAAAGCACCCGTTATGAGGATGCTTCCCTTATTTTTGACGACCTTTGTATCTTCGGGTTGGCCAATGGGCCAGTGACCCTATTTTTTGTACTCTGATACACATATTTTTTTATATATATATGAGAGATATTTTTTGCAGCTCTACATGGTGTGCTATCTATTTTGGTTTATACATGCTGATGGATATCTATGTTTTTGGTTTTTTATGTATGATGGTTTATTTGCGATGCATTCTAGTCTAGGATATTGTTAGCTATGCGATCGACTGCTTGGTTTTGATTCCTTGATACATGTGAAAATGTAATGTAATCAAATTGTCTGCTTAATCTTTTGGCACGCAAATATTTTCTAAACAGGTGTATGTCTCTAGTCTCAAATGTTTGGTTCAACTACGATACTACTAACTGGGAATCGAGGTAGACATGCATATGGAATATGCCCTGATGGAGGGCCTTGCATATAATTCTGATGACGACATCATATTCTGCTTGATTGTTTGTTGCTGATCTGATGCACACGCTGTTTGAACACAGTGGTGATCGGTCAGGGTGGTAGATGACCCAGGTGGCTGCAGCTAAGTTTTGAGACTATTGCAATGCTCCATCAGCAAATCCAAAATAGGGTTCAAGTTGGTGATCCATGGTGGCACTTCGAGCGTGCTTTTTACATAAGTCCTAGGGTCAAAAATATTTTTCATGAATGGGGTTTTTGTGTCCTCTAACAGTAGGGGACAAGGGATGTTGGGGACCTTATGGGTAGAACTTCTTGAGGTAAAGACCGTTGAAGGGGTTAGCGAGGTAGGTCCCGTCTGGTTTCGTCAAGATGTATGCCCCCTGTCATAGGCAATGTTTGATGATATAGGGTCCTTTCCACAAGGTTTCAAATTTTCCTGGCCCTAAGGCCTCTTTTGCGATGTTGTAGAGAAGGACTAACTCTCCCTCGGTAAATGAGCAAGGGGTGATGTGGCGGTTGAATGATGTTTTCACCCTTTTCTTATGGGCCTCATTGTGTTGCAGCGATTGTCGCCGACTTTCGTCAACTAGCTTTAGTTATACTAGGCATTGTTCTAGAGGCTGGGTGTCATCAAGGAGTTCGATGGCAGTGTGCAAGTTTGGGATCTCGCGGAAATCAATGCAAAAGCGTAAGTTCCTTGGTCTTTTGCGACAGGAATAAAGTGGAAATCCTGGGACTAGGGGGCAGTGGGAATCCTGTCTTGGGCGTGCGATGAGACAAGTCGTATGTGGTGAATTGTGTCACTAGCATGCGGCAAGGGAAGGATCTCGATAATGGAGTCCTGTTTGATCATAAAGTCAGGTCTCCTGCCAGGGTAGTCAATTTCTGGTAGGTGGAATTTGTTCTTATCACAGAGGTGCCTGAATTCTTTCAGCAACGGGCATACCTCTGGCGCGTGATCTTGACCAGGGAAAATGGTGCACGGTACCACAGTGCTGACAGAGTAGATAGTGTGAGATTCTACGCTACTCGATGTCCTGATGTGGACACTTGGAAAGGGTTGGTCGTAGAAGAGGTCGTCTTCTGCTTCCATTTCTGCGTCGTTGGTTTAGACTTGTCTTCCTCTTTAGTAGATGGTATGCTTAATGCCACTCGAGCTGCTCTCATCTTGGGGAGATGTGCACACTTAAACGTATGATGAAAGTGTGAGAAAATTCGGCAATAAGTGCGTGTGGTCTTCTCTTGATTGGAGAGAAGTTTCTGAGGGAGCGAAGAGACTATGCGGAGACTGTTTGCAAGGGGCTTGAGTTCTCTGCATTGGTTGACTCGGTGATCGTTCAGATCACATAGGCCGCATGTTATCCTAGGCTTTTCCTGGGGTACACGTGGTTGGTGTGTGGTCTTATTAGGCTTGACACACCATTGCGGTGGCGAGGATGTTGAGCTGGCGATGTATCTTTTATGCCATTCCTGGAGATCATCCTGTCTCTTTTCTACGGCATTAATCATGTCGATAGTGGGATGGATCTACAAGGCATAAGTACAATGTCGCTCATCATGATTACCCTGACATATCGAGCAAAATATCCTTGATATAAAGGTTCCATCTAGTTTAGTTCGAGGTCTGATGGGGAACCAACACCAGAAGGCTACTAAATCAGGGAAATGGATGACTATATGGTCTGTCTTTTTGCATAACGTGCATGCGGGTGTGTTTTGTGAAGTGTCGTTAGGGGTAACTAGGGGTTCCCTGCTAGGTTTTTCTTCGACTGACAAGAACATGATAGACCCACTCATCTCCTTTGCTTGAGTCATGGATTTTCCTGTGGACTCGGCATCCATATCATCTTCTTGGGAAAGGCGAATTAGGGCTGAGTGGAGGCTAGCCAGGGCTAGTCGAAAGCGAGGTATGTAGTGACAATCCTCTAAAAGGTGATTGTCAATGCATAATGGGCATGTGAATTGAGCTACCCGTAGCCCCACGTAGTAAACCCTTTTGATTAGATACCATATGTGAATGAGTTCCAATGCTGCACACTCTTCAAGGTAGTGGCCACGTTCATCGCATATCGTACAACGTATAATGGGCATTACTGGGGGTCTTTCTACAACTCTATGTTCCTCTTGTAAGTATAGGATGGTACACGACTCGTCATTGATAGATTGGATCGAGGGATCCTCTTGATAGGATCGCTCAATCGCGTGTAAGGCATCCCTATATCGTGGTATTTCTGGACAATGGTGGGTATAGTGCCCATAGGTGTCACAGAGAGCGCATGCGTGATTGGTACACAGCGGTGTGCCTTTACTTTTTGTGGAAGGTTCCTTTTTGCGGGAACGCAACATCAAGACGTCTGCTTCAAAGTCGAGGAGTAGTTTTAACTCGTCCAACTCCAGACATATGTGGGTAGGGTGTCCTATGAAATCACATATAGTGTAGGCTGATGAATCCATTTTCATGGTGGGGATCACCACTTTCTTTCCTCTTTTTGTGGTTTTCTTGGCAGTGATATCTGGTTTCGTAATGGGAACTTCCCTTGCGGGGGCAGTTGCCACTGTTTCTTGGGTGGGTGGGGGCTCCTTTGGACTGAGGGGCTTTAAACCTATGGTAGTAACATTGGTGGCTCTTGTTCCGGAAGGGGGAACGAGGTACCAAATTGGGAACACCAGTGTTGCCAAAACTTGCTGGGAGACGAAGCCAGCTGGAGGGTAGAGGAAAGGGGTTTGGGAGGCAGCGTAGGCTAGAGAGGTTGTTGTGGCCAATGCCTCAGTGTTGTTACTGCTTGAGTCCAAGTCATGACTAACCTTGGTGCTTGATGTGGACATCATGCACACCGGGGCCCCTGTGGCATCGGGTGATACCTCAGGGATAATGGAAGGATCTCCTAGGAATGACCCTAGGACGACAGTTTGAATTGGCCAGGGCCGTATTCTTGGTACAGTGAAAGACCATCTGCGGTTGTATCTACGTAGGGTAAAATTACATCCGTGTTGGTTAGGGGACGCTTTTCACTGTGCGTCAGCTGGTCTACCGTAATGATTCGATCCTCGTGGGGGAACATCATAATGAGGAAGACGGAGGATGCTATGGCATACATGTCGTACATGTAACTCTGCCCGAGGAGTATGTTGTAATCCAAGTGAGCGTCCAAGACTTCGATGTCTATGTGGACCGTCTTTTCGGATAAGAAGACTGATACATTTTGGTAGAGGCTGATGGGAGTCGAGGGACGACCGTCGTATGCTCTGAGTGTGATGACAGAAGGTTTGAGTTCGAGGGATCCTAACTTCTGCCACACATTTTTTGACATGATGCATGTCGATTCACCCTCGTCAATGACACATCGGTGAATAGTGATATTTTGTACCGATACTAGTATCTGGAAGACGACCATGGAAGGAAGCCTAGGGGTGGCTTTTTCTAAGTCAAAAGCCATCATGCACGTATCAGCGGGGTCGATAGCGCCTAAAGCGGAAAATAGGGCTTTCCGTTGCTTAGGGCACAACTGCAGTACTTCCAACGCGGACATAGCAACGGGTGATTGAGCTAAATCATCCACGAAGCTATAATTATGGGCCACTCTGAGTAGTTACCTCCTCGCCTATTAGGTCACTTTTCCATATTTGGAAATGGTTCTATAGGGATCTTTGGAATGGTAAAAGGTGTAGTTGGTGCACTAGTACTAGCCCCTGACATATTGGTGTCTGATGGGGTGTCATAGCTGCGATTTTGAGTCTGGAAAAATATTTCTTCCCCAGTCATGTAAGTTTCATGGTTGATTTTCTCGGAATCGTCTAGGTTTTGTTGTTGAGTGCTGACCGTCCCTTGATGGGGGAAAGGTTCTTGCATCACTGCAATTTGTTGGGAAGACCCTCCTTGTCCTCAGTTACTCTGTAGCTTTTTAAGCTCAGGAAGTTCGGGACAGTGGTGAGTATAGTGCCCGTACTCACCACATATTGAACAAGAATGGTTTTTTCGTAGAGGTGGCCTTTTGCCTTACCTTGGGGCAGTGCTTGGCTCCTGGTTCTGATTCTGGTTGGAGTTACCTCCAGCAAGGGATCGTGGTGGGCACTGTTGGTTGTTGCCCCCCTGTCCAGGGTTCCCTTTGGGCTTGTTTTTTGTCTTTTTCTTAACCATGTTAGGAGGGTAGTTCTCCTGATCATACTGGTGTGGTTGATTTTGGGACGGCTGCACAAAGTTCACCTATGCATTGGTTTGCGTAGGTGGGTTGTGTGCTTGGGACTGAGCATAATGTTGTTCCATGTTTGCACATGGATGTTGGGGGGGATATCTTCTGTCAGTGTTTCTTCCTGCGTACTGGGTCCCCTCAGCTAGAGGATAAGGTCCTCCTTGGTGATACGCTTGCGCCCTATTAGTCAAATTTTTCTGCGGCATATGATGACTTTGAAATCTGGGTTGAGACATATTCTGGGTAGAATTATGTGTGTAACCGATATTTTGACTGCTGCGACCTAGGTACCCTTGGGTCATTGACCCAATTAGTCCGTCTGCAGAGTTAGACGCGCCTAGAAATTCTTGATAATATTGCAGGTGCGGGGCATTAGGCAGGATATTGTAGATGTATCCTGAATGCGTATAGATTAGTTAAAGCTGCTGGGCTTTACTAATTGCGTCCTATTCGGATGTGGGGTTGCGTTGCGCCACATCCTTTGAAATCTCTGTCGTCAGAGTTTTCAAGAATAAATCTAAGAGGACCCAGTCGTCAAGTTTAGCTTTTCATAAACTACGATGCCGCCTCCATTCATGGAGATGGTCTGATATATGGATGGAGGGGGATTGTATGAAATGAGTCAGTAATTCCATTCCCGAATCATGGTGAATGGGCAACTGAAAGTATGTGAGGAACGCGGTAGCGAGGGCACTAAAGGTTCCATGTGAAGCAGGCAGTTTCTCCACGTACCATTTCATAGCCACTCCCATAAGAGTGCGTTGAAATAGCCTCAACCGGATAGTATCATCAATGATGTTATTCAATGAGCACCACAGGTGAAAGGTCATTACATGATTACCTGGGTCTTATTCTTGCTTACCTTCAAACTTTGGTATATCCAAAGGGAGATTCGTGGGCATGGGAGGCAAATTGGGGTCGTGTGTGATGGGGTCATTTGTGAGCTTAGTTAAATCGGGTAGATTCAACGCGGCTAAGAAGGGTGACTGAGAGGTTGATGCCATGGCAACATGTAAAGATACGAAGTTCTGGTTAGAATGAGGGTTATTCTGTGACGTACCTTGATGTGAATTCAACTGGTTTCCCGTATCGAACGCACTCCTATGCCCCTTAGGGGAAGAGCGGGGAGTGGTGTGTGGTGTGGTGTTTGGAGACCGACTAGGGTTCCCAACTAAGGTTGCTCCAAGAAAAGATGAACCAACGACTATGGCAATGTTCCGTCGTTGACGCCTAAATGGAAAAAGACCTGGAACCCCTCCCGGTAATGGGGGAGGTCCAAAAGATGTCTGGACCAACGAGGTTCTGTTGGGACCATTTTAGTGTCAACCAAGTTAGGTTTTGGAAAAATTTGAGGGGATCAAGTCTGTGATCACGACAAATTTATGGCCACAGACACAAAACAAAGCGAAAATGAAATGATTTTTCCCTTTAACTTAATCTGTGTGACCAATCAAGAAAAAAATGGTTTTGTTTTTTTGCGTGTGATACTCAAAATCCTATAAGACCTATTATGTCCTCACACACTCCAAAGTAACTGGGCCTTGAGAAGATTTCTTGCGAGTTCTGGCACAATGTCTTGTAAGAGTTGGCAATGCCCCTAGTCAGCCGAAGAGAATCCACCAAGGTAAGGGTAGAGGGTCTGGCGCTTGCCTGCACCGTCACCTATAGGGTAAAGTATGCCCTGGTTTTTGGCCACTAAGAACCACCTTCCCACGTGAGCGTTCGATTCTTGGGATTATTGGTAGTCAGTTAACAATACCGAGTATCAGCCGGGTCAGGTAGCCCCAACTGATACCGCATGCACTGCGCCTAAGCTTAACCCCCTCTGAATCGGGTCTTTGTCGGGCTCGGGTTTTCTTTTCCATGGGATGATAGGTGGATTTTAAAGCTCCCTAAATACACAACTTCTATGTTTCAATATGAAGTGTGATCAAGGCAACTTATTGGATGCCTACCCTCTTGATCCTAACTTAATCTATAAATTATTTTGTGGCCCCTGTGGTGAGAATTTAGTGAGTTGTTTTAAGTTAGTTTTAGGTGGCTTTCTTTTCTTAGTGGGTGAGTGTGTGTGAGCGTATGGTGAAAAATCTCATAGTTTGAACATATGGATATCGGTGATCCTTTACAAAATTCCCCTAGTTAAACTATGTGACGTTGTTCCTTTCTCAAATGGAAATCATTTGCGGATAATGGGCCGCTTCCAAATATTCTTAGTTAATCTATGTGAGTAACTAAAGGGAGATGGCGAATCGCAAATGTAGAGCGTTCATATGCTTGCCTAGGGTCACCAAATGGTGCAAAGGCAGCAGAGATTACTTTCTCTAATCGGTGATTCAATCCTAGTCCCACAATTTCCTAAATGCAAAAATTGAATTTAAGCTAAACAATTTCTACACTAGCTTGTGCATGTGTGGTCTTGGGCCACTTACTTGGACTAGTTAAACTAAGTGTGCATATCAGAATTTGCAAAAAACATAAATTTTTCGGAAAGCAATGGCTAATTCACCCCCTACTTAAACTACGTGAAGAATTTTTACAACAAACCAACTTAAATCAAAACTAACTCTATGCCTACAGAAAGTAGCAAAAAGTGAGTTCTCAGAAGTTGTGGGGTATCAACACAAATGCTGGCAGATACATTAGGGGCTGCCCAACACACTTACAAGCAGAAAAAATGCATAATATAGGGAGAAAAATCTTAGTCTACAATTTGCGCACAAAAATCATTGATAGGTGTGCCCTCTTGTGCGCAGGTCAGTCCTGAACGCGCGCAATGCACCTCTGTGAGGAAAAAATGCGCGCAAAAATCCTACAAGTAAAAAGATTAGGAGCTGCCTTCTTCAGTCTGTCACTTCAGTGAGTCTAGGGACTGTAATATGGATCATAGGACTGTCAACTCCACTCCAGCATAGACAAAGGGTCTCCTGCAAAATATGGCACAACCACATAAACTTGGAACACGTCAGTGGAGTCGCCAATCCTGTTGTGGTGGATTAGTCACACGGGTGTACGAAATCGCACCAGCTTAAAGAGTGTGGTCTACTCTTTAAACTATTGGTAACAAGCAGAAAGTGGGGGAGCTCAAAATCATAATATTTAATGAAAGAATAGTATGCTAAAGTATGCTCTAGTTAAACTAAAACTTAAACACAAATATACAGAAGCTATAAAGAGAGTCAAAAAAATAATAATTCAAGCGATGGCTCGATGGCCTATTCTTATTAAACGTTTGAAATGGAGAAGAAATTTTACCCACTTACCAAAGGGCCCCTGGGCAATGGCTCTAGGTCCTGATGCAAGGATGTTGCCTTCCAAGCTCTGCCTCTGATGCAGTCTCCCTCTCTCTCTCTGTTGTGGTGGACTAAGATGTTGGGTGGCCAATGATCGAGTCCTCTTTAGCTCCAGCTCCAAGTCACACACTGCTGGTGTTGCTTGGGCAACTTTGGCTAGCATAAAAATGTGATCACCCTTTCTTTATCTCTTGGTGGCTTTATATAGGTGAGTTTCAAATCCTCATTTCCTCCCTTGGTACATGATGGATAATGACCCAAGGGAGAGGTATGATTCCATTGTGTGCTCACATAGTGTCTAAGGAGGCGTTGATGGCTGTCCTTAGGCAAATTTCACACAAGGAGTAACTGTCATTTGCTTGGTGTGGTCCCAGAAAGCAACTTTTTTCCATTTCCAGGAATGTGCACTTATCAGGCAAAAAGGCGCATAGAAGGCTCTCTTCTCGAAGGATAAAGTGCACAATTCAACATTTATAACTAGTTCAAATCTGATTTTTTAAAACCTTAGAGATTTTAAATACTTCTTGATTCCATAATGTTTTCCTGCCCTGTAAATCCTTAGGCTTGACATTAATTGATGTCGTCTTCTGCTGTACGATTTTCTAGTGTTAACAGTCCCAATGGAGTGGCTTTGGTGATAACTCTATAAAAATAATGATTACTCTTTCCCTATAAAGAATCAATTGTGAAGTGATATGGTTGTACTCCTTGTTATCACTCCACAAGATTCCCAAGGCAGAGGAAGGAATCCCAACAGAGGTAACCACAAACCAAGCTTTTGACTTGATAGCTAGCCCTATCAAGCTAGAGAGGGCTCTCTCCAAAAAGGGTCACAACCAGGAGGGCTAGAGAAATTAAGGTCTTTAGGCTAGATAATGAGTACAAGGGGTTGTTTTGATTTTTGGTTTGGTTGGGTAAATCAGTAGATAATGAAAATACACCAAGGAAAGGCTAGGTCAAGGCAAGAGACAAAAAGGGTTGCAGGGATGAATGGGGCAAGGTAGGTACAATTTCAATCACTTGAGGCAAATGGTTATGGGATGGTTCAAAAAATGTAAGAAGGCTAAGGGAAGCATACAAGATGAATTTCTCTCAGACAAAAGACATGAAACAAATTATGAACAGTTATCCAAAACAGAGTATGACTAGCATGAATTCTAAATCTCACACTTATAAAATATCATATCATAGAAATGGAAAGGAAACGAACAATACATTCACACATATGTAAATAAAAAGGAAACAATGAAGGGCATTTAATACCATAGGTATCCCATAAATATAGTTGCAACTCCTCTAATGGCCAAAACTGAATACAATGTCTTCTTGATCCACAAAGAAAAATGAAATTGATTCCAACCCTTGACTCTTGTGAAGATATAAGATAAATAGACCTAAAAACCACATCCACTCATCCATAGGGGTCGAATTCATGAGATGAGGGAGATATTACACAAAAATCTAAACTGATAACTAGAGTGTAGGATGAGAAAAGTGACTCATTCCTATCGCTAATGAACTGATTCATTGCACCTCAACTGGTTGACTTACTTAATGTATTTACCCTAGGTAAAAGTAAAAACATGATATTTACATTCATCTTGACCATTTACATAAGTAAATTCCTCATTTCCTAAAGTAAAATGTCAAACTGGAGTGAAACTTCAAAAATTTCTGAAGACTGTGTAAAATATATTTTCTTGTGAAACGCGTAGCGTCCAGGCAGAAAATTTGACTTTTGTTCAAGGCCGATTTTGAGTGCCTTCCCGGTGTCCAAATCAGCTCCATGATAGATCATTGGAAATCCCTTTGAATCTATTTTCTAAAACTACCTCCAATTTTCAAAATGGTGCTCATTTGCCCTGTCAAAAACCTGTTCTTCCAAGACTTGTAAACGCGCAGCGACCAGGCAGATTTAGAGGCAGAAACATGAAATTTTGATGGTTTTTTGAGCTTTTAATGGACTAGTTCTCCTCCAAAAACTCCGAAAATTTCTAGGGTTGATGTCCTCATCAATAAAAACTGGCTAGTAGTGGACATTTTTCATTTGGAGGTCCCAAAAAAGAGCGTAGCGTCCAGGTCGCTACGTGTTTAGGAAAATTTATGTGTGCAAAAATACTCAAAAACAAAGAATTTTCGTAGAATGAAAAGTTTTGCCAAAAATTGTCAAAATTGTGAGGGTACTTGATCATTTAATGTTTGATTCATGAAGTGACACCTCTACAAGTATGTCCAACCTCTCTTTCTTCTCTTGCTTGGTCAAAGATTGAATTATTGCATGGGCTCATTTGAGCTTGGCCCTTGCAATTTTGTTCCTCGTGGCATAATGTTTTTCCATCTTTCTTTGAATGTCATTGTCCCTTTGTGCCTTGGCCAAGAGCTGCTCCAAGTGTTGGTTGACCCTCTCAAACCATGCTTCTTTTTTTTCATTGATCTCTAGGGCAAGCTTTTCATTTAAGGTAAGCTGGTCTGCTAGCTCAGCTTCCCTTTGTCTCTCTAGGGCTAGAGCTCTTTTTAACCCTCTAGTCCTTGGTCTCTGTCTTGGAGGCTAATCCTCCTCATCATCAAGTTCACCAAACCTTTCTAATGCTTCCTCGAGCAAGGCTTTAGCCTTTTCTGCCTCTCTTTGTTCTTTGATACACTTCACCTTATCTGTTGATTTTCTTGCTCAAGGAAGTCAATCACATATTTGGCCCTCTCAAGATTAGTCTGAAGTTCACTAATCTTTGCCTCTTTCCCTTTAATTACTGCAATGGTGATTTTGTCTTCATCTTCTTCACCTAATTCAATCAACTGAAATTATTGCTCTGTCTCATGATTGTCCTCCCCATCATGAATGACTGGCTCTATCACCTCTTCCTTACCTTTATTTATCTGTTTTGTTGATGAAGAAGGCATGGCCCCTTTCAATCCATGTGAAGAAAACACATGCCTATAGCCTCTCTGGTAAGTTTTAGGCAATGGCTCAACCTCAGCCAAACTAGCCCATTTTGCCTCAATGTCCTCATCATTGCTTGATGACTCAGAATCATGATGTGCTGATGATGAAGGGTTGTAAAAAGGTGAATAAGAAGGGTCAATGTGAGGTAAAGGTGAATGAGGTGAAGGGAAGTGTTGGGGATATGAAGCAAATGGGAATGTGAAGGAAGCTTAGGTTAGTGAAACCATAGGACTTAGGGCTATTAGGGATGAGATTGTTTAGAGAATAGTTTGTAGGGAGTGAATTATATTTTATTAAACATTAGGGTTTCTTTCTTTAGAAGTAGGTTCAAATTGACTTGAAGCAAAGATGATACATCAAAGAGAGGGTGGCTTGGTCACTTACTGGTAAATGAAGCTTTGAAGAACCCTTGTGAAAAGATTTAGCATGAAATGGTGAAGTGACAGGCTGATAGAGGTGTTTTTGGCACTTCCTGGGTGAATGCACAGCGACCAGATGAACATGTAGCGTCCCTCCTGAACGCGCAACACCCTTCCTGAATGCACAACGCCCCTGCAACACCGTTTTTCAAACCACATTCGGAGGCCTTCCCAACGTCCAAAGTGCAGGATAGCTCGTTGGAAAGCATATCCTGTCTACTTTCCAAATCTACCTTTTTTATAATTTTAGTTGATTTTCCTTGTCAAAAGTTGATTTTCCCAAGACTGGTCAAGAAGTGCAGAATGAGGGTGCAGAAATGTAGAGTGTTATTTCAAGAAACTTTTGGAGGCCTTCCTCAACTCCAAATTGAGCGCATGATAGCTCATTGGAAATATCTCTTTGTATGGTTATTATTTGAATTATCAAGAAAGTGATTTGGACACTCCAACTATGATAAAACTTGATTTTCCCAAGGTCATTCCAGAAGTGCAACAACTCTCCTGTGGCACCTGTTTTTTTGAAATTTCTCTAAAACCATGACACCTATGTAAAATATGAAGGAGGTTTTTCTTCCTTGACCTATGATGGACAAAAAAATCTCTCACGGTTGTCAAATTCATCTTTGTTTGGTCAGAAATACAGTTTGAAGAAAAACCGACCCTGTGAGTGGAAAATGGCATGACTCTTGGAATGAATTCTCAAAAAATGATGGAGAAATTATGTTTATGAGCTTAAATTACCTCATATTTAATGATATTACCTACCTTATGTCTCCTCTATTCGAATGTCTTGTTTCCATGGCAAACACTAGCTCAGTGGGACAGGAAATTAGGGTTTAGTGCTTGTGAACAATGATGAATTGGGCACCTTTGGGAAAAATGGTTAAAAAATGAATTGAGGTCAATGTTAATGATGGAGATGAGGTGAAAGAAAATTAAAATAAGGTGTGATGGGTGGGATGAAAATACTAGTGCTAACATCGCTTGCAGTTGGGGATGGTAGCTCCTTGGAGGTGCCAAGAACCACAAATATCTGAATTTGTAGATTAGTGCCTTCTCCATTGGGAAATGGATTCCAATATGTAAAGGGAAACTAAGATTGAAACTGAAAACACACTGCAAACTTCAACCCACACTAACAGATCATCAAAGCCTTAGGGCCTTCACCTCGGGCTTGAAACCTTGATGAATTCTGTCAACACTTGCTGAAAATAAAATAAAATCAAACTGAAATGATACCAACCTACTCTAATCTTCTACACAATTGTTGATTAGGTGAAATGATACATCTAGTGTAACCAATCCAGGAGATGGCTACTTACTAAATTTCTGCTCTTAGTTTCCTCGAGCAGGCAGAATGATGTACATGTAGGCAACTCATAATAGAAATTGAAACCAAGGCTTATGTTGACAAACAAAACAACATTCAACTTCTCCAATGATTGCAAAATACTACTGAAGGGATCTTGAAAATACTGAAGCATTACCTTGTCTTGAGATCCAACAGCAAAAATACAAGTACTCCCTTCATTCTGATCTGAAATAACACTTGGTTGTTGATCAATAGGAAATCACGGGGAAGTATAACCTTCTGCTATTTGAGTATTGGCTGTAAATTCCACAAGCATGAGAAATTCTGACTCAATCTCTGGCATTTTGTCTCTCCTTGGTTCATACTCCTCAAATTCATAGTCTAAGTCATCCTTAAACAAGAAACATTCTTCAAGATAATCAAACATGACAGCCCTATCATCTTCATGAAAAACAACATTATCTGCTAGATGATCTCCTTGCAGGGAATCATCATCATAAATTGGTTTATTCACAACAATATCCTGTATAATTTCATCAAAATCCTCATTGAAATTATCTTCATATTTATCGTACTTAGAAAAATCAGGTTCAGGAGAAACTTCATGAAATATGAACATTGAAAAAGGAGATTGTCTTTCTTCATGATGATCTATAAATCTAGTTTCAGGATTGTCATTTAAACTTGGATTTTCATTTTCAAAAATGGAAGAAATTCTACCAAAACATTCTTGACTATGTGAACACTGCAAACTTGCATTACCTTGTGCTGTAATATGACTTTTCAGGAATTGATCTATCTCATCTTCAGACATAGGAGAAAGTACTTTTTGTTTTCTTTTGATAAAACAATAATTGTCTTCTTTCTCTCCTAAAGATTCACAAGGATGTTGAATATCTTCTTTAACCTTTGGCTGATCAATTTGTTGTACTGCTGCAAGAATTGTCTCCTGTGGGAAGTCTTTATGAACATCAAGACAATAGACATCATATTTTTCTTCCATGAGAGAAAACACTTGCTCTTTTTGGTGACGAAAAGGATTGTCATGAAAAGCCTCCAAGATCTCTTCATCCATGAACTCATTATCATCATAATAATCCTCTAGGTTTTAATGAAAACCTCAAATTGATCACAACAATTATTAACCAAAGACAATGAAGGGTAGGACTCCTTGTATTCTTCATAAAATATTGAATGGAAAACTCTAAGAGAACAAATACTGGCAGGTCGCAAACCTTCATAGCGAGATTGTGCTTTTCCTTCAAGAGAAGCCATGAACATCTTTAAGAGACAATCTTCAGGAAATTCAACCTTCAACTTCCGTGCATGCATATGAAATTTAACCAAATGTAAAGTAGCATCATTCCTATCATCATATTTAAACATAGGCAAATTACTTTTCCAGTCTACCATAGGCATTTTATTTGGGAAACCTGGAATGTGATCTCGGCTCATGGGAGCATACCTTCTTGCAATAGTTTCCATCTTGAAAATTCTTGAAGCTACTGATCTGCATGTAGTGGATTCGCCATGAAGTGTTGATTTTATGGATCTTTCAGTCAATGGAGTCACCAGGAAAATGGTTCAGCCTTCACATGTGTCCAACTGCTGTTCACCATCAACAATCAGATCTAATTTTTTGTCGCTCTTTCCCAGGGAAGATTTGTCTTTTCGCCTCCCCGGCAATTGCACCAGTGTGTTATCACTCCAAAAGATTCCCAAGGATGAGGAAGGAATCCCAACAGAGGTAACCACAAACCAAGCTTTTGACTTGACAAATAGCCCTATCAAGCCGGAGAGAGCTCTCTCCAAAAAGGGTCACAGCCAAGAGGGCTGGAGAAATTAGGGTTTTTAGGCTAGATAATGAGTACAAGGGGCTGTTTTGATTTTTGGTTTGGTTGGGTAAATTAGTAGATAATGAAAATAGATCAAGGAAAGGCTAGGTTAGGGCAAGAGACAAAAATGGTTGCAGGGATGAATGGGGCAAGGTAGGTACAATGTCAATCACTTGAGACAAATGGTTATGGGATGGTTCAGAAAATGTAAGAAGGCTGAGGGAAGCATAGAAGATGAATTTCTCTCAGACAGAAGACATGAAACAAATTATGACCAGTTATCCAAAACAAAGCATGACTAGCATAAATTTTGAATCTCACACTTATAAAAGATCATATCATAGAAATGGAAAGGAAATGAACAATAAATTCACACATATGTAACTAAAAAGGAAAAAATGAAGGAAATTTAATACCATAGGTATCCCATAAATATAGCTGCTACTCCTCTTGTATTAATGGCCAAAACTGAATGCAAAGTCTTCTTGATCCAAAAAGAAAAATGAAACTGATTCCAACCCTTGACTCCTGTGAAGATATGAGCTAAATAGACCTCAAAATCACCTCCACTCATCCATAGGGGTCGAATTCATGAGATGAGGGATATATTACACAAAAATATGAACTGATAGCTAGATTGTAGGATGAGAAAAGTAACTTGTTCCTATCTCTAATGAACTAATTCATTACACCTCAACTGGTTGACTTACCTAATGTATTTACCCTAGGTAAAAGTAAAAACATGATATTTACATTCATATTGACCTTTTACATAAGTAAATTCCTCATTCCTAAAGTAAAAAGTAAAACTGGAGTGAAACTTCAAAATTTTCTGAAGACTGTAAAATACATTTTTCTTGTGAAACACACAGCGTTCAGGCAGAAAATTGACTTCTGTTCAAGGCTAATTTTGAGTGCCTTCCCGATGTTCAAATCAGCTCCATGATAGCGCATTGGAAATCACTTTGAGTATATTTTCCAAAACTACCTCTAGTTTTCAAAATGGTTCTCATTTTCCCTGTCAAAAACCTGTTCTCCCAAGATTGGTAAACGCGCAATGACTAGGTAGATTTAGAGGCAGAAACATGAAATTTGGATGGTTTTTTGAGCTTTTGATGGACTAGTTCTCCTCTAAAAACTCTGAAAATTTCTAGGGTTGATGTCCTCATCAATACAAACCTACTAGTAGTGTCCATTTTTCATTTGGAGGTCCCAAAAAAGAGCGTAGCATCCAGTTCGCTACGCGTTTAGGAAAATTTTTGTGTGCAAAAATACTCAAAAACACATAATTTTCATAGAATGAAAAATTTTGCCAAAAATTGTCAAAATTGTGAGGGTACTTGATCATTTAATGTTTGAATCATGAAGTGACACCTCTACAAGTATGTCCAACTTCTCTTTCTTCTCTTGCTTGGTCAAACCTTGAATTTTTGCATGGGCTCGTTTGAGCTTGGACCTTGCAATTTTGTTCCTCATGGCATACTGTTTTTTCATCTTTCTCTGAATTTAATTGTCCTTTTGAGCCTTTTCCAAGAGCTTCTCCAAGTGTTGGGTGACCCTCTCAAACCATGGTTCTTTTTTTTCATTGATCTCTAGGGCAAGATTTTCATTTAAGGTAAGTTGATCTGCTAGCTCAACTTCCCTTTGTCTCTCTAGGGCTAGAGCTCTTTTAAGCCCTCTAGTCCTTGGTCTCTGTCTTGGAGGCTGATCCTCCTCATCATCAGGTTTACCAAACCTTTCCAATGTTTCCTCAAGCAAGGCTTTAGCCTTTTCTGCCCCTCTTTGTGCTTTGATACACTTCACCTCATTCATGACTTGCTTGGTCTTCAGCTGCTGATTTTATTGCTCAAGGAAGTCAATCACATATTTGGCACTCTCAAGATTAGTCTGAAGTTCACTAATATTTTCCTCTTTGCCTTTAATTATTGCATTGGTGATTTTGTCTTCATCTTCTTCACCTAAGTCAATCACTCGAAATTCTTGCTCTGTCTCATGATTGTCCTCCTCATCATGAAAGACTGGATCTATCACCTCTTCATTACCTTTATTTAACTATTGTTTTGATGAAGAAGGCATGGCCCCTTTCACTCCAAGTGAAGCAAAAACATGCCTATAGCCTCTCTGGTTAGTTTTGGGCAATGGATCAACCTCAGCCAAACTAGCCCATTTTGCCTCAATGTCCTCATCATTGCTTGATGACTCAGAATCATGATGTGATGATGATGAAGGGTTGTAAAAAGGTGAAGAAGAAGGATCAATGTGAGGTGAAGGGAAGTGTTGGGGATATGAAGCAAATGGGAATGTGAAGGGAGCCTAGGTTAGTGAAAACCCTAGGAATTAGGGCTATTAGGGATGAGATTGTTTAGGGAATAGTTTGAAGGGAGTGAATTATATTTTATTAAACATTAGGGTTTCTTTCTTTAGAAGTAGGTTCAAATTGACTTGAAGCAAAGATGATACATCAAAGAGAGGGTGACTTGGTCACTTACTGGTAAATGAAGCTTTGAAGAACCCTTGTGCAAATATGTAGCATGAAATGGTGAAGTGACAGGCTAACAGAGGTGTTTTTGGCACTTCCTGGGTGAATGCGCAGCGACCAGCTAAACGTGTAGCATCCCTCCTGAACGCGCAACACCCTTCCTAAACGTGTAGCGCCCTTGCAACACCGTTTTTCAGAACACATTTGGAGGCCTTCCCGGCATCCAAAGTGGACCTAGGATAGATCGTTGGAAAGCGTATCCTGTCTACTTGTCAAATATACCTTTTTTTTATGATTTGAGTTGATTTGCTTTGTCAAAATTTGATTTTCCCAAGACTGTTCAAAAAGTGCAGAATGAGGGTGCAGCAATGCAGAGTGCTGTTGCAAGAAACGTTTGGAGGCCTTGATAAACTCCAAATTGAGCTCATGATAGCTCATTGGAAATATCTATTTGTCTAGTTATCATTTGAAGTATCAAGAAAGTGATTTGGACAATCCAGCTATGAGAAAACTTGATTTTCCTAAGGTCACTCCAGAAGTGCATCAACTCTTCTGTGGCACCTGTAATTTTGAAATTTCTCTAAAACCATGACAGCTGTGTAAAATATGAAGGAGGTTTTTCTTCCTTGACCTATGATGGACAAAAAATTCTCTCACATTTTTCAAATTCATATTTTTTTGGTCAGAAACACAGTTTGAAGAAAAACCGACCCTATGAGTGGCAAATGACTTGACTCTTGGAATGAATTCTCAAAAAATGATGGAGACGTTATCTTTATGAGCTTAAATGACCTCATACTTAATTATATGACCTAAATTATGTCTCCTCTACTCAAATGTCTCATTTCCATGGAAATCCCTAGCTCAGTGGGAGAGGAAATTAGGGTTTAGTGCTTGTGAACAATGATGACTTGGGCACCCTTAGGAAAAATGGTTAAAAAATGAAGTGAGGTCAATGATAATGACAGAGATGAGGTGAAATAAAATTAAAATAAGGAGAGATGGGTGGGATGCAAATACCAGTGCTAACATCAGCTCCAGCTGGGGATGGTAGCTCCTTGGAGGTGCCAAGAACCGCAAATATTTGAATTTGTAGATCAGTGCCTTATCCATTGGGAAATGGAGTCCAATCTGTAAATTGAAACTAAAATTGAAACTAAAAACACACTGCAAACTTCAACCCACACTGATATATCATCAAAGCCTTAGGGCCTTCACCTCAAGCTTAAAAACCTTGATGAATTCCGTCAACACTGTGCTAAAATAAAATAAAATCAAACTAAAAAGATACCAACCTACTCTAATCTGCTGCACAATTGTTGATTAGGTGAAATGATCCTTCCAGTGTAACCAATCCAGGAGATGGCTACTTACTGAAGTTTTGCTCTCACTTTCCTCAAGCAGGCGGAATGATGTACATGTAGGCAACTCACAATAGAAATTGAAACCAAGGCGTATGCTGACAAATAGGTTATTCCTCTCTTCTATAAAATTAAACAACATTCAACTTCTCCAATGATTGTAAAAGACTACTGAAGGGATCTTGAAAATACTGAAGCATTACCTTTTCTTGAGATCCAGCAGCAAAAATACAAGTACTCCCTTCATTCTGATCTGAAAGAACACTTGGTTGTTGATCGATAGGAAAGCATGGGGAAGTATAAACTTCTGCTATTTGAGTATTGGTTGTAAATTCCTCAAGCATGAGAAATTCTGACTCAATCTCTAGCATTTTGTCTCTCTCTGGTTCATACTCCTCAAATTCATAGTCTAACTACAAGAAACATTCTTCAAGATAATCAAACATGAAAACCCTATCATCTTCATGAAAAACAACAGTATCTGCTATTTGATCTCCTTGAGGGAATCATCATCATAAATTGGTTTACTCACAACAATATCTTGTATAATTTCATCAAACTCCTCATTGAAATTATCTTCATATTTATCGTACTTAGGCAAATCAGGTTCAAGAGAAACTTCATCGAATATGATCATTGAAAAAGGAGATTGTCTTTCTTCATGATGATCTATAAATCTAGTTTCAAGATTGTCCTCATTTAAACTTAGATTTTCATTTTCAAAAATAGAATAAGTTTTACCAACACATTCTTGA
Organism: Pinus albicaulis; assembly: GCA_034641835.2. Classification (NCBI taxonomy): domain Eukaryota; kingdom Viridiplantae; phylum Streptophyta; class Pinopsida; order Pinales; family Pinaceae; genus Pinus; species Pinus albicaulis. The sequence goes on from CM076569.1 coordinate 671,019,441, forward strand.
CTATGTGAACACTGCAAACCTACATTAGCTTAGGCTGTAATATGAATTTTCAGGAGTTGATCTATCTCATCTTCAGATAGAGGAGAAAGTAATTTTTGTTTTCTTTTGATAACACAATAATTGTCTTCTTTATCTCCTAAAGATTCACAAGGATGTTGAATATCTTCTTTAACCTTTGGCTGATCAACTTGTTGTACTGCTGCAATAATTTTCTCCAGTGGGAAGTCTTTATGAACATCATGAAAATATACATCATATTTTTCTTCCATGAGAGAAACCACTTGCTATTTTTGGTGATGAAAAGGATTGTCATTCAAAGCCTCCAAGATCTCTTCATCCATGAACTCATTATCATCATAATAATCCTCTAGGTTTTTAATGAAAACCTCAAATTATCACAACAATTATTAACCAAAGACAAAGAAGGGTAGGACTCCTTGTATTCTTCATAAAATATTGAATGGAAATTTCTAAGAGAAAAAATATTGGCAATTGGAAAACCTTCATACCAATATCGTGCTTTTCCTTCAGGAGAAGCCATGAACATATTTAAGAGATAATATTTAGGAAATTCAACCTTCAACTTGCGTGCATGCATGTGAAATTTAATGAGATGTAAAGCAACATCATATCTATCATCATCTTTAAACATAGGCAAATTCCTTTGCCAGTCTATCTCAGGAATTTTATTTGGGAAACCTAGAATGTGATCTCGGCTCATGAGAGCATACCTTCTTGCAACAATTTCCATCTTGAAAATTCTTGAAGCTACATATATTCATGCAGTGGAGTCGCCATGAAGTGTTGATTTTATGGATCTTTCAATCAATGGAGTAGCCAGGTGAATGGTTCAGCCTTCATATGTGTCCAACTGCTCTTCACCATCAACAATTAGATCTAAATGTTCGTCGTTATTTCCTAGGGAAGGTTTGTCTTTTCGCCTCCCCAGCAACGGCACCAATATGTTATCACTCCACAAGATTTCCAAGGCTGAGGAAGGAATCCCAACAGAGGTAACCACAAACCAATCTTTTGACTTGTCAACTAGCCCTATCAAGCCAGAGAGGGCTCTCTCCAAAAAGGGTCACAACCAGGAGGGCTGGATAAATTAGGGTTTTTAGGATAGATGATGAGTACAAGGGGTTGTTTTGATTTTTGGTTTGGTTGGGTAAATTAGTAGATAATGAAAATAGATCAAGGAAAGGCTAGGTCAGGGCAAGAGACAAAAATGGTTGCAGGGATGAATGGGGAAAGGTAGGTACAATGTCAATCACTTGAGGAAAATGGCTATGGGATGGTTTAGAAAATGTAAGAAGGTTAAGGGAAGCATAGAAGATGAATTTCTCAGAGACAGAAGACATGAAACAAATTATGACCAGTTATCCAAAACAGAGCATGACTAGCATGAATTCTGAATCTCACACTTATAAAAGATCATATCATAGAAATGGAAAGGAAATTAACAATACATTCACACATATGTAACTAAAAAGGAAACAATGAAGGACATTTAATACCACAGGTATCCCATAAATATAGCTGCAACTCCTCTAGTATTAATGGCCAAAACTGAATACAAAGTCTTCTTGATCCACAAAGCAAAATGAAACTGATTCTAACCCTTGACTCTTGTGAAGATATGAGCTAAATATACCTCAAAACCACCTCCACTCATCCATAGGGGTCGAATTCATGAGATGAGGGAGAAATTACACAAAAATCTGAACTTATAGCTAGAGCGTAGGATGAGAAAAGTGACTCATTCCTATCTCTAATGAACTGATTCATTACACCTCAACTGGTTGACTTACTGTTAAGCCTCTATATTAATAGTGTAGTCCCTTATTATGTTAGTCTAACCCCCCTTATCGTTATTGTTGTACCCCTGTAACCCCCATATTGTTATTATTGTGCCCTTACATTATTATTGTTAGGTCGGCTAGGATTACATTGTGGCCCACTAGGATTGCATTATGGCCCCATGGACTCCTATATCTAGAAAGGAGGTTTTGTAAATTGTATCATCCAAGAATTTTTCATTTATGTAATGTATTGGAGGTTTCCCCCTCGAAGTGGCTCATTTCTAAGGCGTTGATATCTCTTTTCTTCTCTTTTTGGAGCTGGTTACACAACATTTGGTATCAGAGCTTTGGATTCTAGGGTTTCGCTGCTCCAAACAGGTCATTGTGGAATTTTCGTTATAACTTTTTTTCTACGAAGTTTCAGAAGCTGAAATTTTTAAGGTGCGAAGCCAAAATCTTGAGAAAGCTTGTATAAAAATTTCAGAGTTTGGTTCGCAATATTGTCGGAGATATGATCTGTGGAAGTCAGGTCTTTTTTCAGGCTCCTAAACCGGTCATCGTGGAATTTGTGCTATAAATTTTTTTCTACGAAGGGTCAGAATCTGAAATTCATATGGTGTGAAGCTGAAATCCGGAGGAAATTCTTCTAAAAATTTCAGAGCTTGGTTCGCAATATTTTCAGAGATATGATCTGTGGAAGTTAGGTATTTTTTCAGGCTCCTAAACAAGTAATCGTGGCATTTGCGCTATAAATTTTGTTCTACGAAGGTTCAGAATCTGAAATTCATATGGTGTGAAGCCGAAATCCTGAGGAAATTTTTCAAAAAATTTCAGAGCTTGATTCGCAATATTTTTGGAGATATGATCTGTGGAAGGTAGTGCTTTTTCAGGCTCCTGAATTTCATCTCAAAGAGGTGATCGTGGTAAAATTTCAATAACTCTCTCTCTGAGCATCAGATTGGAGTGCCGTAAAAATTGGTCGCAAGTACACAGACTGTAGTTTCTTGGATATCAATTTCAGAGGTGAAGGACGAAACAGTGACACGTGGCAAGCCGTACAAGTTCGCTATACTGAACCAATCCATAATTAGGTCATTGTGGGAGATTAGACATAACTTTGTCTTGGAGAATCCAAATCAAGTCATACCTGTGGCATTCAAAAGAGAATTTAGAGGGTGACTTCAGTACTAAATTTCATATATTTAAGAGCCGCAATCACAGAGATAATCCAATTTCAATATCGAGCTCTTCAAAAGCAAGAAAAAAGTGTGTATTGTTTTTTCCAAATTGCATAAGTCTTGTTTGAAGAATCAAGTTGAATTGATTCCAAGGGAATATTGAAGAATTTTTGTTAGTAATGGGTTCTATTATGCCTCCAAAAAATAATTCCATACCCATTAAGCCCTCAGAAAGCTATACTATGACGCATGAGGAGGAAGAATTACAATATGAGATATCAAAATTACGGTACCAAGTGCAACAAATTTCGATCTTACAAAGAGCAATCGAAGATGACATAGATGGTTTAAAAGAAAAAATGGAGGCTAATTTGGATGGTTTTAAGGATCAAATAAAATCTATTATGGATGATAAAGTAGTGGAATATCACAATGAGCATCAACAACAAGTTCTCCAACTCTCAAAGGATAACCTAACTTTGGTGCAAAATCAAATGAAACAACCGGAAGATCAATATCACATCGAAAGAAGTTCTGAAGCAGTCACAGAAACAAGAAATCGACAAGTACAATCAATTTCAAATTATCTCAGCAAGTGGAAGAACTTTATTGTAGAAGATTCCACATGGGGCGATGAGAATTTTATACAGAAACATCAATAAATAATCAAGCGTTGAGGACAACACTTGTTTGAAGGAGAGGGGCATGTTAAGCCTCTATATTAATAGTGTAGTCCCTTATTATGTTAGTCTAACCCCCCTTATCGTTATTGTTGTACCCCTGTAACCCCCATATTGTTATTATTGTGCCCTTACATTATTATTGTTAGGTCGGCTAGGATTACATTGTGGCCCACTAGGATTACATTATGGCCTCATGGACTCCTATATATAGAAAGGAGGTTTTGTAAATTGTATCATCCAAGAATTGTTCATTTATGTAATGTATTGGAGGTTGCCCCCTCGAAGTGGCTCATTTCTAAGGCGTTGATATCTCTTTTCTTCTCTTTTTGGAGCTGGTTACACAACACTTACCTAATCTATTTACCCTAGGTAAAAGTAAAAACATGATATTTACATTCATCTTGACCATTTACATAAGTAAATTTCTCATTTCCTAAATGAACAAGTCAAACTGGAGTGAAACATCAAAATTTTTTGAAGATTGTGTAAAATACATTTTTCTTGTGAAACGCGCAGCGTCCAAGCAGAAAAATTGACCTTTGTTCAAGGCTGATTTTAAGTGCCTTCCCAGTGTTCAAATCAGCTCCATGATAGCTCATTGGAAAGCCCTCATTTTCCCTGTCAAAAACATGTTCTCCCAAGACTGATAAACGCACAACGACCAAGCAGATTTAGAGGCAGAAACATGAAATTTTGATGGTTTTTTGAGCTTTTGATGGACCATTTCTCCTCCAAAAACTCTGAAAATTTCTAGGGTTGATGTCCTCATCAATAAAAACCTGATAGTAGTGGCCATTTTTCATTTGGAGGTCCCAAAAAATAGCGTAGCCTCTAGGTCGCTATGCGTTTAGGAAAATTTCTGTGTGCAAAAATACTCAAAAACATAGAATTTTCATAGAATGCAAAATTTTGCAAAAACTTGTCAAAATTGTGAGGGTACTTGATCATTTAATGTTTGAATCATGAAGTAACACCTCTGCAAGTATTTCCAACTTCTCTTTCTTCTCTTTCTTGGTCAAAGCTTGAATTTTTGCATGGGCTCATTTGAGCTTGGCCCTTGCAATTTTGTTCCTCATGGCATAATGTTTTGCCATTTTTCTCTGAATGTCATTTTCCTTTTGAGCCTTGGCCAAGAGTTGCTCCAAGTGTTGGTTGACCCTCTCAAACCATGCTTCTTTGTTTTCATTGATCTCTAGGGCAAGCTTTTCATTTAAGGTAAGTTGGTTTTCTAACTCAGCTTCCCTTTGTCTCTCTAGAGCTAGAGATCTTTTCAACCCTCTAGTCCTTGGTCTATGTCTTGGAGGCTGATCCTCGTCATCATCAGGTTCACCAAACCTTTCCAATGTTTCCTCAAGAAAGGATTTAGCCTTTTCTGCCTCTCTTTGAGCTTTGATACACTTAACCTCATTGATGACTTGCCTTTTTTCCTCAGCTACTGATTTTCTTGTTCAAGGAAGTCAATCACATATTTGGCCCTCTCAATATTAGTCTAAATTTCACTAATCTTTGCCTCTTTGCCTTTAATTACTACATTGATGATTTTGTCTTCATCTTCTTCACCTAAGTCAATCAACTGAAATTATTGTTGTATCATGATTTTCCTCCTCATCATGAATGAATGGCTCTATCACCTCTTCCTTACCTTTATTTACCTATTGTGTTGATGAAGAATGCATGGTCCCTTTCGATCCAAGTGAAGAAAACACATGCCTATAGCCTCTCTGGTAAGTTTTTGGCAATGGCTCAACCTCAACAAAACTAGCCCATTTTGCCTCAATGTCCTCAACATTTCTTGATGACTCAGAATCATGATGTGATTATGATGAAGGGTTGTAAAATGGTGAAGAAGAAGGGTCAATGTGAGGTGAAGGTGAATGAGGTGACGGGAAGTGTTGGGGATATGAAGGAAATGGGAATGTGAAGGGAGCCTAGGTTAGTGAAAACCCTAGGAATTACGGCTATTAGGGATGAGATTGTTTATGGAATAGTTTGTAGGGAGAGAATTATATTTCATTAAACATTATGGTTTCTTTCTTTAGAAGTAGGTTCAAATTGACTTGAAGCAAAGATGATACATCAAAGAGAGGGTGACTTGGTCACTTACAGGTAAATGAAGCTTTGAAGAACCCTTGTGTAAAGATGTAGCATGAAACGGTGAAGTGACAGGCTGCCATAGGTGTTTTTGGCATTTCATGGGTAAACGCGCAGCGACTAGCTGAACGCGTATCATCCCTCTTGAATGCGCAACACCCTTCCTGAATGTGCAGCGCCCCTGTAACGCCTTTTTTCAAACCACATTTGGAGGCCTTCCCGGTGTCCAAATTGGGCCCAGGATATCTCGTTGGAAATATTATCCTGTATAATTTCCAAATATACCTTTTTTTATGATTTGAGTTGATTTTCATTGTCAAAATTTGATTTTCCCAAGATTGGTCAAAAAGTGCATAATGAGGGTGCAGAAATGCAGAGTGTTGTTGCAGGCAATGTTTGGAGTCCTTCTTCAATTCCAAATTGAGCTCATGATAGCTCATTGGAAAGATATATTTGTCTAGTTATCATTTGAATTATCAATAAAGTGATTTGGACACTCCAGATATGAGAAAACGTTATTTTCCCAAGGTCACTCTAGAAGTGCAACAACTCTCCTGTGGCACCTGTATTTTTGACATTTCTCTAAAACCATGACACCTATGTAAAATCTGAAGGAGGTTTTTCTTCCTTGACCTATGATGGAAAAAAAAATCTCTCACGGTTATGAAATTCATCTTTGCTTGGTAAAAAACACAGTTTGAAGAAAAACCGACCCTATGAGTGGCAAATGACTTGACTCTTGGAATGAATTCTCAAAAAATGATGGAGACATTATGTTTATGAGCTGAAATGACCTCATACTTAATTAAATGACCTACCTTATGCCTCCTCTGCTCAAATGTCTCGTTTCCATGGAAAACCCTATCTTAGTGAGAGAGGAAATTAGGGTTTAGTGCTTATGAATAATGATGACTTGGGCACCCTTGGGAAAGCTGGTTAAAAAACGAAGCTAGGTCAATGATAATGATAGAGATGAGGTGAAAGCAAAGTAAAATAAGGCGGGATGGGTGGGATGTAAATACCAGTGCTAAAACTCCCTTTACGTGAATTCTTTCTTAATGCCCATCTACCTTTGAAGTGTCCACCTTTTATCCAATTCAAGAGGATTTGTTTTCATTTCCTAACCTTAGACATATGAGGTAGGTAGTTTTATTTTGACTAATTCCATGAGCATAATTTGCACATGGTTCAATGACATTGACTCATGATTTCTCCTTTATATCCTTCTTCATGATCATGGAGGTAAAAAGGCATAAACTTCCTCTGTCTCCATCTCAACATAGATCCTTAGCTCATCTTCTCGAAGACACACTCCTCCATTCACGTTGTGATATTCTATTTCATTAAAATTTCTTGGGATTGGTAGGTGTGAAAATTTACAAGTCTAATTGCAGCCACTCGAAATTTATTCTTCTAACTGTTAATCATGCAGTTTATTTCCTACGAAAAACAACAAATAAATCACACTGCAATTTTTCACCAATAAAAAACATTGCGGAAAATAAAACGCTGGAAACTGAGAAATGCTAGCACACATAAAATTTTGTCATAGTGATATTTGGACAAATATCCATGGAAAAAACCAATGTGGGAAAACCAATGCAACAGATGAGGGTTTTATTATTAATTCTTCAGCAACAAATCTAAGCTCCAAAAACTTTGAAACTTTCTAGGGTTGATGTCCTCATCAATACAAACCTGCTAGTAGTGGTCATTTGTCATTTGGAGGTCCCAAAAAAGAGCGTAGCATCCAGGTCGCTACGCGTTTAGGAAAATTTATGTGTGCAAAAATACTCAAAAACACAGAATTTTCATAGAATGCAAAATTTTGCCAAAACTTGTCAAAATTGTGAGGGTACTTGATCATTTAATGTTTGAATCATGAAGTAGCACCTCTGCAAGTATGTCCAACTTCTCTTTCTTCTCTTGCTTGGTCAAAGCTTTAATTTTTGCATGGGTTGATTTGAGCTTGTTCCTTGCAATTTTGTTCCTCATGGCATAATGTTTTGCCATCTTTCTCTGAATGTCATTTTACTTTTGAGCCTTGGCCAAGAGCTGCTCCAAGTTTCGGTTGACCCTCTCAAACCATGCTTCTTTGTTTTCATTGATCTCTAGGGAACGCTTTTCATTTAAGGTAATTTGGTCTGCTAACTTAGCTTCCCTTTGTCTGTCTAGGGCTAGAGCTCTTTCATCCCTCTAGTCCTTGGTCTCTATCTTGGAGGTTGATCCTCCTCCTCATCAAGTTCACCAAACCTTTCCAATGTTTCCTCAAGAAAGGCTTTAGCCTTTTCTACCTCTTTTTGTGCTTTGATACACTTCACCTCATTGATGACTTGCTTGGTCTTCAGCTGCTGATTTTCTTGTTCAAGGAAGTCAATCACATATTTGGACCTCTCAATATTAGTCTGAAGTTCACTAATCTTTGCCTCTTTGCCTTTAATTACTGCATTGATGATTTTGTCTTCATCTTCTTCACCTAAGTCAATCAACTGAAATTATTGCTTTGTCTCATGATTTTCCTCCTCGTCATGAATGAATGGCTCTATCACCTCTTCCTTACCTTTATTTCCCTGTTGTGTTGATGAAGAATGCATGGTCCCTTTCACTCCAAGTGAAGCAAACACATGCCTATAGCCTCTCTGGTAAGTTTTGGGCAATGTCTCAACCTCAACAAAACTAGCCCATTTTGCCTCAATGTCCTCATCATTTCTTGATGACTGAGAATCATGATGTGATGATGATGAAGGGTTGTAAAAAGGTGAAGAAGAAGGGTCAATGTGAGGTGAAGGTGAATGAGGTGAAGGGAAGTGTTGGGGATATGAAGGAAATGGGAATGTGAAGGGAGCCTAGGTTAGTGAAAACCCTATGACTTACAGCTATTAGGGATGAGATTGTTTATGGAATAGTTTGTAGGGAGTGAATTAGATTTTATTAAACATTATGGTTTCTTTCTTTAGAAGTAGGTTCAAATTGACTTGAAGCAAAGATGATACATCAAAGAGAGGGTGACTTGGTCACTTGCAGGTAAATGAAGCTTTGAAGAACCCTTACGCAAATATGTATCATGAAACGGTGAAGTGACAGGCTGACAGAGGTGTTTTTGGCACTTCCTTGGTGAATGCGCAGCAACCAATTGAACGCGTAGCGTCCCTCCTGAAGGCGCAACACCCTTCTTGAACGCGCAGCACCCCTGCAACGCCTTTTTTCAGACCGCATTTGGAGGCCTTCTCGGCGTCCAAATTGGGCCCAGGATACGTCGTTGGAAAGAATATCCTGTATAATTTCCAAATATACCTTTGTTTTTATGGTTTTATTTGATTTTCATTGTAAAATTGATTTTCCCAAGACTGGTAAAAAAGTGCATAATGAGGGTGTAGAAATGCAGAGTGTTGTTGCAGGCATCGTTTGGAGGCCTTTCTCAATTCCAAATTGAGCTCATGATAAATCATTGGAAAGATATATTTGTCTAGTTATCACTTGATTTATCAATAAAGTGATTTGGAAACTCCATATATGAGAAAACGTGATTTTCCCAAGGTCAATCTAGAAGTGCAACAACTCTCCTGTGGCACCTGTATTTTTTACATTTCTCTAAAACCATGACACATGTGTAAAATATGAAGGAGGTTTTTCTTCCTTGACCTATGATGGATAAAAAATGCTCTCACAGTTGTCAAATTCATCTTTGTTTGGTTAGAAACAAAGTTTGAATAAAAATCGACCCTATGAGTGGCAAATGACTTGACTCTTGGAATGACTTCTCAAAAAATGATGGAGACATTATGTTTATGAGCCAAAACGACCTCATACTTAATTATATGACCTACCTTATGCCTCCTCTGCTCAAATGTCTCATTTCCATGGAAAACCCTAGCTTAGTGGTAGAGGAAATTAGGGTTTAGTGCTTGCGAACAATGAGGACTTGGGCACCCTTGGAAAAAATGGTTAAAAAACGAAGCTAGGTCAATGATAATGACGGAGATGAGGTGAAAGCAAAGTAAAATAAGGCAGGATGGGTGGGATGAAAATACCATTGCTTAGCACTCCCTTTACATGAATTATTCCTTAATACCCTTCTACCTTTGAAGTGTCCACCTTTTATCCAATTCAAGAGGATTTGTTTTCATTTCCTAACCTTGGACTTATGAGGTAAGTTGTTTTATTTTGACTAATTCCATGAGCATAATTTGCACATGGTTCAATGACATTGACTCATGATTTCTCCTTTATATCTTTCTTCATGATCATGGAGGTAAAAAGACATAAACTTCCTTTGTCTCCATCTCAACATAGATCCTTAGCTCATCTTCTCAAAGACACACTCCTCCATTCACGTTGTGATATTCTATTTCATTAAAATTTATTAGGATTGATAGGTGTGAAAATTTACAAGTCTAATTGTAGCAACTTGAAATTTATTCTTATAACTGTTAATCATGTAGTTTATTTCCTACGACAAACAACAAATAAATCACATTGCAATTTTTCACCAATAAAAAACATTGCGGAAAATAAAACACTAGAAACTGAGAAATACTAGCACACATAAAATTTTGTTACAATTATTTTTGGACAAATGTCCACGGAAAAAATCAATGTGGGAAAACTAATGATACAGATGAGGGTTTTATCATTAATTCTTCAGCAACAAATCTAAGCTCCAAAAACTTTGAAACTTTCTAGGGTTGATGTCCTCATCAATACAAACCTGCTAGTAGTGGCCATTTGTCATTTGGAGGTCCAAAAAAGAGCATAGCGTCCAGGTCGCTACGCGTTTAGGAAAATTTCTGTGTGCAAAAATACTCAAAAACACATAATTTTCATAGAATGCAAAATTTTGCCAAAACTTGTCAAAGTTGTGAGGGTACTTGATCATTTAATGTTTGAATCACGAAGTAACACCTCTGCAAGTATTTCCAACTTCTCTTTCTTCTCTTGCTTGGTCAAAGCTTGAATTTTTGCATGGGATCATTTGAGCTTGGCCCTTGAAATTTTGTTCCTCGTGGCATAATGTTTTGCCATCTTTCTCTGAATGTCCTTTTGAGCCTTGGCCAAGAGCTGCTCCAAGTGTTGGTTGACCCTCTCAAACCATGCTTCTTTGTTTTCATTGATCTCTAGGGCAAGATTTTCATTTAAGGTAAGTTGGTCTGCTAACTCAACTTCCCTTTGTCTCTCTAGGGCTAGAGGTCTTTTCAGCCCTCTAGTCCTTGGTCTCTATCTTGGAGGCTGATCCTCCTCCTCATCAGGTTCACCAAACCTTTTTAATGTTTCCTTAAGAAAGGCTTTAGCCTTTTCTGCCTCTCTTTGTGCTTTGATACACTTCACCTCATTGATGACTTGCTTGGTCTTCAGCTGTTGATTTTCTTGTTCAAGGAAGTCAATCACATATTTGGCCCTCTTAAGATTAGTCTAAAGTTCACTAATCTTTGCCTCTTTGCCTTTAATTATTGCATTGATGATTTTGTCTTCATCTTCTTCACCTAAGTCAATCAACTGAAATTATTGCTTTGTCTCATGATTGTCCTCCTCATCATGAATGAATGGCTCTATCACCTCTTCCTTACCTTTATTTACCTGTTATGTTGATGAAGCAAACACATGCCTATAGCCTCTCTGGTAAGTTTTGGGCAATGGCTCAACCTCAACAAAACTAGCCCATTTTTCCTCAATGTCCTCATCATTTCTTGATGATTGAGAATCATGATGTGATGATGATGAAGGGTTGTAAAAAGGTGAAGAAGAAGGGTCAATGTGAGGTGAAGGGAAGTGTTGGGGATATGAAGGAAATGTGAATGTGAAGGGAGCCTAGGTTAGTGAAAACCCTAGGAATTACGACTATTAGGGATGAGATTTTTTATGGAATAGTTTGTAGGGAGTGAATTAGATTTTACTAAACATTATGGTTTCTTTCTTTAGAAGTAGGTTCAAATTGACTTGAAACAAAGATGATACATCAAAGAGAGGGTGACTTGGTCACTTACAGGTAAATGAAGCTTTGAAGAACCCTTGTGCAAATATGTAGCATGAAAAGGTGAAGTGACAGGCTGACAAAGGTGTTTTTGGCACTTCATGGGTGAACGCGCAGCGACGAACTGAATGCGTAGCATCCCTTCTGAACGCGCAGCGTCCCTGCAACGCCTTTTTTCAGACCACATTTGGAGGCCTTCCCAGCGTCCAAATTGGGCCCAGGATACCTCGTTGGAAAGATTATCCTGTATAACTTCCAAATATACCTTTTTTTATGATTTGATTTGATTTTCATTGTCAAAAGTTTATTTTCCCAAGACTGGTCAAAAAGTGCATAATGAGGGTGTAGAAATGCAGAGTGTTGTTGCAGGAAACGTTTGGAAGCCTTCCTCAATTCCAAATTGAGCTCATGATAGCTCATTGGAAATATATATTTGTCTAGCTATCATTTGAATTATCAATAAAGTGATTTGGAGACTCCAGATATGAGAAAATGTGATTTTCCCAGGGTCACTCTAGAAGTGCAACAACTCTCCTGTGGCACCTGTATTTTTTACATTTCTCTAAAACCATGACACTTGAGAAGATGCAGAATGATCATTCCATTTCCAAAAATAGTTTATAATAAATATTTTGAGTTATATTGACTGAGTTATGCTCATTTTAAATTTGGAGCAGCATTCGGAGTGGGTTCCCTTTGGAGACGTGCCCTCCCACCCCGCTTTAGTAGGCACCTGCTTCACATTCATTAGTTTCAGCATAGCAACATTCGACTTGGGTTATTTGGAGACGTGCCCTCCCACCCCAAGCTATGTAGGCACCGGCTACTTCATCAAAAATCAGCATCATGGTTATGGGTCAACCGCACAAAATCCTTCTCATCGAAGTCCATTTGCTAGGCCGCACATTGTTAGTAACACAGTTGGTCACAAGCATTACACGGTATCTCTATCCTCGGATCTTCGTTTGTCATGGTTTTGGTTCATCCACAAACCCACACTTCATCGAATTCCATTTGCTAGGCTGCACACTGTCAATATCACAGTTGGTCACAAGAATTACAGGGTATCTCTATCCTCGGATCTTCGTTCATCACGGTTATGGTTAACTACACAAAACCCTTCTCTTCAGTGGCTCTTCATATTCAACAAAGGCTTCTCAGTAGGGAAATTCATGCAATGGGGACCATTGCTTCTTAAGGAGGGAGGAATGATCCGAATGGAAAATGGCATCTACCCATGGTATTCATCTACCCATGTTATCCATCCACCCATGGTATTGTAAATGTCATCGACCCATGGTATTCATCCACCCATTGTATTTATTCGCCCATGGTATTGTAAGTGACATCTATCCATGATATTCATCCACCCATGGTATGTATCCACACATGGTATTCATCTACACATGGAATTTACCCATGTTATTGTAAGTGGTATCTACCCATGGTATTTTAAGTGGTATCTACCCATGGTATTGACCCATGGTATCCACCTATGGTATCTACACAGGGTATTGTAACTCAAAAAAGGCTATAAATAACAAGCCTTAGTTTGTAAAAGGACAGATTGTCCACCACAATGTAGCTTCTACAATTATTCATTGTTTTAATAAAACAAGTTTCTTTGTGGTTTTATTTGCTTTGTGTTCTCTCTTTTTTTTTCTGGAATTCTAATTTTGCAGATCTTGTTAGACAATTTCAATTTTTTAGGTCTTGGGGGCCTCCCCCCAAGTTCCGGATCAGTGGTATCAGATTCAGGTTACGCCTCCATGGGAATGAGCATTTGAAACATATTTTAGTTTCAATGTTTTACAGCAATCTTCAGCAAACTCCATGAATTGTTTTTTGGGCGGAGAGTTTGCAGATGAGATATGAAACTTTTAAGGAAAAAATTACAAAAAAAAAAATACCAAATCTGGATTCCTTGAGAGAAAATACTCAAATTAAAAAAAAAATCGGCCGAATTGGAGTTCGGATGAGGGATTTATCGTTGATTTAAAATCAACTATTTTTTTTTTAGAAATTTTGTGACGGCTAGACAGTTCCAGCGCGAATCTGAGAGTCTAGGGTCTCCAGATATCGATTTCAAACACATTAAAAGATGCAGAATGATCATTCCATTTCCAAAAATATGTTATAATAAATATCTTGAGTTATATTAACCAAGTTATGCTCATTTTAAATTTGGAGCAACATTCAGAGTGGGTTCCCTTTGGAGATGTGCCCTCCCACCCTGCTTTAGTAGGCACTTGCTTCACATTCATCAGTTTCAACATAGCAGCATTCGGCTTGGGTTATTTGGAGACGTGCCCTCCCACCCCAAGCTATGTAGGCACCTGCTACTTCATCAACAATCAACATCATGGTTATGGGTCAACTGCACAAAATCCTTCTCATCGAAGTCCATTTACTAGGCCGCACACTGTTAGTAACACAGTTGGTCACAAGAATTACAGGGTATCTCTATCCTCAGATCTTCGTTTTTCATGGTTTTGGTTCATCCACAAACCCACACTTCATCAAAGTCCATTTGCTAGGTCGCACACTGTCAATATCACAGTTGGTCACAAGCATTACAGGGTATCTCTATCCTCGGATCTTCGTTCATCACGGTTATGGGTTAACTACACAAAACCCTTCTCTTCAGTGGCTCTTCATATTCAACAAAGGCTTCTCAGGAGGGAACTTCACACAATGGGGACCATTGCTTCTTAAGGAGGGAGGAATGATCCGAATGGAAAATGGCATCCACCCATGGTATTCATCTACCCATGTTATCCATCCACCCATGGAATTTACCCATGATATTGTAAATGTCATTGACCCATGGTATTCATCCACCCATTGTATTTATTTGCCCATGGTATTGTAAGTGACATCTATCCATGATATTCATCCACCCATGGTATGTATCCACACATAGTATTCATCCACACATGGAATTTACCCATGGTATTGTAAGTGGTATCTATCCATGGTATTGACCCATGGTATCCACCTATGGTATATACACATGGTATTGTAACTCAAAAAAGGCTATAAATAACAAGCCTCAGTTTGTAAAAGGACAGATTTGTCCACCACAATGTAGCTTCTACAGTTATTCTCTGTTTTAATAAAACAAGTTTCTTTGTGGTTTTATTTGCTTTGTGTTCTCTCTTTTTTTTTTCTAGCATTCTAATTTTGCAGATCTTGTCAGATCCATTTCAATTTTTTAGATCTTGGGGGCCTCCCCCCAAGATCCGGATCACTTCTTCACCTAAGTCAATCAACTAAAATTATTTCTTTGTCTCATGATTTTCCTCCTTATCATGAATGAATGGCTCTATCACCTCTTCCTTACCTTTATTTACCTGTTGTGTTGATGAAGAATGCATGGCCCCTTTCACTCCAAGTGAAGCAAACACATGCCTATAGCCTCTCTGGTAATTTTTGGGCAATGGCTCAACCTCAACAAAACTAGCCCATTTTGCCTCAATGTCCTCATCATTTCTTGATGACTCAGAATCATGATGTGATGATGATGAAGGGTTGTAAAAAGGTGAAGAAGAAGGGTCAATGTGAGGTGAAGGAGAATGAGGTGAAGGGAAGTGTTGGGTATATGAAGGAAATGGGAATGTGAAGGGAGCCTATGTTAGTGAAAACCCTAGGACTTACGGCTATTAGGGATGAGATTGTTTATGGAATAGTTTTTAGGAAGTGAATTAGATTTTATTAAACATTAGGGTTTCTTTCTTTAGAATGAGTTCAAATTGACTTGAAGCAAAGATGATACATCAAAGAGAGGGTAACTTGGTCACTTACAGGTAAATGAATCTTTGAAGAACCCTTGTGCAAATATTGAGCATGAAATGGTGAAGTGACATGCTGACAGAGGTATTTTTGGAACTTCCTAGGTGAATGCGCAACGACTAGCTGAACGTGTAGCGTCCCTCCTGAACGCGCAACACACATCCTGAATGCGTAGCGCCCCTGCAACGCCTTTTTTCAGACCACATTTGGAGGCCTTCCCAGCATCCAAATTGGGCCCAGGATAGCTTGTTGGAAATATTATCCTGTATAATTTCCAAATATACCTTTGTTTTTATGATTTGAGTTGATTTTCATTGTCAAAAGTTGATTTTCCCAAGACTGGTCAAAAAGTACATAATGAGGGTGCAAAAATGCAGAGTGTTGTTGCAGGCAACGTTTGGAGGCCTTCCTCAATTCCAAATTGAGCTCATGATAGCTCATTGGAAATATATATTTGTCTAGTTATAATTTGAATTATCAATAAAGTGATTTGGACACTCCAGATATTAGAAAACGGGATTTTCCCAAGGTCACTCTAGAAGTGCAACAACTCTCCTGTGGCACATGTATTTCTGACATTTCTCTAAAACCATGACACCTTTGTAAAATATGAAGGAGGTTTTTCTTCCTTGACCTATGATGGACAAAAAACACTCTCACGGTTGTCAAATTCATCTTTTTTTGGTCAGAAACATAGTTTGAAGAAAAAATGACCCTATGAGTGGAAAATGACTTTACTCTTGGAATGACTTCTCAAAAAATGATGGAGACAATATGTTTATGAGCTGAAATGACATCATACTTAATTATATGACCTACCTTATGCCTCCTCTGCTCAAATGTCTCCTTTCCATGGAAAACCCTAGCTCAATGGGAAAGGAAATTAGAGTTTAGTGTTTGTGAATAATGATGACTTGGGCACTCTTGGAAAAAATGGTTAAAAAATGAAGCTAGGTCAATGATAATGACAGATATGAGGTGAAAGCAAAGTAAAATAAGGCGGGATGGGTGGGATGCAAATACCAGTGCTAACACTCCCTTTACATGAAGTCTTTCTTAATACCCATCTACCTTTAAAGTGTCCACCTTTTATCCAATTCAAGAGGATTTGTTTTCATTTCCTAACCTTATACTTATGAGGTAGGTCGTTTTATTTTTACTAATTCCATGAGCATAATTTTCACATGGTTCAATGACATTGACTCATGATTTTTCCTTTATATCCTTCTTCATGATCATGGAGGTAAAAAGACGTGAACTTCCTCTGTCTCCATCTCAACATAGATCCTTAGCTCATCTTCTCGAAGATACACTCCTCCATTCACGTTGTGATATTCTATTTCATTAAAATTTCTTGGGATTGATAGGTGTGAAAATTTACAATTCTAATTGCAGCAACTCAAAATTTATTCTTCTAATTGTTAATCATGCAATTTATTTCCTGTGACAAACAAAAAATAAATCACACTGCAATTTTTCACCAATAAAAAACATTACGGAAAATAAAATGCTGGAAACTGAGAAATGCTAGCACACATAAAATTTTGTCACAAATATTTTTGGACAAATGCCCACGGAAAAAACCAATGTGGGAAAATCAATGCAACAGATGAGGGTTTTATTATTAATTCTTCAGCAACAAATCTAAGTACAATAAAATGGATTCCAAACTGGGAATCCTCTCTAAGAGAAATACTGGCAATATTCTTATGAGGATTTTCCTCACCCCATAACTGATCTTAGCTTCCGAAATTGACCCTCAACAATTTTCACTTCATTTTGCATTAGCCTCTGCGTAGTGCTTGCAGTAGCTTTGTTGTTGCTGCCTTCAGAAACTCCTGAAATATGCAACTTTTCTTCTCTCTAGCTATGGAACTGATTCATTGGCTCTCCTGATCCAAATATCAACAACCAACAACTAAATCAACTGCTCCTATAGCTATATCATGTTGTTGTTTGTAGCATTGGAAAGTGATCTAAGTCTCAAAATTGGTGAGGAGGCATAGACACCAGCATTCCAAAGAACCCAACAACTGTTTGTGGAAATTCCACTCGGTTCATGTTTTATTAAAATACTTAATTATTTTAATGGAGACCCTAAGTCTAAACTTAAGGAAATTAAATAATTAATGGGTATTCATAAAACAGAGTGTGAATCTTCTAAAGAACGAAGATCAAGTCAAATTTTAATCTTAGCCATTGATTAGACTTCTAATATGGGTCGTTGATTCATAATTGAGAAGATTATAAAAGAAGGCTCGAGGGTCATTTGGAAAGTAAGTCGGGCAAGCATTCAGTAACCCGAGGGAAGTCGATTTTGAAGGAATATAATTCGATTTTAGAGTGAGATTTACAGGGCGAAGGAAGTAGAGGGTTGTAGCAGTGTAAGGGTTTGAGGGAAGAAGGAAACATAAGACCATAAAAGCAGCACATAGGAGCAATGCAGTGGCCTCATGCAGTGCTGACGCAGGCATACACAAGCTCGGTGTAGAGGGGCACGCAGGAGAGATACATAGTGACGCGGGGAGAACTGGTGAATCCCTCGGGTGTCAGAAATTCTTCCGAGGAATTTAGAAGAATTATCTCAGGTGAATCTCAAGAATTTTTCTCAATTGTTTCTGTCAAACTTTCCCTGTAAATATTTGACTATTGAAGAATAATATAAACCATCCTCTGCTGCAACGATTTTCCCCCATTGGGTTTTTCCGGGGACAATTTTACAAAAATAATTGTGTATATGTGACTGATTCTTATGCTTTTATTTTCTACTATTTTGTTCTCTGCATATACATGAGTGATTACTGCAGTAGTGTTTCTTTCAAACTAGAATAATTCTGTAAATAACTAATTATAAGAATAAGTAGGAGAAATAAATCTATCACTGCAGTAGTATTTCAAGATTGAAATTTTCACATGGTATCAGAGCCGAGGTTGAGTAACAAGAGTGGAGATTCTACAATGGAACGAAGATCAAACATTGCTGCATCATCAACTCAAAAGGGTTCACACAGTTCTCCAGAGAAGAAGGAAAGCATGAAAGAGCAAATGGATAACGGAATTTATGTTCTGGCATCTAGACTAGAAGAATAATTTGCTTGTGTGTCAAGCTCTGCTTCTCCAGAGATTTGGTATATTGACAGTGGAGCTTCTGCTCACATGATGGGAGTACAAGAATTTTTCTCAAGCTACCAAGAAGAGAAGATGAATTTTAAAATCACCATGGGAAATAAGGCGAAATGTACCCTTGTTGGAAAAGGTACCATAGTATTTTAAACAGAAGCTAGCAATAAGCTTCGAGCCACCAATGTGTTGCATGTTCCTAGTTTTCAGATGAACTTACTCTTTGTGTCACAGCTTTAAAACAAAGGTTATCATGCTTACTTCATTGGAAAAAGAGTATACGTCAAACATCCGAGTTGGAAGAAGAAGGCACAAATCAGAGTCAGGAGCAATAAAATCTACAAGTTACAACTCGAATCCCTAATGGCGTTGATAGGAATAAGTGATGGGAAGTATTTGAATGAACTATGGAATAGGAGAATGGGGCACTTACACCATGGGGCTTTGAGGATTCTCAAGAATATTGTCACAGGAGTTCCAAAACTGAGCACCAAGCGAGATGATGTCTACAGAGGGTGCATATTTGGGAAGTATGCCAAGGCAACATACCATAGAAGCAAAAATAGGGCTAAGAGTGTGTTGGGCTTAATACACTTGAACATCTGCGGAAAAATGTCCATTAGAGCTCTTAGTGGTGCCGAATATTTCGTCACCTTTATGGATGACCAGTCCCTGAAGACATGGATCTACTTTCTAAAGACCAAGGACGAAATATTTCATCGATTCAAGGAGTTTAAAGATCTAGTGGAGAATCTGACATGAAAGCGGATGTTAGTGCTTGTGAGTCACCAATGATAAAATGTACTCTTTCAATGTCAGTTGATAGGGTCCTAGGTCAAATTTTATAATTTCAAATAAAATTTGATCATTGGTTGGTGTGTCTAGGTATATTACTTCTCCCACCATATTTAAGGTCAAAAAATGCATCCTTGTCATGCTATCACTCCTTGTGATAGGTCATCAATAAAGTGTCTTGGTCACCATTTTGGTCATCAAATCATGATTATGCATACTACAAGGTTCAAAGGTCCAAATCATAAGTTTTATAAATGCACCTGATGTCATCATTAGGTCAAGTCATCAAAAATGTCATAAAGAGTCATGTCATCATATAGGTCACCATCATGGGAGTTAGTAATTAGGAAAAAAGTGTTCTAAATGGTTTCTAAGGTACATTTTACTCATTATGAAGATGTAACTCTACATAATAGAGTGATAAAGTTGTTGTACACTATCTTATCATTCAATTTTTCAAAAAGACAAGTGATGTCACTTCATGACCCAAAGAAATATCGAATTCAAACCTATAAGAAGACCATCTGAGCATTCTAATTTCTCATTTCACCTTCATTGAGCACCTCTCTACCATCTAGCTTCATCCCAGCCACCAGGGCATCAAAATTTCTTCTTAAAATATTTGCTTACCTCCCACGTTGCGCTTCTACCTCCTACACTGCGCTTCTGGCTCCTATGCTGCGCTTTTGAATTTGGAGGCCAAGCAAGCATCAAAGGCGTTCCTTTTATATTTTCAAAGGTTATAACATCTATTTGGTAAGTAAGCATATATTTTCACCTTTCTTATGCATCATTTTTCTTAGAAAACTCAGTGAAAATCCCTCTCCTAGGGTTTCGCTGCGCTTTTGGTTTCTATGAGTTTTTACTTCATCACAGTGGTAAAAAAAATAGATTTTCTAATTTATCACCCTCATACACACCTGAAATACCTCCCCTAAACATTTCCTATACCCATTGCCTTCATCTCCCTCATTTACCTAAAAACCCTCGCCTACGCTATGCTTTTGGAAAATTCCTAGGCTAGGACTGTGTTTTGCACCTTTTCACATCTTTCCCTCACTCTTTTCAAAAAATTCCACCTCCCTACAATCTCTAACATCTATCCCTATCCCCTATAATTTTCAAACAAATTTACCTAACCCTGAACCCCACCATTCCCTTCCCTCAATACAACAGTCCCTTTTTCTCCTGTTTTCCCAATCATACCCTATCCTTCCTTGCTACCTAGCTAGGGTTTCATCATGTAGACAAAAACCATGGACAATGAGAAGAAAAATTACAACAAGGGAGGGAAAGTTTCAAGATATGAGCAAACTCATATCCAAGAAATCATGGCCTCATATTTCATCAAGAAATCCTTTGAAGGTGTGGGCTGCATAAGTTTTTGTGAAAGGATTCAAGAGGTAGGTTTCCATGCCAAATTAACAAGCCTTTTTGCCACCAATTTTAGGAGGGATAAGGCAAACATAGCAGGGGTTGACTTCAACATTTCATCAGATGTCGTATTTTCAGCCACAGGTATCCCTAACCATGGAGAAATTTGGCTTAAAGGGAAGGATTTGGACATTGAGAATTATAAATTTTTCCTAAAGCCACACTACAAAGATGCTCCTACACACATATTTCCCTTCAAACAACTGCTTGACAGGTATTCTCCTTTAATGAAGATGATCATGAAGTACTTTACTTGTGAAGGGAGGTTTTTAAGAGTATATCAGTATCACATAAGGCTACTGATGCATTTTAAATCAATCAAACCTCTAAACCTACCTCAATACTTATGCATAAGCCTTGTTAAGATGACAAAGAAGGTACAAAGAAAAGGGAAAGATCACCAAGCAAACCTATTTCACCATGGCTTGGTCAAAGTCATTGTTCTACTTCAACTTTCACAGATAAACCTACGTTGGGAGACATTCATGCAATTAGATTCTCTTTTGCTTGCTACTAGTCAACCTAGAAGTAAAAATACTCCATTGGCACCACCAAGGCCACAAGAGGTTGTCTCTTCAAGTAAAAAATTAGTCACAAAAACCTATAGGAGAGGGAAAATACTAGTTTTTTCTCCTGACAATGTGGAAAGATTTTAGCCTAGTATTGTTAGAGAAGGAACATCAGGACACCAACATGATGCACCATTGCGTGAGGAAGAACATGTAACTTTCGATGTTTTCATGGCTTACCTACCTGAGCATGAGGAAAACAAGTCAACTGAAGAGATAATCAAGGAAAAAGAAGCAGAAATAAGAGAGCTCAAGGACAATCTTTCAAAAGAAAACTTCATGATAACATTTTTACAGCAAGAGAACATGAAGCTTAAAGTAAATCAAATTTTGCTCAGTAAACCTAAGGAAGATTTGTTGGCAGAGGATGATAAAGTTAAGGCGATGATAGATGTGGATCAGTTTGAGGACAAGGGTGTTCAGATAAATCCAAGGAGGCCAAAGACAAGAGGCCTATCAAGACAGCAAAGACAGGGAAGTGAGCCATCTTCTCCCGTAGGTCAACAAGACTTTGATGACATCATTGCAGATGAGATTGAACAAGACAAAGAGTTTTGGCTTCGAAGGGTTAATGAATACCTGGAGATGCTCCTAAAGAAGGCCAACAGAAACACCAAGCTTCAGAGACACATGGAAAGGCACTACTTCACTAAGAATCAAATTTGTAGAATTAGGGTTATAGGAATTTGAAAAAGAAGCTAAAGAAAACCCTAATCAAGCTAAAAAAGAGAGACAAACTTGATTTGCTTGCTGACGCATCATTGATTGCCTAATCCATCACTGAAGAATGCAGAGGAACGAAGTTTTGGAAATTTTGAGAAAATTTTGGTGAATTTTGAATTTTTGGTAATTTTGAAAATTATTGGTGCACAGAAGCACAACGAGCTCACACTGCGCTTCTTCTCAGAGCCTTGAAATGAGGAAAAATTTGCACAGATGTATAAATATTGGTTAGTACATCATGGATATGCACTTTCTTTTCCATGTCAGCTCGCCATTTTGAAAAAAAAAAAGTCAATAAACATGTCAAAATTCATGTTTTTGCCTCCTTTTTAGCCCCCTCGCTGCGCTTCTGGAGTAGCTGTGGGAGAATGAGTTTTTAGTTTCCATGGAGGTGAATGTTTGTAGGTTTAGAGGCCTATTAGACATCCTAGGCTATATTAAATAGCCTTTATTTCAACAAAAATATCAAGGAAAACCCCTCAAAAATGCCCTCAAAGAGCATGATGCGTTTCTGTCTCTCACGCTGTGCTTCTGAGAAATTTTGCTACGCTTTTGTCAGAAGGTCAAAATTTCGAGTTTTCTCAGTCAAAGTCATTTTCTCATGATGTAATTTTTCCTTTTATGAATTGACATGATGTAATTGAATGTAGTACTGCTGGTAAAGGTCAAATCTATGTAAATTCATGGTCATTAAATTAATGCTTGTAAAAGTCAGTCAAAGGCTAAATGGGAGTTAGTTCTTAACCTCCTTAGTTTTAGGTTTGGTTAGAGAGATTGGTGTAATAAGTTCCTATAATGATGGATTCGACCCCTGAGAGGGGGGAATGTAGTTTTTGATCTATATGTAACTTGTTTGAAGTCAAATTCAAGGTTGGACATCAGTTAATCAAAGGCTCTGAGCTAGTGTACATCATATTTTTGCAGAAATATAAAGACAGTTGCAGCTATTATATTGGGATTCTTGTGGTATGATTTAGTGACAATGTTTTTCCTTTTTTATTTCATTATATTGAATATTTTTTTCTCCTTATTACCATTATCTTTCTTTCATGTGATTATCTTATGCGGTTTTAAAAATACATGATAGTTTATATGCTATGTTTTAATGAGATTTTCATGTTTATGTCTCATTTAGTCTGATAAATGAACTCATATGTTATGCTCATTTTGAACCTTCTCTATTTCAACCCTATACCACAATGACACCTCAAATGTGTTACTGAAACATACCTACCTTGCCCCATTGTATCCCTACAAATGAATCATTTGAAACGTTGACCTAGTCCCTAGACCTTTGAGCCTGATCCAACAAACCCTAAAAATAAAACCCTAAAAGATTTGGAGACACAAATATCTCCTCTGCAATTCGATCTAGCCTCTCCCAGCCACTCATACTTCTCCCTTGCACTCGCATAGCCTGCTAGAAATGCGCACTGCATCCCTGGGATAATTCGTACAGCCTTTCGGAGCCCTTCCCTACCAAGTCATTTTACTTCCCTATGCATTTTAGAGATTATTGCACCTCCTCTGATAATTCTTCCAACAACTGGAAGTAGAAATACTACTCTTGCTACATGCACTGGATAGTTGGCTACTTGCACTAGCTAATCAACCTCCTCTTCTTGTCAGTGAGACACTGGGAAATTCGAGGAAATATTCTTCAGAATGATTCTCCCAAATATCTATTGAAACCCTTCTACTATTGTCTCCCTCTGCTTAAATTGCGCCCTTACTGAATCACTGTAACTCGATAAGTCAAAATTGATTGATTCTCTTATATCTTGTGTATATCTCTCTCCAACCCCATTAACTTTCTCTTATAATCTTCCATTGGGAAACCAACGACCATGATGACATCTCAATCGATGGCTAAGCTCATCTTGACTCCATCAAGTGAATTCTCTAGAAGTCTCTAGAGCAAAATTGATTTCCCTCAATTAATCTAAATTAATTAACCAGTCTTACTAAGTAAGACTTAGGAAATATTTAATTATTGTTTAATTAATCTAATTGAGGTATTTATAATGATTTTATTGCAAAACCTTATATGGGTTTTGGAGATCTTGTTTTTGTTAGCCTCTTAGACACCATAGAGACTAGAACACATGTCCGCTACTACAAAAAACTAACAGAGTATTCTTTCTATTTTCATGGAACAAGGAAAACACTTTTATCTTGAGTTATTTCATACTTGTGCTATTTTCCTCCAAGTTAAGCACTCTACATGTGAATATTTTAGATAGATGTAGACTCAATTTCACATGCATTAGGTGCATTTTTTTTTGTTAAATTTAGTTGGTTTTCCCTAATTGATTGTGCATGAAGCCCTAAAGAGGAATTTTTCATTATTAAAAGATACTTTTTGATTTTTTGTTAGTTCTACTCTTAATATTCCTCTAAGTTCATTGCTATTATGTATAAGCATTGTAATCAAGAGAGTTCACCATTGATACTATTATTCACTATTTTTGTCTTGCTGCTTTCTATTTCTTCTTCTCTTGCATGCTAAGATTAAATGTTGCTTTAGTGTTTCACTATAGATCAAGAAGACTTGAGAAATGACTTTATCTATGTCTCTTTCTATTCCTAGGGATAGACTAGTATTGATTTGTATTGAAATTATGCATCAAAATTTCTAACTAATGAAAATCTAGTTCATTTGCCACATCAACTTGTCTTATTGTGAGAAATCATTCAAAGCATAATCCTCTCTTTACTTCTTGATTCAATTGTAATATTCTTTACTTAGAAAGATTTGATTTATGAATGTCTTGCTAATTTTCTCCTTTCTCATTCTCTTTCATCATGCTTTGGATTTGGCATTAGTCAAACAACATGGTTTCAAGCTTATTTTACAAAATTTAAGTGTAAATATTGAAGACTTGTTTATTTACTTCAAGAATTAGAGTGTTGATTTACAATTAAGCATAGAGATTGAAGACATTCATTGATTTCAAGAATCAAAGCAATGAAACACAAGCTTTAATTGCATATCTACAACTCTTTTCACTGATTCAAAGGAGTTCATTCCAGATTTGTAAAATTCATCTAGTGATACAACTCTAGGGACACCCATCTAGAGTTAAAAAACATGAACGTCAAAATTAAAGGAGGTGAGTCAGTGATAGAGAAACACCTACCTAGATGTTCTTATCCCACTCTGGGACCTTTTTCCAAGGGTGCATTTTCAGGTGATAATGATAACAAAAGAACCCACATTTGTGTTCCTTGAATCTCTTACCATTTTATTTTGATTAATTTACATTTTTTTCCAACTTTATTTTTGTAATAGTTAAGGTGCATTTCTACCCACTTCATTAAATCCCATCCCAAAATCAAATAAGTTGAAACATTTAGAATTTTACACAAATAGAATTATATATATATGGGCTTTGACTATGCCTATAAGGAAACCATTACATCCAAAACTGGGGCTTAATTAAGCCATATAATAACAACCTTAAACATGTATTTATCATCATGACTTCCTTAGTATGGTTTTTGGTTCCATTACCATGACAGTGGGAACATTGATATAAAAATTGTAGACATATGCATGCATATGGAAAAATTATTAATGCTAGAAATTTTGTCGATCTCTTTAAGTTCTTGCTAGTGGTTTAGTATTCAACAAGATGGGGAGGAGTCCTTCCAAAATGTCACATGTCTCATAGATAACTTGTAATTCCTATATATTCTACAATATTTATTTGACTTGGTTCCATTAGGCTATAATTGAGTAATTTTTTTGCAAGATTATTCATTATGGACATGTGATGTGATCGCTTTCATTATCATTTTGAACACAAAGTTGGTTAATACATTTTGTAACTTCATCTATAATCTCATTCAATATTCTATTGTTTCCTTGTAAATGTTCCCTTATCTTCCTTTGCAAAAATTTGAGCTTTCTCTCTCACACCTTTAAGTTCCATATAAACAATCTTGACATCCTTATAGCTATTAGTCGACATCTACAAGCCATGAATTAGATAGCTAGAAAGTTGATGGGTAGAAAGGAGTTTGAGACAATACTCACAAAGGTGGTAAAAAATATAAACAACTTTGAGGCTCAGTCATGATTCTCTCTATTCCATCATAAAATTTACATATATTATTCAAATGGACAATAGTCCCAGTGGAGTGGCTTTGGAGATAACCATATAAAAATAATGATTACTCTTTCCCTATAAAGAATCAATTCTGAAATGATATGGTTTTACTCCATTTACATGAAGTATTTCTTAAAACCCATATACCTTTGAAGTGTCCACCTTTTATCCAATTCAAGAGGATTTGTTTTCATTTCCTAACCTTAGACTTATGAGGTAGGTCATTTTATTTTGACTAATTCCATGAGCATAATTTGCACATGGTTCAATGACATTAACTCATCATTTCTCCTTTATATCCTTCTTCATGATCATGCAGGTAAAAAGACATAAAATTCTCTGTTTCCATCTCAACATAGATCCTTAGCTCATCTTCTCGAAGACACACTCCTCCATTCACGTTGTGATATTCTATTTTATTAAAATTTCTTGGGATTGATAGGTGTGAAAATTTACAAGTCTAATTGTAGCAACTCGAAATTTATTCTTCTAACTATTAATTATGCAATTTATTTGCTATGACAAACAACAAATAAATCACACTGCAATTTTTCACCAATAAAAAACATTGCAAAAAATAAAACTCTGGAAACTGAGAAATGCTAGTGCACACAAAATTTTGTCATAGTTATTTTTGGACAAATGTCCACGAAAAAAAATAATGTGGGAAAACCAATGCAATAGATGAAGGTTTTATTATTAATTCTTCAGCAACAAATCTAAGTACAATAAAATGGATGCCAAACTGGCAATCCTCTCTAAGAGAAATACTGGAAAAATTCTTATGAGGTTTTTTCCTCACCCCACAACTAATATTAGCTCCCGAAATTTCCCCTCAAAAATGCACTTCCTTTTGCATTAGCCTCTACATAATGCTTGCGCAAGCTTTGTTGTTGCTGCCTTAAGAAACTCCTAAAATCTGCGATTTTTTTTCTCTCTAGCTATGGAACTGATTCATTGGATCTCCTGATCCATATATCAACCACCAACAAATGAATCAACTTCTCCTCCAGCTAGATCATGTTGATTTTTGTAGCATCGGAAAGTGATCTAAGTCTCAAAATTAGTGAGGAGACTTAGACGCCAGCATTCCAAAGAACCCAACCATCGTTTGTGGAAATTCCACTCGGTTCATGTTTTATTAAAATAATTAATTATTTTAATGGATACCCTAAGTCTAAACTTAAGGAAATTAAATAATTAATGGGTATTAATAAAACATAGTGTGAATCTTCTAGAGAACGAAGATCAAGTCAACTTTTAATCTTATCCATTGATTAGACTTCTAATATGGGTCATTGATTAATCAATGAGACGATTATAAAAGAAGGCTTGAGGGTCATTTGAAAAGTAAGTCGGGCAAGCGTTCAGTAATCTGAGGGAAGTCGATTTTGAAGGAATAGAATTCGATTTTAGAGGGATATTTGCAGGGTGAAGGAAGCAAAGGGTTGTAGCAGTGTAATGGTTTGAGGGAAGAAGGTAGCATAAGACCATAGAAGAATCATGCAGGAGCAACACAGAGGCCTCATGCAGTGCTGACGCAAGCATTCGCTGGCTCTGTGCAGAGGGGCACGTAGGAGAGACACAGAGTGACGCGGGGAGGGCTGGTGAATCCCTCAAGTGTCAGAAATTCTTCCGAGGACTTTAGAAGAATTCTCTCAGGTGTATCTCAAGAAGTTTTCTCAATTATTTCTGTCAAACTTTCCTTGTAAAGATTTCACTACTGAAGAATAATATAAACCCTCATCTGCTACAACGATTTTCCCACATTGGGTATTTTCCAGGAACAATTGTACAAAAATAACTGTGTATATGTGACTGATTCTTATGCTTGTATTTTCTATTGTTTTGTTCTTTGCATATACATGAGTGATTACTTCAATAGTGTTTATTTAAAAATTTACTAGAATAATTCTGTAAATAACTTATTATAAGAATAAGTAGGAGAAATAAATCTATCGCTGTAGTAGTATTTCAAGATTGAAATTTTCACATGGTATCATAGCTGAGGTTGAGTAACAGGAGTGGAGATTATACAATGGAACGAATATAAGACGTTGTTGCAACATCAACTCAGAAAGGTTCACACAGTTCTCTAGAGAAGAAGGAAAGCATGAAAGAGCATATGGATCATGAAATTTATGTTCTGGCATCCAGACTAGAAGAAGAATTTGCTTGTGTGTCAACCTCTGCTTCTCCAGAGATTTGGTATATTGACAGTGGAGCTTCTGCTCACATAATGGGAGTACAAGAATGTTTCTCAAGCTACCAAAAAGAGCAGATGAATTTTAAAATCACCATGGGAAATAAGGCGAAATTTACCCCTATTGGAAGAGGTACCATAGTATTTTAAACTAAATCTGGTAATAAGCTTTGGGCCACCAATGTGCTGCATGCTCCTGGTTTTGGGATGAACTTACTCTCTTTTTTGCAGCTTCAAAAGAAAGGTTATGATGTTTACTTCATTGGAAAAAGAGTATATGTCAAACACCCGAGTTGGAAGACGAAGGCACAAATCGGAGTCAGGAGCAATAAACTCTACAAGTTACAACTCGAATCCATAATGGCGTTGATAGGAAGAAGTGATGGGAAGGATTTGAATGAACTATGGCACAGGAGAATGGGGCACTTACACCATGGGGCTTTAAGGATTCTCAAGAAGTCTGTCACAAGAGTTCCAGAACTGAGCACCAAGCGATATGATGTCTACAGAGGGTGTGTATTGGGGAAGTATGTGAAGGCATCATACCATAGAAGCAACAATAGGGCTAAGAGTGCGTTGGGCTTAATACACTCAAACATCTGCAGACAAATGTCCATTAGAGCTCTTAGTGGTGTCGAATATTTAGTCACCTTTATTGATGACCATTCCAGGAAGACTTTCTAATATTCCAAGTAGAAATAAACAACAATATAAAGCAACATAAACATGAAACTACAACAAATAGAGAGACATCATACATAGAATGAAAAGCATGGAGAATGCTGAGCCATTTTATTATATAACTGAAAGTGAAATGAGTACAAAGGTGATCAGAAAGATGGCACCTTGGCTTGCACAAGGCAAGCTAGATATACTCTCAGAAATACTCCCGGAATGACCGCTCTAACAATGACTGTGTTATCTCCAAACTGCTACTGTAGGACTGCTGCTGCTACTGGAATAAGCTAACTCTTTGGGGCTGTTCCCTTGCTCCGAAAAAAATGGGACTTTGGGAATGATTTCCTCACTCAATACCCAGAAAAGCCCAGAAAGGATTTTCGGATTGGATGACCCGAAAAATCACCTCCCTAGAGAAATCACGCTACTCCAGTGGAATGCACTGGCCCTGAAGATGTCTCTGGAAATGGTGGCCTCCTCCTCTGACAAAATGATGGAATAGCTAAGGGCTGACACTTCCTCACTATTCCGAGTTGAATCCCCTGATAAATCTTAGCTCCCGGCACTGCCTCCTCCAAGAACTGCATGGTCTCTCCTCAAGACTACGTTGCCCAAGAAAGTGTGCAATCCATGCTATAGATGCTCTCGCTCCAACCTGAAAATCCAATCATAGAACTCCTCACCCGAGAAAACACTCAAAGTCCCCAGGGGCTGAGGTTGGGATCTCCGCTCGGAGACACTTGGTGTGCTAAACAACACTTGCAGACTTTGCTCAATAGAAAAATCGTGCTCAATGTCGATAGACAAAACAAAGATGCATAATAGAATGAGAAAATGAAGGGCCTCTCTCCCTTGTTATGCTTGGAGTGCCTTTCTCTCCCCTAGGCCCCACCAAGAATGTGATGTCCCTCTTGGCCACGCTGTCCATCCAACTCTACACTGCTTAGGACCCATGCAACCCACACTTCCACTAATCCACGCAGTCACTTCGACCCCCCCTTGGGCCCCACGATGTTAAGTAAATGCGCTCAAGTGAATTTTTGGAAGTGTTTTATTTTCATAAGTGTGAGTTGAGTGTTCTTATAACCCACTTATTGACTTAACTTTATAAAGTAAAATGGCCAAAAATTAATATTACCAATTAGCTGCTGCTAATTGGGAATATTATAGTCCTCCCTACCAAAACATTGCTTGTCCTCAAGCAATTGCAATGATGGATGCTGCAAAATCTTCTCACTCTCCCAAGTGGCATCCTCATCCGGTAAGTTCCTCCACCTTACAAAATACTCCTTAAATGTCCTGCTCCACAGCTGTCTCTCCTAGGTATCTATGATGGCCTCTGGTTGTAGCACCAAATTCCCCTCATCATCTGTGGCTGGAATCTCCTCTGTTGCAGTCACTTGCTGTCCTAGTGCCCTTTTCAAGCAAGATACATGGAAGATGTTATGGATCCTACTACCTGTGGGTAACTCCAACTCATATGCAACCTCCCTGATCCTGCGTATCACCCTATAGGGTCCATAGAAGCGAGGCTTGAGCTTCTCGGCCTCCTTCTGCTTTAGTGTGGACTGCCGATATGGCTGAAGCTATAGGTAGACCAAGTCTCCTACCTCAAACTGCCTCTCAACTCGTCCTCTATCAGCATACATTTTTTGTTGATTTTGTGTTCTAGCTAAGTTTTCCTTGAGGGCCCGGAGTATATCCTGGCTCTCTTGGATCTAGTCTTTGGCCCTGGGGGCCTTACTAGCACCAAACATCACATCAACAAAAGACAAAGCATGGTATCCATATAAAGCATAAAATGGAGACATACCAATGGACATGTGATACATCGTGTTGTAGCAGTACTCTCCCAAGTGCAACCATTGTAGCCATGCCTTTTACTGCCCTGTCACATAGTTTCGCAAGTAGCCCTCCGGTCACTTGTTCACTATCTCCATCTGCCCCTCCGTCTGGGGGTGGTAACTGGTGCTCGGAGTCAACTCTGTACCCACCAACCGAAAGAACTCCTGCCAAAATCCGCCCATGAAACGGCTGTCCCGGTCACTAATAACGGTCTTTGGAAGACCATGCAACCTGAAATCATCCCTGAAAAAAAACTTTGCCACCTAAGCTGCTGTGTATCGTGCTGATATGGAAAATAAGTGTGCGTAATTTGTCAGCTGATCAACGACTACAAAGATACAATCCTTTCCCTGCACCGCGGGCAACCCTATGATGAAATCCATCGATATGCACTCCCATTTCCCCTCTGGAATGGGAAGAGGCTGTAGTAACCCTACTGGATGGCTCATCTCCCCCTTGTTCCGCTGACATACCCCGCACTCCCTGACATGCCAGAGTACGTCCTCCTTGAGGCCCTTCCAAGAGAACCTCTCTCTGATGGCCCTATCGGTTTTGGTGAACCCCTGGTGGCCTGATAACGATGAGTCATGTGAGGCATGTAGCACCTTCTCCTTGAGCTGAGAGCCCCCAGTCAAGAAGATCCGATATCTGAAGTATATTACCTCATCCATCACCCTGTACTAGTCATATATGACCTATCTGTCCAATATCTCACAAGAAAAATGGTCTTCAGAGTACTCTACCAGCAGTTGAGCCCTCGAATCCGTGTCTAAACTCATCAAGGACAAAGTTGCCGGTCTGCGTGAGAGAGCATCGGCCACCACGTTTTTCTTCCCCTTGATATACTCGATGTCAAAATCATATGCCTAGATCTTGCTGACCCACTTCTATTGTCTCTCCTGCAACTGCTTCTGCTCTAAAAGAACCGAAGGCTGTTGTGGTCAGTCCTCACCCTAAATCTGTTCCCCACCAAGTACTACCGGAACTTGGCTAGTGCATGCATAATAGTCAGCATCTCCTTTTCGTATATGGGATACAACCTCTCATACGACAATAGCTTTTTGCTCTTGAAAGCTATGGGGTGGCCTCCCTGCATCAAAACTGCGCCTACCCCCCTCCTGATGCATCACACTCAAGGACAAAAGGCTGCGTGAAATCTGGCAACACAAGAATTGGGCAGCTACTCATCACCTCCTTGAGCCTATCAAAGGCCCTCTATGCTGTGTCTGCCCAACTGAATGCCCCCTTCTTAGTAAGATCTATGAGGGATGCAACAAGTTGGGAAAATCCCTTGACGAACTTTCGGTAGTAGGTGTAGATGCCTATAAACCCCCGAAGCTCTGTCACGTTCTTCGGCTCTGGCCAATCCCGGTTGGCCCTGATCATCTCCTCATGGACTCTCACTCCATCCACACCAATGATATGCCCTAGATAGAGCATCTCTGTCAATCCAAACTCGCACTTGGAGAGCTTAGCATAGAAATACTACTCCAATATGTGAAACACAGCCTCAATGTGTTGCAAGTGCTCCTTCCATGTCTGGTTGTATATCAAGATGTCGTCAAAGAATACCAACGCAAATTTCCTCAATTGACCACAAAAGATGTGGTTCATGCAGGATTGAAAGGTGGCTGGTGCATTGGTTAGCCCAAAGGGCATCACCAAGAACTCAAAGTGACTGTAATGACATCTGAAAGTGCTCTTAGGAACATCCTGGTCTCTCATTCGAATCTGGAGGTACCCGAATCTCAAATCAATCTTTGAAAAGAACTTCAATCCCCTCAACTCATCTATTCGTGGGATGGGGTATCAGTTCTTCATGGTATTTTTGTTGAGAGCCCGATAGTCAATGCACATCCTCAGTGTGCCATCCTTCTTCTTCACCAATACGATAGAAGAAGCAAATGGGCTAGTGCTAGGCCGAATGTGCCCCAGCGCTAAGAGCTCATGAATGGCCCTCTCAATCTCATCCCAGTAGGTCTTAGGATGCCTATAGGGTGTAGTGATCACTGCCTGGATGCCCTGCTCCAGCTCAATGGTGTGCTCAAATCCCCGATCTGGTGGCTGCCCTGGTGGTATATCTCTGAAAACCGTGGCATATATGTCGAAGATGGACTACACATCTGGGTGTACGACCTGATCCTGTAGACCTTGCCTCCAAAGCACATAGCTCCACTGCCCACTCTATGTCTCCCTTCCAGAAATCTGCCTCCATCCTGTGCACTGAAACTGTCTGTGGGGGATAAGTGTGCATGCCTCGAATCATCTCGTGCTTCATGGTCTTCTTGTCTGTCCACTCCATCTCCAAGGTATCCCAATCTGTGGTGACCTTCCCCAGCGTGATCAACCACTGCACTCCCAGTATCACGTTGGTGTCCGGAATGTCCACCACAAATAAATGATCTGTCAGAGTGTAAGTCCCCATAGTTACTGCCAAGGCTGGCACATACCTGGCACACTGCATGGTTCTGGCACTTGAAACCGTACCGAAAACCCATCAAAGCTCTCTGTCGGTATGCTCCTCCTCTCTACCAACTATGCATCAATAAAATTGTGGGTAGCCCCACTGTCCACTAATACCGAAACACGTTGTCCCTGCATTATA
The DNA here is from genome assembly GCA_034641835.2 of Pinus albicaulis. Taxonomy (NCBI): domain Eukaryota; kingdom Viridiplantae; phylum Streptophyta; class Pinopsida; order Pinales; family Pinaceae; genus Pinus; species Pinus albicaulis. The sequence continues at coordinate 671,053,039 of CM076569.1, forward strand.
CCTCGGACACGCAATGTCAAGTATTTAGGAACCCCTCGTAAAGAAGCAAGGAATCCCCCGGTAGGTGAAAATGTTGCACCTCCCGCTCCTAGTGGTGGAAGTGGCGGATGATCTCCTCTCTGTACCGAACTGCTTCCTCCTGCCTCCATCTCCTCATACTCATCCTCTTCTTCGTCACTGTCGGAGAAAACCTCGATATGGTGTGTCTTTCCTATGGCACAACGATGCCCTGGTGCCGATGGCTCCTAGCATGTGAAGCATAACTTCTTCTGCCTCAGATCTCTCCTAGTCTCATCATCCAAAGGTCATCGACTCTAGTTCCCCTTTGGAGGCGAAACCCTCATGTCCTTCCCCTTCGGCTGAAATGCCGGTCTCTAGGGGAAAGGAGCTCTAGTCCTGGGTAGGTCATCCTGCAAATCCCGAGTCCTCCCAACTGCGTCATGAAGTGTAGTCGGCCTCGTTGATCTAACTAACCCCCGAAGAGGCTCTGCCAATCCATCAATGAACATGTAGATCATCCTGGTTGCAGACAAATCAAGCACCATCACGGAGAGTCTAAAAAACTCAGAGATGTATGTGTCTGGGTTCCCAGTCTGCTTGAGCTTAGTCAACTCAACAAAGTGCTCCTCTGGATCCCTCAGATCAAACATCTCTATCAGCCTCCGTGTAAACTCAACATATGATATCACCCCTGAGTGCCCCAACGTGACCATCCCATGGAACCACCAATCATGGGCCTCACCCTCTAGATGCAGCGCTGCCACCTTGATGGCCTCTGCCTCTGGCATATGATTGAGCTAGAAGTGGATATCCAACTTCTCCACCCAAGCCTTTTCCGAACACTTGGAGGATCCATCAAATGTCGGCAGGTAAAATTTGCCCACTGTACGTTGTAAATCCCCATCCTGTGTGTATCTAGCCCCTCTGTTCTGGTTGTGGGGTCTGCTGTCCTTCTTGAGCTGCACAAAGTCATGGAAAATGAGAGCCTCACCAAACTCTTGCCAGTAGGACTGATACTTGGCAAAATAATCCCCCACGTGAACCGACTCCGGTTCCTGAGGTGCTCTTGCCCCCGTGCCTTAGCTAGAAATGTCAGCATCATGGAAGATGGGGGAGTCAGTGATGCCATATGTTGCGCTGTGAGGTACTCCTACAAGTGATGGGATGTGCCAGACCTTTCTCTGGTGTAGAAACCCCTTAGGGTTTCATGCTGTCTCTAGTCTGCGTTGAACTTCTGTCCCATCTCCTCTATCCTTCTCGACAATTCCTGCACGTAATTTAGGAGAAGTTCCCCGAACTCCTTCCCTTCATCTTTCTGCTCTGCCATGGGTTCTTCCTCTTCTGTATCCACTATCGGGATGCAGTCACCTTCTCCAAAAGTGGCCTCAAGCTGCTTCTCTTGGTCCTTATACCTCCTTCCCCGGTAAGTGAAGTATGGTTTTCCTGCGAGTGTCATAGACAATCTGCTCCATAGGCTAAGCCAAGTCTATGAGCTCTGATACCACTGTAATATTCCAAGTAGAAATAAACAACAATATAAAGCAACATAAACATGAAACTACAACAAATAGAGAGACACTATACATAGAATACAAAACATGGAGAACGCTGAGCCATTTTATTATATAATTGAAAGTGAAATGAGTACAAAGGTGATCAGAATGATGGCACCTTGGCTTGCACAAGGCAAGCTAGATATACTCTCAGAAATACTACCGGAATGGATGCTCTAGCAATGGCTGCGTTATCTCCAAATTGTTGTTGCTGCTACTGTCAGACTGCTGTTGCTACTGGAATAAACTGACTCTTTGGGGTTGTTCCTCTGCTTCAAAAAATATGGGACTTTGGGAATGAGATTCTCACTCAATACCCAGAAAATCCCAGAAAGGGTTTCCAGAATGGATGACCCCGGAAAATCACCTCCCTAGAGAAATTACGCAGCCCCAGTGGAATGCGTTGGCCCTGAAGATGTCTCTGAAAATGGTGGCCTCCTCCTCTGACAAAATGATGGAATAGCTAAGGGCTGGCCCCTCGTCACTATTCTGGGCTGAATCCCCTGATAAATCTTAGCTCTCGACACTTCCTCCTCCAAGAACCGTGTGGTCTGTCCTCAAGACTGCGCTACCCAAGCAAGTGCGTAATCCCTGCTATAGATGCTCTCGTTCCAACCTGAAAATCAAACGATAGAACTCCTCACCCGAGCAGGCACTCGAAGCCCCCGAGGCTGAGGTTGGAATCTCCACTCGAAGACACCCGGTGTGCTAAACAACACTTGTAGACTTTGCTCAATAGCAAAAGCATGCTCAATGTCTATAGAAAAAACAAAGATGCATAATATAATGAGAAAATGAAGGGCCTCTCTCCCTTTTTATGCTTGGAGTGCCTTTCTCTCCCCTAGGCCCCACCAAGAATGCGCTATCCCTCTTGGCCACGTTGTCCATCCAACTCTGCCCTGCCTAGGACCCACGCTGCCCACATTGCCACTAATCCATGCAGTCACTTCAACCCCTCCCTAGGCCCCACGATGTTAAGTAAAGGCGCTGAAGTGACTTTTTGGAAGTGTTTTATTTTCCTAAGTGTGATTTGAGTGTTCTCCTAACCCACTTTATTTAATGACTTAAAATTTATAAAGTAAAATGGCCAAAAATTAATATTACCAATTAGCTGCTGCTAATTGGGAATATTACAAACTTAGATCTACTTTCTAAAGACCAAGGATGAAGTCTTTCATTGATTCAAGGAGTTTAAAGATCTGGTGGAGAATTTGACATGAAAGAGGATGTTAGTGCTTGTGAGTCACCAATGATCAAATTTACTCTTTCAATGTCAGTTGATATGGTCCTAGGTCAAATTTTATAAATTCAATTAAAATTTGATCATTGGTTGGTGTGTCTAGGTATATTATTTCTCCCACCATATTTAAGGTCAAAAAATGCATCCCGGTCATGCTATCACTCCTTGTGATAGGTCATCAATAAAGTGTCTTGGTCACCATTTTGGTCATCAAATCATGATTATGCATACTGCAAGGTTCAAAAGTCCAAATCATAAGTTTTATAAATGCATTTGATGTCATCATTAGGTCAAGTCATAAAAAATGTCATAAAGAGTCATGTCATCATCTAGATCAACATCATGGGAGTTAGTAATTAGGAAAAAAGTGTTCTAAATGGTTTCTAAGGTACATTTTACTCCTTATGAACATGTAACTCTATATAATAAAGTGATAAATTTGCTGTACACTATCTTATCATTCATTTTTTCAAAAAGACAAGTGACGTCACTTCATGACCCAAAGAAAAATCGACTTCCAACCTATAAGAAGACCATCCGAGCATTCTAATTTCCCATTTCACCTTCATTGAGAACCTCTCTACCATCGAGCTTCATCCCAGCCACTGGGGCATCAAAATTCCTCCTTAAAAGACTTTCTTACCTCCCACACTGCGCTTCTGCCTCTTAAACTGCGCTTTTTCTTCCTACGCTACACTTCTGAATTTGGAGGCCAGCCAAGCATCAAAGGGGTTCCTTTCAGCTTTTCATAGGTTCTAACATCTAATTGGTAAGTAAGTAGATATTGTCACCTTTCTTATGCATCATTTTTCTTAGAAAACTAAGTGAAAATATCTCTCTTAGGGTTTTGCTGCGCTTTTGGTTTCTATGAGTTTTTTCTTCATCACAGTGGTAAAACAAATAGATTTTCTGCTTTATCACCCTCAAACATGTTAGCCATCAGTATTTTTTGCATGTTAGTGATGACTATATCTTCAGCTGAGTTTTCTAGAAACTGTTTTCCTTATGTCAATATGTCATCCAGAAAACCCTCCCAAAACTTTTTTCGCCTTTTTACCTATTCAGTCCACCCCTGGCAAAACCACAACCTCCTTGTCAACAATCCTATCTAACCTCAGCCTTATTAGTCTGCCCATCAGCTTTAAAAGGCAAATCCACATCTGTTTCAAAGGTCTCTCCTATGTTAGGAAGTGGCGTTTAGGACATTTCACCTTTGGCAATCATCAAAAAGCCAAAAAAGCCCTCATCTGCAGCAGACCTACCATGAATGATCCCTTAATTTGCAAATGAAGTTGACAAACAGCCTTAAGTCACGCCACTCATATTCCCTAGGTCTCAGCACTGCATGAAGCCCATTCTCAAGCTGACTAGTAGGTTTTTCACTGTGTTCTATGGTTCTTCAAAGACAGAAAATATGTTTCATCTCATGGAGTAAATGTTTGAGTTTACAGTTAGAGGAACAGCTGCTTCTAAGTGTATTATGAGCCTGAGATGAAGCTGCAAAACAAAGGTCACTCATCAGGACCTTACAGCTCTTTCCAGCATGAAAATCACAGTAGGAAAGGGTCGCCACTGTCTCAGCAAAATGGTAAATTGTCAAGGCCCAGAACCTCCTTCATTTACAAGCAGAGGGTTAGGGCGCCTCCTTCATCCATAAGCAGAGGGCGCAGGCCAGAGTTGACTCAGAAGGCTGCAAAAGTCCAGGTTTGCCCTGACTGAAACAATGAAACAATATCTTCGGGTTTCATGAATGTAATTGCTGACCATAACAGGATTGTAGTGGAAGTATGATAAGCTCAAAGGAAAGGGGAGTTTAGCCTGATAAAAGAGATCATCTGAAACTTTCAAGTCAGGTGAATGGTTGAAACTCTAGAAGGCCTGTCATCAGTGAACTTTCCAAAGCATAAGGACCCTGTCTATCCACAAGATCAAACAGAACAGATGATAAACAATGCCATTACACAGGCAGGAGAAAGTTCTTGGTTTTTCAAGAAAGCACTGACCTTCATAGTCACAAAGAGTTTTGTCAATATAACAGGTCATGAGATGAACAAGCCAAGTGACAAATATCTCAACAACCTTAGAACAGTGTCACTGTGGCTAGGTTTCCTTCAAAAAACACAGTGATGCTTGCAAATAGTGATGCCTAGATTGATGTTGTTCAAATGATTTACTTACCACCACATTCAGAGAAAGGCTGTGTCTGACATAGTGGTAAAAGGGGGCTTCTGATACTTTACCTGATGAAGAGCCTCCTCCATATATGAGTAGAGAGCCAAAATCATTGCAGGCTGTTGAAAACTGGTAAGTCCAAAAGTGCAGGGAAAAGACACAAAGAAATTGAATGAAGGAAAGTGTTACTGTCTATGATATAAATGTATTGATCTCCCTCTTCAAAAAGCTATCTGTCAACAGTCCATCCAGTAGAGAGGAGAAGGTATTGAACATACTGTATGCTTTGAATGCCAAAAGAGCAGTTGACTTAAAAAGGGTTAAAGACATTTCATGACCACTTATCCAGAAATCAAAGGAAATCCTTCTGAGCAAACAAAGAAGTCTAGGGTGAAAGGATGCAACCTAAAAAGTGTATTTACAGTCCAGAGAAAAACTTGTGAAACACCTAGAAGCAGCAATTTATCGTTGGGAAAGTAAAACAATGACCAAGGTTGAGTCATAAAATGCATGATGATAGGTATGCAATGCTATGAATAGACAAAGAGACAATTTTGAGCATATGTGTGCCACTGATATCAAAAAGAAGATTTTCTCCTTGAGGAAAGGGTCAAGCAGCAAAACAATACCATATGTCAAAAGTCCAAAAGAGGCGCCTTTCGAGAAGGGGTGTTTACAACTTTTCAAATATTTTGGTGCATTATGAAATAGCCCTTCTTTGCTAACAATCACCAAGAGAGGGAGGCAGTGAACATATGTCCAGTCATGAAATGGTGCTATTGACCAAAAGGGTTTTAATACACTGATCAGAACAAAATAAATACTGTGTGCTCAAGGGCCCTGTTGTCATATTTTACAAGTTTGTTTTTCTGATGGAGAAGGCGAGTGATATTCAATCTTATAAATAGGCAGAGGAAGTTGGTTATGATGAATCACCACTGTTCATATGTTTTAAAAACAAACACACTTGTTATCATTTCAAAGGGCAGACTTAGCACAAGGATATAGTATCAAATAAACAGTGGCAGGGAAGTGACACAGTGAGTTGTCAAGCAGAGAATCTTGTTATAAAAAGAAACAGCTAGTGGAATGGCACTTACAGTCCAGAAGGAAACCTGTAAATCACCTAAGGATCAAGATTGTCAAACTAACTGCAAGGGCATCGGTGGTCTCCTGTAAGTGATAAAGCAGCTTTCAAATGCCTTTGACAGTTTTTGAATGACCTTTCTTTTGTTTACATTGTCACCTAAAGTGACAAAAAGAGGGACAAAGTCGAGGTTTTGAAATGTCTCTCTTATGAGAACATGTATGTAACTTCGTGAGTAGGCAAAGCAGATTTGAAGGATTATCACTGTTTAAAAAGCAACCTGATATAAACACGGTTTTGTATCATTTAAAAAGGGGTGGATATATATATTCAAAGTGACCGTTGGGATATTTATTTGAAAATGATATGAGGTTGAAAGTGTCAAAAGAATGGAATAGGGAAATAAGTAAGTCACTTTTGAAATTCAAAAACCAATTGCCACAGCTCCCAAGCATCACAACGAGTTTTCAAAAGAATTGAAGTTTTCTGCAGTGGTTTGAGGCGGCGCGACGTGCCTGGAGTTAGGCGCGACGTGCCTGGGCAGAAAAATACACAGGGCCTCAACGCTGGCGCGACGTGCCTGTAGGCGGGCGCGACGTGCCTGTAGGTGGCCGCCCGACCGCACGACAAGCCCACCCGATACCTTCCTCCGGCGCGACGGGTTTTTCTCCAAAGGTTGCCGCGCCCATTTTTCGAGCTGTCCAGGGGTTCTTGCACCCTCTCAAGCGAGCATCCACTGATTTCAAGGTATTTTTACAAGTTCCCATCGTGTGCAAAGTGTTGATACGTGATAAAACTATTTGAAAATCCCACACCTTGCTAGTTTGCTAAAAAAACAAACGCAGTTTCCTACACAGTGAAATGAGGTAATTTAAGAGGGCCGAGGTTGTTAATGACAGTTTAAACCTTGAAGGCAGGGGTATAAGGTGTAGAGGTGTATATCTCAAAACTCACAAACAAAGAATGTATTGCCTAGACTACTGTGTGCAATGATTTTTTCACCCAAGCTAGGTCTTTTTTCCTGCAATCGTATTACATCATCGTGGAAAATTGTTGACAGAGAGTTTTCTCGTGGGTGAATGTTACATTAGTAGCGATTTAATTGTTGTTTTTCTAGCTCAGAGTGTGAGTACAGTGCGCTTATTGCTCTCTTAAAACTTGCTAAAGAAGGGGGCCTTGTTCTAAAGAAATGCTTGGTTAGTGTTTGAAATTTCAGATTAAGACAGAGGTACAGGTTGAAGACTTATTGACAGAAAGCTTCCAAAGATGACAGCATAGTAAAGGAGCAAAGATTGTTGATGGCTAGATTTTGACATTAGGGGCAGAAGCACCAAAGTGGTGTTGAATTTTTCAAAACTTCACAAGTGAAAATGGCCACTGTCTAAAGGGCAGAATGCTTGGTGTTTGCATTTGATATTAAAACAGAGGTGTAGGTATTATGTTGACCCCTTAAGCTCACAAACAAAGAGTGTATTTCCTAAAAACCACTGTTGCACTGTTTTTACAATCTAACTAAGCCTGCCTTTTCATTACACTACATTATATCATTTTGAAGATTGTTGGACAGAGTTTTCTGAAGGTGAAACAGGGCTATTTGCTAGAAGGTTGGGTTGTTGATGATGGGGCATTTGTTTATAATCAAGTTTACATTGAGGCCAGATGTACAAAGATGATGATTGACTTCTTAAATTGCATGAGTGGAAGGTGTTTTCCTTAACACTGTGGGCTAATTTGTCACCTAGCCAAAAGGTCTCCTCCCTCTTCCACTGTGTGGTCTCTACAGAAATCTGCTAACAGAGGTAATTTTCAAGATAAATGATCTGAAGAACAGGGTTATTATTTTTGAAGTTTGGTATTGAAGACACAAATATAGGTAAAAGCTGGCCTCTAACAAAATCACAAGAAGGGGGATTATTCAAGACTGTGCACAGAAGATCTACAAAGCAGTTTCTCACACATAGTACCATTGTTAAGAAGGTTACATAGCTGAAGTGTAACCAAATTTGAAAGATTGTGGTTAATAAGTGCAGAAGAGCTTATTCAAGGAAGCATTGTTGCATTTCATCCAAACCACAGTGACCATATCTATCCAAGCAGTGTATTGGCCAGTTTCAATTCAGCAGAATATTCTTCATACATTGAAGGCAGTGTGCCTCTTCCAAGCCTGTTTCAAGTCAGAATGCCTCCAAAACGAGATCACAAAGGCGGACAACATAAGAGATATGAGCCTATCTCCATAGAAGAAATCAATGCTCATCCCTCAGTGCTTTTCAATTTCCATGAAGTAGGTTGTCTTGAATTCTGTCAGAGGATAGAAGAAGTCAAGAGTTTCTCGCCACTTACACATTTGTGCGCTTTGGGATTCAAGGACAAACACTTCCAGTTAGCAGGTCTTGACTTCAAAATCTCTCCAAGGTATGTATCCAAAGCTACCAAGATCCCATATCATGGTGAAAAGTGGTTTAAACAAGCGCATCTTGATCTGGAGGATTATAAACCTTTCATCAAGCCGGAACATAGGGAGACCATCATTGCTATTTTTCCTTTCTCCTATCTTCTTGACAGTTATGCTCCACTGATGAAGGCCATAATGAGATACTTCACTTGTGAAGGGAGGTTTAGCCAAATCTTTGCCTATCATGTTCGCTTGTTGATGCATTTTACCAGGAGCAGACAATTAAACCTCCCATACTTTTTGTCCAAGAGCATAGAGAAAATGGTAGCTACTGTCCAAAAGAAAGCTCCACCTCAGCAAATCCCTTCTCTCTTTCACCATTCCTTGATCAAAATCATTTTCTTGCACTAGCTAGAGAAGAAAGGGGTTTCATGGGAGTCATTCATTAGCCATGACGATTTCGCCACTGTCCCTCCTGTTCATGTGTCTCCTACTCAGCCTGTCCATCGCCCAGTGCCTTTATCTAGTAGGCCTACCCCTGAAAAACTCAAGATGATCACCCACCCAAGTACACAAGGAGAAGGAGGGAGGGAGAAGGAGCCAGGCTTGGAGGGTAGAGATGATGAGCAAGCAGCTACTCAGATGGAGGACAGCAGCAGTTAGATATCATTGGACAGCAGCTAGAGGTTGATGAACAGCATCAAATTCAGGGAGAGGGACAGCAGCTAGAGGTTGAAGAGCAGCAGGTTGAGCAAACACTTGAAACATATTTTGAGCCACAAGCTGGACAGGATGTTGAGGGAGGACAGCAAGCTGAGGCTGCCTCCTTGACGGTGACTAAAACTATTCCTAAGAAGACGAAATTGCCTAAAAAGACAACTTCAAGCTTGCCAAGGAGAAAGAGCGCTAGATTGGCCTTCAAAGGCAAAAGTACAGTTGGAGAAAGCGCCAAGCTTAGATGTAAATCAGCTGTCATCCCTATCCCAAGCGATGACAGTGACAATGAGGCACGCATCCTTGAAAATCTCCTCATTCACAAAGAAGGTCAAATTGAGGTGTTACAAGAAGATCTCCAAAAGGCAAGGAATTTCAATCATTTCTTGGAGGTTGAGAACAAACAAATGAAATTTCATGCAGCCATTCATGAGGCAAGGGCCATCAAGTACAAAAAGGAGGCAGAAAAGGCGCAATTAAGAATTGAAGAGCTTATTGGCGAATTTGATGATGAAGAAGAGGAGGACCAGCCTAGGCGAAAGAGGCCTAGAACCATCGGGCTTAGGAGAGCCTTGGAGAAACAGAAGGCTGAAGAACAAGCTAAATTCGAAGCTTTTCCTCTCACTACCCTCTTTGAGCGGGAAATTGAGGAAAACAAGGAAGCTTGGCTTGAGAGGGCTAACCAGCATTTGGAGACCAAGCTTGAGAATGCAAACAGGGATCTCGAGCTACAGAGAAAGAGAACACTTCACTTTCAGAAGCTAAACCAATTCGCCAGGCGCAAATTGAAGGTGGCACAAGAAAAATTGAAGAAATTGAAGGAGAGGCGCCTAGCACGGAAAGAGGCAAAAAGCATATCAGCCCTCGATATTCTAGCTTCAGCTTCAGAACATGTCTCTATGGACCCTTGAGGGTCATCCATGCCAATTTTGGGCCTGTTTCGAAAACTTTTTGTTTTTTGGCATTTTTGGGGTTTTCGCCAAAAACTCATAAATGCGCCCTTTCAGTTTGAAGAGTCGTCAAGGGAAGAGTGTGATACCAATGGATTCCATAATTTCATGAGCAGCTCTCCAGCGATTTTCAGGGCATTTGAAGATCATTCGCCCCTCCAGATTGGCAAAAAACAGCCTCATTTTGCACATTTTGCCCGCCCTATCAGCAGCCTGCTATTTTCTGGGTTTTTGCACACAGGTACAGTTTTGAGGGACTTTCAGAGATCAGATTGAGATGATTCCACTTGCATTGGAAAGCAGACACAGAGAGCTTTCCAAAAAGCCATCATGAGCCTCATTTTGACATCGGGAAGGCTTCCATTTGCATCCAGAAAGTCAGGGGATCTTTTTCAGGCATAAATATGAAGTATTTTTGAAATTTTTGAACTCCAAAAATCTGCTTTTCCCAAATGTGCGTTAGGCTATTTTTATCATGGGAAAATCATGTAAAGTCAATATAATTTCCGTTTTTAGCAGTTTTTTAGATATTTTATTAGATATTTTGCGCCTTGGGCTTTGCAAAGCCTCAAGGACAAGTTTAGATATTTTGACTTGGCCAATGGGATAGCTAGTTGCTCCATGAGGTTTTCCTCCTTCTAGCCTATTTATCCCATGGTTCTCATTGTAAATCAGAGGCTGAACTTGAGAGAAGAATTAATGCATTGGTCATATGAGCTTTGAAGAATACACTTGATTTATGATTTTTGGACTGCCTCTTGGATGCTTTTGAGGAATGTTGAAGGCTTGTTGATGGATTCCTTGACATGGTAGAATGGTATAGTGCTTCTTAATGTGTTTTGTCTTCTAGTTTTCAGTCATAATTCATTTTTCTTGCTGCTATAGATCAGTAAAGATTGATTTTGAGACATGCCCATGGAGGCACCTCAAAATCCCTGAATCTTCATAGCTTGATGTTTTCTTCTCCCTTAGTTATGCTAAAGAATTCTTAGCTGCTCTTTAGTAACCTAAGGTATTGTTGCTAAGTTTTATTCATCGGTTCTATGTATGTTAAGTAGGATGTATGGTTTGCCCTACCTACCTACAAGCTGCCCATAGTTCTGTCCATAAAACTTTCTCTTTGACTGATTTGTTGATCATCTTGTTGAACCAAGGAGGCCTAGTCCCGATCTAGCCCTTTGCCTAAAACTATGAAAACTTATTTGTCCAAGTGCCCAATGACTTAGAGACTATGTTTAGGCGTTCTGACATAGTTTATGAGTTGTTAGTTTGTCTCATGTGTTTTCCCCAAAGTCTGATAGCCTTTTCCCGAAGTTAGAGGGTCATATACCTCTATGTATGGCTGGAATGTTTGATTTCTATGTATTGATTAGCTTATAGTTATTCCTAGCATGATTAATGGCTTGCTATTACATGTTTATGTTGGCTATTAACTAGTTTGCACTTGAAATCCCTTGTCTTTCACCAACTTATTGTCCATTTAATCCATTTTGCCCAGAGATCCCTTCTACTGTGAATCAAATCGGCCCTACAGCAGCATTACATCATCACTTCATAGCTTCCTTGACCTGTTTGACCCCATAGCCCAATTTATCTACATCTTGTTATCCAGTTTATGTATTTGATCAGTTTCATCCCTCACAAACTTAAAAACTAAAAAAAACCAAAAACACACTTCATAACTAGCCTAATATCATAACATCGCAAGTAAACACACCGACATCTTTTACACTTATAGAGAGAGCCCTCTCTGAGTCCAGGAAGGCTAGGTCCTTGGGCTCCAAAGCTTGGTTTGATGTTACATCGTCATTTGGCTAGCCAATCGGCCAAATCACGGGACCCTAACATAATGGCGATCACGGTGGGACTTTGAGTTAGTGACAATCTAAGGACACCTTAGAACTCTAGAAGTCCCTTATTTTTAAGAATACTGTTTGATTGACTTATCCCACCGCACCCTAACATTAATGGCGATCACGGTGGGACCTTCCGAGTTAGTGACAGTCTAAGTGCACCTTAGATTTCTCGAAGTCTCAATCAAACTTAGAAAACTTAAGTGTTGCTTGAAGAGTAGAAGCTAACTCTTTCACCATCTTAGAAAAATGATGATTTAGTTATAAGAAGCTCTACCGAACCTCATAAGCACAAAAAACTCAGAAAAACCCCAAAACATTCCCTTAGATTGGTTTTTGTCTAGTATTGGTGGTGGACCATACAAATATACCTCAAAACAACTAAAACTCCACCTGGCGACTCCACTAGCCTCCAGTAGGCCTTACTACCTTGCCAAATTTTAGAATTCCATCCTATTTAACCACCTCATCGCCACACTAACATAATGGCGATCACGGTGGGACCCTGAGTGATTAAAAAGCTTAGTTTTTCTCATCTTTAGAAGCCTTTAAGAATACTATCTGATTGACTTATCCCGCTGCTCACTAACATAGTGACACTCACAGTAGGACCTTCCGAGTTAGTGACAATCTAAGTACAACTTAGTAACTCCCGAAGTCTCAATCAAGCTTAGTAAACTTAGAGACTGTTTGAGGAGTAGAAAATAGCTCTTTCACCATCTTAGCAAAATGATGAGTCAGTTATAGAAAACTCTTCCAAACCTCAGAACTTCATAAAACTCAGAAAAACCCCAAAAAACACTCCTTTAGATTGGTTTTGACATTACTGGTGGTGGACCATACAAACATATCTCATAACAACCAATTTTCCACCTGACGACTCCACTAAACTCTAGTAAGCCTTACTATTTTACCAAGCTCTAGGCTACTATCCGATAGACCTTTCCCATCACTCACTAACATAGCGGGAGATGGTAAGACACTGAGTTCATAATAGTCCAACAAACTCTTATAGACTTTTTGGTCCTTTAGGTACCATAAACAAGCAAGCAGTCCATAGACTCATTTTTTAGAGTAAACTCTTTTTGTTCTCATCACCCTAGCAAAGTGTTGAAACAAGTCTAGAATACTTTAACAAACCATAGGCTGCACATATATTCAAAAAATCCAAAACATTCTCAGATTAGTTACTGGTGGTGGACCATAGCTATCTTCACAAAAACAATCCATTTCCACCTGGCGACTCCACTAATCCATCCCTTCTATTTTTGACCATCCTTCGCCTTAGTATAACTTTAGAAAAATCACTCATCCAAAACATTCACCAATACCATTCTCTCTGAACCCTGGATCTAAAATCTGGCTTCGCGAAGAATCAATACCAGATCCCATCCAGACCCAAATCCCCCTATCATAGTAGATGACCCAGAAAAGATTCTGTGGCAAGCTTCTGAAACTGACCATCTAGATACTGGTAGATCCATCCGTAGAGCAAGATCTGTACCTAAGCATCGCACTATCCTACTAGATTCACCTTTTGAGCTAGAGTCATCACAAGCCCTTCCCAGAAGCAAATCATATAGTAAGATTAACTTTGACGATCTTGAACCCCTAAACTCACCACAGAGTCTTATTAGAGAAAATTCACCCACCACTCCTCCTGATTTCCAGCTTCTCTATCAGTTTGGCTCTTATCACCCCAGATCTGCTCAAAACCAGATCACTAGTCCAAGTTCATCCGCCACACCTGGTCAAACCACCACTGTTCAAACCACTTCATTTCAGCCGACTAGTCCTCATCTTGTGCATCATCCATTACCTCCAATCATGGCGGCCTGGTACGCACCTTTGGTGTTACCACCACCTTTAGCTCCTCTCCCAAACAAATATCAAGACAAAATCCCACACTTTACTGGAGAAGACACCACCACACCTCAACAGCATATAAGTAGAATGATTGATGCTTATGAATACCTAGAGGTACAAGACGAGACTGTCAGAATGAGAATATTTGCCCAAAGTCTTGGTGGTGAACCCAAAGCATGGTTCAAAAGCTTAGCTCCAAACAACATCCATGATATCCCCGAACTACATCAAGTCTTCAGAAATAGGTGGGAAATCCGAAGAAACCCCATTCAAATCCTGTCAGAATATAACAATCTAAAACGGGAAAATGGGGAAAGTGTCCAAGCTTACTGTACTAGGTTCAACAGTGTATATAACTCCCTCCGACCTCATTTCAAAACTCCACTTGGTTTAGCTTTGGCAAAATTTCCTGAGGGTTTTGATCCGGACATGACATATCATCTGAGAGACAAAGATCCCCCTACCTTGGAGGAAATGCAACAAATAGCTATAAAAGCAGATGCCAACTTAGCTGAAAAAAGAGCTAGGACTAGATCAGAAAGAAAGGTCACATATAGAGATGAGGTCTCCACTTCATCACCTTCCCTAGATCCCAGAATAGATGATCTAGTTAAATCCATGGCTAAAATGTGGGAAAAGATCAATGAAAAAGCTCCTGTTAGGGACAACCAACCAAACCCTCAAATCAGAAACCGAAACCAAAACTTTAGGAGGGAACAGCCCCAAAATAGACCAAGGGACAATGACCAACAGATCAGGCCACCATTCAATGAAAACTATGTGGAAGAAGATGATAGGGACTCAGAACCTCTTGATGAACATCATTTAAACCTCATAGGGTCTGACAATGAAGGTGAGGTGTACCTCACCGAAGAGGAACAAGCCTTCTTTCGCCTGATCAAGATGAGACCAATTATGAGGATCTTGATGACCCTGCCATAGAGTTTCAAAATGCTATTGAAGAAGCCCACAGGCAATATGACCTTAGGAGCAAAAGAAACCAAGATAATGTCAAGAGAGGTAACTCTGATACTGCTAAAGCTCCAGATACCATCCTCAAAAAAGCATCAAGCAGTGACAAAATCAAGGTTGAAAAGGCTGATCAAAGCCAAGCTAAAGTTACCCAAACTAGTCCTATCACATATACTCCTGATACTTCTACAAAGGTCACCAAAACAACTATGGCAAACAAAATCCCTAAACAAGGCCAACAAGCTCAGAACATAGACAAGGTCTCAGCTGAAAAAGCTGAAACAAACATATCTAAACTTCAAGTGCCTTTTAGCTTTGAAGGCGAAATCGCTAAAATCAAAATCACCATGCCTCTTACCGAACTCATTGCCCAAAACTCTTATAAATCCCAAGTACTAAAGGTATTAAATCTAGGAAATGATGCAAACACTGTTAATCTCACTGATGACATTCCTGAAGTATTGTTTGGTCCAAAGGTAGAGGGAAAATTTCAAGAAGGAGCTACTCTTCCATTTTACATTAGCTTAAACATTCACGACCAAATCCTCCACAATGCCATGCTAGACTCCGGCGCATCTCATAATCTTATGCCGAAGGTAGTAATGGAAAGATTAGGTTTGGAAATCACAAGACCATACAAAGACTTGTATTCATTTGATTCAAGCAGAGTCCAATGCCTGGGTTTGATCAAAGACCTTTGCTTTAGTCTGGCCCAACTACCCGCGAAACATCTAATCATGGATATAGTAGTGGCAGACATTCCTCCCAAGTATGGGATGCTTCTATCTAGATCTTGGGGAGCCAAACTCCAAGGGAATATTCAACTGGACATGTCATATGCCACCATTCCTGTGTTTGGTCAGAATAGGATACTCTATCGTGAATCCCACATGAAATACATGATTAGCAGCCAAGATAGGCCAGATAACATTCCAATGTGTTCCTTGCGCTCCGACTTAAACTCTTTCATCATGCATATTGATGTAAACTTGGAGGAAGAATCAGAGGAAGCTGATATAGACTTAGATCCACCACATCAGTTATCCTTGGTGCCTTATGATGAGCTGGACGCTCAAAACTACCATGATCATGAACAACCGTGTCTTGAGGAAAGTAAGTTTCCCCTCTCCAAAGTGGGGTTAGAGCAAGAAGCACAAACTCTCATGTACTATCAAGCAAATTGCTCTAGCTTTAATCAAACGCCAACAGTAACTTGTGGAAATTTCTTCCGGGTAAAAGCTTTAGAAGACCTTCACATCATAAACCTATTTGGAACCCGGGAGAAAGGGAGTTTAATGTTTCTACCATACCTCAAGGATTTACCATCATGTGACCCTCCTACTGCAAATAAAACTTTGGCTATAACTTCAGTAGCTCAACATCTTGAGAAAATGCCAAATAAACTTTTTATGAGCAAGGATGACAGTTATAATCCCGGCATACCTGAACTACTGAAATTGGCTCATATTTTGTCTTTTCATGAAGAACTTAGAAAGGCTAAAATTAGGAATCTCATGCAAAATACTAGTTTCTACAGGAAAAGCAAGGGAAAACATTGTATCACTGCCTTTTCCCCAAAGAACAACTTTAACAGAAACAAACACACCAAACTGAAACAAACTGAGATGATCAAGGAGAAAAATAATGGCCATAGAATCTACTTTGATTTTAGAAATAATACTGCATCTCCATATAACAAAAATCATGTTTGTTCTACTCAAGATCATTATTCACCAATTGAAAATGTTTCTAATGATGTATTCTTGCAAGATCATTTTTCAGATCATAATCATCAAATTCCTTTACAAAGTAGACAACTTAAAGACTTTTTCCAGTTTGCGGGAGGTAAATCTGATTTCAAGTTGAAAATTGCTAAACCACCCAATATCAGAAATCTGTTCATGAAAGCCATGTTCCCAGTGTTAAACTTCTGTGTTGTTGCATACCTTGATGATATCACTATCTATTTCAAGAATTATCAAGAGTACATACATTACCTGAAAAAAGCATACAGTAAGGAAAGGAGTGGGAATCAAATATTCAGAGAGGTACAGAGGGAGGATACTGGGCTGTTTGGAGATTCTTGCATGAATCCCTATGTCATGTTAGAGAGAGAAAATTTCCCAAACTTTTCTTTTCAAGAGTTAAGTGGGCCAAGGGTGAGAGGAGATCCTTACGAGGATAAGATGCTGAAATTCCGTCATTTCCAAGATTTTTGATTTTGAAACACTTTCAGTCATTGTACATACCATTGTTTGAAATATTGAAAAAATAGAAAAAGTCAAAAACAGTAAAAGATAGGAAAGTCAAAAACAGTAAAAAGCAGAAAAGAGGGCAAGTGAAGATAGAACAAAGGCCCTATGTTCCAAAAAATAGTCTTTCGGAAATCGAGCAAGTCTAAATGCCGCTGCTGGTACTTCAATGTCTTGTTCAGCTATCTAGCCTAATCATAGCTGAGCATGTTTAAATTTATTTGCTGATAAGTTAGTGAGTGTCAAGATAGTCAACATTGTGTAAGATTGACTTATCACAGAGCTTAGATTAGGGAGAGATTCTGGTTCCACATGCCTAAAACAGAACCAAAGAGAGAAGCGAGGGATGAAAAACACATCGTACATCTTAGCCCCGCTTGTCTAGTTTCCTTTGTTGCAGAATAACATTTGTGTGCAGCTTGTCTTTATGCCGCAAATGCATGACAAATCAGACTGCCTAATCCTGATTTGATCATTTTTGAATTTCATGTTGTAGATTAGAGAATGAAATCCTGTCAAACTGCTTAATCTTGACAGTTGATCTAGTTTTAGGTAGAGAAATGAAGGAGTTCATCAGCTTAATCTGAACTCCCGGCAGATATAAGAGTAGAAGTAGATAGTTTCATTTTGCAAAAAGAAAAATATGCATTGTCAAAAGGCTGCTAGTTCAAATGCGCCAAACAGAAGAAAAAATGCTAGGAAAGATAGTGGGGTAGGTAGAAGTATCATTGATGTTAAACATGCTGACACTTTTTAGAAATAACATCAAGGAAGGGTAAATTTTGCGCCAATGGATAAGGCACTGGTCTTCATAAATCCAAAAATCTGAATTCTGAACACCTCCTGACGAGGAGCTGCCCTCCCCAAATGGAGCCACTGTTAGCCATCAGTATTTTTTACATGTTAGTGATGACTATATCTTCAGCTGAGTTTTCTAGAAACTGATTTCCTTATGTCAATATGTCATCCAGAAAACCCTCCCAAAACTTTTTTCGCCTTTTTACCTATTCAGTCCACCCCTAGCAAAACCAAAACCTCATATCACAATCCTATCTAGCTTCAGCCTTATTGACCTGCCCATCAGCCTTAAAGGGCAAATCCACATCTGTTTCAGAAGTCTACCCTATGTTAGGAAGTGGCGTTTAGGACATTTCACCTTTGGCAATCATCAAAAAGCCAAAAAATTCCCCCATCTGCAGCAGACCTACCATGACTGATCCCTTAATTTGCAAATGAAGTTGACAAACAGCCTTAAGTCGCGCCACTCACACCCCCTAGATCTCAGCACTGCATAAAGCCCATTCTCAAGCTGACTAGTAGGTTTTTCACCGTGTTCTATGGTTCTTCAAAAACAAGAAATATGTTTCATCTCATGGAGTAAATGTTTGAGTTTACAGTTAGAGGAACAGCTGCTTCTAAGTGTATTATGAGCCTGAGATGAAGCTGCAAAACAAAGGTCACTCATCAGGACCTTACAGCTCTTTCCAACATGAAAATCACAGTAAGAAAGGTCCGCCACTGTCTCAGCTAAATGGTAAATTGTCAAGGCCCAGAACCTCCTTCATTTACAAGCAGAGGGTTAGGGCGCCTCCTTCATACATAAGCAGAGGGCGCAGGCCAGAGTTGATTCAGAAGGCTGCAAAAGTCCAGGTTTTCCCTTACTGAAACAATGAAACAATATCTTCAGGTTTCATGAATGTAATTGCTGACCATAACAGGATTATAGTGGAGATATGATAAGCTCAAAGGAAAGGGAGTTTGGCCTGATAAAAGAGATCATATAAAACTTTCAAGTCAGGTGAATGGTTGAAACTCTAGAAGGCCTGTCATCAGTGAACTTTCCAAAGCATAAGGACCCTGTCTATCCACAAGATCAAACAGAACAGATGATAAACAATGCCATTACACAGGCAGGAGAAAGTTCTTGGTTTTTCAAGAAAGCAATGACCTTCATAGTCACAAAGAGCTTTGTCAATATAACAGGTCATGAGATGAACAAGCCAAGTGACAAATATCTCAGCAACCTTAGAACAGTGTCACTGTGGCTAGAATTCCTTCAAAAAACACAGTGATGCTTGCAAATAGTGATGCCTAGATTGATGTTGTTCAAATGATTTACTTACCACCACATTCAGAGAAAGGCTGTGTCTGACATAGTGGTAAAAGGGGGCTTCTGATACTTTACTTGATGAAGATCCTCCTCCATATATGAGCAGAGAGCCAAAATCATTGCAGGCTGTTGAAAACTGGTAAGTCCAAAAGTGCAGGGAAAAGACACAAAGAAATTGAATGAAGGAAAGTGTTACTGTCTATGATATAAATGTATTGATCTCCCTCTTCAAAAAGCTATCTGTCAACAGTCCATCCAATAGAGAGGAGAAAATATTGAACATATTGTATGCTTTGAATGCCAAAGGAGAAGTTAACTTAAAAAGGGTTAAAGACATTCCATGACCACTTATCCAGAAATCAAAGGAAATCCTTCTGAGCAAACAAAGAAGTCTAGGGTGAAAGGATGCAACCTAAAAGTGTATTTACAGTCCATAGAGAAACCTGTGAAACACCTAGAAGCAGCAATCTATCATTGGGAAAGTAAAACAATGACCAAGGATGAGTCATAAAATGCATAAGGACAGGTATGCAATAGAAAAAGAGACAATTTGAGCATATGTGTGCCACTGATATCAAAAAGAAGTTTTTTCTCCTTGAGGAAAGGGTCAAGCAACAAAACAATATCATATGTCAAAAGTCCAAAAGAGGCGCCTTTCAAGAAAAGGTGTTTACAACTTTTCCAACATTTTTAGTGCATTATGAAATAGCCATTCTTTACTAGCAATCACCAAGAGAGGGAGGCAGTGAACATATGTCCAGTCATGAAATGTTGCTATTGACAAAAAGGGGTTTAATATGCTGATCAGAATAGAATGAAGACTGTGTGCCAAAAAGCCCTGTTTTCATATTTTACAAGTTTGTCTTTTCAAATAAGGAGGCAAACTGGTATATGATCTGATGATTAGGCAGATTTGTTTTTGAAGAACTATCACTGTTTATATTCCCTAAAAACAGACACAATGGCCATTATCCTAAAAAACAGTTTCAGCACAAAGATGCAGTATAGCAAAAGCAGTGACAGGGAAGTGACACAGTGAGTTGTCAAGCAGAGAATCCTGTTATAAAAAGAAACGGCTAGTAGATTGGCACTTACAGTCCAGAAGGAAACCTGTAATTCACCTAAGGATCGAGATTGTCAAAATAATTGCAAAGGCGCCAATGGTCTCCTGTAAGTGGTAAAGCAGCTTTCAAATGCCTTTGACAGTTTTTGAATGACCTTTCTTTTGTTTACATTATCACCTAAAGTGCCAAAAAGAGGGACAAAGTCGAAATTTTGAAATATCCCTCTTATGAGAACAGGAATGTAACTTCGTGAGTAGGCAAAGCAGATTTGAAGGATTATCACTGTTTAAAAAGAAACTTGATACAAACACGGTTTTGTATCATTTAAAAAGGGGCGGATATATATATTCAAAATGACCGTTCGACATTTATTTGAAAAATGATATGAGGTTGAAAATGTCAAAAGAATGGAATAGGGAAATAAGTAAGTCACTTCTGAATTTCAAAGACCAATTGCCGCAGCTCCCAAGCATCACAATGCGTTTTCAAAGGAATTGAGGTTTTCTGCATTGTTTTAGGGCGGCGCGACGGGCCTGGAAAGTGGCGCGACGTGCCTGGGCGTCGTTTTGCAAAGGCCTTCAACGTCGGCGCGACGTGCCTGTAGGCGGGCGCGACGTGCCTGTAGGTGGCCGCCCGACCGCACGACAAGCCCACCCGACACCTTCCTCCGGCGCGACGGGTTTTCTCCAAAGGTTGCCGCGCCCATTTTTCGAGCTGTCCAGGGGTTCTTGCACCCTCTCAAGCGAGCATCCACTAATTTCAAGGTATTTTTACGAGCTCCCATCGTGTGCAAAGTGTTGATACGTGATAAAACTATTTGAAAATCCCGCACCTTGCTAGTTTGCTAAAAAAACAAACGCAGTTTCCTACACAGTGAAATGAGGTAATTTAAGAGGGCCGAGGTTGTTAATGATAGTTTAAACCTTGAAGGCAGAGGTATAAGGTGTAGAGGTGTATATCTCAAAACTCACAAACAAAGAATGTATTGCCTAGACTACTGTGTGCAATGATTTTTTCACCCAAGCTAGGTCTTTTTTCCCTTGCACTGTATTACATCATTGTGGAAAATTGTTGACAGAGAGTTTTCTGTGGGTGAATGTTACATTGAAGGGCAGATTTAATTGTTGTTTTTCTAGCTCTGGAGGCAGGAGTACAAAAGCAGTTATTGTTCTCTTAAAACTTCACAAAGAAGGGGGCCTTGTTCTAAAGAACAGTTGGTTAGTGTTTGAAATTTCAGATTAAGACAGAGGTACAGGTTGAAGACTTATTGACAGAAAGCTTCCAAAGATGACAGCATAGTGAAGGAGCAGAGATTGTTGATGGCTAGATTTTGACATTAGGGGCAGAAGCACCAAAGTGGTGTTGAATTTTTCAAAAACTTCACAAGTGAAAATGGCCACTGTCTAAAGGGCAGAATGCTTGGTGTTTGCATTTGATATTAAAACAGAGGTGTAGGTATTATGTTGACCCCTTAAGCTCACAAACAAAGAGTGTATTTCCTAAAAACCATTGTTGCACTGTTTTTACAATCTAACTAAGCCTGCCTTTTCATTACACTACATTATATCATTTTGAAGATTGTTGGACAGAGTTTTCTGAAGGTGAAACAGGGCTATTTGCTAGAAGGTTGGGTTGTTGATGATGGGGCATTTGTTTATAATCAATTTTACATTGAGGCCAGATGTACAAAGATGATGATTGACTTCTTAAATTGCATGAGTGGAAGGTGTTTTCCTTAACACTGTGGGCTAATTTGTCACCTAGCCAAAAGGTCTCCTCCCTCTTCCACTGTGTGGTCTCTACAGAAATCTGCTAACAGAGGTAATTTTCAAGATAAATGATCTGAAGAACAAGGTTATTATTTTTGAAGTTTGGTATTGAAGACACAAATACAGGTAAAAGCTGGCCTCTAACAAAATCACAAGAAGGGGGATTATTCAAGACTGTGCACAGAAGATCTACAAAGCAGTTTCTCACACATAGTGCCATTGATAAGAAGGTTACATAGCTGAAGTGTATCCAGATTTGAAGAACTATTGTTAATAAGTGTAAAGGGGGTTTATTCAAGGAAGCCTTGTTGCATTCTATTCAAAACCACAGTAACCATATCTATCCAAACAGTCTGGTGGCCTGTTTCAAACCAGCCGAGCATTTCTCATATAGTGAAGGCAATTTGCCTCTTCCAAAGCTTGTTTCAAAGTCAGGATGCCTCCAAAACGAGATCACAAAGGCGGACAACATAAAAGATATGAGCCTATCTCCATAGAAGAAATCAATGCTCATCCCTCAGCACTTTTCAATTTCCATGAAGTAGGCTGTCTTGATTTCTGTCAGAGGATAGAGGAAGTCAAGAGTTTCTCACCACTTACACATTTGTGCGCTTTGAGATTCAAGAACAAACACTTCCAGCTTGCAGGTCTTGACTTCAAAATCTCCCCAAGGTATGTATCCAAGGCTACTAAGATCCCGTATCATGGTGAAAAGTGGTTTAAGCAAGCACATCTTAATCTGGAGGATTATAAACCTTTCATCAAGCTGGAACATAGGGAGACCATCACTGCTATTTTTCCTTTCTCTTATCTTCTTGACAGTTATGCTCCACTGATGAAGGCCATAATGAGATACTTCACTTGTGAAGGGAGGTTTAGCCAAATCTTTGCCTATCATGTTCGCTTTTTGATGCATTTTACCAGGAGCAGACAATTAAACCTCCCATACTTTTTGTCCAAGAGCATAGATAAAATGGCAGCTACTGTCCAAAAGAAAGCTCCACCTCAGCAAATCCCTTCTCTCTTTCACCATTCCTTGATCAAAATCATTTTCTTGCACCAGCTGGAGAAGAAAGGGGTTTCATGGGAGTCATTCATTAGCCATGACGATTTCGCCACTGTCCCTCCTATTCATGTGTCTCCTACTCAGCCTGTCCATCGCCCAGTGCCTTTATCTAGTAGGCCTACCCCTGAAAAACTCAAGATGATCACTGGGCAGCCAAGTACACAAGGAGAAGGAGAGGGCAGTGAGCCACAGGGAGAAAAGGAGGATGATGAGCAGCAGCAGCCAGATTTAGAGGGACAACAGCAGTTGGATATCATTGGACAACAGCTAGAGGTTGATGAACAGCATCAAATTCAGGGAGAGGGACAGCAGCAGATAGAGGTTGAAGAGCAGCAGGTTGAGCAAACACTTGAAACATCTTTTGAGCCACAAGCTGGACAGGATGTTTAGGGAGGACAGCAAGCTGAGGCTGCCTCCTTGATGGTGACTAAAACTGTTCCTGAGAAGAGGAAATTGCCTAAAAAGACAACTTCAAGCTTGCCAAGGAGAAAGAGCGCTAGATTGGCCTTCAAAGGCAAAAGTACAGTTGGAGAAAGCGCCAAGCTTAGAGGTAAATCAGCTGTCATCCCTATCCCAAGCGATGACAGCGACAATGAGGCACGCATCCTTGAAAATCTCCTCATTCACAAAGAAGGGAAAATTGAGGTGTTACAAGAAGATCTCCAAAGGGCAAGGAACTTCAATCGTTTCTTGGAGGTTGAGAACAAACAAATGAAATTTCATGCAGCCATTCATGAGGCAAGGGCCATCAAGTACAAAAAGGAGGCAGAAAGGGCGCAAGTAAGAATTGAAGAGCTTATTGGCGAATTTGATGATGAAGAAGAGGAGGAGCAGCCTAGGCGAAAGAGGCCTAGAACCATCGGGCTTAGGAGAGCCTTGGAGAAACAGAAGGTTGAAGAACAAGCTCAATTCGAAGCTTTTCCTCTCACTACCCTCTTTGAGCGGGAAATTGAGGAAAACGAGGAAGCTTGGCTTGAGAGGGCTAACCAGCATTTGGAGACCAAGCTTGAGAAGGCAAACAGGGATCTCGAGCTACAGAGAAAGAGAACACTTCACTTTCAGAAGCTAAACCAATTCGCCAGGCGCAAATTGAAGGTGGCACAAGAAAAATTGAAGAAATTGAAGGAGAGGCGCCTAGCACGGAAAGAGGCAAAAAGCATATCAGCCCTCGATATTCTAGCTTAAAAAGCACATCAGCCCTCGATATTTTGGCCTCAGCTTCGGAGCATGTTTCTATGGACCCTTGAGGGTCATGCATGCCAATTTTGGGCCTGTTTCGAAAACTTTTTGTTTTTTGGCATTTTTGGGGTTTTCGCCAAAAACTCATAAATGCGCCATTTCAGTTTGAAGAGTCGTCAAGGGAGGAGGGTGATACCAATGGATTCCATAATTTTATGAGCAGCTCTCCAGCGATTTTCAGGGCATTTGAAGATCATTAAGCCTATACTTAGCGCTTGACCTCATTTTCTCTTGATACGCACTTCATCAATGACTGCTATTTTTGCAGGTTTTTCCATACAGTCACGGTTGAGAGACTTTGGGGTCGTTAAGAGATGAACACTTGCATTGGAAAGCAGACGAGTTCCAGCAGGCCATCATGAGCCTCTTACCGACATCAGGCTCCCATTTTGCATCTAAATGGAGATTTTTGGTATAATGCCAAGTATTTTTGCATTTTTTGAACTCCAAAAATCTGCTTTTCCCAAATGTGCGTTAGGCTATTTTTATCATGGGAAAATCATGTAAAGTCAATATAATTTCCGTTTTTAGCAGTTTTTAGATATTTTATGGGATATTTTGTGCCTTGGGCTTTGCAAAGCCTCAAGGACAAGTTTAGATATTTTGACTTGGCCAATGGGATAGCTAGTTGCTCCATGAAGTTTTCCTCCTTCTAGCCTATTTATCCCATGATTCTCATTGTAAATCAGAGGCTGAACTTGAGAGAAGAATTAATGCATTGGTCATATGAGCTTTGAAGAATACACTTGAGTTATGATGTTAGGATTGCCTCTTGGATGCTTTTGAGGAATGTTGAAGGCTTGTTGATGGATTCCTTGACATGGTAGAATGGTATAGTGCTTCTTAATGTGTTTTGTCTTCTAGTTTTCACTCATATTTCATTTTTCTTGCTGCTATAGATCGGTAAAGATTGATTTTGAGACATGCCCATGGAGGCACCTCAAAATCCCTGAATCTTCATAGCTTGATGTTTTCTTCTCCCTTAGTTATGCTAAAGAATTCTTAGCTGCTCTTTAGTAATCTAAGGTATTGTTGCTAAGTTTTATTCATCAGTTCCATATATGTTGAGTAGGATGTATGGTTTGCCCTACCTACCTATCAGCTGCCCATAGTTCTGTCCATAAAACTTTCTCTTTGACTGATTTGTTGATCATTTTGTTAAACCAAGGAGGCCTAGTCCCGATCTAGCCCTTTGCCTAAAACTATGAAAACTTATTTGTCCAAGTGCCCAATGACTTAGAGACTATGTTTAGGCGTTCCGGCATATTTTATGAGTTGTTAGTTTGTCTCATATGTTTTCCCCAAAGTCTGATAGCCTTTTCCCGAAGTTAGAGGGTCTTATACCTCTATGTATGGCTGGAATGTTTGATTTCTTATGTATTGATTAGCTTATAGTATTCCTAGCATGATTAATGGCTTTCTATTACATGTTTATGTCTGCTATTAACTAGTTTGTACTTGAAATCCCTTGTCTTTCACCAACTTATTGTCCATTTAATCCATTTTGCCCAGAGATCCCTTCTACTGTGAATCAAATCGGCCCTACAGCAGCTTTACATCATCACTTCATAGCTTCCTTGGCCTGTTTGACCCCATAGCCCAATTTATCTACATCTTGTTATCCAGTTTATGTATTTGATCAGTTTCATCCCTCACAAACTTAAACTAAAAAAACCAAAGCACTTCATAACTAGCCTAATATCGGGGCATCATGGTAACCTGCAGGTCATAAAATCCGCATGAGAGAGCCCTCTCTGAGTCCGGGAAGGCTAGGTCCTTGGGCTCCAAAGCTTGGTTTGATGTTACATCGTCATTTGGCTAGCCAATCGGCCAAATCACGGGACCCTAACAAAACACACCTGACATTACTCCACTAAACATTTCCTATACCCATTCCCTTCATCTCCCTCATTTACCCTACAAACCCTAGCTTACGCTACACTTTTGGAAAATTCCTAAGCTAGGAATGTGTTTTGCACCTTTTCACATCTTTCCCTCACTCTTTTCAAAAAATTCGACCTCCCTACACTCTCTAACATCTACCCCTACCCCCTAGAATTTTCGCACGAATTTATCTAACCCCTAACCCCTCCATTCCCTTCCCTCAATACAACAATCCATTTTTCTCCTATTTTCCCAATCATACCCTATCCTTCCTTGCTACCTAGCTAAGGTTTGATCATGCAGATAGAAACCATGGAAAATGAGAAGAAAATATACAACAAGGGAGGGCAAGTTTCAAGATATGAGCCAACTCATATCCAAGAAATCATGGCCTCCTCTTTCATCAAGAAATCCTTTGAAGGTGTGGGCTGCATAAGTTTTTGTGAAATGATTCAAGAGGCAGGTTGCCATACCAAATTAACAAGCCTTTTTGCCACCAATTTTAGGAGGGATAAGGCAAACATAGCAGGGGTTGACTTCACCATTTCAGCAGATGTCATAGCCTCAGCCACAGGTATCCCTAACCATGGATAAATATGGTTTAAAGGGGTGGATTTGGACATTGAGAGTTATAAAATTTTCCTAAAGCCACACTGCAAAGATTCTCCTACACACATCTTTCCCTTCAGAAAATTTCTTGACAGGTATGCTCCTTTAATGAAGATGATCATGAAGCACTTTACTTGTGAAGGGAGGTTTTCAAGGCTATATCAGTATCACATAAGGCTACTGATGCATTTCACATCAATCAAACCTCTAAACCTACCTCACTACTTATGCATAAGCCTTGTTAAGATGAAAAAGAAGGTACAAAGCAAAGGGAAAGATCACCAAGAAAACCTATTTCACCATGGCTTGGTCAAAGTCATTCTTCTACTTCAACTTTCACTGATCAACCTACCTTGGGAGGCATTCATACAATCAAATTCTCTTTTGCTTGCTACTAGTCAACCTAGCAATCAAAGTACTCCATTGGCAACACAAAGGCCACAAGAGGTTGTCTCTTCAAGTAAACCATTAGTGACAAAAACCTATAGGAGAGGGAAAATACTAGTGTTTCTCCCTGACAATGTGGAAAGAGTTCAACCTAGTATTGTTAGAGAAGGAACATCAGGACACCAACATGATGCACCCTTGCATGAGGAAGAACATGTACCTTTTGATTTTTTCATGGCTGACCTACTTGAGCATGAGGAAAACAATTCAATTGAAGAGATAATCAAGGAAAAATAAGCAGAAATAAGAGAGCTCAAGGACAATCTTTCAAAAGCAAACTTCAGGATAGCATTTTTACAGCAAGAGAACATGCAGCTTAAATTAAATCAACTTTTGCTCAGTAAACCTAAGGCAGATTTGGTGGCAGAGGATGATAAAGGTAAGGCAATGATACATGTGGATCATTTTGAGGACAAGGATGTTCAGATGAAGCCAAGGAGGCCAAAGACAAGAGGCCTATCAAGACAAAAAAGACAAGGAAGTGAGCCATCTTCTCCCCTAGGTCAACAAGACTTTGATGACATCATTGCCGCTGAGATTGAACAAGACAAAGAGTTTTGGCTTGGAAGGGTTAATAAATACCTGGAGATGCTCCTGAAGAAGGCCAACAGAAACACCAAGCTTCAGAGACACATGGCAAGGCACTACTTCACTAGGAACCGAATTTGCAGAATTAGGGTTAGGAATTTGACAAAGAAGCTAAAGAAAACCCAAATCAAGCTAAAAAAGAGAGAAAACCTTGATTTTCTTGCTGATGCATCATTGATTTCCTAATCCATCATTGAAGAATGTAGAGGAAAGAAGTTTTGGAAATTTTGAGAAAATTTTGGCAAATTTTGAGTTTTTTGCAATTTTGAAAATTAATTGTGCACAGAAGCACAACGAGCTCACGATGCGCTTCTTCTAAGAGCCTTCAAATGAGGAAAACGTTGCACATATGGATAAATATTGGTTAGTACATCATGGATATGCACTTGATTTTCCATGTCAACTCACCATTTTGAAGAAAAAGTCAATAAACATGTCAAAATTCATGTTTTTGCCTCCTTTTTAGCCCCCTCGTTGCGCTTCTGGAGTAGTTTTGGGAGAATGAGTTTTTAGATGCCATGGAGGTGAATGTTTGCAGGTTTAAAGGTTTAGAGGCCTAGTAGACATCCTAGGCTATCTTCAAAAGCCTTCAGTTCAACAAAAATGTCAAGAAAAACCCCTCAAAAATGCCCTCAAAGAGCATGTTACACTTCTGTCTCTCACGCTGTGCTTCTGAGAAATTTCGCTGCGCTTTTGTTAGAAGGTCAAAATTTCGAGTTTTCTCAGTCAATGTCATTTGATCATGATGTAATTTGTCCTTTTATGAATTGAAATTATGTAATTGAATTTAGTAGTGATGGTAAAGGTCAAATCTATGTAAATTCATGGTCATTAATGCTTGTAAAAGTCAATCAAAGGTGAAATGGGGAGTTAGTTCTTAACCTCCCTAGTTTTA
The DNA here is from genome assembly GCA_034641835.2 of Pinus albicaulis. Classification (NCBI taxonomy): domain Eukaryota; kingdom Viridiplantae; phylum Streptophyta; class Pinopsida; order Pinales; family Pinaceae; genus Pinus; species Pinus albicaulis. Next base: position 671,081,764 of record CM076569.1, read on the forward strand.
GGTTTGGTTAGAGAGATTGGTGTAATAAGTTCCTATCATCATGGATTCGACCCCTGAGAGGGGGGAATGTAGTTTTTTATCTGTGTAGCTTGTTTGAAGTCAGATTCAAGGTTGGACATCAGTTAATCAAAGGCTTGGAGCTAGTGTACATCATATTTTTACAGAAAAATAAAGAGAGTTGCAACTATTATCTTGGGATTCTTGTGGTATGCTTTAGTGACAATGTTTTTCCTCTCTTATTTCATTATATTGAATCTTTTTTTCTCCTTATTACCATTAGCTTTCTTTCATATGATTATCTCATGACGTTTTAAACAGACTTCATAGTTTATATGCTCTGTTTTAATGAGATTTTCATGTTTATGTCTCATTTCTTCTGATAAATGAACTCATAATCTTATGCTCATTTTGAACCTTCTCTATTTCAACCCTATACCACAATGAAAACTCAAATGTGTTACTGAAACATACCTACCTTGCCCCATTGTATCCCTGCAACTGAATCATTTGAAACCCTGACCTAGTTCCCTAGACCTTTGAGTCTGATCCAACAAACCCTAAAAATCAAACCCTAAGTGAGTTGAATATCTAGCCTAATATATATTTTTCCCTCTAGTCACTTCATTGGCTGTGAGATAGTAGAGAGAGGCCTCTCTGATTTGGTAGGGCTAGCTACCAAATCCAAAGTTGGTTTGAGGTTACTTCCTTCGATCTCCTTTCTCAGACTTGGGATACTTTGGAGAATAACAACGGATAAAGACACTGTGGAGGATAACAACGGATAAAGACAATGGTGGAGAATACATCAATAAAGACGTCACAGAGTTGTGCGCAAAGGAAGGCATCTGAAGAGAGTGGACCGTTCTGTATAATCCGGAGAATAATGGAATTGCAGAGAGAAAGAATAGAACTATTGTGGAGGTTGCAAGGGAAATGTTGTATGATCAAGACATGCCCAAATTCATGTGGGATAAAGCTTGTAATACAACTGTCTATGTACATGAACAAGATTCCTCAAATTGCATTGGGTAAGATCACTCCAGAAAGTGTTTTCATTGGTAGGAAGCCAAAGGTGAGCCACTTTTGAATATCTAGCCTAATATATATTTTTCCCTCTAGTCACTTCATTGGCTGTGAGATAGTAGAGAGAGGCCTCTTTGATTTGGTAGGGCTAGCTACCAAATCCAAAGTTGGTTTGAGGTTACTTCCTTTGGTCTCCTTTCTCAGACTTGGGACACTTTGGAGAATAACAACGGATAAATACACTGTGGAGGATAACAACGAATAAAGACAATGGTGGAGAATACATCAATAAAGACGTCACAAAGTTCTGCGCAAAGGAAGGCATCCGAAGAGAGTGGACCATTCCGTATAATCCAGAGAATAATGGAATTGCAGAGAGAAAGAATAGAACTATTGTGGAGGCTGCAAGGGAAATGTTGTATGATCAAGACATGCCCAAATTCATGTGGGATAAAGCTTGTAATACAACTGTCTATGTACATGAACAAGATTCCTCAAATTGCATTGGGTAAGATCACTCCAGAAAGTGTTTTCATTGGTAGGAAGCCAAAGGTGAGCCACTTTTGAATATCTAGCCTAATATATATTTTTCCCTCTAGTCACTTCATTGGCTATGAGATAGTAGAGAGAGGCCTCTCTGATTTGGTAGGGCTAGCTACCAAATCCAAAGTTGGTTTGAGGTTACTTCCTTCGGTCTCCTTTCTCAGACTTGGGACACTTTGGAGAATAACAACGAATAAAGACATTGTGGAGGATAACAACGGATAAAGACAATGGTGGAGAATACATCAATAAAGATGTCACAGAGTTCTGCGCAAAGTAAGGCATCCGAAGAGAGTGGACCGTTTCGTATAATCCGGAGAATAATGGAATTGCAGAGAGAAAGAATAGAACTGTTGTGGAGGCTACAAGGGAAATGTTGTATGATCAAGACATGCCCAAATTCATGTGGGATAAAGCTTGTAATACAACTGTCTATGTACATGAACAAGATTCCTCAAATTGCATTGGGTAAGATCACTCCAGAAAGTGTTTTCATTGGTAGGAAGCCAAAGGTGAGCCACTTTTGGATCTTTGGCAGTGTGGCATACTGCCATGTGCCTGAAGAGAAGAGGAAGGAACTAGATAAGACTGTAGAAAAGGGATATATAGTGGGATATAGCAAGAATGAAAAGGCTTACTACATCTACATTCCTGAGAGCCGGAAGACTGTAGTACGACAGGATGTGAAGTTCATGGAGGAAAGGGCCTTTAGGAAATCCTGGGAGATGCCTTCTGCAACACAGTATGAGGAGGATCCGCTGGTCTAACCACAATGACCTATGGAAGATAACACGAGTGATTCTCCTAGGCACGAGAATCCAAGGGATACATCTCCCGAGGAGTTGCGGGAAGGGGAACAAGTAGATCCACCCACTACTAGTGGAAGGACGAGCAGGGAATTACGAAAATTTTTGAAGGATGCAGAGGAGTTTGTCGGAGCCCCCAGAAATGAGTTGAGGCAGTACAAGCAACCCGGAAGGTACCAAGCCTTGGTAGCCCAAGTTGGGGAGCCCCCTAGCTTTCACAAGGCAGCCCAACATCAAGTGTGGGTAGATGCAATGGTGGAAGAATACAACTCCATCATGAAAAAGGATATCTGGGAAGTGGTTCCTAAGCCTCAGGATAGATCAATTGTGGGTTCGAGATGGATCTACAAGATCAAATATGCTGCAGATGGCAGCATCGAGAAATTTAAAGCCAGGTTTGTGGCTAAGGGGTACGCTCAAAAGGAAGGAATAGACTATGAAGAGACCTTCGCCCTAGTAGCTCGATATACTTCTATTAGATCAGTGATATCCCTTGTTGTGCAGATGGGATGGGAGATTCACCAGATGGACGTCAAGACTACATTATTGAATGGGGTGATAGAAGAAGAAGTATATATTGAACAACTAAAGGGCTTTGAGACACATGAGCAAAAAACTCATGTGTGCAGGCTCAAGAAGGTCTTGTATGGACTGAAGCAAGCCCCTGGAGCTTGGTATGGTCAAATTGATAGCTACTTGTAGAAGATGGGATTTGTTAAGAGTGACGTAGATCCCAATCTCTACTATTTGAGAGTAGGGGATGAGCCTCTGATACTAGTGTTGTACGTAGATGATCTATTTATGATAGGATCATCTAGGCTCATCAAGGATTGCAAAGAGAATTTAGCTGCAAAATTTGACATGAAGGATCTAGGGCTGATGCATTATTTTTTGGGGTTGGAATTTTGGCAATAGAAGGGTGAGATCTTCCTTGGTCAAGGAAGATATACTACAAAAATTATTAAGAGTTTTCAAATGGAGGACTTTAGACCCATGGCTACTCCAATGATTACCAACTGGAAGAAAACTGATACGTCCGAAGATGATGAGGTTGATCCTACCTTGTATAGGCAACTCATAGGATCTCTAATGTATCTGGTCAACACTAGGCCATACATCTATTATGTTGTCAACACCCTCATTCATTTCATGGTGGAACCAAGGAGGGCACATTGGGCAACAACCAAGCATGTTCTCAGATATTTACAAGGAACAATCGAGCTTGGGTTGAGATACACCCAAGGCAATGGCATCATATTGGGTGGGTTCACTGATGCAGATTGGGCTGGGAGCCCCGTAGATTGGAAGAGTACCAGTGGGTACTGTTTCAATGTTGGATCAGGAATGACCTCCTAGTGCAATAGGAAACACAAGTCCGTGGCTCTAAGCTCAACTGAGGCGGAATATATCGCTGCAAGCATTGCTTCGTGCGAGGCCATATGGCTTAGGAAGTTGCTTGTGAATCTACTCAAGGAAAAGATGGAAGCGACCAATATTATATGTGATAATCAGAGTTGCATCAAGCTCTCTAAAAATCCCATGTTCCATGATCAGTCGAAGCACATTGACATCAGGTGTCATTTCATCAGAGACTGTGTCCAACGGGGATCTGTACAATTACAGTACACTCCGACAAAGACAACAGGTGGCAAACATCCTCACTAAGGATCTGGGAAAGACAAAGTTTCTCTACTTCAGAGAGAAGATCAGGATGATCAAGAATCCATTTCAATAGCAGAAATAGACTGATGCATAATTAAGAAGGAGCTGTAGTACGGATGAGGCATTGGTAGTGGTAGTGTCATGGGCAACAGTACAAAAGGCAACAATGCAACATATGAGAGGCAACAACAGCCAGGCATCAACAGTGCAGAGAATGCTTCAGGGTCTAAGTAGTATGCAGCAGACATATTGCTAGAACACTTTCCTCGCTAAGAGGGAGTGTTAATTTTTGTAGCATCGAAAAGTGATCTAAGTCTCAAAATTGGCGAGGAGGCTTAGACACCAGTATTCCAAAGAAACCATAAACTGTTTGTGGAAATTCCACTCGGTTCATGTTTTATTAAAATAATTAATTATTTTAATGGAGACCATAATTCTAAACTTAAGGAAATTAAATAATTAAATGGGTATTAATAAAACATAGTGTGAATCTTCTGGAGAACGAAGATCAAGTCAAGTTTTAATCTTAGCCATTGATTAGACTTCTAATCTAGGCCGTTGATTCATCAATAAGAAGATTATAAAAGAAGGCTTGAGGGTCATTTGGAAAGTAAGCTAGGCAAGCGTTCAGTAACCCGAGGGAAGTCGATTATGAAGATTTCAGAGGGATATTTGCAGGGCGAAGGAAGCAGAGGGTTGTAGAAGTGTAAGGATTCGAGGGAAGAAGGAAACAGAAGACCATAGAAGCATCACAAAGGCCTTACGCAGTGCTGATGCATGCATATGCTGGCTCTGTGCAGAGGTGTTGTGTAACCAGCTCCAAAAATAGAAGAAAAAGGATATCAACGCCTTAGAAATAAGCCACTTCGAGGGGGCAACCTCCAATACATTACATAAATGAACAATTCTTGGATGATACAATTTACAAAACCTCCTTTCTATATATAGGAGTCCATGGGGCCATAATGTAATCCTAGTGGGCCACGATGTAATCCTAGCCGACCTAACAATAATAATTTAAGGGCACAATAATAACAAAATGGGGGTTACAAGGGTACAATAATAACAATAAGGGGGTTACACTAACAAAATAAGGGACTATACTAGTAATATAGGGACCTAACATGCCCCTCTCCTTCAAAAAAGTGTTGTCCTCAACGCTTGAGTAGCTCTGGGTGCTTCTGTATAAAATTCTCATCCTCCCATGTAGAATCTTCAGTGGGTAAGTTCTTCCACTTGATGAGATACTCTGAAATTGATCTATTCCGTAGTTGTCGAGTCACTAGAAGGACAGCTGATCGATATTTGCCGAAGCTGGAGGACAACTGATCGATATTTGCCGAAGCTGCTGCCTGGTCCTTCTTCTCCTTCTTTTCTTTCTTCCTCTGAGGACACTGAGTGTTGTAGTGACCAATCTCACCACACCTGAGACACTTAATCTTCGGCAAGTCCTTTTTCTTCTTTTCTTCTCCTCCATGTGAGCCTTGTCCTTGAATGGGACCCTTCTTTGCCTTTTCCTTTAATGCAAGGGCTATGTTTTCCTCCTTCACAATCTTTGATCCCTTACTGTTGTTTCCACCGAAGTTGCTCCTGACTAGAGCAAGGCACATTTCCTCCTGAGCGAAGTCTGCCCACTTCTCGTCTAGAAAATAACTTGGATGAAAGTATCCCACTCCTTGGTGAAACCGTTGATGGAAACACACAAAAGCTCACTTTTCTTTGGCTTCTCACTTACGACTGCTAGCTCATCTCGAATATCCTAAATTTTGGTGAGATATGGCGTAACGCCTTCTCCCTTTTGCATCTTGGTTGTCCTTAACTTCTCCTTCAAGAACATATTTCAATTATTGGAAGGGTTTTGGTATAGTGACGTGAGAGCATACCACATCTCTTTAGCTCTATTGTTGGCCACTTAGTGTGATACTATATGGTCCCGAACTCCATTCAGGATCAACCGCTTCGCCTTGGCCATTTCCTTCCTGAAATTCTCTAGTTGTTGTTAGTCTATAGGTTCTGCTACAACTCGTTCTTCATATGTCTTCAGACCATGATCATTTAGTAGAAAGGACATCATGGCTTTCCAAATGATATAGTTGGATGCACCATACAATCTGTCCCGATCTCTTAGTCCTGTTGAGGCCATTTTCTGCAAATATCATAACTGGGAAAAAATAGGAATCTCCTCTCTTGCTTGGCTACCTGCTTTGTAATTCACACTCCCTTCTGGAATGCACAATCCTATTAGCTGGTTTTTCCTCGATTACTAGAAATCATGAATTTCCTAGAAAGGAAATCCTTTGAGAAAACTCCCTCTGCGTGTGCAATTTCTCTTCCACCAAACACTCTGAATCTACTACTGCAAACTAATGCAAACCCTTTGTGCCCAAATCAAGAGTTTTCTTTGCGAAAAATATTGAGTTGCTTGCCCTCTGCCTCCTAGAATCAGTTCCTAGACAAATTGGCCTTTCTTGCACCTTGCAACTGGAAATTCGACCCCCTATCCAAGAATTAACACTGCCTAGTTAGGCACTACGTAGCCCCTAGAAAAATCGTGTTGTTGTTCCCTCTTAGCAGCGAATTTTCTCCCTCTTCTTTGAGCCTCTAATCCTTCAAACACGCTGTAATACCATGTCAAAATTTACAAGTCTAATTACAACAACTAGAAATTTATTCTTCTAACTGTTAATTATGTAGTTTATTTGCTACGAAAAACAACAAATAAATCACACTAAAAATTTTCACCAATAAAAAACGTTGTGGAAAACAAAATGTTGGAAACTGACAAATGCTAGCACACACACAAAATTTTGACACAATTATTTTTGGATAAATGTCCCTAGAAAAACCACATATGGTAAAACTGGTGCAACAAATGAGGGTTTTGTTATTAATTATTTAGCAACAAATCTGGGTACAATAAAATGGATTGCAAACTGGAAATCCTCTTTGAGAGAATACTGGAAAAATACTTGTGAGTATTTTTCCTCACCCCACAACTGACTTAGCTCCCAAAACTGGGTCTCAACAATTCACACTTCCTTCTGTGTGAGCCTCTACACAGTGCTTGTGCAAGCTTTATTGTTTTTTCCTCTGAAAACTATTAAAATCTACAACTTTATTTCTATTTGGCTCTCGAATTGATTCACTAGCTATCATGATAAAAATCCTGACCACCAGCGACTGAATCAACTACTCCTCCAACTAGATCGAATAACTCTGTTGTTGCTTCCTATAGAGTTCCTCTAGGAAAACTCGCACTCCTTAAATCCGACTCTTCCAACACTAGAAACCTCCATTGGAATACTACCTCACTCCTTTTCCACATGCTACTCGATCTCTGGCTTGAATCCTCCAGTTGAATCACTTTGCTACTGGAAAATCGATCTATCTAGATCATTAAGTATCTACTTCGTGTTCTCCATACCCCATCAACCTCCTCTTATAATCTCCAATCGAGTCTTCAACAACCACGATTAAATCATTATCGATGAATGAGATAATTTCTGAGTTGATCCATGTGAGTTTCTAGAGAATTCTCACCTTAATTAATTCCTATTAATTAACCAATTTTCCTAAGTTAGACTTAGGAAAAATTTAAATGATAGTCAATTAATTTAATTGAGCTATCTCTAGGTGGAATTTGCAGAAACGATTTTTGGGTTTTGGAGATCCCCTGTGTTTTAACCTCTCCACAAAGTTTGAGACTAGAACACCACCTGATGTTATAAAAATTAACAACAGGAACATTACCTCCTCAAATTCCTATAAAGAGTTTAGTCCCTTTAGTGATCCTTGAGATTTAAATTGAAGACACAGAACTTTACTCTTCAAGTATTTCTATTATCAAAGATGAATCCTCCGCTTCTTTAATTCTTGTGGATGTTAGATGCTTTAAAAGACAAATTCCTTGAATAAGGGCTATTGTTAGAAAATGTGAAATGGTAGCTTATTAAACTTATTTTCTTTAACCTTGATACTTTCTTGTGAATCTTAATTATCTTCTTTATGTTCTTTAGTCGTATCTTTTCATCAAACAATATCAAGAAGAAGAACAACAAAATAGGACACATATATAGGTTCTCAACCAGGGCAAAACCCCTCCAAGGGGAAAACCCATAAACTCTTCTCTTCTTAGAAGATGCTTCAAATGAAATACAAAGACCCAATCCCTAGACCAAGTCCTTCTCCTAGTACCAATTCAGCGCTTCCTCAAGTCCTTCCTTGAATCTGCACAAAACTACTATACACTGCAACTTTAACCTTCCAGCTACAATACTGTTACTTGACCTGCAACTTCAAACTGCAATTTCGGCCTTGCAACTCCCGAGGAAACCGTAATTTAGCCTCCTCCTAGAGCTTTCCAAGAGGAAGACAACTCTTCCTAAGGTTAGCGAGGTCTAGACAGAGTTTCCTTCCCCCAGCTACAAGATGTTGCACTTTGTCCTACTGTAACGCGGTCCTGCAACTTCAGACTCTTCATGTACCCCATAAACCCTATATTTTTGCATGTGTGAGAGAGATAGAGCCCCAAAACCAAGAAAATGCATCCTTCTTTCTTCTCCTTGACCTTCGATCTCCTTCTTGCAGCTACTTAGCTATAGATCGAACTCTTTCTTGTATATTGAACTTGTGAGTGAGTGTGTCTCCAAATGAGGCCTAACTTCTTCCTTTTATAGCCTTCTCAAGGGTTGAATTCCCTCATTTAGGCCGACTTGATGTTCCCAAGGCCGACTTGTACTTTTGGAGATTCCATGAATTTCTAGACTAAAAAATAATTCTTTTTACAATTACAAATTTCCCAGAAGGGTCTTATAAACATGATGTTGACTCCTTTGAATCACGACAATAAATCCCAAGACCTAACAAACCCTAGAAGCATGAATAACATGCTTTTACCTAGAAGACCATCAATAATGAGCATGAAACCCATGCTTTAATAATAAAACAATTTTATTTTCTTTTTCTTGTTTGTTACATAGGATACATATTGAAATGAGTACAACAATTATGAAGACCGAAACTAGTTACATTTCTCAATAGCTACAACCTCTAATGCATTATTATGTGCTAGTTTAATAAAAACTCATTCTAGTTTATCATCATAGATTGGGTTATTCTTAAACCATGAAATTCCATATTCCACCATTGATGGGACACTGAGAATTTGAAATATAGTTGAATTTTTTTATTCTTGCTACAAAATAGGTGGATTTGAAGGCCCTTAATGCATTTGTTTATGATATTTTATGTTGTAAATATTTTATCATGAGCAAGAAGCTAGGAAAGGAGGTTTACAAATACATACTTCAAACTAATTTTTATTAGGAGATGAAGCGAGGGAGAGGGGGTGGAGGTAACTTTCATTTTCTCTTGGAGAATTGCTTCATATCCCATTTTCACAGTGTATAGTCCAATGTTCTACCCCTGCATGCTAGAACATTCGTTTCTTTTTTACCACGACCCTAACCTTTTTTAGATTTAGAAGGAATTCCCAATTTTCACTTCAATCTTAAGATAGGTGGGAGGTGGTTTCCAACTTTGGCACTCTTCTTTTGGGTTGCAGGCCAATGTAAATATGTTTACTAGAGAATGAATACATTGATAATCTAGATAGACTTCGATTCTTTCCAACCTAGGAGTTTCATCTAGTAATATATGGCACTTGCCTATTTTACTCAAATATGTAGTTTTTTTGGTTCACTAGCTTTCACTTATCACAATGTCACTAGTGTGCATATCTCCGCCTAGGAGTGAGTGTAGCAAAAAACATTCCCATTGGAATCCTTTAGTTAAGAATTTTTTAGTTCCAGATGGAATTCAACTGGCCATCCTTTTAGTACCTAGTAACTTCAATAGCACCAAAATCCCTCAAAGTCTCAAATTAGATCATCACATTAGAGAAGTTGAAACAAAAGAAACTATGTGGAGATATCAATGGATAAACCTACATGGTAGACTAGTATTGGTCAAATTAATCCTTTCATCACTATCATTATTCCTCTACTCCATCATTTCAACACCTATAAGATATCTAAAGAAATCAATGGATTGGTATGGAAGTTTGGTTGGTGGGGGAGGAATGTTGGTTGGAGGGTTGGTTGGGACAACTAGGAGTAGGAAAATTTAGTCCGGGAAGTTGTCAAAAAAACCCCTTCCCAATGGACAAATTAGATTCCAATGTAAAATATCCAATCTTAATAAATAAATTATTGAGGAACAAAATAACAAAGAAGATGGTATATGGAGGCCTTGTATGGTAGACAAAAACCCTTTTGAAAAAATATATTTAAAATATTAAGAGCAAAAAGTCTTCAAACTCCAATCTACCCAGGATAATTTGTATCCCATTTGGAAGGAAATTTAAAATAGATTAATTAAACTAAAATTAAAATACTTCAAAAAAATATATACATATTGCTAAAACAACTTGTCTTAGATTATATACAATGGAAGTGAGATTGTATGAAAGGAGGATACGAACCTCAAGAAGTCCCCATTAATCCCCCATCTAAAATAAACCATTTCATGCGATATGCACATTTATGTTGGATATATCACCTCTTTGAGGTAAGAAATGCAATGTAGTAATATAATGTAATAAGATTTAACTTTGATTTAATGTTAAATATTTTTTATTACAAAACCAATTATATCAGGTTAAATATTATTTATTACAAAACCAATTATATCAGGTTAAATATTTTTAATTACAAAAATTTGATAACTACAAATCTGAAGTAGATAAAAAGTATTATCAACCATGACATACAAATATTAGTTAGATTTAACTTATTTTACAACTATGTAATGTCGGCTAGATTCAACTAAACTTAAAACTATAAAACATTTATTTAATTTAGTCAATTTAGCAAGGCTTTGCAAAATGGCATTATCACATACATTTCAACATTATTGACATTTTTGTGAATAGAAAAATACTATATAAATACTACATAATGCAACATACAAGTTATTTTTTTTGAGCTTTAATATACCAATTGGTTAGATTTAACTTAATTTACAATTATGTTAATGCTTTTTTAAATTTAGCAAGCCTTTGTAAAAAGGCCCTACTCACATTTCTACATTATGCAAATTTTTTTGGAAAAATATTACAAGGCCATATACAAGCCATTTTCTTTTGAACTTCAACTCAAAGTGCATGAGGTAATCTCTAGCAACATAAAAGTGGATTAATTAACATGATGAATTATAGGAAACATAAGGAAAGTTCATAACAAGGGAAATTTCTTGATTAATGCATAACGTGGGAAATTCCCTTGAATATCCAACGTTTATTTAAGACCAACTCCTTGATTAATCTGCATCCGCCAAAGCCTCAAGTCTCTTGCATATTATTTTACGTTCTTCTTTTGTAAGATCAACGTCTTCTTGCATTAACCGTTGCCTTAGATTTATGATTTCACCATTTACATTGGGGCCTGTAACCTGCAAAGCATGGAAAATAAAAATTTCGTGATCTTCCGGAATTATCATGGGATTTAGTTAGAAATATTTTTAACGAGTGAAAAGGGGAATTGCAGAGGCAACATAGAATACAATTGACACCAACTTCTTTATAGGAAATGATCTCTCTCTATCAATCTACAAAGATGATATATGCCATATCAGGCAAAGATGTTAAAAAGAAAATACAGATAAAGATGGTTAAAATAATGAAGATACTATGCTTTACTAAACTCTAAACAAGTGTAAAATATGCAACATTGCTTCTTAGTACTTGTCTTATGCAAAAAGTAATTACTAATTTTAAATAATATATATATATATATATATATATATATTAAAAACTAATACTTCATAAAATTCATATTACATTTGTTTACATTTTGTTCCTATCTATTTTTTATGGATCTACTTGCTTAAATTATGGTGAGAAGTTATACTTGGAGATAATGCTTACATGATAAGTTAGTTTAGAGTTGGTTTAAGATTCTGTTGAGAGAATATGTCAATCCCATATTCATATTTGGAAGTAGTTGGATCTCAATCCAACTATATATGTATCATATTTTTGATTAAATAGAGTGAAAAACTTATTTGGAAGTAGTTGGATCTCAATCCAACTATATATGTATCATATACTATATATGTATCATATTTGTGATTAAATGGAGTGAAAAAATAATTTTGGTGTGCAATTGGTTTTTCAAATTGGTATCATAGCCCGTGTGGGCTGACTCCCTCATGGGAAGGCCCAGGATCATGAGTAATGTAGAATAAATGTAAGAATATTAATTCTGCGTACAATTTTTGTGAGAGAGTTGAAGTATCAATACACCGAGGAGAGCCAATGGCTCGAGTCACACAAAAAAGGCAATGAATAAAACTTCAAGATGACAGGGTAAGGGTCCCAGTAATGTTGCAACACTTGTCAATTTGCACTAAAGTATTCTAATGTTACATGCTCTCTGTTTTCCATTGAGATCAACAAGGTTGGGGGTGAAAACTAGAGTACTTTTGGTGAAGCTATGATGATGGAGAGGCTCTCGGATTTGTTGCTCTTAGATACTTCACAGAAAACAATGACCATCGTCATGATGATTCTTTCGTATAATGGAAAAGTGGGATGATGATTACTTGTAATATCCCTAATTAAGAAAAACAATGATAAACAAAGCAAAATTTGACAAGCATACACAAAATTCAGACATATAAGTAAACACCCAGGAGATCAACGAAAAAAAACCCATATTATATATTTGGAGCAATAGTACAATGGGTGTGGAAGGAGTGCACCTAGGCTTGACTCAATGGAAAGCTAGACAAACCCTAGGTTGGAAAATACAATGCCCAGATGACAGAATGATCTGCCCCAAATGAGCTATGTGCTGCCCTAGAAGAACTGCACTGTCTGCTAGAAAAGCCCTATTGAAAGAGCCACCTTCGCTGCTTGGAAAATTCTGCAAAATTAGCCTCGGGCTCCTCTCAATAAAACCACCAAAACCCAGAAAGGATTTGGTCTAGTTCTGACCTTTGGAAATTGACCCCAAATACCACATCCTCAAACTGGTTGGAAAATATGGCCTGTCTGGAAATTCATTGAAGTGTGAAAATTCCTTAGATTTGGAATCCTATTGCAGCAACTGGTATTAATTCTTCTAACTGATAAATTAATTATTCAGTTTATTGCTACGACAACATCGAATTAAACACACTGCAACCTTCACTAAATAAACTGCAGAAAAAATACAAGTGCAGAAATAAAAACTGAACAAGAGTAAATCATAGACACATTTGGAACAATTATTTTTGAACTAATGTCCTCGGAAAAAACCCAATGCGGGAAAACCAGTGCAACAACTGAGGGTTTTATTATTAAGCAGTAGTAATTTTTTAATACAATCTCTCGATGCATCTCCTGGCAATCCAGTTACAGAGAATATCACTGACGGAAATTAGTGAGGTTACCTCACACTATCACAGGAAATCCTAGCTGATCTAGCCACTGAATGAGCTTCCCCTGACAGCCTCTGCGCAGTCCCAACGTCAACCCTCCTGGGTACAACGTCAGCACTTCCGCTGATCGATTTGTTGCCTAGGAACTTCGGTTTCTGCCTCTCGGTCTCACACCCCGGCTCCCAACTTCTACAATTGATTCCTTCAGCAAATTTCCAGATTCCCTCTTGGCTTCTACGCAACCTCAACAAATTTCCAGATTCCCTCTTGGCTTCTACGCAGCCCTGCGTGGCTCTGCATCAACCTCTCTAGCTTTGCGCTGGCTCTTCTGGATCTCTCTTTGCTTTCTCTGCTGATGATTCTCCGATCGAGAAAAATTTCTCTTCGTATACTATCCTTGCCCCTCTCTGCAAAGAATCTCTTGATCGATATTTCCTTTGAGCATAACTCACTTCAGAAATTTGATCTCTTGATCCTTAATGTATTGTTTTCCAAATGACCCTTCAAGCCCTTCTTATAATCTTCACATTTAAACTTCAACGACCAAGATTAAATCTCTAATCAACAACTAAGATTAAATTTTGAATTGACCACTTTTTCTAGAACATTCACACCCATATTCTATTAATTCACTTTAATTATTTTATTTTCCTAAGTTTAGACTTAGGGTCCTTTTAAAATAATTAATTCTTTTAATAAAATACAATCCAGGTGGAATTTCCCAAAATAATTTATGGGTTCTCTGGAATACATGTGTCTAATCCTCCATGCAAATTTTGAGACTTAGAGCACATCCGTTGCTACCCCAAATCAACACCCCCTCTTAGCGAGGAATGTGCTCTAGCAATACACCCTGCCGAGTACTGCTATGATTCTGCAACATCTCCTTCTGCGTTGCTGATGTTTGACACTGCTGCCCACCAACTCTGTGAAAACACTGCATCTGTACTACTATTGACACTGCCACTATCAGCACTGCATCTGTACTGCAACTCCCTCTCAACCTGTTGCTTAGCCTGCCACTGCATTGCAACAAAAAAACATCCAAAAATGAACCTCAGTACTGAAGATCTGACTATTGGTAGCCTTTGCGCTGACCCTCTGAAGCTGCTGCACACTTTGCGTTGTGCCTCACTACACTGCTGCCTGTTGGCAATATGATGCATAGAGTTGTCCTTGATGGCAACCCACTGAATGAAGATGAAGACATGCGACTATTGACATGTGTTGTCCTTGATGGCAAACCACCTGATGAAGTTATTCTTGATCTGATGGACTTGGTAAATGATGTAAATCTAATTGGAAAGGATGTTTGTTAGCAATATGATGCTAAGTATTGTCCTAGAATGGCAACCCACTTGATGAAGATGATGGCAACTTACTTGATGAAGTTGTGCTTGATAGAATATGTTTTGATGAAGCTGTTTAAAGATGAAAATCTGATGTATCTACAGAGAGTACAGAAGGTAATGAAGAAAGGAATTCAATATGTGCTAGATCTATGATGAAAAGAGTATGTCTCAAGGCATACACGGATTTGCCTAGGAGAAGTCGCGTATGCACGCGGTAAAGTACGTGCCAAGTCGCGTATGGGCAAAAGCGCTCATAAAGTGCAAAACCAGGGGTAACCACCATGGTATTGACCCATTGTATTGGGTAATGATTCATCTAAATGACCCCGTCCAGGAATACCATTGGAAGTAATGTAGTTTTGGGCTCATGGTATTGTTTTGGCTCATGGTATTGAAAAAGGGGCTCATGGTATTGAAAAATGGTAAACCTATATAAAGAGAAGAAATTCATTGTGCAAATGATGAGAGTGGGAGCAAGATGTCTGAGCTTGAATGAATACTTCTCTGTGAAGTATATCTGTATGGAAAGGGTAAAGGTTTGATGATAGATCTGAATCTATAATGCACCTATGAAGAAATAATGAAGAAGGGAATCTAGATCTGGAATGTATTTGTATCTGCTAGATCTGTTTATGGAAGTCTTAGATCTGAGATGAGGCGAACATTTGTCTGAAGTATAAGGGTAAATCTGAACTGAATATCTGATCTGAAGAAGTATGCTGCTCTATAATGGTTGAAGATCTATACGCTAGTTTGTCGAAGAGGAAGCGCGTATATACACGGCTTCGCTGAAGAAAAAGCGCGTATGCGCAATGAAATTGGCTTTGCAATTTATACAGAAGTATACGCTGGTTTAGTTGAACGAAAGCGCGTATATACGCGACACCAGTGAAAGGAAAGCGCATATGCAAACTAGGGTTTGCTGAAGTCCGTGGTAAGAAATGTCTGATCTGTTCTACTGGTTCACTGATATCTGTCAGTAAGTTATATGTATCTGTTTCATGGTTGATTGTGCTTAAAAGTATGGAAAGGGTCCAGTCTGAAAATATGATGAAATGTGGCCTGCAAGTGGTGTCCTAAAGGAAGCTTTGGATCCAGTGTGAAGATGAAACGTGGTCCATAGAGGTGCGCGGGGTTGTAGCCTTTAGTCGGGGGGTTGTAGCTCCCTTCCGGGTGAGGGCGGTAAACGAGGAAGCGAGGGTCGTAGCTCCCTTCCAGGTGAGGCTGGTAAATGAGAGCGGGGGGTCGTAGCTCCCTTCCAGGAGAGGCTGGTAAACGAGTCAGGGGGTCGTAGCTCCCTTCCAGGAGAGGCTGGTAAACGAGCGCAGGTGGGTGCCTGCGTGCTGGTCAAGTCTGCGCCAGCACATAAGTTGTAAGATGTTTTCTCTATAATAAAATATTGAAGGCTGAGCAACTGCAGCGGTGGTTTTCTCCCGACTTGGGTTTCCACCTAAAAATCCTGGTGTTCATGTGTGATGCTTTGTGTGATGGTTTATGTTTACTGTTTATTAAACATCTGATGAATGAATGATGGAATGATATAAGTGAAGAATTAATGACATAGTTAGATCTCTGTGTATACGCGAGTTTCATAAAGGTTATCCGCGTATATACGCGATTCTGTATCAGGAAAGTAGCGTATGGGTTTTAGAAGCAAGAAAAAGTAAAAGTTTTGAATATGCAGTAAATACTGATTCACCCCCCCCCCCCTCAGTATTTTTCCCAACAATGCCAACTCTACTCTACGTTGCTCAGACTCTGGCGCTGCTAACCACTATCACTTCTGCACTCCTCTGCACCAACTGTGACTCGTCCATCCTGCTACATCTGATTTGGGCTCCCGTAGCAAGGTATTGATCCGAGAGATGGACTCCTTAAGGATCCTACCCATCTTGTAGCTCTCTGGGTCTACAGCTCCAAATCACCCCACCTCCCTCCTAGAGATATATGGGAATCATGGCAAACTCCTCCTCATCGATCCTGGCAGGTCGGCTTGCAGATCATGCTTCTCGTCTTTGTCTCTCTTCTTGAGAGGACAGTGTGTGGCATAATGTCCCATCTCGCCACACTAGAAGCATTTGATATTTGAAAGGTTCTTCTTCCTCCCGCGCTGCTCCTACTGCCCCTTTGATGCAAGGGCCACATTATCCTCCTCCTCCTTCGTCTTCCTCCCACTGCTGCTGCTACCCTCAAGTTGACACTTGAGTAAGTCCCTCCTCATCTCTTCCTGCTGAAGAGCTGCCCACGGTGACTCCCAGTCCGGAAAATTCTCTCTGCCCAGGATGCTCTGGACAAAGACTTGATAGTCTTTAGACATTGAGTTGAGGGCCAATCTGACCATCTTTGTGGCCTGAGGAGTTGATCCCACAACTTCCAGCTGATCTCGGTTCTCTTGAAGTCTAACCAGGAACGGATCAATGTGCTCACTCTTCTACATCCTGGTAGTACGCATCTTCTCCTCCAGATACATCTTCTGCTGCTTGGAAGATCCTTGATATAGCTTCTCCAAGGCTTGTCACATCTCTCTAGAGGTTTCTTTGCTTGCGATGTGACATACGACATGATTCGTTACTCCGTCGAGGATCAATCGTTTTTCCTTAGTCATATTCTTCTTGTATTCCTTCAGAGGATCTGCATCTACTGGAACAACCACCACACCTTCGATGAAGAGTTTGAGATCATGCTCATCCAACAAGCATTTGATCCTTGCCTACCAGATCACATAGTTGGAGGCCCCCTCCCACCGATCTTGATCTCTCAGTCCACTTGCTGCCATCTCTGTCAACTGAAAACAGAGGTTGAACTAGCTTCCTCTCTCTCCTTTGCGCAACTCTGGCCTAGCTTATGCACTCCCTGCTATAGATGATAGATCTGCCGCCCAATACTGCTACTCAGGTCTCGAAAATCAAAATTCCTCGACTAGGAATTCCCTAAGCAATAAAATTCCCTCAAAGTGTCTCCAGCTACTCTTCCTGGCGCACTTGCACCGACAACCACTGTTGCGCAGCAAACTATGTCCCTTTGGCTGTTGATCTGCGCTGCTTCCTCTGCCTATGAAAACTGGAAAATTGTACCTTTGTCGACTCACTCAGAGAGATATTTCCTTGCAGGGACTAGCCTTCCTGGATTGGACTGCGCAGTCACTCGGGAGATCGATCTGCTACTTACGCAACTCTTTGATCTCGACTTCACCAACGCTGGATCTACAGATTTGTTCTTTTGTTCCTCTTGCACTCAGCTATACAAGCTTTGATACCATGTGGAAATTCCTTAAATTTGGAATCCTATTGTAGCAACTGTTATTAATTCTTCTAACTGATAAATTGATTATTCAGTTTATTGCTACGACAACATTGAATTAAACACGCTGCAACCTTCGCTAAATAAACTGTGGAAAAAATACAAGTGCGAAACAAAAACTGAACAAGAGTAAATCATAGACACATCTTACAATTATTTTTGGACTAATGTCCCCAGAAAAACCCAATGCAGGAAAACCGGTGCAGTAGCTGAGGGTTTTATTACTAAGCAATAGTAATTTTTGAATACAATCTCTGGATGCCTCTCCTGGCAATCCAGTTACAGAGAATATTGCTAACGGAGAGATTAGTGAGGTTACCGCACACTATCATAGGAAATCCTAGCTGATCCAACCATAGAATGAGTTGCCCCTGATAGCCTTTGCGCAGTCCCAACATCAACCCTTCTCGGTACAACATCACCCCTTTGCTGATCGATTTTCTACCAAAGAACTTCGATTTCTTCCTCCTGGTCTCACACCCCGACTCCCGGCTTCTACAATCGATTCCTTCAGCAAATTTCTGGAATCCCTCTTGGCTTCTGTGTAACTTCTGCATAGCCCTGTGTGGCTCTGAATCAGCCTCTCTGGCTCTGTGTTGCCTTTGCTCAATATCTTTCTACCTTCTCTGCTGATGATTCTCCGACCGAGAAAGATTTCTCTTCGGATACTATCCCTGCCCCTCTCTGCAAAAAAACTCTTGATCGATATTTCCTTTGAGCACTGCTCACTTCAAAAATTCGATCTCTTGATCCTTACTGTGTGTTTTCCAAATGACCCTTCTTATAATCTTTTCGTTGAAACTTCAATGACTGAGATTAAATCTCTAATCAACCGCTAAGATTAAATTTTGATGTGATCTGTTTTTTCTAGAACATTCACACCCATATTCTATTAATTCACTTTAATTATATTATTTTCCTAAGTTTAGACTTAGGGTCCTTTTAAAATAATTAATTCTTTTAATAAAATACAATCTGGGTGGAATTTCCCAAAACGATTTCTGGATTCTTTGGAATACATGTGTCTAATCCTCCCTGCAAAGTTTGAGACTTAGAGCACATCTAATGCTACCCCAAATCAACATGAAGCAACCCTCCAATCACTCCAAAAATGTTGAATTCTACTCTCTGGATGACTTCCTCAAATTACTGACACAATCCAGCTCCCTTACTCCTTTCCTCAACCTCCCACGTGTGCCCAAAATTTGGCTCCTGCGCAAGCCTTGGGTAAGAAGAATTCAACCTACCTCAAGGCAACAATATTTGGCCCCAAAATTCCTCACCAAGCTTGGTCTTCCCCTGGAGCAGCTATGCAAAATTTCTCCTAGAAAATACCTCTCGGAAAACATCTGAAATAAGCAGCACGTGATCCCCTACTGCGTGCTCCTGGAGCATGCGATTGCCTGAGTGAAATGGTTGTATGGTGCACCCTTGAGCTGCACAAATCTCACTCCAATATGGCACAATTTTACCTTCCTAGGGTGGTACTCGTAGTCCACTGAAAGAAGGGTGAACTCTCCCCTTGGAAAGATCTGCGTTGAACAACACTGTGACCCAACTAAGCAACTCGAGAAACAAGAGAAATGTTAGATTGACAAAATACCCCCAATAGCTGCTAGGCCCCTTCTATTTATAATTTTGAGTTTCCTTCCCATGTGGGTCCCTCCATCAAGCATTTCGACCTCCTACCTTAGCAACTCAACTTTTCCTCCAAAGAAGTGCGTATTTCATGTGGGTGTGGCCCCCACATCCCATTAACAAAATGATTTCGACCTACATCTCCTAAGTCTTAGCCCAAAAATTTCGTGGGTCCCATAGTAGTCAAAATTTTTGGTATTTCATGTGGGTATGGCCCCCACATCCCATTAACAAAATGATTTCGATCTCCATCTCCTAAGTCTTAGCCCAAAAATTTCGTGGGTCCCATAGTAGCCAAAATTGTTGGAAAATCAATAGAGATGGTAGTTAAAATGATTTTCCTTATTATGTCATTAACTTGTGATATTTTCATTATTAGTAATAAATCTCTTAATTATCTTTTCTTTTCATCAAGATTAATGCCAAGCAACAAAAGAAGAGAACACAAGATATAGGCACGCTACCAGGGAAAAATCCCCCACCAAGGGAAAACCCAGTCACAAATTCTTCCTTCAATAGGTTCAAAAGATGAGACCATAATGACTCTTACAATCTGGACTTGAGACTACCTCCATCAAGTCACCCTTCTTCCTTTCAGTATGTTAGCATCATCACTTCAATACCACTTAGATCTTCTTATTGTGATGACACAAAAATATTCTTATTGTAGTGTCACCAAACCTTCCTCCCTGTAGTGGCATTGAACTTTCATCACTATAGCAGGATAGAAATAAGATAACACATTATAGTGATAGCACCAAGTGATAGCACCTTACTGTAACAACACCGAGAGTAAGCCTGTACCTATCCTCATTCCTTGTTCAAACTCCTGTAGTGATCGCAAAATACAATTCTCTGAAATGATCATTCGAACTCTTCTGTGGATATTGAAATTATTCACAGAGATACCCACAATTTTCTCTCTGAAATTCGAACTTCTTTATGAGATATATGCGAGGTCCTCCTATAGCACAAAGACTCTATTTTAGAGATCCATCGAACTTGCTTGACTATCTTTATCCGAACCCTGTGATCATTGAAAAATGCGAGCTCTGAAATTCTGATCCGAAGCTGTGTTGAGTAATGTGAAAGGTTAGCCTGGTATATATAGTGTTTTTCCATTCGAAAATAAGCTGACATAAGATGATGAAGAGTTGCGTCATTTAATTTGAGCCGACATGTAATTTTGAACAGTCATGTCTTCTTATTTAAGTCAGGTCGACTAGTAGATTCTTATGAAAGCCGACTTGATGGTTCTTCTTTTGAGGCCGACACAAGGTGACTTGATGGAGGAGGAGTTTAACATGACAAGGCAAACTTTGACTCAATCCTAAAGCCTTCAATGGAGGCTTGATCTATAACCATTGACCCAAGCATGAAACCCATGCTGTAACAAGTCAATTCAACAATAATAAACTTCTTTTCTTTTGACAAATATATTACATTTGACTCAAGTACAGTAATGAGACCGAACCTAGTTACATTTTCCAACACTTCCTCTTAAATAGGGAGGTATTCATATTTACATATAATCAAAGAGGTACATGGAAGATCTCACTTAATCTATGAAGAAGTTTAGACACCGCAATTCCATGGAATAGATTCCTGACCAGGAAAATCTATCCATTGGTCTCTCAACAATTTAGGCACTGCAATGCCACAGACTAGATTCCTGACCAGGGCAATCTATTTGGGTGGGACTAATATGGACTCAAGCTTTCAAACACTCTAGGTACCATCAAGCTTAATTGCTAACCATCAACCCAGGAAACTAGGTGTGTATCTAAGGTCAAAGCTCCATGACCAACACCAACCTTCCAACTTTGGAACCTAGACATCAACACAAAGTGTCAGTCAAATGTCCTCTAGGCAATGCTTCACTCACAAAGCCTCAACACTCCTTGATCCAACAAATCAAGTAAAACAAATCTCTCTTGACCAAACTGATCGGTAACAAGCATGCCATCAAAACCTTCGAGAGATTCACCTGTACAAACACAACCCCAATCAATAATATACTTTCACATGTATATAAAAAAATACAAACCTTCGGGGTCTTCCAGACAATCATGATGTTGCTTCTCAACTTTTCATAGTAGGACTATCAATCGAATCTTTGATATAAGATTCCTTATCATACATTTTCCTTCTCCTACTTCTCATGCAACAACATATCCACCGAAATTCATTCTTTAATCAAAACCAAGCTATACCCTCCCTCTCAACCAGGAAGCATCTCTTCATCTGAACTCCCTCTTAATCTTAGGGAGATTGCTTCTATGCAGGCTTCCTCAGGGAAATCAACTTCTTCTTTTCGTCATCAGAGAATCTTTCGTGGCTTCCAACCATTACATCATAATTATCATCATCTTCATCATGCTTATCACATCAACGAGTATCTTCATCATATTGAAGATTGTGTACTTGCACAACTTAGGTAGCAAGTGCACCCAAATCTATAGAAGCATAAAGTTATCCATATAAGAGTCATAGAAGCATTTCAACGTTACACATATCAGATACCCAAGCTTAATTATAAACAAGAGACATATACTCTTCAACATTTTGCTAGGGAATTTGCCATAAACCCTAGACTACTTCATGACAACTTACATTCCATCTAGGGTTTCAATGTTTCTCCAAAGGTATGGCATACCTTACTATAACATATAGAAAACCCTAATTCAGACAAATATAAAGTATCCAACAATCTTTCAAAATTCATATGTTAGACTTCTCACTAGGGATTTATACAAATACTAGATTTTATTCAAAGAGTCAATCAAACAAATCACAACTTAGTTATTAACATGACCAACTTCCACTAAGGTTAGTTTCAAACCCTATATTTTACAGTCAACCATCAATCACAACTAGAACTCATATTTCAACAAACATACATTAATACATCTGACCTAGACCAAGCTAGGGTTTCAATCAAAAGGACATATCTATATTTTCCTAGATTTCATCATCATGCAAAGATATTTCATATCAGGTGTTATTCAAACCCAACTTCACAAAAATATCAAATAAGAGTTAGACATACAAACTTGATTAGACTAGGATTTGACCAAGCAAACACACTCATACCAAGAAGATCATTTCTAAGACATTAGAAGGGTCTTGCTCAGACATTCCACCAAACCCTAATGAGTTAGGGTTTCAATCATAGGAACATAGCAAACCCAACATTACCAATATTTTCAAAGGTTCGAGATTTTAGATCTTATCAATCAATCCCCTAATAACATCATCAATAAAACTTCAAATAGCATTTTACAGTATCCCTAAGCAGTTTAGGGTTTCAGACATTCACATTAGCATACCCTTCAGTTAGGGTTTTTCCAGAACTTGTCTAGGGTTCTACAAAATCAGTTAAGAATATGAGTGGGGTGGGTAGATTTATTAAGAGGTGAATCACCTAGAACAAGAATCATTGTGATTCAATATAGCTAGATATAACACTGTTAGTAATAAACTATCAAATGAATAAAATTATAATATAAAGAAATCAATGTATTATGGTTTAAGGCATACGTTTTTTTCTTGACAAAACTGATAAGGATTCCTTGAGGTGTTTTCTCTGTACCAGACCAAGATCCTGTAATACATACTTTTTGATTTCATACCTTTAATTTGTAATACCAATACTTACTTGGTTCTTTGTACTCAGATTCTTTTCAAGCTGGTTCCTTGGACTGTTAATTTTGATTTCCATAGATTTCAAATTCTTTATATGATGACTGAGTTTTCATTGGGTGGAATCCTACTGTGGAAGCATAGAATTCATCTTTCCATCAAGTCTGGGATCTTTGTCACTGTGGAGGAATCAAAACTATCTTGTCTCACTGTAGGAGTCTCGAAACTCCCTCTCTGTGGTAGTACTGAGGTACCATTGTGTTGTTATCTTGTAACATCACCGGAACTGTGGAGATGTGAAAATACCAAATCCTTGTAATATCATCAATGTTATTTACCTAGACCTTCCCACTGTGTTGACAGTTAAACCTTCCAACGAAGAAGGAACTGAACCCTTATCATAGTAGTGGTACTGTGATCACTGAAACACGTCTTCTGAGATAGCACCGAGAGTCTATATAGCGTCGTGATGTAGTATCATCATGAGCATAGCATTTCTACAACCCTTACATCCAAATTCTGTGATAGCACCTTTGACATTGTGGAGACAACAAAACTGTTGAAATACTGCACCTTAATTTGCATTGATCCGAAATTGACTTACTGTGATTGTATTGAGTGTACGACTTTGATATCCAAACTTAAAGACTGATCCAAGCTTGTCTCACTGAGATCACCAAAATTACCATTTGAAATGAAATCTTATGTTTGGTGATTTGGGTAGAGGGTGCACTTCATCAGCACCGAAATCATCTATGTTATATATAACGGAGTTATATCTTTAATATGTCTTTACCGAAATGTCAATGCTTTCAAGAAGTACTGAGACTGTGCCTTCACCGAAATATTAAAACTTGTGCCATCACCGAAAATGCTAGGACTATATCCTGGAAAAGATCTGAACTTCGTTCTTCTTCATACTTGATGTCTTTAATATGGTGAATAGACTAGCTCACTTAAATTGTCAATCATCATTTGAAGATACTTCAAAGTATTAGCCCAAAAATGACCTTGGGATCTTGATCTTTAATGCAAACAGATCCTTTCACTGAGACTGCTTCAAAGATGGATGAGAGTTCTTCAATCTGCCTTTAACCTATGACCATAGCTCTGAAACCATGTTGGAAAATCAATAGAGATGGCAGTTAAAACAATTTTCCTTATTATGACATTAACTTGTGATGTTTTCATTATTAGTATTAGATCTCTTAATTATATTTTCTTATCATCAAGATAAATGCCAAGCAACAAAAGAAGAGCACACAAGATATAGGCACGCTGCTAGGGAAAAACCCAGTCACAAATTCTTCCTTCAATAGATTCAAAAGATGAGATGACAATGATTGTTACAATATGTCCTCGAGACTACCTCCATCAAGTCACCCTTCTTCCTTTCATTGTGTTAGCATCATCACTGCAATACCACTTAGATCTTCTTACTGTGATGACACTGAAATATTCTTACTATAGTGTCACCAAACTTTCCTCATTGTAGTGACATCGAACTTTCATCACTGTAGCAGCATCGAACTGAGATAACAACTTACTGTGATAGCACCTTACTATAACAACACTGATAGTATGCATGTACCCTATCCTCCTTATTCCTTGTCCAAACTCCTGTAGTGATCTCGAAGTATGTGTCTCTAAAATGCTCATCCGAATTGTTCTGTGGACATCGAAATTCTTCACAGAGATAACCACAATTTTCTCTATGAAAACCGAGCTTCTTTTTGAGATATATGTGAGGTCCTCCTGTAGCACTGAGACTCTATTTCAGGGATCCATTGAACTTGCTTGACTGTCTGTAATGACCCATACCTTAGTAACTAGTAGGATAACCGATACAATTGTATTTGGTTAAAACAATCAAATAATAAAATAAGTTAATGGAGACAAATTAATTAATATTATAATCAAACAAAAGTCATCACACCCATTCCTCATTTTTTTAAAACAAAATAATTTAACCAATCTTATCTCGACTTTAATGTACCCTTAAATGAAGATAAGGTCGCCTTAAATGGTGGCAGACCCTCTTAAATGTAATAAAAGATCTTCGGGAGTGAAAGGCGGTGGGGAGATAGATATAAGGGGGAGGATGTGCGGGAGTAAGGGGCGGTTGGAGGAGAAGAAAAATCTGATATTTTGGAACATTTGGATTGAAGGATACGCAGAGTTTTCAGAAGAGAGTTTCACCGTTCTGGGATTTTGGGCACGGGGGCAGAAGAGTAATCTTCTGGGTCTAGGAACAATCCTAGATCGGCTGGGAGGATTGTTGTTTTGGTAATCTGTCCATACTCACCCACTGCATCTCACCTACTGCATCTCAGGTATTTTCCTTATAGCATAAATTGAATTTCCTTTTATTTTCTGAACGGCATGAAATGTACTTTTGTTTTCATTTCTGGTCGTATATGCTTGAATATAGATGTATGAAACTGATCTCTTAAATTGTACAGAAGGGAAAATTGATGAATTGCAACTGTTCCTGAATGGTTTACATAAACTAGAATAATTTTTAGAAACAGCAGTAATTCCTGTTAAATGATTGAGCTAAACTCTGAAATGGTCTGAAACTAATTGAAGAATTGAGAAGAATTTGGAAATTCAATACCCAGGTTACTACATTTGGTATCAGAGGTCAAGATTCAAACCCTTTCTGACCTTCTAGGCCCATAAAGATTCAAAATTTAGTTATAAGCTGCTGAAGTTTCGGGTAAATGCGAATCAGAGCTTTGTTCAAACCTTCAAACCTGTAGTTAACTATGAGGCTTTTGTTTAAACTGGACCTATAGTTAAGCGTGAAGTTTTTCTCCAGCGTTGTAGGTATGAACCCATAACTCCTTATAACCCTTCAATACATCGAGTTCCTCTAGCAGTTAAAATTCACAGAAAACAACTAGGGTGCAACCAGATAGTTAAACATACACAAAGATAATAACAAATACTGTAACCAATTTCCGCAATATAATCCATCAAGTATAATTAGACAAATAGGACAAAACTGTGCTATAATAACTGTGACTGTAATTTAACAGTTCATAAATCCAGCACAGTGGATGTCGTGCACGCCGTTTCATTGTGTGAGGATGCCCAAAAATCTCGCTGATCAAATCCGAACACCTACAATATTAACAGTGAAGTGCCAATATGAAAATCGAATCTTTAAGCAGAAAGTTATACCAATTTAAATATCACAAGAATAGAAAAAAATTTTAAAAACTTGGGAGGCTCAGGACCTGTAAAGAAAATATTCCAGACAGAATCTCAAAAAAAAAATTGCAATAGAAGAGTTCATTTGCTAAGTGTATTCCCTTTGTAGATCACGGTCTTTCCTCGATCAAACGCGCCTTGAAATGAGCTCCTTGAGTGTTTTGAGAGCCGGGCGAGTACACCAAATAAAAACTTCTGGAATTGCAGAATATTTCCAAGTCTTGTAGGTTCGAAATCTCACCCGCCGGCCAAGAGTAATAAGCCCTTCGTTACCATGATTGGCAGGATTTAGTTGAGCCGTCTGGCGAGGGCATTGAGTCGGGGTAGACGCACAATTTCATAGCTGCCTTCAGTCGATGTGATTCAACCAGATCGAAAGCCCTTTAAAAACTGAATTTAACCTTAGCATAAATTCAATGTGGGCGTAAATTGCCATCTGGGTTTCCAGAAATGCGCTGTCAAAAAATTCCAAGATCCGTTGGTTAGCGGCGGTAAAGCCACGCTAACATCATACCACCGCTTACGGATGTCGTGGATTTCAGATGACCGAAAAATGTTAAAATATAAGGTCGACAAACGTTAATCAAAGGTGTGTATATTATATGCGTTAAATACCAAAGTTATTACGTTGTCTATTCAAGATCGGCTAGTGCACATATTCAAATCTCGATTGTCTGAAATAATCCGGGTGTATTATTCACGGTGAAAAGCTTATCCAAAACCCGGATACATAAATTGCGATTTAAAATATTCCATGTGCAAAAACGTTATGTAGGGACGAAGTTGGGGTTTTGAACCCGTTACCTCTCCCTGTTATACGAACACCTCCACGGTGGGCCCGTGAGCTTGCATAATTGGGCAAAATTTATACTTTGAATTAATATGTGTATAGCGTATGGTTCAAACCGGATAGTTCCATTTGTTATATATATTATAAACAGAGTTACTCCGCGGGTTTGACCTCGTGGGGGCCGGCCACCGTAGTTATATAATCATGTTATTAAAATAAAATAAAAATATATATATATATATAGTATGGCTGGAATAAAACATAAGTAAATCAACATATGGTATCGTTTTGTTATTATATTATATTTCATTTTTTTTTAAGCCAACTTTAAATATAGCCGACTTAATAACGGATAATTAAAAGTTGGAATTTTGTATATTTTACATCATATTTCAATTTTAATTAAAAATACACAGACCACTTTTGGCAATGCCTGTCAAAAGTATACCGAGTTGATTAGTATTCAATAAAGAACATATTTTCAATTGAACTCCTTCTACCACTAAAATACGCTTGAAAATACATCTTGACTTAAACATTCAAATTCAACTTAGGGAGTGAAGGATACCTTGCGGCCTTATAGAATATATATATATATAATAATTTTACTACAAAAGTATAGCACTCAACAGTCAAAACAATATACATATATTACGTATGTGGAGATCATCTAAAAATATAATAAAAGATGCCCATTGATATCCAAGAGTCGTTAGCACTCAAGATCAAGATTGCTCCAATAGGGAATGTCGTTTCGGAGTCATGAAAATGGCTGTACATTTGATAATCCAACCACTCCATCGAAATATGATTGGTATGGAAGAGTTACAGAGACATCCTATTTTTCAAATTAGACTAAAATTAACACAGATGGCTATCATTGTGCGCTTATAATGCTTCAAAATAGAATTTGACTAGGAAATTTTATACAAAACTCTTTGGCATAAATTACAAAACAAATAAGTTCAAACCAGATCTGATAAACTATTACAATGCCTTCCCTTCTTAAATATTATATATAGGATTTTGCAAGTCAACAAAGTTGATTTGCTATTTTGGTGAACAAGTCTAGAGATTTAAAAAATCATCTTATTAAAGCAAGAATTTATCTCCATAAAATTGACAATATTATAATCTAGATTTCTTAGCCATATCCAGATAAATATCTAGTGACAAAAGATTGCAGTATGAAATAGTTTGGAGCATTCTCACGGTAGAATCTCTCTCCAGTCAAATAAACAAAATCATATTTATGATAATAAATAATCAATATATAATCACATTATATCCAAAATATAGTGTTAAAAGTTGTGGGAAGAATTAAAATAAAGTAAGTGTACTTACATAAATACTTAAAAATCAATCATGAACAATAAACGAGAGTTGTGCACCAGGATTCATTTCAGCACTTGAACAATTGATACTCAAGGCTACTTATTCGGATTCCTAGTAATAAAAAGTAGCAGAAAGTCAATAATCCCTTCTATAACTGCATCTAGGACTGAACTTTTTAGACAAATTTTTCAGAACAACCTTTTGATCTATGAAAACCTTGCATTCCACTCTAGAATTAGTAAGCATACATTACCCTGCATAGGACAAGGAGGTCGCGTTGCCACCCTCCTTGACCTCGGTACCAGTAAGACCTGCCTGCAGGTAAAATAGCAAAAGAACTATACCCATATGCCAGCTCTAATATTGCGAAAATTATATTTTGTCAGTCTGAAAATTTATCCACTCCTCATGAAATTATTACTATGCATTTCAGGAAAAGTACCATGTTGAACACGTACCAAAGGCGGCAGCGCCAGCGCCAGCGAAATGCAGCGCGGCCACCTCCACCTTCACCATCGCCCTCACCTCCATCAAGATCGCCGTCAGCACCTGTTGCTCCGCCTGATCTCACTACTGTGATGAGCTCGTTAGAGGCCATTATGGAAACCTTGAAAGGGTCGCAGTCAACCAGGAACAAGGAGGAGCGACGTCAGTCAGAGGAAAGACACTCAGAAAGGCCGAGGGATTTTGATGACAAACCTCCCAGAGAAGATATTTCAAGGGAACTGCAAAAGATTAAACTCCCTGAATTCTCTGGGGGACGAGCTGGAGAGCAGGCCGAAGCATGGTTGGAAGGGATGATCAGGTGCTTCGCGTTAAGGGAATATTCTTCAACGTCTAAAACAAGGATCGCTGTTTTCCAACTCAGGGGGAATGCTCTGATTTGGTGGGGGAACATGGAAAAACAGTTGCATCTCACTTCAGACACCGTTCCTTGGGAGTTGTTTGTGGACCGGTTCCGTGCGAAATACTTGCCACCTTTATTTCAAGAGCAGCAAGCTGGAGCCTTCCATACTCTAACCCAAGGGAGTAAAACCGTGGAAGAATACGAGACAAAGTTCATGGAACTTGTGAAGTATGTCCCTTATCTAGACACGGATGAACGCCAAGCCGAGCGTTTCATATTTGGGTTAAACCCTCGGATCAGAGCCATGGTAAGAATGTGGAAGCCACCGACCGTGGCAGAGGCAGTGGAATGTGCTCGTTATGCAGAAGAACATCTGGGGATAAAAAGGGATTTCAGGCCAGCTGAATCAATACCGCAGGCATTTACAGGAAAGACTCCCCGAAATTTCTTTCGAGGAAATAACTCGAGACCACCTCCTTATGGTAACCGATTTACCCCAAGAGGAGCGGGGGCAGGAGCTCCCAGGACCATAAACGCAATAGCTTCCGGGTCTTCAAACAACAGTGCGTGGAGGTCTCGAGGAACTGGTAATCGAGGAAGAAATGGGAGAGGAAGCAGCACCAGGGGACAGAGTTCTTGGTCGGGGATTTCTCAGTCAAACGAAAGAGGACCAACCCGAGTGGACTGTTGGGGATGTGGAGGACCCCATCTTCGACGGGATTGTCCGGAGAACTCGCGGCAGGCAGGAAAAGAACCAGAGAACTCGCGGCGAACAGGAAAAGAACCGTCATCAGATGCCCAAAGCAATCACAGAATCCATGCTGTCGTCAAGAACAACCAAGCAGCACATCAATCAACGGTAGTGGAATCTTCAGGTACAATCAATGGGATAAAACTCAAAATATTATTTGACACTGGAGCTACTGATAGTTTTATTTCATCTTATGCATTGAACAAATGTGGGTTGGCAGCCTACAAGCAAGACGATTTTAGACAGGTAGAAATGGCTTCAGGTGACCTTCAATCGGTAGAATTATGTGTGGAAGATTGCAAAGTCGATCTAGGGGTCTGTGTGACCAAACTAAAAGTTTATGTCATAGCCCTAGGTACTTACGACCTGGTGATAGGAATGGATTGGTTAGAATCTCATCGAGCATGGGTAGATTGTTCCGGGAAAACAATACTTTGCGTAAATGATGTGGGTGAGACGATCCAAATTCAAGGTATTAAGAGAAAGGTATCCATGCGTTTCATCTCAGCCATGCAGATGAAGCGGTGCTTGAGGAAGGGTTGTCAAGTATATGCCATTCAAATGGTGAGCAAAGAAAAAGGGCCTTCCTTAGATCAATATCCGATTCTAGCAGAATTTCCGGATGTTTTTCCAAAGGAACTACCTGGACTACCTCCTAGGAGAGAGCTAGACCTCACCATTGAATTAAAACCTGGTACGGAACCTATTTCTAAATCTCCTTACCGAATGACTGCCCCGGAACTTCAAGAGTTGCAAATACAGCTAAAAGAACTGTTAGATGTAGGGCACATTCGACCCAGTGTTTCACCATGGGGTGCTCCAGTAATCTTCGTCAAAAAGAAAGATGGTTCATTACGACTGTGTGTGGACTATCGAGATTTGAACCGAGCCACGGTAAAGAATAGGTATCCGATGCCTCGCATTGACGACCTTTTTGATCAAATGAAAGGTGCTACAGTATTTTCAAAGATCGATCTGCGATCAGGTTATCATCAACTCAGGATAAGCGAGAGTGATGTTTCTAAGACTGCATTCCGAACTCGTTTCGGGCATTATGAATTCATTGTGGTACCATTTGGGTTGACCAATGCACCTGCAGTCTTCATGAACCTTATGAATAGCGTTCTCCGCAAATATCTTGACAAATTTGTACAAGTTTTCCTGGACGATATCCTCATTTACTCTAAGAATGAAAAGGAGCATGAAGAGCACCTTCGGATAGTGTTATCTTGTCTCAGAGAGCACAAGTTATATGGAAAATTATCCAAATGCGCTTTCTTTCAGAAGGAAATCCATTACTTAGGTCATATCATATCTGGCGAAGGAATCTCTGTAGATCCTGAAAAGGTAAATACAATCAGGGAGTGGCCGATCCCTAAGAATGCACATGAAGTGCGTAGTTTTATGGGTTTAGCAGGTTACTACCGAAGGTTTGTGGAAGGATTCTCCAAGATTGCAAAACCCATCACAAACCTTCAGCGCAAGGGTGTTAAATATGAGTGGACTGAGGAATGTGATAAAGCTTTTTCTGAGCTTAAGCGATTATTGACTAGTGCACCGATTTTGCGGGTACCGGATATGGATAAAGATTTTACTGTATGTACTGACGCATCTAAGCAAGGGTTAGGTGCAGTTTTAATGCAGGAAGGAGGCGTAATAGCATATGCTTCGAGAAAATTAAAAACTCATGAAGAACTTTATGCTACGCATGATTTGGAGTTAGCCGCGGTGGTCTTAGCTTTAAAGATGTGGAGACATTACTTGGTGGGGAGAAACTTTGTGCTTAAAAGTGACCACCAAAGTCTGCAGTATTTATTCACCCAGAGAGATTTGAATGCAAGACAAAGACGATGGAGTGAACTCCTAAGCGAATACGATTTTGCAATTTCCTATATTAAAGGAAAGGAAAATGTGGTAGCAGATGCCTTAAGTAGAAGACCCCGAATATTCTCCCTCGTACCTATCAAGGTGAACTTGAGAAATCAAGTGCTTGAACATCTGGTAAGAGACAGTTGGTATTTAAAAGTAAGGTCAGGGATCGAAAGCAACCACTCGAAGGAACCTAAGTTCGATGGGTATGATTTAGAAGAAGATGGAATTCTACGATTTCACGGAAGGATGTATATACCAGATAGTGGGGATCTCCGAAACACCATCTTGAAGGAAGCACACCGAGCAGTATATTGTGCACATCCTGGGGTAAAGAAGATGTATGCGGACACCAAGAGACTTTTCTTCTAGTCAGGCATGAAAAGTGACATTGTCCAATTTGTTGCTAGATGCCTTGAGTGCCAACAGGTAAAAGCTGATCATCGCCACCCAGCAGGTCTCTTACAATCTCATGACATCCCTATGACTAAATGGGAGATAATTTCTATGGATTTTATCGTTGGGCTGCCACTTACGCAACAAAAGCATAATGCCATTCTGGTTGTTGTAGATAGATTAACAAAAAGCTCCCATTTCATCCCAGTAAGAGATACTTATGAGGTAGCTGATGTAGCTAGGGTATTCATAAATGAAATCATCAGATTTCATGGAGTACCTAAGAAAATTATATCCGACAGAGATCCTCGATTCACATCAAGGTTCTGGAATTGTATGCAGTCAGCCTTGGGAACTCAGTTAAATTTGAGTACTGCCTATCATCCGGAGACCGATGGACAGACAGAAAGGGTAAATCAAGTACTCGAGGATATGCTAAGGATGTATGTGATGGACCAACAGTCACGTTGGGAAAAGTACTTACCCTTGGTGGAATTTGCTTACAACAATAGCTACCATAGTTCGATCGGGATGCCGCCATTTGAAGCATTATACGGAAGACCTTGCAGAACGCCGTTAAGTTGGGACATGTTAGAAGATCGAATAATCGTCGGACCAGACTTGATCCAAGAGATGGAGGATCAGGTAAAACTGATTCGACAACGGTTAAAAGAGGCTCAGGATAGACAGAAAAGTTATGCGGACACTCACAGGACAGATAGAAGTTATGTGGTAGGAGATCAGGTTTTCATTCGCATCAGACCAAATAAGAGTACCATTCGGTTTGGGAAGGGGACAAAATTATCCCCCCGGTTTATTGGACCGTTTGAAGTCCTGGAAAAAGTTGGACCTGTCGCTTATCGTCTTGCACTGCCACCCCACCTGCACAAAATTCATAATGTATTTCATGTATCTGCCTTACGACACTATATTGTTGATAAATCTCATGACCTTCAATGGAAGGAACTGCAGGTATCGGACGAGGGAACCCTAACGGTCGAACCATTACGTATTCTGGAACGTAGGGTTCGACAGCTCAGGAACCGCCGGATAGACCAAGTAAAAGTCCAGTGGGACAAGTATAGCTCTGGATCAGCGACTTGGGAGGATGCTGAGACTTTTTGCCAGAATTACCCCAGCTTATGCTAAATTTTGAGAACTGAAAACTTTTATTTATATGACTGCTCTATTTGGACACTTGCAATTTTAAAAAAAAACTATGTAAAAGATGAGTTATACTTTACTGGTACATGGATACCCATAAAGCTAGAATGCTACTTCACTTTACTGATACAAGATATACGCTGTTAGTTTAGAATTTACTGGTGCGTGGACACCGATGTGCGAGATGTCATTTAAATTAACATTTGCAAGAATATGAAAAGTGAAATATATTGATATATAAATTGACAGGGGTAAAGCAATGCATCATAAATAAAACATGTGTGAACTAAACAGAAGCAGTGTCTGAAATGAGAAATTTTATGGGACATATTGATACCTATGTAAGCGAACTTTCTTTTTTTAAGTTCTAGGATTAATATCATAGATATCAAAGTATTTTGAATATGTAAAGGTTGTTATATGGGTAACAATTGGTTATGAATAATATAGATGCATGTGCTGTAATATGTGTACAAGTGTTTACATTGCAGATTGTGTACCAGCGATTGCTTCGCAGAACACAGATTACCGAAACAATAGACGTGATGACAAAATCCCAGAACGTTGAAACTCCATGTGATTCCATGATAGGGTGTTGACCCCGGTTCTATTGGGAGGGGTGGAGGTGTTACCCACTGTTT
Organism: Pinus albicaulis; assembly: GCA_034641835.2. Taxonomy (NCBI): domain Eukaryota; kingdom Viridiplantae; phylum Streptophyta; class Pinopsida; order Pinales; family Pinaceae; genus Pinus; species Pinus albicaulis. The sequence continues at coordinate 671,116,159 of CM076569.1, forward strand.
ATCCTCCAATACCTGGAGTCATGGGAGGACTGTGCGAGTCACGCTCCCCTAGACGTGTGATGATGACTGCCGGATGCCTACAAGCATATCAGGTCGATATAATCAATGCTGATATCCTTAAGGTCTATGAATGGATCAGTAAAACTGATGCCATGTCATATTCCTGTAGAGGACGGATAGGAAGGGAATGGAAGAGATTAGGAAGGACGGGATGATTTTAGAATAGTCTGCAGAGGCGGTTGAGATGTGAAGTAACAAATAAATTACAAAGAAAAAGAAACATGCTTATACAAACGAAATTCAATCTTAAAAATATAAACCTTGAGTATATGAAGCCCTAACTTCGGGACGAAGTTTTCTGAAGGGAGGAAGTATGTAATGACCCATACCTTAGTAACTAGTAGGATAACCGATACAATTGTATTTGGTTAAAACAATCAAATAATAAAATAAGTTAATGGAGGCAAATTAATTAATATTATAATCAAACAAAAGTCATCACACCCATTCCTCATTTTTTTTAAACAAAATAATTTAATCAATCTTATCTCGACTTTAATGTACCCTTAAATGAAGATAAGGTCGCCTTAAATGGTGGCAGACCCTCTTAAATGTAATAAAAGATCTTCGGGAGTGAAAGGCGGTGGGGAGATAGATATAAGGGGGAGGATGTGCGGGAGTAAGGGGTGGTTGGAGGAGAAGAAAAATCTGATATTTTGGAACATTTGGATTGAAGGATACGCAGAGTTTTCAGAAGAGAGTTTCACCGTTCTGGGATTTTGGGCACGGGGGCAGAAGAGTAATCTTCTGGGTCTAGGAACAATCCTAGATCGGCTGGGAGGATTGTTGTTTTGGTAATCTGTCCATACTCACCCACTGCATCTCACCTACTGCATCTCAGGTATTTTCCTTATAGCATAAATTGAATTTCCTTTTATTTTCTGAACGGCATGAAATGTACTTTTGTTTTCATTTCTGGTCGTATATGCTTGAATATAGATGTATGAAACTGATCTCTTAAATTGTACAGAAGGGAAAATTGATGAATTGCAACTGTTCCTGAATGGATTACATAAACTAGAATAATTTTTAGAAACAGCAGTAATTCCTGTTAAATGATTGAGCTAAACTCTGAAATGGTCTGAAACTAATTGAAGAATTGAGAAGAATTTGGAAATTCAATACCCAGGTTACTACACTGTCCTTATTCGAACCCTGTAATCACTAAAAAATGCGAGCTTTGAAATTCTGATTTGAAACTGAGTTGAGTAATGAAAAACCTCAACCACGTATATATAGTGGTTTGCCATTCGAAAATAAGCTAACATAAGATGATGAAGAGTTGCGTCATTTAATATGAGTCGACATGAAATTTTGAACAGTCATGTATTCTTCTTTAAGTCAGGACGACTTGTAGATTCTTATGGAAGTCGACATGATGGTTCTTCTTTTGAGGCTGACACAATGCAACTTGATTGAGGAGGAGTTAAACATGACAAGATAAACTTTGACTCAATCATGAAGCCTTCAATGGAGGCTTGACCTATAACCATTGACCCAAGCATGAAACCCGTGCTTTAACAAGTCAATTCAACAATAATAAAATTCTTTTCTTTTGACAAATATATTACATTGACTCAAGCACAATAATGAAGACCGAACCTAGTTACATTTTCCAACAAAAAATGCCAAAATTGTGAAATTAAATTCAGGGAAATTATTCTAGGAAGGAACATTACAATCCTCCCCTCCCAAATGTTGCTTGTCCCGAAGCGACTGCAGTGTTGGATGCTGAAGTATGTGCTCACCCTCCCAAGTGGAATCCTCATCTAGTAAGTTCTTCCAACGTACCAAGTATTCCCTGATGGTTCTGCTCCTAAACCTCCTTTCTCTAGTCTCCAAAATGGCCTCCGGCTCTAACACAAGATGCCCCTCATCATCTAGTGGAGGTAACTCTGTGGCTCATGTCACCTGCTGTCCCAAAACCTTTTTGAGGAATGAGACATGAAAAACAATATGGATATTGCTGCCTGGTGGAAGCTCAAGCTCATAGGGCACCTCTCCAACTCTCCTCATCACCCAATATGGCCCATAAAAACGTGGTTGTATCTTCTCAGCCCCCTTCTGTTGTAGCGTGGATTGTCTATATGGTTGTATCTGCAAGAATACTAAGGCCCCCTCCTCAAACTTCCTCTCGATCCTGTGCTTGTCTACATACACTTTCTGTTGGTTCTAGGTTGTCAACATGTTTTCCTTGAGAGGCTTGAGGATATCTTGGCTCTCTTGGATCCAATCTTTGGCCTTTGGGGCCCAGTTGTCTCCAAAAACAATGTCACCAAAAGATAAAGTGTCATAAACATACAAGGCATGGAAAGGTGACATACCAATGGACATGTCGTGGGTGGTGTTGTAGCAGTACTCTTCGAAATGCAACCACCGGATCCATGCTCTCTATTCCCCGGTCACATAGTTCCGTAGGTAGCCCTCCAACCATTTGTTGATCCTCTCGGTTTGGCCGTTGGTCTGTGGGTGGTAACTAGTGTTGGGGGTGAGCTTAGTACCCATTAACTAGAAAAGCTCCTACCAGAACGCTTCGAGGAAGCGGTTGTCCCTGTCATTGACTATGGTCTTGGGAAGACCATGGAAATGGAAGACCTCTCTGAAAAACAACTCCGCTACCTATGAAGCATAATATCATGCTGGAATAGCAAAGAAATGTGCATATTTGGTCAACTGATCCACCACCACATATATACACTCTCTGCCCTGCACCATAGGAAGCTCTGTGATAAAATCCATAGAGATAGTTTCCCATTTCCCCTTAGGAAAGGAAAGTGACTACAACAACCCGACCGGGTGGGTCAATTCTCCCTTGTTCCTCTAAAAAGCCTCACACTCCTGCACGTACCTCAGCACATCTCCCTTGAGGCCCTTCCATGTGAAGTGCTCTTTGACCGTCCTGTACGTTTTCATGAACCCCTGGTGTCTTGACCACGGGGAGTCATGGGCTGCATGAAGAATCCTCTCCCTCAACTGTGAGCTTGGCACCAAGAATATGCGTCCCTTGTAGTAGATGACATCAACCATCACCCTGTAACGCTCATCAGCATGTGTACCCTTCAATCTCACACGCCCGTCGATCTTTGGAGTACTCTACAAACATTGTCCCTTCCAATCACGGTAGATGCTCATGAGTGAAAATTTTGCGGGCCTCCTGTGTGAAAGTTTCAAAACAGAAACCCTACTGCAGTGTTTTGATCTACTTTACCTACTTGTTTGAATAATTAACAAGTTATTAATATGAATATTCAGAAAAACACTAAAGAAAATACAAACTGCAGTCTACACATCTATAGATCATTTACTGAACAACACGCGCATGTGACAAGATTGCACAGATTTTTCGGACAAATGTCCTCGGAAAAACCCAATGCGGGAAAACCGGTGCAACAACTCTAAAGGGTTTTATTATTATGCAGAATCTGAATACAGCATTCTGGTCACCAGAAATGGTTGGCCCTATAGAGAAATTACATGGCAGTTTGTACCTTTCACTCGGAGACAAAAAATATGGTTGAATCACACCCTCAATCGGGATTTACAGATAACGAGCCCTTTCGAGCCCACTGGAACCCTCAGTGCTGCCTCTGTAGCCTTTGCGTCAGCCATCACTAGCCAGCATCCCCACTGCATCACCCTCATTGGTGTTGCACTGCCTCTGCGTGCCCTGGTCGGGCTTGCGTCACCTTGGCTGGTGCTGTGCTGTGCTGGCTGGGTCTGCGTCACCCTAACTAGGATTACGCAGTCCTTTGCGTGGTGTTGGCTAAACTACGTCCTCCTAGTTGGCTCTGCGCTGTCTGGTACAAGATGCCTCTCTGCTACTGTATTCTTGGCCTTGGATCAGATCATCCCTTGCTGATCTCTACCCCTCAATGCACTGCAAACTCGCTTCAAATTCCTTAGCAAACCCCACCCCAGAAATTCAACTTAGCTTCAGTGCTTTGCTTGTGTGTGTGTGTCCTCCAACTGACCCCAAGCCTTTCTCTTATACTTTTCTTGTTGGAAAACCAAAGGTCGTGATCTAATCTCTAATCAACGGCTCAAATTAAAACACTGCTTGATCCACGTCACTTAGAACATTTCATCACACGTGTTTAATTAATTCACTTTTATTTTTATAATTCCCTAAGTTAGACTTAGGGTCCTCATTAAAAAAATTTAATTATTTGAATAACTTCAACACCAGATGAAATTTCTCCAAACGCTTTCTAATTTTTGGAGATCTCGTGTGTCTTAGCCCCTCCACAAAATTTCGGACCTAGAGCACACCCGATGCTACCCCAAAATCTCAACATCCTGGATAATGCATCCGCTACTACATTGCGATTTCCCTTGACATACTCAATATCAAAACCATAGGCCTAGACCTTGCTGACCCACTTCTGTTGCCTGTCATTGAGGCCCTGCTGCCCCAAAAATTGGCGAAGGCTGTTGTGGTCAGTCTTCACTCGAAACATGTTGCCCACTAGGTACTACCGAAATTTGGCCAATGCATGCATAATGGCCAACATCTCCTTGTCGTAAATAGAATACGACCTTTTATGTGGAAGCAGCTTCTGGCTCTCAAAAGAGATGGGGTGGCCATCCTGTGACAACACTGCGTCAACTCCTTCAGCTGATGCATTGCACTCCAAGGTGAAGGGCCGAGTGAAATTCGTGAGTGCTAATATTGGACAACTGCTCATCACTTCCTCGAGGCGCTCAAATGCCGACTGTGCTCGACCTGTCCATCCAAAAGCCCCCTTCTTGGTCAAATCTATGAGGGGAGCTGCCAACTGTGAGAAGCCCTTCATGAACTTCCTGTAATAGGTGCATATGTTCACGAATCCCCTCAACTCAGTCACATTCTGAGGTACTGGCCAATCTCGGATGGCCTGATCTTCTCCTCATGCACCCTCATGCCATCCTCCCCAATAATATGCCCCAAATAGAGTATCTTCATCAACCCAAACTCGCACTTGGATAGTTTGGCATAGAACTATTGCTGCTCTAATATGCGTAACACCACCTCGAAGTCTTGTAGATGCTCCTACCAGGTCTTGTTATAAATCAAAATGTCATTGAAGAATACCAACAAAAATTTTCGCAATTGCCCACGGAACACATGGTTCATGCAGGATTGGAAGGTGGCAAGTGCGTTGGTCAGCTCAAAGGGCATAACCAATAACTCAAAATGCCCATAATGGAATTTCAAGGCGGTATTGGGGATGTCCTGATCCCTCCCTCTGATCTGGTGGTACCTCGAACGCAAGTCTATCTTAGAGAAGAACTTGGGTCCTCTAATCTCATCCATTAGCTCATCAATGCGTGGTATGCGGTAGTGGTTCTTTAGGGTCTTCTTGTTGAGTGCCTGATAATTTATGCACCTACACAACATCCCATCCTTCTTCTTCACCAGAACAACTGATGAAGTGAAGGGGCTAGAGTTTGGCCTAATGTGCCCAAGTGCCAGCAAATCCTGAATGGCTCGCTCAATCTCATTCATGTAGGCCTTGGGATGCCTATATGGGGTGGTAATAACCGCTTGTACCCTCCGAAAATATTGTGAACCAAGATCTGAAATTTTTACACGAAGTTCCTCAGGATTTCTTCGCAAATGGGTTTTTTTTTAGCTTTTGAACCTTCGTATAAAAAACATTAGTGAAAATGCCACGATGACCTATTTGAAGTAGCGAAGCCATAGAATCCAAAGCTCTGACACCAAATGTTATGAAACCAACTCCAAAAATAAAATAAAATAAAATAGAGATCAACGCCTTAGAAATCAACCACTTAGAGGGGGCAACCTCCTTTACATTACATAAATGAACAATTCTTGGATGATTCAAATGAAAAAACCTCCTTTCTATATATAGGAGTCCATGGGGTCACAATATAATCCTAGCCGACCTAACAATAATAATGTAAGGGCACAACAATAACAATAGTGGGGTTTATGGGGCACAATAATAACAATATGGGGGCTACAGGGGTATAACAATAATAATAAGGGGGCTACACTAGCAACAATAAGGGGATACACTAGTATTATAGGGACCTAACATGCCCCTCTCCTTCAAACAAGTGTTGCCCTCAACGCTTGATTATTTCTAGATGCTTCTGTATAAAATTATCATCCTCCCATGTGGAATCTTCAACGGGTAAGTTCTTCCACTCACTGAGATATTGTGAAATTGATTGATTTGGTAGTTGCCGAGTTCTTGTTTCTGTGACTGCTTCAGAACTTCTTTCGTTGCGATGTTGATCTTCCTGTTGTATCATTCGATTCTGCACCAAAGTTAGGTTATCCTTTGAGAGTTGGAGAACTTGTTGTTGATGCTCGATGTGATCTTCCACTACTTTATCATCTATATTAGCTTTCACTTGATTCTTCAAACCGTCCAACTTAGCCTCCATTTTTGCTTTTAAACCATCTATGTCATCTTTGATTGCTCTTTGTAAAATCGAAATTTGTTGCACTTGGTACCATAATTTTGATATCTCATACTGCAATTCTTCCTCTTCATGTGTCAGTAGAGATTTATGAGGGCTTAATGGGTGTGGAATTATTTTTGGGAGGCATTATAGAACCCAATACTGATAAAAATACCTCAATATGCCCTTGGAATCACTTTAAACTGCTTTTTCAAACAAACATTATGCAATTAAAAAAAAACAAATACACACATTTTTCTTGCTTTTTAGGAGCTTGATATTGAAACTGAATTATCTTTGTGATTTCGGATCTTCAATATCTGAAATTCGGTCCTCTAGTAGCCCTCTGAATCTTCTTTCGAATGCCACATGTCTGACCTGATTTGGATGCTTCAAGGCAAACTTATGCCCAATCTCCCACAATGACCTAATTATGGACTAGTTCAGTAGAGCGAACTTGTACGGCGTGTCATGTGTCACTGTTTCCTCCTTCGGCTCTGAAATTGATACAAAGGAAACTAAGTCCATGTACTTTCAGCCACTTTTTACAGAATTCCAATCCAATGTACAGAGAGAGTTATGATGATTTTCCCAAGGTCACCTCTTTTAGATGAAATTCTAAACCCTAACTTCCACAGATCATATATCCAAAAATATTGCGAACCAAGATCTGAAATTTGTACACGAAGTTCCTCAGGATTTCGGCTTCGGGTGGTACAAATTTCAGCTTCTGAACCTTCGTAGAATAAATGTTATAGCAAAAATTCCACGAAGACCTGTTTGGAGCAGCGAAACCATAGAATCCAAAGCTCTGATTCCAAATGTTATGAAACCAGCTCCAAAAATAGAAGAAAAGAGAGATCAACGCCTTATAAATAAGCCACTTCGAGGGGGCAACCTCTTTTACATTACATAAATGAACAATTCTTGGATGATTCAAATGACAAAACCTCCTTTCTATATATAGGAGTCCATGGGGTCACAATATAATCCTAGCCGACCTAACAATAATAATGTAAAGGCACAACAATAACAATAGTGGGGTTTATGGGGCACAATAATAACAATATGGGGGCTACAGGGGTACAACAATAACAATAAGGGGGCTACACTAACAACAATAAGGGGATACACTAGTATTATAGGGACCAAACAGACTTGATGCTTTCTAGAGTAATTGATTCTTGCCTTTTGATCCTAGAGTGTCTCTTTGACAAATAGCCCTTTGACTTCAACACCTTAGCTCTGATTACATGTTGAGAATTTGGGAGGGCAGTGTTTAATTCAAATTCTCTACTTGATAATTACTTGTGAGCTTACTTCTTTTACTTATGTCTTCTCTTCTTAGCTTATTATGTCTTTCATCAAGTTAATTATCAAAACACAAGAGACACAAATTTAGGCTCTTCGAGCTAGGGCCAAAACCTCTCCCTCTTGGAGAGGAAAACCTGCAAGAAATTCTTCTTATAGACTTTTAGTTGAAAAGTACCATGACCATGACACAAACCCTTGACCCTTGTATGCCTCCAAGACCTTGTCACTGCTTCTTCCTTGACTTCTTAGACTGATCCTTTTCTGCACCATCTTACACCGTCCTGCACCTTTCTACACCTTTCTGCACTAGGATTAGAGAGCTTGGTCTCTAGTTATCTTCTTCCTTCTTTCTGTATTGTTCTGCACTTGATACTTAGGGAAGCTCGGTCTCTATTTAACACTCCTTAACACAGTAACCTTGGCCTTCAATAATTTCCTTCCTTAGATTTCCGAGAGACTTCTCTATTTGTTCTTCTTTTAGCACTTTGTTCCACTTAAAGATAGCCCTGAATTGAACCTTGAAAACCGTCCTTGTCCTTCGCTGAGATTGCAGATTCTTGAGATCCACACTGTAATTGCAGGCTATTTGATAACCACAAATATATCTGAAATTCTTCTTTGTTGATTTGTCTCTCTTCTATGCATCAAAATGCAGTCCTAATCTTCCTTTCTCGCACTTTATTTCAGTCCTAAAACTCCACATTAAATTGCAGATCCTTGTCCGAAATTCTTGTTTCAAACTGAATCCGCATACTCCTTTAAATAGTTGATCCTGATTGTAAATTAGCCGACCCGTCCTTAAGTTCTGAAGCCGACTTGATTAAGGGTATATAAGCCGACTTGTAGAGGAGATCTTCCAATGAATTGTAGGTTGTCTTGAAGAGTATATACATCGAGTATTATGCTGGTCTGAGCAGTAATATTATCATCATACTTGAGCCATGTTTCCAAGCTTAACTAACAAGGTCTTGAGGCATACATAACTAACTTAAGTTTACATGAGTGACACTTCATATACATGACTCTAATTAATACATTTATGACAAGATGAAAAATCCCTAAAAGACATCAAGAAGTCTTTGACCTATAATAAAATCCCTTGCTCATGAAACCAAGCTTAACAAAAATACATTTTATAATCTTTGTCTTCTTCATTACATAAATACATAATTACATAGTCAATATGAAGACCGAACCTAGTTACACTTTCCAACAATGGGACTTGCCCGTTGTGTATCTATGGCCTGGTGCCCGAGGCTCCTCACAAGTGAAGCATAAATTCCTCCTCCGAAGGTCTCTCATGGTCTCCTCTTCTAAATGTCAATGCCCCTGGACTTCTTGCTGTGGTGGGGGTCTCGTGTCATGTCCCTTCTGTGGGTAGGGATCCCATGGTGGTATGGGTGCTCGAGTCTTGGGGATTTCCCCCTGCAAATCATTGGCACAAGTCACAACCTCCTACAAAGTAGTGGGTCTGCGGGATCTAACCAAGCCACACAAAGGCTCAAGCAAGCCCTCTACAAATGTGTACACCCTCCTAGAATCAGATAAATCTGGCACCATCACTGAAACCCTCAAAAACTCCAATATATACTGCTTTGAATGGCCAGTCTGCCTGAGCTGGGTTAGCTCTCTGAAATGGGCCTTTGAGTCCCTCCTATCAAAATGCTCCACCACTCTTCATGTAAAGTCCTCATAAGAGGTCACGCTAGCATGTCCTAGCATGGTCAAACCATGAAACCACCAGTCGTGTGCCTCTCCCTCCAAGTGCAAGATAGCCATTTTGATGGCTTCCACCTCTGTAAGCTGGAAATAGGTATCCAACTTCCCCACCCAAGCTCGAGCTATGTACTTGGTAGATCCATCATACGTGGGAAAATACATCCTCTCAATGGTACGCTGAAACTCTGAACTCTGTGTGCTATACCCCCCGCTGCTCCTACCTCTCTCGTTCTGTTCTGCTTGAGCTGGCAGAAATATCTAAAGGACAAAGATGCTTTGAAATCCTCCCCGATGGACTGCCATTCTCGAAAATAATCTCCCATGGGCATCTGATCATCCGAGCCACCTTTCTCACTATGTGCTGAGGGTAAAAATGTAGGCAACGTGGTCTTGGTTAGCCCACTGAAAGCTGGTGGTTGAGTGGATGGTGAAGGGTACTCATCCAGATGTGAGGCCCCTGAAGTCTCCCCAAATAGGAACTCACGATGGATTCTCTTGTACCTATCCTACTGCTTGAGTTCCTCCAACATATCTTTTTGCCATTTGGCTAAATCATTTAGAGTCTTTAAGAGGCTATCATATGTTGCTTCCTCCTTACTCCTTGGCTCCCCCATATTTTCCACCACTACTGCCTTCTCGGGTGTCTCAGTATCAGGTGTAATTTCAAACTATCGTTCCCTGCTCCGGTACCTTTGTCTTTGATAAGTAATGTTTTGCCTATCCTCCTTGTTCATAGGAAAAATCCCCACAACTGAGCCAAGAACGAAGCTCTGATACCACTGTAATATTCCTAATTAGGAAAAACAATGATAAACAAAGCAAAATTTGACATGCATACACAAAATTCAGAAATATAAGTGAACACCCATGAGATCACCAAAAAAAACACCATCTACCTGAGCCATTTTATTATATATTTGGAGCAATAGTACAATGGGTGTGGAAGGAGTGCACCTAGGCTTGCCTCAGTGGCAACCTAGACAAGCCCCAAGTTGGAAAATACAAAGCCCAAATGAGAGAATGAGCTGCCCCAAATGTGCTTTGCGTTGCCCTAGAGGAACTACACTGTATGTTGGAAAAGTACTGCTGAAAGACCCACCTCTAGTGCTCATAAAATTTTGCAATTTAGCATTGGTCTCCTCTCAATAAACCCACCAAAACCCATAAAGGGTTTGGTCTAGTTCTGACCTCTAGAAATTGACCCCAAATACCATGTCCTCCTCAAACTAGCTAGAAAATACGGTATGTCTAGAAATTCACTCAAGCAACCCTCCAGTCACTCCAAAAATGCTGAATTCTACTCCCCGGATGACTCCCTCAAATTCCCAACACAATCCATCTCCAAACTCCTTTCCTCAACCTCCCACGTGTGCCCAAAATTTGGCTCCAGCGCAGGCCCTGGGTAAGAGGAATTCAACTTGCCTCAAGGAAGCAATCTTTGGCCCCACAACTCCTTACCAAGCTTGGTCTTCCCTTGGAGCACTATGCAAAATTTCTCCAGGCAAATACCTCTTGGAAAATAGCTGAAATAAGTGGCATGTGATCCCCTACTGCGTCCTCCTGAAGCACGAGATTGACTGAGTGAAATGGTTGTACGATGCACCCTTGAGATCTACAAATACCCCTCTAATATGGCACAATTTTACCTTCCTAGGGTGGCACTCGTAGTCCACCGAAAGAAGGGTGAGCTCTCCCCTTGGAAAGCTTTGTGCTGAACAACACTGTGACTCGACTAAGCAGCTCAAGCAACAAGAGAAATGCTAGATTGGTAAAAGACCCCCAATAGCTTTTGGGTCCCTTCTATTTATAATTTTGAGTTGCCTTCCCATGTGGGCCCCTCCATCAAGCATTTCGACCTCCTACCTTAGCAACTCGACTTTTCCTCCAAGGAAGAGCATATTTCATGTGGGTGTGGTCCCCACCTAACAAAATAATTTCGGCCTCCATCTCCTAAGTCTTAGCCCAAAAATTTTGTGTGTCCCATGGTAGTCAAAATTGCCAAAATTGTGAAATTAAATTCAGGGAAATTATTCTAGGAAGGAACATTACATTACTTTGATATCTTGTACATTTGAAAGATTTCCAGACTCATCTTGACTTCTCTTCCTTGGTGGACCATTCAACACATTATCTTTTGAGTTAGCAATTCAGCTGTGGTCAGTATGACATTTAATGTTGTGAATGGATCGTTGAGGTAATGGCCAAGCACAATATCCTGTTGTTGTAGAGATTGGTTGAAGAATCTCAAGCCTCCATGGATGCTGAGAAGTGTATTCGTAGGGGAAGAAAGACCATGTTGTTTTCATTATAATTTTCTTGCAAGTTTGGGTTTGTCCGTTTAATTTTGTAACGCAATGCATTGAAACCAAAGCTACACTGAGTGAGGAGAGTGGTCATTTGAAATAGTGCTACCTGGGGCAGATTGTATAGCACATTAATTAAGAAGTTTGGCTCTGTTGATTTATGGTAGCATCGGTTGTGCTCTAGCCTTGTAACTTTGTATATAGGCTCGGACACATGTATTCCATAAAACCTAGAAATGGTTTTGGAAAATTCCACTTAGAGATGGTTTAATTAAATTAATTAATCGTTTTTTTAATGTTTTCCTAAGTCTAAACTTAGGGAAACTAATTAATTAAAGGGTATTAATTAAACTAAGTGTGAATCTTCTAGATAAAGTCACAGATCACCTCCAAGTTAATGTTAGCCCTTGATTATGGTTTAATCTTGGCCGTTGAAGGGTCAACGGAAGAATATAAGGAGGAGGGTGAGGGGCCTATGGAAAACACATTGAGCACATTGAGCATTTGGAATTTTCGAGTTTGTGTGAGGAGACACAACTTTTGATTAGAATCGAATCACTAGGGAAGGGTTTGCTAAGTGATTTTGATTCAGTGATCAGTTTCAGAGAGGTGCAAAAGCAGTAACTGGTCAGGAGGACCAGGAGTGCATTTCAGAGAGAGACAACAGTGACGCAGAGAGAGACAGTGCAGTTTTCTGAAGGGGTGACGCAGTTACCGAAGGAACCCACGCAGAAGTGACACAGTGTCTCTTTGATTCAGTCCAGAGATAGTTGGGAGATGGGGTTTCTGAGCCAGGAGGGCAAAAATCCAGTTCTAGATCAGTTTAGATCAGTTGTTGAGCAGAGGTGATGCAGTTCCAGAGTTTGCCCACATAGGCTTTGTTGATTTATGGTAGCATCGGATGTGTTCTAGCCTTGTAATTTTGTATATAGGCTTAAGACACATGTATTCCATAAAACCCACAAATGGTTTTGGATAATTCCACTTAGAGATGATTTAATTAAATTAATTAATCAATTTTTAATGTTTTCCTAAGTCTAAACTTAGGGAAACTGATTAATTAAAGGGTATTAATTAAATCAAGTGTGAATCTTCTAGATAAAGTCATGGATCACCTCCAAGTTAATCTTAGCCCTTGATTATGTTTTAATCTTGGCCGTTGAAGGGTCAACGAAAGAATATAAGGAGGAGGGTGAGGGGCCTATGGAAAATACATTAAGCATTTGGAATTTTCAAGTTTGTGTGAGGAGGCACAACTTTTGGTCAAAATTGAATCACTAGGGCAGGGTTTGCTAAGTGATTTTGATTCAGTGATCAGATTTAGAGAGGGGCAGAGGCAGTAACTAGTTAGGAGGACCAGGAGTACATTACAAAGAGAGGAAGCAGTGACGCAAAGAGAGACATCGCAGTTTTCTGAAGGGGTGACGAAGTCCCTAAAGGGAATCAAGCAGAAGTGATGTAGTGTCTCCCAGAGTCAGTCCGGAGATAGCTAGAGGCTGGGGTTTCTGAGCCAGGAGGCCCAAAATCTAGTCTCAGATCAGCAAGATCAGTTGTTGAGCAGAGGTGACGCAGTTCCAGAGCTTGGCCATGCAGACTTACACAGTTCCAGTGTAGGCATCACGCAGAGGCAGAGAGGGGCTTCACCAACGCTGTGCAGATTAGCCGGGGACTTGCAGTGTGAGGTATATCTCACAATTTCATTAGTTGTCTAGATTTCTCTGAAGGGTTTGTCGGATATTGGCACCCTAGTTGTACTCAAGATACTGCTGCTTAATAATATAGAACCCTCAGATCTGCTGCACCGGTTTTCCCGAGTTGGGTTTTTTCGCGGACTTAGTCCAAAAATAACTGTGTCAAATGTGGATGTTTTTCATTGTATTTTGTTCAAATTGTTTCAACACTTCGATTTATTTTGCAGCATTATTTGTGTAGAATGCTTCAATAATTACTTCGGTATTTCACTATAATGAAATAATTATGGAAAATAATAGGAGAAGCAATTCAGATTTGTTGCAGTAGGAATCTAGATTTAGGATTTTTCACATGGTATCAGAGCTTATTCAAGCTGAAGTGCAGGAGAAACAACAGTGAACCAGCAGATCAGTGCTGAAGAGATTGGGATCTGCGTAAGCAGCAACAGACCCTCCTAGAAATCACGCTATCCAGGCCAGGAGGGCAATCCAGCACAGAAAAGACTCCCTCTGAGAGAGTTGACAAAGGGGTAAGCTTTTTCAGTTGCAGGAGAGGCAGCGTTGCAGACCAGCGTAGCTGAAGGACACAGTTACTGCACAGCAGTAAGAGCTGGTGCATAAGCGTCAGAAATTTCTGAAAAACACAGATTGGGGATTTCTTGACCTTAGAGAGTTTCTTACTCAAAGAAGCTCAGTTTTTCCCGTGCAGCAGCAGAAGCAGTGACTTACTCCACAAGGAGTGCGTAAGTCTATCTGAGCAGACAGGTTAGAGCAAGATATCAACAGTTGAGGAGATGGCCAGCAACGGACTACGTGACCAAGATAAATTGGAGGGTGCCTCCAACTATGTTATTTGGAAATCAAGGATTAAGTTTCTCCTTGATGAGCATGATCTAAAGGCCCTCATTGACAACACAGTTGCAAAGCCACTTGATGCAGGATGCAGCACACCTGAGACAATTCAAGAAGAATATGGCTTGAGCCAAGTGATTGATCCTAGATGGTGTGAAGGATCATATCGTACCTGACATAACAACAAAGAACACTGCTAGAGAGATGTGGGTAGGGCTGGAAAAGCTATACCAAGGATCTTCAGAGCAGCGGAAGATGTACCTAGAGGAGAAGATGCGTAATACCAGGATGAAGAAAGGAGAGCGTTTTGACTCCTTCCTGTCTCGTATTTAGGATAACCGAGATCAGTTGTCAGCAGTGGGGGAAGCACCTAAAGACTCAGAGCTTGTAAGGCTCACTCTGAACTCTGTTTCAAAAGGCTATCAGTTCTTTGTCCAGAGCATTCTGGGTAGAGAAAGGCTTCCAGGATGGGAAGCGATGTGGGCAGCCTTGCAAGAAGAAGAGCTGAGGAGAGACCTCCTCAAAATCCATTTGGAGGATGGCAGCAACAGTTCGAAAGTCAAGAAGGAGGAGGAAGAAGACACAACCCTTGCATCAAAGGGGCAACAACGACAGAAGAAGAAATATCTGTCCAAGATCAAGTGCTTCAGGTGTGGGGAAATGGGACATTATGCCACACAGTGTCCTCTTAAGAAAAATGATAAAGAGGAGAAGGAAGATCCTCAAGCAGGAGCTACCAAGATTGAGAAGAAAGAGATTATATTGTGTTAGCTCATATTCCGAAAAGAGAGAAATGGGCTAACTTGGAGTTGTAGATCCATAATCTACAAGTGGCAGGATCCTTGAGTATTTCCGAACTCTTGGATCACATGTGAGCTACGACAACTTAGAGATAGTAGCAGGATGGACAGTTGCAGTGGAAGATGAGAAGACAATGGAGCAACAACAACTCAGTGCACACTAGTGCAGCGTAGTGTAGTGCAGTGCACACGCAGTGCAGAGCAGCAACAACGCAGTATTTTCAGAGAGCTAGTGCAGAAGTTAGCAGCAATCAGTCTTATTTTCAGATGCAAATTTATTTGTCCAATTTCAGATGTTTTTCTGTTGCAATTAGCAACAGTGCGGTAGTGTAGCAGTAGCAGTAATTGAGCAGCAGCAACAGATGAACAACAACAGCGTAGTGCACAAGTGGTGCAGTGCAGTGCAGAGTAGTGCTCACATAGTGCAGAGAAGTGCTCACGCAGTGTAGCAGCATGGTTGCAAAATTTAGAGGGAGTTGTAGTATAGTGGCAGTTGGCAGCAGTATTTAGAGTCAGCAACAGTACAAATGCAGCATTTTTTTTGTGCAGTGTTGGTGAGCAACATCCACAACACAACAACACAACAACAGATGTTCCAGAAGTCAGAGCAGGACATTGAGTTGTCTTGCTAGAACACTTTCCTCGCGAAGAGGGAGTGTTGATTTATGGTAGCGTCAGATGTGTTCTAGCCTTGTAATTTTGTATATAGGCTAAGACACATGTATTCCATAAAAACCAGAATTGGTTTTGGAAAATTCCACTTAGAGATGATTTAATTAAATTAATTAATCATTTTTTAATGTTTTCTTAAGTCCAAACTTAGGGAAACTGATTAATTAAAGGGTATTAATTAAATCAAGTGTGAATCTTCTAGATAAAGTCATGGATCACCTCCAAGTTAAGTTAATCTTAGCCCTTGATTATGTTTTAATCTTGGCCGTTGAAGGGTCAATGGAAGAATATAAGGAGGGTGAGGGGCCTATGGAAAATACATTGATCACATTGAGCATTTGGCATTTTCGAGTTTGTGTGAGGAGACACAGCTTTTGGTCAGAATTGAATCACTAGGGCAGGGTTTGTTAAGTGATTTTGAGTGATCAGATTCAGATAGGGGCAGAGACAATAACAAGTCAGAGGACCAGGAGTACATTACAGAGAGAGGTAGCAGTGACGCAGAGAGAGACAACGCAGTTTTCTGAAGGGGTGATGCAGTCCCTGAAGGGAATCACGCAGAAGTGACGCAGTGTCTCCCAAAGTCAGTCTGGAGATAGCTAGAGGCTGGGGTTTCTGAGCCAGGAGGCCCAAAATATAGTCTCATATCAGCTAGATCAGTTGTTGAGCAGAGGTGACGCAGTTCCAGAGCTTGCCCACGCAGACTTACGCAGTTCCAGCGTAGGCATCATGTAGAGGCAGAGAGGGTCTTCACCAGCGCTGTTCAGATTAGCCGAGGACTTGCAGTGTGAGGTATATCTCACAATTTCATTAGTTGTCTAGATTTATCTGAAGGGTTTGCTGGATATTGGCACCCTAGTTGTACTCAAGATACTGCTGCTTAATAATATAAAACCCTCAGATCTGTTGCACCGGTTTTTTTGAGTTGGGTTTTTCCAGGGACTTGGTCCAAAAATAACTGTGTCAAATGTGGATGTTTTTCATTGTATTTTGTTCATATTGTTTCAACACTTAGATTTATTCTGCAGCATCATTTGTGTAGACTGCTTCTATAATTACTTCGGTATTTCACTGTAATGAAATAATTATGGAAAATAATAGAAGTAATTCAGATTTGTTGCAGTACGAATCCATATTTAGGATTTTTCACAGGCTTACGCAGTTCTATCGTAGGCATCACGCAGAGGCTGAGAGGGGCCTCACTAACGCTGTTCAGATCAGCCGGGGATTTGCAGAGTGAGGTATACCTCATATTTTCATCTATTGTATAGATTCTCTGAAGGGTTTGCCAGATATTGGCACCCCAGTTGTACTCAGGATTCTGTTGCTTAATAATACAAAACCCTCATATCTGCTGCACCGGTTTTCCCGAGTTGGGTTTTTCTGGGGACTTAGTCCAAAAATAACTATGTCAAATGTGGATGTTTTTCATTGTATTTTGTTCATTTTGTTTCATCACTTAGATTTATTCCGCAACATTATTTGTGTAGACTGCTTTGGAAATTACTTCAATATTTCACTGTAATGAAATAATTATGAAAAATAATAGGAGAAGTAATTCAAATTTGTTGCAGTAGGAATCTAGATTTAGGATTTTTCACATGGTATCAGAGCTTATTCAAGCTAAAGTGCAGGAGAAACAAGAGTGAACCAATAGAACAACGCTGAGGAGACTGGGATCTGCGTAAGCAGTAGCAGACCCTCCCAGAAATTACGCTGTCAAGGCCAAGAGGGAAATCCAACGCAAAGAAAGCTCCCTCTGAGAGAGTTGACAAAGGGATAGGCTTTTTTCAGTTGCAGAAGAGGTAGCGTAGCAGTCCAGCGTAGCTGAAGGACGCAATTACTGCACAACAGTAAGAGCTGGTGCATAAAGCGTTAGAAAATTTCTGAAAAACGCAGATTGGGGATTTCTTGACCTCAGAGAGTTTCTTACTCAAAGAAGCTCAGTTTTTCCCATGCAGCAGCAGAAGAAGTGACTTACCCCACAAGGAGTGCGTAAGTCTAGCTGAGCAGAGGGTTAGAGCAAGATATCGACAGTTGAGGAGATGGCCAACAACGGATTGCGTGACCAAGATAGATTGGAGGGTGCCTCCAACTATGTCATTTGGAAATTAAGGATTTAGTTTCTCCTTGATGAGCATGATCTTAAGGCTCTCATAGATAGCGCAGTTGCAAAACCTCTTGATGCAGCACATCTGAGAGCATTCAAGAAGAATATGGCAAGAGGCAAGTGATTGATCCTAGATGGTGTGAAGGATCACATCATACCTCACATAGCAGCAAAGAACACTGCTAGAGAAATGTGGGTAGGGCTAGAAAAATTATACCAAGGATCTTTCGAGCAGCGGAAATGTATTTGGAGGAGAAGATGCGTAATACAAGGATGAAGAAGGGAGAGCGTTTTGACTCCTTCCTGTCTAGAATTTAGGATAATCGAGACTAGCTGTCAGCAGTGGGATCAGCCCCTAAAGACTCAAAGCTGGTAAGGCTCACTTTGAACTCAGTTTTAGAAGATTATCAGGTCTTTGTCCAGAGCATTCTGGGTAGAGAAAAGCTTCCAGGATGGGAAGCGATGTGGGAGCCTTGCAGCAAGAAGAGTTGAGGAGAGATCTCCTCAAAATTCATATTGAGGATGGCAGTAGTGGCTTGAAAGACAAGGAAGAAGAATATAACACTTCCCTTGCATCAAAGGGGCAACAGAAGCAGAAGAAGAAAGATCTGTCCAAGATCAAGTGCTTCAGGTGTGGGGAAATGGGACATTATGCCACAAAGTGTCCTCTTAAGAAAAAGGATAAAGAGGAGAAGCAAGATCCTCAAGCAGGAGCTGCCAAGATTGAGGTAGAACGAGCTTGTGCTATGTTAGCTCATATTCCGAAAGGAGAGAAATGGGCTGACTTGGAGTTGTAGATCCAAAATCTGTAGTTGGCAGGATCCTTGAGTATTTATGAACTCTTGGATCACATGTGAGCTATGGTAGCCTAAAGACAGTAGCAAGATGGACAACTGCAGCAGAAGATAAGAAGACAATCCAGTGGTTAACAGTACAAGAGCCTGATCAATGCAGAGAGGGAGCAGCAGCAGCGCAGTGCACACTGGTGCAATGCAGTGCAAAGAAGTACTCATGCAGTGTAGAGCAATACCAACGCAATATTTTCAGAGAGCTAGTGCAAAAGTCAACAACAATCAGTCTTATTATTCAGTTGCAGTATTACTTGTCCAATTTCAGATGTTTTTCTGTTGCAATTAGCAACAGTGCAACAGTGCAGCAACAACAGTATTTGAGCAACAACAGTAGATGAGCAACAACAGCGTAGTGCATAGTAGTGCTCACGCAGTGCAGAGCAGTGCTCACGCAATGCAGCATCATGGTTGCAGAATTTAGAGGGAATTGTAGTATAGTAGCAATTGGCAGTAGTATGCAGAGTCAGTAGCAGTACAGATGCAACATTTTTTTTGTGCAGTGTTGGTGAGCAGCATCAACAACACAGTGGTAGATGTTCCAGAAGTCAGAGCAACAAATTGAGTTGTCTTGCTAGAGCACTTTCCTCGCTAAGAGGGAGTGTTGATTTATGGTAGCATCGGATGTGCTCTAGCCTTGTAACTTTGTATATAGGCTAGTACACATGTATTCCACAAAACCCAGAAATGGTTTTGGAAAATTCCACTTAGAGATGGTTTAATTAAATTAATTAATCGTTTTTTAATGTTTTCGTAAGTCTAAACTTAGGGAAACTGATTAATTAAAGGGTATTAATTAAACTAAGTGTGAATCTTCTAGATAAAGTTATGGATCACCTCCAAGTTAATCTTAGCCCTTGATTATGTTTTAATCTTGGCCGTTGAAGGGTCAATGGAAGAATATAAGGAGGAGGGTGAGGGGCTTATGGAAAACACATTGAGCACATTGAGCATTTGGAATTTTCGAGTTTGTGTGAGGAGACACAACCTTTGATTAGAATCGAATCACTAGGGAAGGGTTTGCTAAGTGATTTTGATTCAGTGATCAGTTTCAGAGAGGTGCAAAAGCAGTAACTGGTCAGGAGGACCAGGAGTGCATTTCAGAGAGAGACAACAGTGACGCAGAGAGAGACAACGCAGTTTTCTGAAGGGGTGATGCAGTTACTAAAAGAACCCACGCAGAAGTGACGCAGTGTCTCTTTGATTCAGTCTGGAGATAGCTGGGAGCTGGGGTTTCTAAGCCAGGAGTGCCAAAATCCAGTTCCAGATCAACCTAGATCAGTTGTTGAGTAGAGGTGACATAGTTCCAAGGTTTGCCAACGCAGGCTTACGCAATTCTAGCGTAGGCATCACACAGAGGCTGAGAGGGGCTTCACTAGCGCTGTTCAGATCAGCTGGGGATTTGCAGAGTGAGGTATACCTCATATTTTCATCTGTTGTCTAGATTTCTCTGAAGGGTTTGCCGGATATTGGCACACTAGTTGTACTCGGGATTCTGCTGCTTAATAATACAAAACGCTCAGATCTGCTGCACTAGTTTTCCCGAGTTGGGATTTTCCGAGGACTTAGTCCAAAAAATAACTGTGTCAAATGTGGATGTTTTTCATTATATTTTGTTCAGTTTGTTTCAACACTTAGATTTATTCTACAACATTATTTGTGTAGATTGCTTCATAAATTACTTCAATATTTCACTGTAATGAAATAATTATGAAAAATAATAGGAGAAGTAATTCAGATTTGTTGCAGTAGGAATCCAGATTTAGGATTTTTCACAGACTCTGAATCAGGTGTAGAAATTTCTGAATCCTTATACTTATGCAGAAATTTTACTGTTAATCCGGTTAAGCTCCTCCTACTTATACAAGCTATTAACTGAATAAATTCAAGTTAATCGAAGAAAAACACATAACAGATCTCTACCAATTCAGATCTAGAATAAGCACATGCACACATTGACAAAGTGACACAGTTATTTCTGGACAAATAGTCTCCGGAAAAACCCATGTGGGAAAACCGGTCTCTAGTTGCTGGAGGGTTCTATTATTAAGAATATTTCTGAATACACAACTCCGGGTTCCAGATCTGGAAAACTCGACAGAGAAAACAATAGATCTGCAGCTCACTGGCTGATCTAGGGCTAAAATTATGACTGATCCACACCCTCAAATGGGATTTACAAAACTCAACCAGATCTAGGCCTAGAAACCCCAGCGCTGCCCCTGAAAGGCTCTGCGTCATCCTTGGATGGCCTCCAAACCCTCACCGTTGCTCTTGGAAGGGACTGCGTTACCCCAGAATGGGTCACGCAGTCACTACGCTGCCCCTAAGTGTCTCTGCGTAACCCCTGAAGGGTTTCCTGAAAATTACGTTGTCCTTGCTGCTGCTGCCTTCCTCTGCACTGTCCTTGAGCTGATCTCTTCTCTGCCTCTTGTGTATTCTAGACCCTGGGATCAGATCATCCCCTTGGTCTAAATTCCCCTCTCTGCAACTGAAACACTTCTGAAAATTCTTAGCAACCCCGCCCTAGAATCTCGGCTTAGCTTCAGTGCTTTGCCTCTGTGTCTGTTACAAATGACCCCAACCTTTCCTTTATACTTTTCTCGTTGACAAATCAACGACCAAGATTAAATCTTTAATCAATGGCTAAGATTAAAAGAAAGCTTGATCCGTGTGACTTAAGACAATTTCATCACATGTTTAATTAAATTCACTTTAAATATTTTATTTTCCTAAGTTTTAACTTAGGAAATACATTAAAATAATTAATTAATTTAATGTCTCCTAAACCAGATGAAATTTCCCAAATCCATTTCTGGGTCTTATAGATCAGGTGAACTCTAGTCCTTCTTCAAAATTTGGGACCTAGAGCACAAACTGATGCTACCCCAAATACACAAAATCTCAACATCGGGTGGATGTTTTCGTCTATAGTTTGGCTCAATTCATTTTCCTATTCGGTGTTGTCATCCTAGCTGGAGGCATACATTTGAAAGGGAGGAGGACCTCAGAGATCCTTGTGACTAATAGTGAAGCTACAATATCTTCTTGCTGGAAATGAGGACATTTAATTCACGGGAGGCTCTGCTCAATCTCAATCATTCAATGTTGGACTCGCAACTATTCGCATGTATGAGAGATCTAGATTGTGCACCAGAGGTGATCATTAACATATACGTGTGTGAAATTTATTGAGTGATGTATTTTAAAGTATGCATTAGTGTTATATTTGAGTTTGTAAAATTTTACATGATGAAGAACCAACAATAGACAAAAGTAATACAATTTAAATCAATGGTTGTCATTGTATATAACGCCATGAGAATATATAGCTAATTTGATTATGTTTACCTTTTGTTATAATGTTGATGGGTCATGTGAAGCAAGGAACGTCAGCGACAGGTTATCGTTATATGTTGCTATGTGTAAAAAAAGGGTCAAGTTGTCTGATCAAATTCTAAACACATTCAGTACCTAGACAACTATCCTAGATAACTGTTAGACACAATGAGCTATGTTGTCTAACAGATGGGAGCTTGTCCCTAGGATGGTTCATTACTTGGCTACTTTTTCTGATAGTTACACTGACCTATGTAATTTGGCAGAATAAAGTATGTCAATATTGTTGATCGTGCTCGTTTGTACAAGATGGTTAGAGATGTTTATGTTTTAAATGGGGGTCAAGTGATAGCTTGAAGATGAGGTGGTGAAGAAAGAGTGGCGTTTGCAAGATTCCAGAGTGGATATGAGTGTTGATGAAGACCATCCAGACAAATATCAATTTTGTTATTGTAATATGTATTTTGTATACTGTAATTTGTGTTATTTTTAATTTTGACATGTAAGCATTAAGGGAGGGACTTGGAGATAATGCTTACATGATAAGTTTAGATTTGATTTGGGATTTTGTTGAGAGAATATCTCAACCCTATATTCATATTTGGAATTAGTTGGATCACAATCCAACTATATATATGTATCATATTTGTGATTAAATAGGGTGAAAAAATATTTTTGGTATGCAATTGTTTTTTCAAATGTTATCCACATGGCACAACTACTTGCTTAAATTATGGTGGGAAACTAACTATCCACATGGCACAATTACTTGCTTAAATTATAGTGGGCAACCAACTATCCACATGGCAGTGTGTTGTGCAAAGATTGCAATAAAAATCATTATTATGACACTTCGCGTATAGAAAAAATTTTAGACTTTTTATTTTTAAATATAATTTTTATATTTCACAATTCAATTTAAAACCACGTAAAATTAGTCATCAACCAATTAGAAAAAAACGATTTACATTTAATATATATATATATATATATATATATATATATATATATATTTTAGTTTTCAAAATATTCAGTTTAATATTTTTTTTTTCAAAACTTTAATAAACTTTATATAATCTGTTTAAAAAATTAAAAACTAAAAACTAATTGAAAGTCAAAGATTTTGACCAAAATAGAAAACAATATAACCTGCTTGTATAATAATAATAATAATATCACCGCAAGCCAGACACCAAATTGATATATAAGACCCTTTTGTTTAGTGGGACAAAGGACTCGCCTTTATGTAGTGATTTGACTATTGAAGCCTATCGAGGTGTACATACTCTATGTAATATTCCCAATTAGAAATGGCTAATTGGAAATATCAATTTTGGTCAATTTTTCCTTATGTAGCTAAATTATAAATAAAAGTGAGTAGAGGGGGACATAACTCACTCTAAAAATAAAGTGCACTCCCTAGTAGACACAACGTTGTAACTTAAGTGAGCCAAGGGGGGCAAAAGACCACGTAGAAAGGGGCCCCACGTAGACCACATGGAGAGACTGCGCAAGGTGAGTTGAGCGCGTGGCAAAGGGAGGCTACGTTGGAGGAGGTGGGCCTTAGGGTTTGAGAGAGGCCAATGCTATAAAGAGAGGAGAGCCTCCTCATTTTGGTCATTCGATGTTTATGATATTTAGCTGGTCACTTCGACTTCTTGAGCACGATGGTTGTTTAG
The DNA here is from genome assembly GCA_034641835.2 of Pinus albicaulis. Classification (NCBI taxonomy): domain Eukaryota; kingdom Viridiplantae; phylum Streptophyta; class Pinopsida; order Pinales; family Pinaceae; genus Pinus; species Pinus albicaulis. The sequence continues at coordinate 671,139,960 of CM076569.1, forward strand.
CTAGTCTGCAGCACTGTTTAGTGCACCGAGTGTCTCCGTTCGGAGATCTCACCCTCAGCCCCGGGGGACTTCGAGTGCCTGCTCGGGTGAGGTTGTCCCATCAGCATTTTGCAGGTGGATTGGTGTTTGGCATTCGTGGAGGAGCAGTGCATCCATAGACTGCGCAGTCTTGAGAGGGAGGACGCAGTCCATTTCTTGGGAGCTCCGGATTGGGTTTTGTTTGGGGGTTTCGAGCTTGGAGATTGAGCAAGGGGGCTAGCCCTTGCCTATCGAAGGATTTTGGCAGAGTTTGAGGCAGTGTTTTGGTGGATTCCCTTCAGTGTCAGTGCAGAGCCTTGGAGGATAGCATAGATCCTCAAGGGAGTGATTTTCAGGGGTTGGCTATTTCAGAAACGCTCTCTGGGCTTTTCTAGGTTTGGTGAGTAGAGGAGGATTCCAAAGTTTCAGATTTTTCCGAGTAGGGGAGCAGCCCCAAATACTCATTTTGGTTCCAGCAGTAGCAACAGCATAGCAGTTCTCCGGCAGTTTGGACGCAGATCAGAGAGCAGCCATTTCTTTGTCATTCTGAGAGCTTTTCTTCACTTGCCTGGTGCAAGTCTAAGTGCCATCACTCTGATCACCTATTGTACTCACTTCTATTCTCAGTATAATAAAATGGCTTAGCATTCTCTCTATATTTCTTGAGTATCTGTTACATGTTCTATATATGCTATTGTATGCTTGCAGCCTTGCACTACTGTTATTTTCCTCTTCGAGCATTCCAGTTACTATACCACTTGGTGTGTTTTCCCCCATACTCTTAGACAGAGTCTGGAAAGGGCCAGGTAGCCTCCAGATTTCACCCTCTTCTCAGAGGTGAAATATCTGGTAAATGCCCTCCCAGTCCATCTCTAGTTGGAGTTTGCTTGTGTTTGAGGGATATCCCTGAAAAGAGATATTACACTCTACTCCTCTATGGATTTGAACCCACAACCTTTTAGGAGAAAACACGTGTTAAACCATTAAACCCACTCAAACTATAGATTAATATACTTCCTATGTAATTTGTGTTGAATAAATATTACAGGATCCTCACATCAATTCTGTTAACTAGAAAATTACAAAAAAGACTATTTTTTTAAGGTGGTTCATGGACATTGGGTGGCCGCTACATCCATGGGAAAATCCAGGTGGATCAACTCAAAGGGATCTACGCGTCAGCCAAACAAGCAGGGCCTAACCCCAAGGGCGTCGAAGAGATTTGACCTCATGACCTCCCAACTGGCGAGGTACTTAGCAACGGAAACTCGACCAACTGAGCTAACCCTTGGGGCTAGATTACAAAAAAGACTATTAATATCTATAAATATAATTATCATAGTTTATTTATAAGAGTCTTTTGAAATAAGGGCACAATGTGAATCCCAAAGTATTTTCGGAAATGTTTTTTAAATTTCATTTCGAAGACCTAGTCATGAAAGAAATATGATACCTCAATATAGTTGTTAACATGTCCATCTTTATTTCGTGGAGTTACCAACTCATCTGTGTTGTATGTCCAATTCTTGTCAATAATATATTTGTACTCATAACGCCCTTCCTGCAAGAGATAGAGTAGATGTTAACACAAACAAAAGCCTGTATATTGAATCTTACAAGAAATTGAAAATAAATAATCTGTTGCTTCAACACTTGATATGTTTCCATTAAGTGCTAGCTAACCAGTTATAGAGGTCGCCACAAAGAAAATTAGTCTGGCACTATATAACCAGAAATGGGAAACGACAGAAGAACAAGAAACAGGGGTTAAAAGGAAACACCTGCACTGTGACATAGGAGGTCCCTACGTTAATGAAAGATATATAAACAATGATCCCCTGAAGGAACATAGGTTTTATTATAAAAATCCTTCTTCTCAAGTCTTCTTTTGTTGGTGGTTGAAATACTATTAATGCTAATGTAGGTGGGTCAATAATCTGAACTTTATGCATGTTTTGCACCATCTGCTTTCCTTTCTGAAATAGTGAGTGGTATAAATAAGGGGGCTAAAGTCTATAAACCCCAAGATATGATAAGATTGATAAATCCCTTCATCCAATCTAAAGTGAGTGGTCTAGGGGGAATTGCTCAATTGTTATGGATGGATGATGCTAGAAATAAGCTTCTGTTTAACATCATGAAATGACTGTTCCCAGGATCACATTTTTTAAAGTCCGTAGATTGCAAATTGAAGGAGAAGAATGCTATATTTATGTCAAAGATTCATTTTGAGGCCGTGAATAATAGCCCTTCTCATGGTATGCAGGTGATTACTGCTACAACTCTTTATTCCTGTCTCAATTGGACAAAATAAATACAATAATATCTATTGGACACCTTCTGCACATTCAATAAACGATGTGATGGAGGACATTAAGTCTACATTGCACCTTGATTTTCTGAGTGTCTTGAAAATTCAAATATTTCTATGCTACAATTGCTAGGCCCAATTTATTGTGCTGAGGTGCTTTTTAGTATCTACAGCCTAGGTAGAAGTGTGACCTCTGTACCGCTGATGTGGTACAGGTCAATTTTAAAATAAAATTGAATAAAAGAAATAACAATACCTAATGGCTGGCTTCAACAAATTAAACAAAAGAATGCATATAGATAAAAATCTGCAGCTTGCAAGATTTTCTCTATAAAGAATTAGATTCCACAATGCACAACAATAAAGTGTAAAGAAAATAAACCTAGGATTTTCATGCTGCATGTTATTAATGTAATCACTATAATGACAAGGATTTACATGTTATGTTAATATGTGATTTACATGAAAACATGTGTTATTAATGCATGGATTTACATGAAAAGGATATAATGTAAATATATTAACGCAAAAAAGATGATATAATGTATAATGGTATAATGTAAATATAGATGAAATGGATATAATGAAAGTTCATTAACTCAAAAAGAAGTGTATACTGTATATTGAGATTTACATGAAACTGTAATGTATGGGTATAATGATGGACGTAGATTTGCAGGTTTGATCAAGATTTTGGAGTTTTCTTTTGAGTCTTCTTCAAATAGCATGTGTCCTCAAGTTGGAATCAATTGTTACCCCTCATATTGTACGAGGGGAAATCTTGTGATTTTCATGACGTGACAAATATCTTAGTATGAGCACTACTCTTCTAGTGGCATGATGTCAAGTTCTCACGTGATGTGAACACTTCATATTGGTTGGTAAAAACACATATGTCAGCGATCTTGCTGCATGATGGTCTTCCTTGCATAGCGGATATGCCCACCATTGACGATTTCATGATGGATATTAGCATGGATCAGTTGGTTTTGGTACATGGATGATATTGTATACATGATGAGAGTGGCTTAGTGCCCTGCCTATCTATGATGATATTATGATGACACTTGATGTAATGGACACTGTCATATCTTGTATTCTCGCACATGTATCGTGGTGTTGCTCCATGTACTGGTCATAACCATGGTGAACATTGGTGTTATCTGGGAATGAATCATTACACTAAATTCTTGTCTTTTCCTTTGTTGTGCCATGGAGGGTCATACTATTCTTTTGATAAGTGTTGTCACTTTTGAGTCAAGTTGTACTACTAGAGACCTTGGCAGGTGTAGCATGTTTGTTATACCATTTTTCACACCTTTGTTATCTTTCCATCACTTCCACACACATTCATCACTTTCCCCCTCATTGTTGGCGTATCTGTCATATGGCAAGGTCCAAAGCAAACAAATCCCATGTATGAAAAGCCTATCTAAAGTCAAAGAGTTAAAAAGCTCAAGGCTGATGTAGTTAGAATAAAATGCTAAATAATAAAGCTTGAGCCACGTGACCTTGTGAAAAGCCCAATTTTCCCAGGTCCCATGCTTAATGAATGCTAAACCGAAAGAAAGGGACTAGGTAGATAAAGAGAAAGGCAAGAAAAGGGTAATAAGAAAAAGAGACTCAAGAATGGTAAGTCAAAGTTGAGCGCTCTCTCTCTAAAGCCACACATGTCGAATGAAAAACATAACTCTTAGCTCTTGAAAGCTAATAAAGTGAAATATTTATACATCAACTCAGGTGGCTATGAGGGTCAACTCATGAAGTTCCCCTTTTCCCTAACATCACATTCATCACCTCACATATGCCTAACTTAGAGTCCTAGGAAATGCTTCTTATCTTAGGAGTTGTCACATGTAATAGAGGTTAAGGATGTCCCCACAATGGTTAAACTTAGCAAATGAAACAAATTAAATAAGTCATTGAGAAATTAAAGGATGTCCCTAAATGTTTCATCACTTAATGAAACATTTATTGAGGCGTGACTCATTATTATGAGGTGGTGCCCTTGCATTGGGATATATGTACCTACATAGAGTGTTGCATCTTCTCCTTGAGAGATGTGTACTTGCCTTGGGCATCATGAGTTTGTGTCTAGGGCAGTGTTGTAGGAAACATCCCCCCCCCCCGAACCCCCAGCTCCAAGGCTCGAAATGCGTTCCATACAGAAACACAACCGATTTGGCCTCCGAAACATGCCCCTGAAAAACCGAAACGCGGATCGGGTTGGGTTGGACGATTCCTGGCCTATTGGAACTGTACGGCTCGATCTGCGTTTCTGTACATAGGGGACGCGTTTTGGAGGGCAGATTAGGTCGTGGATCCGCCGCGGATCGGCGCTGACTTTGGGCAGATCCAGACCGGTTTCGTGGGCCTGCTGACCGTTTCCGCTGTGCAGCCCACTTAAACCAATTTTTTTTTGTTTTTGTCAGCTTAAGTTGTGTTGGGGGTTGGGTTAGGGATGGAATGAAAAGGATAAAAGTCCTTTTCACCTCTCATTTTCTCACTCTTATGTTTTTGGAGAGATTGGAGAAGAGAGGAGAAGTGAGCTTGGAGAAAAGACGAGAAAGAGAGGATAAGAGAGAGTTGAGGAGAGCTTGGAGGAGTGAAGGAGGAGCTAGGATCAGTGAAGGAGGAGGAGCTTGGAGAAGTAAAGAAGGGCTTCCATCTACAAGAGCTAAAGAGGTAAATGCAAACCCCAAACTCCCTCATTTTTTTGTCATTGTTTTTTGTATTTTTTTTCCTCCCTCTCCTACTCTTTCCCATTCTTTCTTCTTGCTCATTTATTTGCAGGTTGTCCACAACCTATATTCATATTCCAAGATGGTGTCTTTTTGGCTTATATGTATCATTCCACTCTTGGTTTTTATGATGGAAAGGGGGAGTAGGAATAGAAGGGAAGAAGAAGAAGAAGAGAATATTGGTCCCCATATGAGTGACCCAGTGTATGATGAGGAGGAAGGGGATGAACCTAAGAGAACAATGAAACACTAGAGGGGAAAGCTGCATTGACACACTTGTGGAACTATGCAACCAAACTTGAAGGGGGAAAAGGTGGTAGAAGCTACAAGTTTTTGTGCCCTCATGGTTGTCATGGAGGAAAACCATATAGTGGTTCATATACCCATGTGAGGAGGCATCTTTGTGGGGTGATGGACAGTGATGATAAAAAGGGTGTCGTGGGGATAGCAATTTGCCCAAAGGTTTCAGTGAAACAAAGAAGAAAATACATCCAAATAGAGGAGGCTGCACAACAAAAAAACAAGAAACAAAAAACTCAATTTGAGTAGTGCAACCTATAGATTTGGTAGCTCATCTCCTCATGGTACTTCTGTAAGCTTTGGAGGTAAAAGAGCAATAGGGGATTTCCTGAATGTTGTTGGGAGGGATGATGTGGATGGAAAGATAGTCCGATTTCTTTGTGCTTGTGGTGTACCATTCAATGCACTTTGCTCTCCCTATTGGCATGATATGGTAAAGGCCATCAATGAAACCCCAAAAGGAAACAAGGTCCCCAACTATGAGAAAGCTAGAACATTGTTATTAGAAAGAGAAAAAGCAAAGGTTCAAAGATATTTGACATGTTTTACAAATGAGTGGGTGGATTGTGGGGTATCTATTGTATCAGATGGGTGAACAAATATTAGAAACCAACATTTGATAAATGTTCTTGGTGTTTCTGCTAGTGGTGCAATATTTATTACATGTCATGACTCCTCCGTTAGTGAAAACTTCCCAAAACATTGCAGATCTCCTATTGAAGTCAATCAAAGATGTTGGTCCTAATAATGTGGTTCAAGGGATCACATACAATGCAGCAAATTGTAAGGGAGCAGGAAAATTTGTTGAGCATACTCATCCACACATCTTTTGGTTTGGGCACTTGGTGCACACATTGAACCTTTTGATGCATGCTATTGTGAAGCATAAAGAATGTGGGTGGATTAATGAGATTTACAAGAGAGGGAAGCAATGCATCAAATTTATCACAAGGCATATAAGGGTAGACTACTTTTATGGCACTTACTCCAAGTTGCAGTTGCTTAAACTTGCAAAAACAAGATTAGCAAGTTATTACCTCACCTTTAAGCGGCTAGTGAAGGTGAGACAAGCTTTAACTAATATGATGACCTCTGAATCATGGGAGGAAATTAACACTGATAGAGATGGTGCTATTGCAACCAAGGACACTATTATTGACATGTTATTTTGGTCACATATTAAATATGTTTTTCAATTCACCAAACCAATTTATTACATGATCAGATTTGCAGATTCAGATCGGCCAATAATTGGGGAGGTGTATGAGAAAATGGATAGCATGTTGGGGAAGATTAAAGACATTGTTGAGCCTAGAGATATCACCTAGTACAATTATAATCGTGCAGAGGTGGAAAAACGATGTGATATGCTAAATGTTCCATTGCATGCCTTAGCATATGTTCTGACACCTAAATACTATCATCCATCATGGCTTTCAACACCAACACCTGGGGGTGGGGGGGAAGCAGGGGAAGCAGGAGAAAACCACACCTAGATCCAAATGTTCTAGAAGGTTATATGAAAGCATTGGATAAATTTGTCCCTAATGATGAGGAGGTTGCCGTGGTATGAAAAAATTTGAGCAACTATACGCTTAACACTGGTCCATTTGGGAGCATGCACGCAATTAGAGATCGAGAGATTTTTTCTTCTCTTGAGTGGTGGAACATGCATGGAGGTGCAACTCCACTTCTATAGACTTTGGCATTGCGGGTGCATCACAAGTGGTAAACACTTCTTCTGCAGAGAGGTGTTGGAGCTCTTATTCTTTCATCCACAGTGTTAAAAGGAACATGTTGAGTTTAGACCGGGCAGAGAACTTGGTTTATGTTCATTACAACTTGCGATTGTTGTCCCATTACTGTGTTGACGCAAAGACTAATAAAGACCTTAAGTTTAGGGACAAGAATCCAAAGGAGCCCAATTTGGAGGATGGAGTGTTGCGATTAGAGCAATTAGAGGATGCTCTTATCTAGGATGATGATGATTGAGTTGATATGCCACCCCCATCTGGTCCCTTGGTTCCCAGGTTCCATGCCTCAACACCAACAAGAGGGGCTTCATCTTCATCAGTTTTAGTGCCACAAATTCCACAATAACCATCTTCTTCATTGCCACCACGTGGAGGCCCACCACTACGTACTGTTCGTGGTGGAAGGAGGAAAGATTAGTATATATATTCACAATTTACTACTTTTGTCATGGATTATACTTGTAGGCTTGTTGTGAATATGAAATTTTTTGTCTTGGTGGTGGCCAAGTGGCCTATTTTGTAAAAATTATTATTTGAATTTTGGACATGACTAATGTTGACAGTTACTCACCTGCTAGATAATATGCTTTATGTTTTATGTTTTATAATATGCTTAAATGTTTTATGTTTTATAATATGCTTAAAAATTTGATGTATGTTTGTAATTGCTAGAATATAGATGGTTGATGCTTGAATAATTAATCATTGATGTACAATGGAATCATGGATGCCATATCTATCTTGATTTATGTAAAAATATGCATGTTTTCATGTCTTCTACAACTAATTTGGTATTTGGGGCGTTTGTTTTGAATATAAATACAATATATATATATATATATATAGTAGATGCTTCCGAGACGCTTAACTTCCTAGATTTTTGGAAAATGATGCGTCTGTGTCCCCGCTTCGTGCAACATTTGTAAAAGTTATTATTTGAATTTTGGACATGACTAATGTTGACAATTACTCACTTGCTAGATAATATGCTTTAGGTTTTATGTTTTATAATATGCTTAAATGTTTTATGTTTTATAATATGCTTAAAAATTTGATGTATGTTTGTAATTGCTAGAATATAGATGGTTGATGCTCGAATAATTAATCATTGATGTACAATGGAATCATGGATGCCATATCTATCTTGATTTATGTAAAAATATGCATGTTTTCATGTCTTCTACAACTAATTTGGTATTTGGGGCGTTTGTTTTGAATATTAATATATATATATAGTAGACGCTTCTGAGACGCTTCACTTCCTAGATTTTTGGAAAATGATGCATCCGTGTTCCCGCTTCGTGCAACGTTTGTCTAGGGCATTGTGACTACCTTATGTGTTGTGGTATCTACATTCAACATTGTCATAGGCCTTTTACACAAATTAGAGCCACATATGGCACATATTTCACTCAGTTGAGGGGTCCACATGCTTCTATTGGATATGTTACCCCTTATACTAAGGGTATCTATATATCATTGCAACATTTTTCACACCATTGTAAGCCCAACGTCACAAGTAAAGCCTTGTAACAACTATGTGAGGCCTTATATTAGGTGTCCTAGACTTTGTTGCGTTGGAAAATGGTCAGTCCATTTGTGTTCATTTCTATTCCTTTTGCCTTGAATAGGATTGAAGGACCTTGGATATACTTACTTGAGGACTCGTGGTTTTAAAGGAGCCATGCCTTGTAGGGGTGATCACTCTAAAAATTCGATATCTCAAATCTTATTGCAGCAACTGATATTATTTCTTCTATTTGTTAAAGTGATTAACCAAATTATTTGGAGTTTTCTACGACAAATATCCAAACATATACACTGCAACCCTCACAAATAAAATACCGCGGAAAGTAAATGCAAGGAAAAATACTAGCACACATATAACCACAATGACAGTTATTTTTGGACAATCGTCCTCGGAAAAACCCAATGTGGGAAAACTGATGCAATAGATGAGGGTTTCTTTTATTAAACTTCAAAATAATTCATGTACAAGATACTGGATAGCAAAATAGAAGAGGAAACACTAAGAGAAATTTACTGATGAATTTCTCACACTCAACGCTTTTCTAACCCCGAAGAGGAAATTTATTGATGAATTTCTCACACTCAACGTTTTTCTGACCCTCAAGAGGACCTTTTGCCCTCATTGCATCACCCTTTGCGTAGTGCCTGCATCAATCCTCTGCATTGCCCCTTCCAAACACTCTTGTACTCTCGGACTATTGCTGATACCCTCTCTCTCCCACTTGCAACTCACCCTCTGATTTGATTTTCTCTTGCCAAACTTTAGCCACTGAGAAAATCGACCTGCTTGGGCAACTGAGTATCTGGTATATTTTCCAAATGCCCATTGATTTCCTTCTTATAATTTATTGTTGAGATATCAACGACCAAGATTAAAACATAATTGATGGCTAAGATTAGCTTGGACTCGATCCTCATCTTTATCTAGAAGATTCTCACCAAATTTAATTAATACACTTTAATTAATCACATTTCCTAAGTTTAGACTTAAGAATACATTAAAGATGAATAATTATTTTAATTAAATCATCTCCATGTGGAATTTTCCCAAACGATTTCTGGGTCTTGGAGAATGCATATGTCTTAACCTCTCTGCAAAATCTCGAGGCTAGAGCACATCCGATGCTACAAAAATCAATACTCCCTCTTAGCGAGGAATGTGCTCTAGTAATGCAACCCACTGAAGCATCACTCTAATCCCGCACCATCTCCTGCTGCGCTGTTGATGTTTGGCCCCTCTACCCACCAATTACTGCGCAACTCTGATTTTGCGCTGCATTTGTGCTGTTGCTAACTCTGCATATTGCTACCAACCACTGCATTTGCACTGCAACTCCCTGTCATTTGCTGCTGCTGCAACTAAGAATCCATCTGTTTCTACTACTAAAACGGGTTCCCTACCATACCCATCTGTTCCCTGAACTGGATGAACTTAGCTTGAGATTTTGTGAGTTTGTCTGCTACTTGATCTCCTGTGGGAACATACTACAATTGGACTGCCCCACGCTGAACATAGTCTCTGATGAAATGACATCTGATATCAATGTGTTTCGACCTATCATGAAATACCAGATTCTGAGAGAGATTAATACAACTCTGATTATCACAGTAAACAATGGTCGCTCCCATCCTCTTCTTGAACAAAATCACTAGTAGTTTCCTAGCCCAAATCGCTTCGCATGTAGTTGTGCTGGCTGCCATGTATTTAACTTCTGCTGTGCTCAATGCTATCAACTTTTGCTTCCTGCTGCACCAAGAGATCATTCTTGATCCAACGCTGAAGCAGTACTCATAGGTACTTTTCCGATCTACTGAACTACCCGCCCAATCTGCATCTGTGAATCCATTCAATCTGACGTCATTTACTCGAGTATATTTCAACCCATATCTAACTATCCCATGCACATATCTAAGAATGTTCCTAACTGCTGCCCAATGTACCCTTTTCGGTTCCACCATGAACTGACTGAGGGTGTTGACAACATAACAGAGGTCTGGCCTAGTGTTGACCAAATAAATGAGCGACCCAATGAGTTGTCTGTACAAGGTAGGGTCGACTCTCTTGTCTCCTGATGCATCTATTTTCTTCCAATTGGTGATCATGGGAGTTGCCATGGGTCGGAAATCCTACATTCTGAATCTCTTCAGAATCTTTGTAGCATATCTCCCTTGTCCAAGGAAGATCTCCCCTTTCTTCTGCCATACCTCCAATCCTAGAAAATAATGCATCAACCCCATATCCTTCATGTCAAATTATGCTTCAAGGTTTCTTTTGTAGTCCTTTATGAGCCCCGATGATCCTATTAAAAACATATCATCCACATACAAAACTAGAATGAGAGGCTCATTCTCCATCATCAGATAATAGAGATTGGGATCTGCATCATTCTTGATGAACCCCAACTGCTGCAAATAACTATCAATTCAACCATACCATGCTCTGGGCGCCTGCTTGAGCCCGTATAGTGCTTTCTTTAACCTGAATACATGAGTGCGCTTCTCATGTGTCTCAAAGCCTTCAGGATGCTCGATATACACCTCTTCTTCTATCACCCCGTTCAAGAATGTTGTCTTGATGTCCATTTGGTGAATCTCCCATCCCATCTGAGCTACTAGGGATATAATAGATATGTAATATCCCAAACGGGAAATAAACAACAATACAAAGCAACATAAACAAAAACTACAACAAATAGAGATACACACAGGGAACACTGCAATTAAACCAGAACAACTGAGCCATTCTATTATATTTCTAAAATGAGGAACAAATACAAAGTGTGCTCAGAATGATAGCACCTTGGCCTGCTCAAGGCAGGCTAAAATGATCACTCCCTTCTCTATCAGAATCTCTGATCAAACTCTGCTCTGCGTTGCTCCTCCTCTACGCAGTCCTGTTGGAAATGCTGATGCTCGCTGAAAAGGGAATGCAAGATGGGGCTGCTCCGCTGGTCGGAAAATTCTGAAACTCGGACACTGGTCTCTCCTCCAAAAACCCAGAATAACCAATGAAGGAATTTCGGGAATGCTGACCCCGGAAATTCACCCTCTTGGGATGACTACGCTCTCCTGCTGGGTACGCTGGCCTTTGTGATGAAAATACTGAAAGAAGGGCCTCCAACTCTCCAAGGAACTCAGCTATGTATGGCTTGATCCCCTCACAATCCTCTGGATTGAAATCTTATGAAGTTTCTCCTCTCCCAGAGCTGCTCCCCTCTATGACTGCGTAATCCCCTGGAAGACTACGCTGCCCTGAAGGTGACTGCATAATCCTGTGGCTAAAATAATGAAGTTTCTCTCCAAAAACTGGTGGAATGGCTCCTCTCCTGAGCGGGCACTCAAAGTCCCCCAAGGACGAGGTTGGGATCTCCGCTCGGAGACACCCTTGTGCTAAACAACACTACAAACTCAACGAAACAACTTAAGCGTGCTCTAGTCTTGATAGACAAAAAATCATAAGATGCAAGAATGAATGAGAATGGCTGCCTCCATCCCTTTTTATGCTTGTGAACCCCTACATTCCCTTGGGCCCACCAATGCTACGTTGTCCCTTGTTGTGCTGCGCTGCCTCTCCCACGCTACCACTGTGCTGCCTGGCCCCATGCTGCCACTGCGTTGTCCTAAGTGCCTCCTCTCCTACGTTGTCACTTGGCCTCATGGGCCCCATTTCACCTTTTAATTATTCTGCCCAGTGTCTTTAGGAAAGTGCTTTTATTCTAATGTTTTATTCATGGGTCGCCTCACCCCTTTATTTCCTGTTAAACTTTAGTAAAGAAAAAATTAACCAAAAATGAATATTCCAATTAGCTGTTTGCTAATTGGGAATATTACAGTCCTCCCTGCCAAAATGTTGCTTGTCCTCAAGCAACTACAAGGATGGATGCTGCATGATCTTCTCCCCCTCCCAAATGGCATCCTCATCTGGAATGTTCCTCCACCTGATCAGATATTCCTTAACTGTCCTGCTCCTCTGTTGTCTCTCCTGAGTGTCTAAAATGGCTTCTGGTTGCAGTACCAAATGCCCCTCATCGTTTGTAGGTGGGAGCTCCATAGTGGCAATCACCTGCTGTCCCAAAGCTTTCTTCAAGCATGAGACATGGAAGATGTTATGGATCCGGTTCCCTGTGTGAAAATTCTATAGTGGAGAACCTTACTGCAACTACTTATTAAATTTCTTCTATTGCATTATCAAACACAATTATTTAACATTTCTCGAGTTAAATAACAAAATAAAATATGCTGCAGACTTCACACAAGAATAGCACAAGTAAACACACATAGACACCGTTATTTTTGGACAATTGTCCCCGGAAAAACCCAACTTGGGAAAACCAGTGCAACAGATCTTAGGGTTTCTTTATTATTATGTAGCATAATCTTGAACACAACTAGGGTTCCAACATTCGGCAAACCCTTCAAAGAAATTGTAATATCCCGGATGGGATATTTTAACTAAAATGCAGAAAAACACTGAATACCACAATTTGCCCTAAAATAAACATTTATTCAACAGAAGATTGCCATGTAAAATTAAAGACAGGAAATGCTGCAATCCAATACCATATAGAACAGAAGAAAAATCTCAGCTTTTATTATAGATAATAAACAGGGGTTTACATATAGATCTGACCCAAGAAGAGCTGAGATAGAAAACCGGCCACCAAGATAAGCTGCTGAACGGCACTGGCCACAAACTGCACTGCTGCACTCTCCCTCCGGCAACAGCTGAAACTGAACCCACTGAAACTGATGAAGCCCAAGTTGAAGATCTGAATGATCCTCACACCAAACTATGAAGCTCTGTGAAACTCCTAAATGAAGTCTCCTCAAGAGAGTTGGGTTTTCGTCCAACACTCACAAATCACCCGAGGGTTTCCGTCCTGGGGCTACGGCTGAAGTAGAGAACCACGTCCTCAAACCTCTCATACAC